>CAWUFW010007696.1:0-600000 GCA_963921515.1 Calotriton arnoldi | reverse complement strand
GATGCTGGGCACTTTACCACTGCTATTCAGTGCTTAAGTGCATATGCTCTCCAGGTAAATTAGGTTATGGATGGGTGTTTCCATGATTGGTAAATCAAACTTGCCAATCATGGAAACACCCATCCATAACCTAATTTACCTGGAGAGCATATGCACTTAAGCACTGAATAGCAGTGGTAAAGTGCCCAACATCCTAAAACCAACAGAAACAGGGTCAAAACCAGGAGGCCAAAAAGCAAAATGTCTGAGGGTAAACCCGCTGAAAAAGCCAAGTCTAACACAAATGAGCTGGATGGCGATAAGCTTCGATAAGGTAGCATATAATGCTCTGATGTGACAATGCTTTACAGAAGAATGTGTCTTTATTTTCATGTTAGAACATTTTTTGTGTTTTGTTTCACAAGTATATCCAAGGTAGTGACTTTGTTTAACAATTTGCAATTAACTTTCCATTCCATCATATATATAATATATTTATTTTGGAATACTTTTCAAGCCAATTGGCCCATGGCTTCTTATAAACTGAATATCAAAATGAAAGGACCTGTTCTAGAGACACACTCTGATGGTTCTTTTTCTCAGCATGAAAGCGCAAAGAGGAGAATATCGTTAATACACGGGCAACTAGCCTTACAGCATAATGATCCATGGGCAACTAGATACGGTTTGGTGATAAGAGAAGGTTCAAAGGTTCCCCTCCTGGATGTTTTTGCCTTGTATTTTGTGTTGGGGGAGGTAAATCTCGAAGTATTGAACCTTTTTGTACCTCAGTCAATGATCAGTGGGGGGGGTAAGTGAGTACCTCCTCCTCCTTTTCTCAGTTCATTCTGGGTGAAGAAATGCTTTCTGAATCCTGGTTGTGGTTTCACATATGTTTATTTTTCCAATATTCATTGCATATTGAAACAGAAAGAGTTTTTTTAAACTTTAAAACAGCCAACACGTGTCTCACCCTTTCGCGGTCATTCGGACTAGGGCTTCCTCAGGGCTGTAAACAAAATAAACAAAAGACACACAATTGATGGAGGGAATGCAGAACAAATCAAAACATTCACTCCCAGTCAAGAGATCTGGGTTAAATCCATCATTCTTTTGCTCACCATGCCACCCCAGTTTAGACCTGGCCATATGCAAATCAGTCTTGACCCTGTGCCTCATGGGAACAGTCCAGCCCGAACTGCCAAGCCAGGTCCTCCCTGGACCGGAAACAAGCATCCTAGGACCGGTATCGGGGTTTCACCCCTCATCAGCCAGGATAGCTTGAATCCAGTGGCACAGTGAGCCCGGGACCCACGTCTGGGCATACCCGGTGCACTTAGGGCGAGGAAGCAAAAGACGCACAATTAATGGATGGGATGCAGAACAAATCAAAACATTCACCCCAGTCAAGAGATCTGGGTTAAGTCCATCATTCTTTTGCTCACCATGCCACCCCAGTTTAGACCTGGTCATATGCAAATCAGTCTTGACCCTGTGCCTCATGGGTGCCGCGGTGAAGGATACCAACACCGCGGCACACATAGTTACGAAAAGATTAGAGACTGCAGTTACTCCCCCTACTGGCATGGATTCTAGACCTCGCCCCATGACAGATCGAATTTAGCTAAAACATGCTATGAACTAGGTCAAGGCACCTTTAGAACCCAGTAGGTCCCCCTTTCTGATAATTGTCTATATCGTACCGCCTGAGGAAATAACTCATACCTCTAAGACATTGCGACCCATATATAGACCTTTTAAATACACAGCGAGGAATTTACAATTGAGTTGCACGACCGTAGAACGGCCCTCATTAGGACCTATAACTCCTCATGACATCCAAATAAAGATGGCAACTGGATATGCACATAGACCCATACGGGGATCATGTGAAGTAACACCAAACGCATCTGTCTCCTAAGGCCCTATGTGTTATAAGTATGCACCTGAGAATTATTATATTTTATAAGGCCACAGATTGTTACTGCCTGACAATCCCAACCAAGACATTAAATACAATTAACGCCAAGTTTTCAAACTATTCACTTCCGTAAAATAATACAAAAAACGTTATTCTCGTGCCATTTCACCACTCCAAGATGGCGGCCCCATTATCAACCAAATGTAAACACACCCCGTAACCTCCTCATAGCTTAAAGATCACGCCGCACATGGCGTGCAGACGCCATTTGAACTAGCAACATCAACTATGTTTGCCGACAGACCGCAATTTGGTAAGTTTGACGAGATTTCCAAAGTCCTTGCCTCACACGAATACATTTTTTCTAATTTTTACTAACTTTGCCACACTGAATCCTTCTGGGAGGCACACAAACGGACTCTAGCTACGTCTGATGGTGCCCTCCACGATCTCGTTATCCTATGTGTCAAACTTGAGTCCATGCATACAACTTTATCACTATGCCAATACGGCTTTTAAAACACCAACGGATTCAGATACGTCCGGCTGCAGCCTAAGTTTTACGATCCAACTACATTTTTAAGCTCCAAGCATCAATATATATGTGTCAAAAACAAACTGCAACTCCGTGTTCACGATCAACCTTGGAAATGGTCAATATGTTACCTACATATTCAATAGTAAGACACTTAATGGCTTGACTGTTTATATGAATAGAAATGTTAGAATTACCATTCGATGAATTATGTCTTTTCAAAAATACTTTTTGAGGAAATACAGAGAAATGTTTATTCAATTTCTAGATTAACGCTGCTGAGAGATTTACTGTAATGCTAATTGAAACAACAAGACCTGATATGAACGGAAGAAAGGTATTTACAAAAGTATACAACTACACTATGTTAACGCTGCCATAACCAAGAGCACAAACCTGTAACTTCTTTAATCCTGACTCAAAAACTATAGATAACCTGAGGCTCACGCTAATAAATGTCACAAACTAATCTGTATGGACTAGCAGATTGGCCCACACTTACACCAAATAAGGTTTATTCACAACCTCGATTAAAACACTAATTGTGAGTGCCAGCACCAAAACTAAGCATGTAAAAAACATTAAAAAAATTTATATTTTACAATAACTCCTTGTACCACTCACAACCCCTTCACAAATCATTGTACTCTGTCCCGTAGCAATATCACTTCACGCACACAGAATGCATGACCGATAAATCACTCTCACAACTCAATCCCTGCTGCTAAACACCTGGTGGAGGTAACAACTCACCCCCGGCTGGAAAGCACCTAGTGGAGGATATGCATTACTATTACAGGAGGAACACACACTGTCTTTTTTATTTTGTTTACAGCCCTGAGGAAGCCCTGGTCCGAATGACCGCGAAAGGGTGAAACACGTGTTGGCTGTTTTAAAAAGCTCTTTCTGTTTCAATATGCAATGAATATTGTAAAAATAAACATATGTAAAACCACAACCAGGATTCAGAAAGCATTTGTTCACTCAGAATGAACTGAGAAAAGGAGGAGGAGGTACTCACTTACCCTCCCCAACTAGATAAGGTTTGTTAATTTATTATAAAGCCAAAAATAACTGGACCTTAAAAGCCCCTCAACATCAGGGTATAGAAATTCAAAGTAATTAGCATAAAGCCAAATCTATGCATCCAATTTAGATGGTGCAGCATGAACAAGACTATCAATTCAAGAAGTGAAGTAGGATACAGAGAATCAAGATGAAGGTTAGTGAGTGAAAGGCATTAAATCTATCACTACAGTGACATCCCTACATATGCATTTTCAATGAAAAGCTAAAAAGGTGTCTTTGCATGGAGTCTTTCTAAGAAGTTTCTCCACCATTAATGGGTCAAGTAGGATAAGCCACTATCATTAGAAAGTGCCGGTTCTGAGATGCTCTCGCTCCGAAGGCAAGAAAGAAGTGGGCACTTTCCCTATTTCCAACAATCAGTTATCCACAGGTATGCTTTCCCATAATGCACAGTGTGCACACAGTTAACAATGGGCACAGTCATGCGGGTACTTTTCCACGATGCTCTTCATGTACATCTCTCGTAACAATTTGTCCTTGGTTCCCATGCCTTCTCCCATATGAATCCGTCTCTGTCTTTATCACCTCCAAGCCATGCAACTTTAACTTCTTCTCTCCTTCCCTAGCTACTGAAACAAACACATTACTTTTTCTAAGAGAATGCTTCTCCACCTGCAATGCAAACGTGAGAAAGAAATGATTCTACAGTGCACATGAAATTCAACTATTAATTCTGAAGCGAGAGTTTTCAGGGTGTAATAAAGGTAAGAAGGAGGGTAGGCAGAGTTGATGGTGAATTCAAAACGTAGTTCATTCTTCAGTTCAATCAGGAGTAAATAGCTACAGGAATTGTAGATTATAAGGTAGTTGTAGCAGTAGCAGCCTCCCCCGGAGCAGTATCCCAGCTACTCAGCCCACACACTCCAACTCACATTTCACTCAATCAGACACACATGAACATTCTATGACATAACTCACACTCACATAACTGGCTGAGCAGCAGGGCATAGAATACAGAGAAAGGAATAAATGTAAAGAAGAGCAGGATACCACACAGGGACTTGCATTTCAGGACAGGGACTTTAGCTATCATAAGAACATGTCACTTTAAGCATTACAGGTTTGCATAACCCTGTAATGTTTTACTAACAAATTTACCATATAAAAATATTATTGTTAAACACATATGCTATATGGAAGTTGTCAGTTTCACAACCCGAGTTCTTCATATTAACGTTTTCTGCTAGTTACATTCATTTCCTACTTAAATTCTCCATGCTACTAACCAAGGACCTAAAACATCTGACATAATTAAGTTAATACATTTAAAAATTCTAACACTTAACGTTAATTATTGCAATCTTATATGAGGATGCGTTCTACACGTGAATATAATGCACCTGTACAAATGGAATGAGATTTCCGCTCCATCAAATGTATCTTCTATTAACTCACAAGTGCTTGCATATTACATTGATACATTTGAGTGCTTGCTTTCATCTTTATCAATTTCTCAAGTCTTAACTGTTTCTTCAAATTATCCGTTCTTTAATTTTCTAAAATACAACTTTGTAGCAACTGAAGATGCAAACCTCAAGCATTCTTTAATTGTCTTAAACTGATTTGTACTGCACCTCCAGGTGGAAAAGTGCCTACGTATCCATGCTCCAAAAGGTTCTTGCAAATTGGGGGCAATTATTGATGTCACCTGTTGAGTAATAGACAAGCTCAGGTGTAGGGCAACAGGCATCAGGGCCAGATTTGCAAATGAATAATGCAACACAGTGCAGACAAGTTAAGAGACTGTGCTGCGTGAACAAGGAAAAGCAGAACAGCGTCATATCTAGAAACATGTGACTTGCTTCTGCTATCTCCCTAACTTTGGTTCAGTTTATGCTGCCATGCGCCAACACAGACACCGCTGCTTACAAGTAGTTTCCTCTTTGTAGGTGGGCTACAGAATGCAGAACACATGCAGAGAGGGAAAAACCAGGGGACATAAAAAATATTCCAGAGAGAGGCTAGGGATTTTGGGGTATAAACATGTCTACAAGTCTTGGTAGATATGGATTTGCCTCAAATTCCATGGATGAATGCAAAGGAACGCCCATGCAACACTCATGGGATGCCTCCTTGATGCAAAGTTACAGAAGCAACACTTTGCACTGCGTTACACTACTTTATGTTACAATCCAACACAAATTGGGATTTGCATTAAATTGTAAATATGAACCCAACACTTTGTGTCAGGTTGGCGGTAAAAGTTGGGCCTAAATCTCTTGCATTATGTTGGTGCAAGAGAGTGCATGTGTTTTGGGTTGTACAGTAAGTGTATTCGATAATGCTCGCAATGTACTAAACAACATCCACATTCACATAGTGTTCGTAAAGGCCCAATTTGGTTGCGTATCCAATCATTTTAATATGCACCCACACTCTTCTCTTTTGTGAATGCCTGCAATTTGCACTCAGAACACCAAGGATTCAAATGAATGACAGAGAGCAGAAAAAAGTCCATTAAGCTGATGGCTGCATATTTTTCCTGATATTCACACATACACATTCCGCAAAATTCTAAATAAAATAGTATTGTAAAAGGCTAACTAATTGTTGCTAGAATAAGTGATAAAGGACAGGGGGTGTAATAAAATATGAGGTGGAATTAAATCCTTTTACGTAGATATCATGTGATATATGTGTGCAATAAAGTATATTACACAGGCTGTGCCTCCCATACTTCGCATTATTTGAATTGCAGAGGAGCAACACGTGTACCTCATTTGAGGAAACTTTGGAAACGGCTGGCCTCTATATAAAGTCCTTTAATGATCAGGCTCATAATAAGATAATCCTGACCTTTGCAAGATTGTGCATGTGCTTCTCAAAGGCCAAGATCTTTTTAAGTATCAAGTTCTATTGAAATGCTGAAACAGGGCAGCTTGCCCAGCGACCTTTTCATTTGCCTCACGCTCCGATGGTCTGTTAATTGACCTGTCCACATCTGCTCTGTTTCCTCTCAAGTCTGCTTTTCAGCAGCGCACCTAATTTTTAGTGCTTGGACGTTGAAAATATAACCTCACTTTTTTAGGAGCTACAATGGCTTCCTATAGTGGCGTGCCTGTACGGAAACTGAACTTCAGCACTTTATTTTTTGGATATACATTTTCATTAAACTCGTGTCAAATTATGGTTAAAGATATACCATTATCAAATTGGTTATTTATTTTTTATTTATTTATGTATTTATTTATTTATGTATTTTGGTGCTGCATAAAAAGCAGCGAGCGTCAACTCAGAGCTCTGTTCAATTCAAAACATATATCTACTAATGTGGCATATGAGGATTCCAATGATGGGGGGGCATGGCCAGGCGCCGAAGATGGCGGACGTGTCTTGCTAACGCTCCGCGCCTAATCCCCTAATTATCCTGGGCATCCCCTTCAAATGGCAGTTCTTCTCGTCTGAGTGCACACCTACCATGACGGCAAGGGGTTGCGGCACCTGGTGAGGGTCGCCCGGATCCTGGCGACGCTTCACGGCTGCCCTGGGTGGTGCAGCTTGCGGCGCTCGGGGAGCCTGGCCCTAGTCGAGTGAACGGCCTGTGGGGGAAGACTGTATGGCCCGAACTGCTGCTGCAGTTCCCGTGGTGCTCCCGGGACTGCCTCCCGCTGCTGCTTCCTGACTCGGCGGAGCTGCGGAGAGTGCGGCACGTCGTCGTGGGTGGCCTGAGAGGCGGCGGGGGTCGCCCGTGACCGGACCACGAGGGGCGCCTGCCCTGAGGACCTGAGCTGCTGCAGCGGAGGCCGTTGCCGCCGGCTACCTAAAGACGCCCGGAGGAGCCTTGTCTGTGACGGTAGGCCCGCGGACTGCGGCTACAGCGCCTCCTCTGCGGCGGGGGCCACGGGGGTCGGTCGGGCCTAGGGTCCCCACCGGTGTGTACATTGCGTGAGGCGGCGCTCTGGATGTGCCTGGGGGCCGTGCCATCTCTCCTGTGGCGGGGGGCTCAGGGGCCGATCGGGCCTAGGGCCCCCGCCTGGGCACGGCATGGAGGTTGCTGCGCAGCTGCTGGAGACGGGCTCCTGCGCGGGATCCGAGTCGACTGTCTTTCTGTGGTGGGTGGCCACAGGGGTCGATCAGACCTAGGGCCCCCACCGGGGTGCAGTGCGTGGGGCGGCGGCCCGTGGGCTGTGATGGTCTCACCTCCTCGGCAACCAACACGGATTTTGGGTGTTGTAGTGCTCTAGCACCAGAAATCCTCCAAGCAGGTCATGCGCAGCAGCGGACTCGTCCGTGGGCTGTGCCATCTCCCCTGCGGAGGGCCTCGGGGGTCAGTCGGGCCTAGGGCCCCCACCTGGACTATATTGGCTGAGTGCGGGACAGCTGGGAAGACGCACAGACGTGCGAGGGCCGAAGTGTCTGTGCAGGAGAGAGGGGACCACGGGGGTCGGTCGGGCCTAAGGCCACGTCCTGTGGTGGACGTGGAGGCTGCCGGAGGAACGCTAGTGCCGCATACTCTGCCCCCCTGGTGAGCGGACTAATTGCTGTGCGGTCCCTCTTTGCGGCCTGGGCCCACGCGAACGGAGCGAGTGACACGCGGCTGGTGGCCCGTGCGGGGGCAGGACTCGAGTGCGTGCCATTTTGTAAAAGAACCCCTGCGCTTTCCTGTTCCCGCTCCTAGCGGTGTGACTGCTGCGGCGGGGAGGCCGCGAGGTACTGGCTGTGGGACCAACCCTGTTTGTGGGGGCCACGGGGTCGGTCGGGCCTATGGCCCCCCATCTGTACGTGCTCGTGGGATATCGGCCGGGGGGCATCGCCCGGTGGGCGTGTGCGTTGGCCCGGAGAGTCTCCAAGCTGAGGTCGCGGCAGACGACCCTCAGTGATCCTTTCTAGGTCTGGAATTGGCCATGGTGCCGTATATCTGCGGGGGCGGGGTGCCTCCCTTCTCACCCCATCGGACACACTTTGTGCGGGGAAGCGGACGGTGGTCCCTGACGTCCAGCGGGGTCCTGTGGTTGCCATGACCACGAGGGGATACCTCACGGATTGGAGCAGCACCACCCTGCGGAGGCAATGGTCCTGAACGCTGGTGCGGCCACCGTTTGGGGAGGCCGCAGAGGTCTGACATCCTGGCCTCACTCCCTATGCGGAGCACTCAGCAAATTGTCATGGGCCGCCTACGCACCAATACTCACCACGACGCGGCCCCCGGAGGCCAGACTGGGGCGCCGCTCGTGGCACCAGGACCCACAACTGCGATGAGCCAGCCTGATATTGCAACCAAGCTTGACACTGTCCTAGCGGCGGTTGAGCGGATCTGCAACGCCTTGGACCAGACCCGCACCTCCCTGGAGGGCCGGATGGACAGCATCACCTCTGACTTTACACTCCTTTGGGCCGACCAACACAAGCTCTCCGACAGGGTTCGTGATGCGGAGGCCGCACTTGCAGACCTTAAACCCCGGTCTCGGAGCTGTTGCTCCGCGCTCCAAGATCTGCTGGACCGAGTATGCACCCTGGAGAAGAAGGTGGATGATGCAGAAGGACATTCGCGTCGTAATAATGTCCGTGTAGTTGGTCTCCCGGAGGGGGCGGAAGGGCGAGACCGGTAGACCTTCACAGAGACCTGGATGAAGGACCTGATGCCCCCCGGATCACTCTCCCCACAATTCGTGGTGGAGCGGGCCCACAAAATGCCTGCCCGCAGGCCACCGCCGGGGGCTCGTCCCCGCCCCTTCCTGTTCCGAATTATGAATTTCAGGGACAGGGATGCTATCCTGCGGGAACTTGGTGAACACCCCGGTCCTAAAGTGCATAATGTCACCATCTCCCTCTTCCCAGACTACACAGCCCAGATTCAGAGGAGAAGAGCCACCTTCAACGTAGTGAAGAAGCAGCTCTGGGATCTGGATCTCCGATATTCCCTGCTGTTCCCTGCCTGCCTGCGAGTCATCAGAGACGGTAACACCCGATACTTTGACTCCCCCGCAGAGGCCTGGGACTGGCTCGAGGAACAGGGACTGGCGGTGGCAGCCAAATCGTCAGATGAGTCACGACCCCGCGAGCGCCCCCGCCGAGGCCGATGCGGGAAAAGGAACAAGGACACGAATCCAAGGGTGGTCGCCCCAAACCCTGACCAAATCAGGCTGGAGCGCCAGGGGGCCCTGCAGACGGTGGTGGCTCTCCAGTCTACTAGATCTCTGTCCCCGGCCAGCTCTGCTAGGTCCCTGCCAAAATCCAGAGACACCGGATCCACACCTGAACGGTCCATGGATACAGACTTCCCCCTGCTCCCAGACGTCACCCTGCAAACTGCAGATGGCATTATTTGAACCTAGCCGTTATTGGGACACATTGTCACTCCAGGCCATGATTCTTTTAGTTACTCTCTGATGCTCTATCTCCTGTTTTCTTGGGGTAACTACAGGGTATAGCCTTTGCATATGCTCTTCTCTCTCACTGGTCTATCCTTCCGAAGTTGTACAACGACATTAGTACAATTGTCATGACATGGCGTGCTTGTTTGGGCAGTTCCCCACATTGGGGATCCGCTCTGATATTGTTTTTTGATCTTCAGCAGTTATATCTTATTATTATTACCTTTCCCCCCCTGCACGAGTCGCTACGTCCACAGACCTGCCGCCCCCACACCACACTCCCCCCTGGGGCGTTTCACCACACTCGGGGGGACACTGTACACGGGTGGGGCCCACTGGTTTCATTCGTCACCATGACTAATCTCAATATAGTAACTTGGAATGTCAGGGGCATTCATACACCCTCCAGGCAGTATGCCATGTATGCCTACTTGCAGCGCCGTGAGACAAGTGTGGCGCTACTGCAAGAGGCTCATCTAACGACGGTGGAGGCCACCCGTCTTCGCCGACGCTGGAGAGGTCAGATACAGTACCAACTATTCATCCATGGCCAGAGGGGCGGTAATATGGGTCAAGGCTGGGGTTCCATGGGAGGAGGACGAGGTCCTGACCGTCCCACTGGGGCGCTATGTCTTAGTGAAGGGCCGGCTAAATGGCCAACCCGTCATACTGGGATCCATATATGCACCCAATACTGCACAGGGCACCTTCCTTAACGATCTCTCAGTGACACTACTCCGATGGAAAGAGACCCGTGGCTCCTGGGTGGCGATTTTAACGCAGTGTTGGACGTCTCACTGGACCGTTCCTTTCCCCCCCTTACTACCACTGCGGCCTCCTCCAATGCACACCTTCTGAAATCTTGGATGGACAACTGGGCGCTCTCGGACACCTGGCATGAACGCCATCCGCACTCCCGTGTCTATTCTTTTTATTCGCCGGTTCATAATTTGTATGTACTCCTTGACCGCATACTCACCTCCGCGGCTCTACTCCCCCTGATACAGTCCGCAGACTACTTAGGTCGGACATATTCGGACCACAACCCTCTGTCAATGCACCTGGCCTGGGAGGCGCGACCTCCCCCGACACCGGCCTGGCGGTTACAGACAGCTGCCCTGGAGGACCCCGCCTTTCGAGGTTCGTTGGAAGCGGCGGTGGCCTCCTACTTTGCACTCAACACGGCTTCCACGGAGTCGGCTCTGACCGAGTGGGAAGCCTTCAAGGTGGTGATTCGGGGCCACTGTCTGGGGCTAACTTGGAGTGTCCGTAGGCAACTAGACACTTCACTCTCCACCATTGAGGGACAATTGCTTCGCCTCGAAACAAGGGTCGCCGCTTGCTCAGACCTGCAGGGGCAATTAGATGCTGCCCATACCGAACGGTTGGCACTGCTGGAGAGACTGAGGTGCCATAACTATTTGGCCCACTCTGCCCGCACCCACTCTACGGCGGAGAAAGCTGGGAGACTTCTGGCTTATTTAATTCGGCAGGAGCACCCCCAGCGCCCAATACAACTACTGATCGATGACCGGGGTTGTGAGCGAGGCACCCAGAAGGACATCCATGCATTGATGACTGAACACTATGCAAAGCTCTATGAGACCCGACTAGTGGGAAATGCACAGGATGTGGCGTCCTTCCTGGATACAGTGGAGCTACCCACTCTTACCATTGATCAACTTCTTGCCTTGGACTCCCCGTTAACGGAAGACGAAGTGAGAGATGCGTTGTGCTCCCTGTCCTCCGGGAAGACACCGGGCCCCGATGGCCTCCCAGTGGAATTTTTTACAACTTACGCAGAACACTTAGTACCGCACCTACTCTACCTATTAAATACGGCGATCTCGGAAGGGGTCCAACCCCCGACGATGTGTACAGCCAATGTGGTGTCACTGTTGAATCCCGGTAAGGACCCAGCATCCCCTGGCTCCTATCGCCCAATAGCAATCCTGAACACGGATTATAAAATCCTGGCAAAAATTTTGGCTAACCGGCTGGCCCCGCTTGTTCCTGATTTAGTACACTCCGACCAGAATGGCTTTGTCCCCCAACGCAATACTGCTTTGAACATACGTCGCTACTTTCGGGTAGCGGAATACGCTCCTAGCAACTGGCCCCGTTCAGGCTGCATAGTGTTGGACCTCGAGATGGCCTTTGATTCTCTAGCCTGGAATTTCCTGTTCGCCGTTCTGACTCGCTTTGGAGTGGACCATATTTTCTGAGTATGGTGCGGCTGCTTTACCATAATCCGTCGGTCCATGTTCGGACGGGGCCCTATGTTTCTGACCCGATTTCGGGTAAGGCGGGGGACACGTCAGGGATGCCCGCTCTCCCCGCTCTTGTTTGCGTTGGCTGTGGAGCAGCTGGTGGCTCATATCCGCACCCATGTTGACATGGGCATCGCATTGGGAGATGGCTTACACACCATTTTGCTCTATGCGGACGATCTGTTGCTGTACATCCGAGACCTCCATAACATCCCCAACATAAGAGATGCACGACCCAGGTTACGTCCTGGGGTACCCCAGTAGCTTGGCAGGTGGACCCGTTCCGCTATCTGGGGGTTAGAGTATACCGCACTAAGGCTGAACCTTTTTGACGGAAATATTCTCCGGGCCACTACGGCGATTCGATCCCAGATGGGTTTCTGGAAGACCCTCCCCCTGTCAATCTCCGGGAGGATTGCACTTATCAAAATGGTGGTCCTCCCCCGCCTCCTCTACTATTTTGTTGCCCTGCCCCTTGTTATCTCCCCCCTTCTTCAAGCAATGGGAGGGGACAGTGAGGGACTTTATATGGGGAGCTTCGCGCCATAGAGTGTCCATGAGGAAATTATACCTGTCGGCCGAGCTGGGTGCCCTAGCGGTACCCAATTTCGAACATTATTACTTAGCTTCTCAGCTGCAATGGGTTGCTAGGTGGTTGTCGTCTCGTCACTTACCAGACACTGCTTCACTATTACCTCCGCTGACGCAGGGTGCCCTCTTGCAGATCTTTCATCCTTGCTCCAAGCCCAGACTTCTGGACACACTCCTACTTGCCGTTGCCTATCAGTGTTTTCGGAGGAGTCTCTTTCTCACTAAAGCCACCATCCCCTACACCCCTGCTATCCCGTTGCTGGGAACCCCGCGTGGGGGTGCATATACCACGGCGGCGGAATTACAACATTGGGGTTCGGAGGGCATCCAAGACATAGGAGATCTCTTTCAGGATGGCTCCCTCCTCCCATATCAGGAACTCATAGCGGAAGGAAACTTACGGCCTGGGCAGTTTTTGCTGCATAGAGCACTTATAGCCTCCTTAACGTCTAAGTGGGGTACACTTGCCCAAGAGCCACCCATGCACTACACCTTGCAATACCTCCACGTGATGGGCACAGGGAGACACCTGACACGCTGGTTTGCATCCTCCATTCGGCAACACACGGAAGCCGATCTCACTCGGCTCAGACATCACTGGGAGGAGGACTTGGGAAGGGCATTCACAGATAGGGAATGGACCACTGTCCGGGGCAGTTCCACATATATCCCACATAACCAACGGTTCAAGCAGATTCAATTCTTTGTGCTTCATAGGGCTCAACTTACCCCCGCCCTCATCAACAGGTACTTCCATCGCACAGATGCGATCTGCCCTCGCTGCCGGCAGTTAGATGCTGACATTCTCCATATGCTTTGGCATTGCCCGGTCTTAAACACGTACTGGGGAGAAGTGACGACCACCCTGACAGCCTGCACCTCCCGTGTTGTCCCACCCAGCTGGGAGGTTCACATATTGCATCTGTTTGGCAGAAATAAGAAGCACAGGGCCACTACATGATTTCTGGACCTGGGGCTTATAGCGGCCAAATGCTTGATTACCAAACAATGGAAGTCCCCATTGTCACCTCACACAATCGCAGGGCGCTGATCCCTGCTTAACTGGGCTAAAGTGAAAGGGGTGGCGCTCCATAGAGAAGACCTCCTTGGTCTCCGTAGATTCCCCCTGGCGCCTCAGTGGGACACGATGACTTTGAAGCTCCAGGAACTGGACACCAACACAAGGGACTCGGGCAGGCTGTCTGGGTCTGATACTCAGGGGTTCCCCCCCCCCTCTCATATGGGTGTAGAGTAGCGCAGGCCCCCAGGATCATATGATCCTTCTCTTACAGACTCCCATCGTCCACAGGCCCAGTGAGTCCAGGCCCCCCCCACTCTTCCTCCCCGGCTATATTACACATGGTGGCAGGTCTCAAGCGACTCTCTTACCCTTCCTTGATTAAGTTGTCCTCCTTTGTTGTAACCTATGTTCACAGTTGATTTAATTTGTACCCTGCCTGAACTGTCTATGCACCGCTTAGTGGGACAGCATTTGGGCCCTGGCGCCCACTCTCGATAGACGCAGTCATTGGACCCCTAGTAGTCATTATTGCATAATTTATCTGCTCCTCTTCTGTGGTGGGGTGCTAGACTCTGTACTGCTAACAGACGCTTTTCCATGATATACGAGCACTGCTCGGATTGCCTGTTTAAAATGTGCAAAAATGTTAATAAAAAGATTTAAACAAAAAAAGATGAGGATTCCAATGATCAATTAGGCATACATTTTGGCTGATACGTTAGCCTCAAAAGGACAACGTTTCACAGTTTTGGTCTTGCCTGCTCAGTGATCTGCTTCTATGATTTAGACACATAACGATT
Source organism: Calotriton arnoldi (assembly GCA_963921515.1). Classification (NCBI taxonomy): domain Eukaryota; kingdom Metazoa; phylum Chordata; class Amphibia; order Caudata; family Salamandridae; genus Calotriton; species Calotriton arnoldi. Next base: position 585,480 of record CAWUFW010007696.1, on the reverse strand, counting down.
TGTTGTGTGATCTGGTGTGAAGCTTTTAACTGGCGATTTCTGATATGGATGTAGTGGGTTTCTAAATTTTGTATGTACTCCAAACCTCTTCCACCTGCAACCAGGGAAGTGATTTCATACCTGGTTGACATGATCACGTTTGTGAAGATTTAGACATAGTCTGGCAGTATGTTCTGTAGTTATTCCATATTTTGATCATTTTGCGGAAGGCAATGTATACTATGGGGCCGATTCCGATCTCGGTCGGAGGCGCACCCAATACCATTCGGTCGGGAAAAAGCCATGCGAAAGCCTGTTTCCCGACCGAACCGTCTGCTGGTCCGGCCGAGCGAGTACGATGCGAGTCGCCGACCGACTCGTCCGGGCGACCCGACCGCTCCGACCGACTCGTACCCGGATCGTACCGCTCCGACCGACTCGCTCGGACCCGATTCGCACCGCGCAATGGAGACGTTTTCCGGCCGGGTAAGTACGATGCGCACCTCGACCGCTCCGACCGACTCGCGCCGTCCGACTCGAACTCGCTGTCGGAGCCGTACTTTGGGGTCCGTGTCGGACCCCCTGTACGCGTACCCGTGCGAGGCGCACACAGGGGGGACCCATGGGTCCCCCTACCTGTGCGTGTGCGCCGCGCGGCGCTCGCGGCGTACTCGCTGTAGGGGCGCCCTTGTCCGCCTCGCACCCATTGAGGCAATGGGAGCCCGCGTACGCGTTGTACGACCGGCTCCCATTGAGTTCAATGGGAGTCCGACCGACTCGTGTCCGATAACATACGGACGCATCGGACTCGTTCGGTCGGACTGCACGGGTCCGATTCGGTCGGAAATCTCTCCGGGTCCGGCTCGGTCGGAGAAATTTCCGGCCCGAATCGGAATCGACCCCTATGTGTTGGAAAGTGGATTATTAGTAGTGGTAAATATATTTCTACCACTGGCAATAAGGCCACTAATATGGTCTAGGTCTCAGTACAGGTCTCAATAAATTATTCCCATGCTCAACCCTTGGTAGCTTAGCTACGAGCAGCAGGCTTAACCTAAGAGACAGGTATGTAAAGCATTTCAAAACAACAATTCAGTAGATAATTAAGACACAATACACAATAAAAATCCACCACCAATTCATAAAAATATGAAATATTGTTATCTTTAAAATGACACCAAAACAAAAATAAACCAATGTAGGGAACCGGAGATATGAATTTTTAAAGATTTAGCACTATATAGCACATTGAAACCTATAGCACCTACTGGGATAACAGGTTGCGCTAGACCGGGACAAAGTCAAAGTTTCAGGCCGACTGCAATGGAGCCCTGTGCGGCTCCCCCTCACGGTAGGCCTTGGTCAAAGTTTTACCTTCGGACTTAGAAACATTTCTTGAGCCATTTCTGCTGGGGTCCCTCGAAGCTCTTCACCAGTCCGGGTTCAGTGAGGGTTCGCCGGCCTACTTTCCAGGGAGCTCCCAGTCAAACTCTGGAAGTTGGGCCTCTGGAGCTGTTCAGCGGGATGAACCTGCAGGGCAGACCGGCTCACGGTTGAACATCGCCAGCTTGGCTCTCGTGGCTGAGTCAGTCCCTGTCTGGAGCTTCTTTTCAAAGTTGCTCCAAAGTTCTCCAAACTTCTGGAACTTCTTCCTGAAGTTCTTTTGGGGGTCCCAAAGTGTTCAAAATACAATCCAAGGGTCTGGAATCTCCAAGATGTTTCTTGAAAGTTTGGGACTTCAGTTCCCACAATCCTAATTTTCCATGCATCACACCTGTGCGCCAAGCATCCCCCCGCAGTAAGGGGCCACTTTTGGAATTCTATGCATCGCATCTCCTCACAGTAAGTGTGAGAAGTTGGCCTGGTATATGCTGTCAACTAATTAAAGTGGCCACCTTGTACCAGTCCAAACAACCCTTATGGGGGTTTAACCCCTTGACCGCGATCGGAATTCCGCTCGTGTGCGGGACATTCCGATCGCGGGTGCGGTCGTGACGAGCTCAGCTCGTCATGCGCACAGCGCTACAGCGCAGCATAACGAGCTGAGCTCGTCACGCGCATCGAAGGGGTTAAGAGGTCAAAGATAACCTTAGAAAGCTATCCAAGTGGTAGCTGTGGAGAGCAGCCTTCAGGCTTAGTCTTGAAGGAATGTTAAGCAGCTTGTTTTACCAAAATGCAACCTTATAGTATTAGTTAAATTAAAGGAGAACCACACAGTAGTTATAAAAATATGTATTTATTATTAAAACACACCTTAAACACCTCACAGTATCTGCTAAACGCAGATAAACACAAAGCACACAATACTGTAGCACAGAAACAATCATAAGCAGCACTAATACACAGTGGCTCCAGGGGGAGACCAAACCATATATTAAAATAGTGGTAGAAGAACCACGACTCGAGTCAAGACAGTGTCTAGAGGTTATAGAATCGCTGGGACCCCAAAGAACCACCCAAGGTGAGTAAGTAGGGACCCCACGGAGGATGGGTGCAGTGTGAGAACATGACTGTGTGCTACGTACAATTCAATGGGAGAGTCCTGGTTGCAGTTTTACAGTTTAAGGACCCTTCCCAGTGGATTACGAAGAAACCCTTTGGAACTTAGAAGGTTGGAGAGCCACCTCACCCGTGGATACTGAAGTACCAGAGTTACCTATCCCAGAAAAGCAGGGTGCATAGGGCTGAAGTGGCATCAGAAACCGCTGTCGTTCTCAATGGGAGTCTTCAAAGAAATGCCACTGCTGGAAATAAGAAAAGTGTCAGCTGGAACCCACAGGTGGATTCTTGAAGGAAGGAACCTGAAAGCAGAGGGGACAGAGTCTGGGTCACTCAGGAGTGACCAGGGGCTCGGTAGACGAATGCCCACCGATGTCGGGTGCTTCAGGTATGAAGAGGGAGACCTTGACTTCTGCAGCCATAGGGACCAGGAGATGTCGAGGGTGACCAGGAGCTGGATACAAGCTGTCCCATGAAGGATGTCGAGTGCTGAGGGGTCGGTGTCCGGCGGGAGCACCAACATGCCTTGGCAGCGGCAACCCACGTAGAAGGTCCAGGAAGGTCACGGTCTGGCCCAGCAAGGACCAGGAGACTCACCACAGCAAGGGGAGTCAGGGCAGGCCTGGAGCAACCAGGGGAGCCCAAGAAAAGTAGTGTTGTCCCTCAAATGGACCCACAGGCTGAAGGCACAGGAGTCGCGAGGGGACCTCTAGCAGTTTCACAAAACAACAGCTTTCAGGGCACAGAGTGTGAGGAGCCCAAAGTCCTTTGTACAAAATGTGTGCAGAGGTGTTGGCTATTGATAGCCCAATGCACTTGGTTGAGGAACGCCAACAAGCATATGCACTTTCAAAAGTATGCGGTGCACAGGGGTTCAGGTTATGCGGTTCCCACGAGGGATACTGGCCTCAATCTCAGAGAGAGGGCAGCTCAACCTCAAGGAACATAGGAACCCACCTCCTGTGGTGCTGGAGCCTTCAGAGTCCGCAAGAGCTCAGGATCAGCAGACTGGCCAGTTGCATTACGGTGCCTGCGAATGCAGGAGAGTGACTCCTTCACCCCAAGGGAGATACTTCAGTTGTCCTTGATGCTCCACAGGTCCTGCACGGAATCTGTATGGTGCACGGGCACAGACAATGCTTTGGACGGAGAGGGAGATGAAGTCGGGCCCAGTCAAAGTCCAGCGAAGTCCAGAGTGTCCAGACGGTCGAAGGTCAGCGGTTTCTTGATCAGAATCTTGTCCACGTCAAATCTAGGGTCCTACATTCAGGTAAGCCCTTTTGTACCCACGGGAGAGGGTTGGACAGACTCAGGGGACCCTCCCAGGGGAGGGTCACGACAGTGGGGAGGTTACTCCCATGTCCTTTGTCCAGTTTTGCACCAGAGCATGAGCCAACGGCTCCCAGGACTGGTTTGAACTGGACTATGCACAGGGATACCAAATGTGCCCCTCGTGCAGACTTTCAGGCACTTTGGAAGTGCACCCACCCAGCTCCAATACACTAAGGGGTATATTCACAAGAACGTGTGATAAACATCGCTAAAATAGCTTACCGCAACTTCCCACATCGCAGTCCATTGCGGGAAAATAACGCTGTGTTAACGTGGCATTCCCAACACGGCGATACCGTGCGATAATTGCACGATAACGCGGCAAATGTCTGCGAAACAACTACCGCGATGGCGATAAAAACCCAAACCCTAACACGAAAAATGTTGCGATGCGCCCAATGGCGATGAAACAACCGTGATAACCAGCAGGAGGCCAGCAATACCCATGCGTCATGCGTGAATAAGCACCATAAAAGCACCCAAAAATTACACCAACATGTAAACGAACTGCGGAGCATCATGGATGCACCTGGACCGAGTGCTGAGGCCAACTCGAACCCCACAAGCACAACGGAGAACCAGCCCAGAACCCCGGGGTCGGGGAAGGGCAAGGAGAAGAGGAAGAGGAAGATGGGGTTCCAGACTGCAGGAAAACAGGATCCACTGCACGGTGTGGACAGAACACCACCAACAACTGTCCATCACCACCACGTGTCATTGGCAAGACAAATGGAAATATGGCAGTCCAATGAGATGACTGTGTAGGTCTGAACTAGCTGTGGGCACATTACCCATGAACAACATACTCGCAACCCCCCAACGTAGCCCCACGTCCATGTAGGAAATAGGTCTGTGTGTAAAATTGTCAAAGTCAGTAGCAGGCCTAAAGGTGTGTCCCCCATCACATGTGACACCAGTACCTACCATCGCATACTTGGGTTACCATCAGTCGTGGCTGCTGGAACGTCATTACTCGTCCATGAAAGCGAGCGCAGCTTCCTGTGCAATCAGTTCCAGGAGTACGTCGTTGTCTAGCTCAACGAACACGAGGGCGAGCCAATCTATTAACTGGTCCGGACAGATGTGCTCTGTCCACGCCGTCTCACCAATCCGCAAAACAGCCCAATAGGGGGGCGCCTCAATGTGGTCACTGCACACGAGGAATTGTGCAAACTCCCATGTCCAACTGCCAGCACATATGCCAAACATCCAGGCACCCCATGAAAGTGAATCCCGGTTACACTCTTGGTCGTGGGCCAACAGGGGGCGCACACACATGTCATAATCCAGTTCAGCTACCGTTGCATTGGATAGGCAGACATCCATGGGCCACTCGAATATGCATGTCCGACAGTGGAACCAGGGCTGGACGCAGGTGACGTACGCAAGACGGAAGCTCAGACGGTAACTGATGCGCAACACTGCAAGTGGCAGTGCCCCCAACATTTGCAGCATTCGGGCACGGTACAGTCCCACGTGACTGGGGTTGTGCATGTGCCCGGGATGTTCGGCCATTACGGTGGTGGCACTCGTAGAACCGGCACTCCTCTGACCTGCGGCAGTCATGTGGAAGAAAAGCCACAGCTTGGAGCAATGAGTCGTATGGGTGTGCGACGTTAGGACGTATGTGTTGTTGTGTACGTAAGTGTGAAGGCCATTCCATGCAAGAGTACCCCGAGCAAGGGCCTCTGTGTGTGGGCTGTGGATACGTTGGTCCTTCATCATCGCTGTGCGAAGTGTGGGAGTCGTCTTCATCTGCTATGATATCTCTCCCAGGGGGTGTCTGCCGCATGCTGTACCAAGGTCGGAGGTGCAGATGCCCGTCCGCCTCCTGTGTGGGGACAAAGGAGCATTCATCCCTAATGTCAGTCTGACTACGGCTTGCAATCTGGAAATGTGATGTGGCTTACACGCTGCAATTGAGGCTAGGCCTTAGGCCCATGGCCCACCAAGAACGATACACACAGCAGTTGGCATGCATGAGCTAAGCGCCCGAGCGGACTGGCGCACCTTGTACATTCCCACGTGCGCGTGCGCCCTCCGGCTGGATGCAACATTGCAACATTGCAGATCGCGGCCTGTGTGGCACAGACACTGTGTCAGAGACACACGCATATATACATTTCCTGCCCAGACCAGGACCACGCCCAGAGCCCGGAGATGATACTTCTCACCCCTACGCTGGACGTGCAAACGCAAGCCCAGCCCACTCCGTATAAGTATTAAGGGTGGGACGACAGAGCTACATGGACCAGATCTTCCACAATGCCCGAGGGGACAATGCTGCACCCGCCTGCCATGTCACGAAATGCAATCATGAAGGGACCATGACTTGCGGGGCACAGAGTTGAACTGCGTGCAGCACGGGCCGCGCGACACGGGACAGTGACTTTTGTTGCACTGGGTTAGTGGCACCCGGAGCACGTCGGCCGGCACGGGCACACCGCCACGGGTCGGTGACTCACGGGGCACTGAGGTAGGGCCACCTAATGTGCTGAGCGGGTGCGCAGCCTGCGATGATGCCCCGTCCTGGCTGTCCAGGCTGGTGAGGGTTGGTGTGAGCCCTGCTGGACCGCCGTGTAGGCTGGAGCCTGCGTGCGATGCAGGCCTACCGCCACGTGGTGTTGCCTCAGGTTCACAGAGTTAGTGGCACCTATGGAGCTGAGCGGGTGCACTGTTATGGACTCTCCCATTCCGAAATCAAAGCCCAGTTTCAGGTGTGTGACCTAGTGGCCCGCGGGGTGGGTCTGCGTGATATGGAGGCTGCCAAGGTCGCGTGTCCCGGGCTCGGAGCATGCACCGGCACGTGGTTGGAGACAAACCGGTGGCGGAAGGTGAGCAGTGAGGCCTGGGGGCGCATGGGCGGACAATGTCCACTGGGCGGCGGGAGGGGCTGGGGTGCAGCAGCATGTGTGCGCAGGGGCAGGTGAGCGATGTTGTCGTGTGCAATGGTATGTACTCTGCCATTATTACATCTGGACTCCATTTCAGATGAAGGATCTGGTGGACTGCAGTGGATACCGGCACGTGGTTGGAGACACACCGGTGGCAGCAGGTGAGCTGTGGGGCATGGGTGCGCAGGGGCGGCTGTCTTTCGCACTCTCATCCTTTCACTGTCTCTCTCTCCCTCTCTGTCTCTCTCCCTTTCTTTCCCCATCTCTTCCTCTCTCTCTCTTTCTCTCTCCTTTGATGTGCGCATGGCACACGTTCTAATCTTAGGTTTTGTCTTGCAGGCTGTGACTTACAGAGTGTCCAGAGGAGACCCGCCATGTCTATTGAAAGTTGATGTTCTTTTTGTTGAGTTACAATTAAAATCTTTCATAAGAAAGAGAGCATCATTCGGCACACCCTTAAGCAATTAGAATATCTTAGGTATTAAACAAGTAAAATGGTCCTAATTCAAAAGTATCATGTAGAGTTCACTTGGTTAATAATTAGCTATTAACCAATGTCCAAACAATTCAAATTCTTGAAAAGATGTTTCTTTATTCTTGTTGATGTAACATCCAGCATGAAAGACTGTGACAATGCCAACACGTGTTTCGTCTCCCTTAGACTTTATCAAGGCAATTGGTAAAACAATCCTGGTCCAACCAGCATAATACACGTAGACCCAACTTGTTTATTGTTCTCAATAGGAAGAGTCTCAAAGTCTTAAAAGCGTCAAAAACGATTAACATCAAAACAATCCATAGTATTCTTCAGGGCTTGACAGTATACCCATAGTTGATAGTAAACAAATTTAAATATCCTCAATAGCAAAGACTCCAAAGTACAAATTTCTTCGTGAAGTCGTCCGTAAAAAACAGGCAGTTAAAGAACCCTGATAAGTTCCTCTCCGTAATTCAATAGTATAATCTCCTCTCACAAATACCCGCTACTCGTACTGGCGTGGATGTGGTGAGCAATAGTAGAACCCCGTCATCCTAATGAGAAACACTGTTATTTATTCACACTGAATCATTTTGTGTTTTGTTATTGAGTGAACTACTGATGTGCGGTTCCGTTTCCTGGAAATTAAAATCTTTGTTTGTGAGTTCGAAGATGTCGGAATGATTTTCCTGGTTCTGGACACACATGTATGTTTCTTGTTGTAATTGAGCGGCTTCATGCGTATTTTCCATCCCATGGTCCGTGTACTTGCTGTGGCATGACTTCGTTGAGGGGGGGGCCTGGGGAGGTTCCGGGGGGGTCCTGGGGGTGGTGGCGGTGGATGTTGTGGGCCTCTTGGATCTCCGAGGTGCATGATCAGGTGCTCCATGGCATCTGTTGGTCTTCAGGTGTGGCTGTGGGCTGGCCTCCCTTTCATTCTGCAGGTACTCGTCCTGCTTAACACCAGCAAAAGGCAGGTGTTAATTCCCTGCTGCTACAGCGGATTATCGCCTGTTTTGGACTCGCATCGCAGATCTGGCTGGCCGTTGGGAATCGCGCGGTGTTGTGTTTTCTTGTGTTTTTGCACGGGAATGCCTACTCTGAATCTCATTAGCGTTAGATGGTGGTGTCATCCGTGGCGATGTTTTTGGCGGAAGCTTTCGTGGGATATGTGGCGATGTCGGCAGTTAGCACCAGCTTGAGAATGGGGCGATAATTCCATCGCCACTTTTGCTGTGCTAAAGTGCCGATAACTCGGCGATAAGTCCTTGTGAATATGCCCCTAAATCCTGTCTGGGAGGTGGTCACACCTCCCTGATTGGATGCCTATTGTGCTGCCTTCCTCTGCTCAAGCTTGGCTCAGCAGCAGGAGGGCAGAGATGTGTCTCTGGTCGGCAGCAACCATTTTGTGCTGTCCGGGTCGAGAAGGCTGGTACTGGGAAGACCAGGGACCCCACGAAGCTCGCTTCTGAAGGTATGATTCCAAGGTGTTTGATACCAAACACGACATGTTATGTTGCAGCCGTTTTCGAGATAGCATTTTACGCGAGCATATAATGCACCTCTACCTATATGTCTGGCTGCGTCACCAACAACCCGGGAGAATGGTCTCGGAAGGCTGCAGAGGGGCTCTGCTCATGCAGGGGCACCCTCTCATGTAAAACCCAGCACCTTGCCTTCAGGATTGTCAAGGCCTGCTATAGAGGTGACAGAGGTTTTAAGTGTAGTGACCTATAGATATAGTAAACCTATATCTAAAGTATTTGGTGCATGGACCATCTTACACAGGCTGCAATGGCTGGCCTGTAATTCCATTTTACATGGCCTCTCATGGGTGGCATAATACATGCTTCAGCCCATGGGAGGTCTCTGGTGTGCCTATGCCCAGGGTACATGTGAACCATATACTAGGGTCTGACAAGGGTACCCCAGTATCCAATCTGGAGTGTACCTAAGTACATGACATAACATTTTAAGGAGAAAGCAGATAGACTGTGGTCCTGATTAGCAGTATCCCAGTCAGACTAGTCAAAAACAGTGTAACATCAAGCAAAAAGTGGGGGTAACCATAAGAAGCAGATCCTACTTTCCTACACAACCCCCCAAAAGTAAGGAGATGAGATTAACCTTGCCCAGTTGAGTCTTCATTTTCTAAGTGGAAATATCTGGAGAGTCCATCTGCATTGGCATGGTTTCTCCCAGGTCTATGTTCCACTGTATAGTCCAGCCCCTGTAGGGAAATGGACCACGTCAAAAGATTGGGGTTTTCACCCTTTATCTGTTTTAGCCATAAGAGGGGCTTATTGTCTGTCTGAACAATGAAGTGAGTGCCAAACAAGTATGGCTTCAGCTTCTTCAGAGCCCAAACCACTGCAAAGGCTTTCCTCTCAATGGCTGACCAACTTTTCTCTCTGGGGGTCAACCTTCTGCTAATAAAAGCTACTGGTTGATCCTGACCCTCTGCATTAAGTTGTGACAACACAGCCCCTACCCCCAACTCAGATGCATCTGTTTGGACAATGAATTGTTTGGAATAGACAGGACTTTGCAGAATGGGAGCAGTGCACATGGCTGCTTTAGATCATCAAATGCCTTCTGACAGCTAACTGTCCACTACACTTTCTTGGGCATCCTTTTTGATGTAAGATCATTCAAGGCAGTCACTAGAGACCCATATCATTTTACAAATCTTCTGTAGTACCCAGTCAGGCCCAAGAAAGCTCTGACCTGAGTCTGGGTAGTGAGAGCAACCCAGTCCATGATGGTCTGGATTTTGCTCTGCAATGGTTGAACCTTGCCTTCACCCACAAGGTGGCCCAGGTACACAACCTTACTCTGCCCTATCTGGCACTTGGTGGCCTTGATAGTGAGACCTGCATTCTGCAGAGCCTCCAAAACATTCTTTAGGTGGACCAGGTGATCCTCCCAGGTGGAGCTAAATACATATATATCATCAAGATATACTGCACTACAGGCTTCCAGGCCTGTAAGGACTTTGTTCATCAACCTTTGGAATGTGGCAGGTGCATTCTTCAAACCAAAGGACATTACAATAAATCGATAATGCCCACTAGGGGTTGAATATGCTGCTTTTGGTTTGGCATCCTCAGCTAGTCTGATTTGCCAATATCCAGCAGTGAGGTCAAATGTACTCAAGAACTTGGCTGAGGCCAAAGTGTCAATGAGTTCTCCTGCCCTAGGAATAGGGTGAGCATCAGTCCTAGTGACTGCATTGAGCCCCCTATAGTTCACACAAAACCTCATTTCTCTCTTACCACCCTGGGTATGAGGTTGGGGTACCAGGACCACTGGACTAGCCCAAGGGCTATCTGAGGGTTCAATTACTCCCAATTCCAGCATCTTCTGGACCTCAGTCCTGCTGGAATCTCTGACATGGTCAGGCTGCCTGTAAATATTATTTTTAACAGGGAGACTCTCACCTGTGTCCACTTCATGGGTACACCAAGTGGTCTGACTAGGAGTCAAAGAAAACATGTGTCTGTATTTATTGAGGACCTTCCTGCAATCAATCTGCTGTTGCTTAGTGAGGCTGCCTGCCAAGGCTACACCATCAACTGAGCCATCATCAGGGTTCTGTGAGAGGAGATCAGGGAGTGGGTCACTCTCTTCCTCCTGTCCCTCATCAGTAGCCATGAGCAAGCCCATGTCTGCCCTGTCCACATATGGTTTGAGCCTGTTTACATGGAGCACCCTGTGGGGGCTCCTGGGAGTTCCAAGGTCCACCAAGTAGTAGATCTCTCCCTTCTGCTCAAGGATAGTATGGGGTCCACTCCACTTGTCTTGGAGATCTGCTGGGGCCACAGGCTCCAACACCCATACTTTCTGTCCTGGGTGATAAACAGTCAGTACAGCCTTTTGGTCATGCCAAGCTTTTTGCAATTCTTGACTTGCCTCAAGGTTTTTGCTGGCCTTCTTCATGTACTCAGCCATCCTGGAGCGGAGACCAAAAACATAGTCCATTATGTGTTGCTTGGGAGGTTTGAGAGGTAACTCCCATTCCTCCTTCACCAAACAAAAGGGACCCCTACCTGGATGCCTAAACAAAAGTTAAAAAGGGCTGCAGCCAACCCTCTTTTGTGGGACCTCTCTGTAGGCAAAGAGAAGTCAGGGCAACAGAACATACCATTTTCGCCTAAGCTTTTCTGGGAGGCCCATGATCATAACCTTTAGGGTTTTGTTGAACCTTTCAACCAACCCATTGCATTGTGGGTGATAGGGTGTGGTGAACTTGTAGTTCACTCCACACTCCTTCCACATTGCAGTGATATAACTGGACATGAAGTTTGTACCTCTGTCAGTTAAGACCTCCTTAGGGAAACCCACTCTAGAAAAAAATCCCAGGAGGGCCCTGGCCAAAACAGGAGCTGTGGTGGTTCTAAGGGGTATTGCTTCTGGATACCTAGTGGCATGGTCCACCACCACTAGAATATAACTGTGCCCAGATGCACGTAGAGTGTTCATGGGACCAATTATGTCAATCCCAACCCTCTCAAAGGGAACCCCCACCACAGGTAGTGGTATTAGGGGGGTCTTTGTGGTACCACCTGACTTACCACTGGCTTGACAGGTGGTACAGGAGCGACAAAACTCCTTGGTGTCCTCTGTTATATGAGGCCAGTGAAAGTGTGGGACAAGCCTGTCCCAAGTCTTACTTTGGCCTAGGTGCCCTGCTAAGGGGATGTCATATGCCAAGTTGAGTAGGAAGCCCCTAAACTTCAGAGGTATGACCAACCTCCTGGTGGCACCAGACTTGGGGTCTCTACCCTTTGAGTAAAGGAGTCCCTCATCCCAATAGATCCTGTGGGACCCACTGACACTCCCAGCAGCCTCAGCAGCTGCTTGCTGTCTGAGGGGTTCAAGAGAGGGGCAGGTTTGCTGCTCCTGACTCAGATCTGCCCTGGAAGGGCCCCTTGTCCCCAAGAACTCAACCTGATCAGGTTCCAGTTCATCTGAGACAGTTCCTTCACAGGGACTGAGATCATCTCCCTCAAGAGACTGATCCTCTCTCTGAGCCTGGGGGGAAGACACAGCCTTACCCCTCCTGCTCCTTCTCTTGGAAAGCACCTGGTCCATTTTTTCAGAATCCAGGGCCTGTTCAGTAGACATTAGTTTGGCCTGTGACCTGGTCACAGCACACACATCTCAGAGATGCCCAGCATTGCTGCATGAGTCCTTAGTTCCACTTCAGCCCAGGCTAAAGTCTCCAAATCATTGCCCAATAAGCATTCCACTGGAAGGTCTGAGCAAACCACAACTTTCTTTGGGCCAGTTACCCCTCCCAGCTGAAATTAACAACTGCCAAGGAATGATCAGTCTGAATTTTTTAGCATTGATCACTTGGTGCATCTCACCAAGTATGTTCTGTTCAGGGTCCACAAGATCTTTTGTCACCATAGTGACACTTGCACCTGTGTCCCTGTATGCCATGGCCTCCTTACCATTAATCAAAGGCTGTTGTCTGTATTTGCCCAAGTTACTGGGACTGACAAATAAGGTGGCAATATCCATGCCGCCATCACAGACTACTACAGCCTGAGCTGGAGTTCTGACTAAGCCAGAACCCATCTCAGAGCCCAAGGTTAACCCTACTAATCACTTGTTCCCAGTACCACTACTTGAAACTGTACTAGGGGGAGCAGTTGCCTTAGCGGCAGTGGTGGTGGGAGTTGAATCCTTGGCCTTTGGACAATTGGCATCTTTTGTCCAATGGGTCTTTTCTTTACATAAGTAACACCAAGATTTCTTTTTGCCTTTTCCTTTGTTGGATTGTGACTTCCCCCAGATGAAGATTTTTGGGGCCCTGATGAAAACTTGTCATCTTTACCCTTGTCCCCACCCTTATCTGAAGTTTTAGCATCTTGCTTCTTTTGGTCACCACCATGGTTCTGGTTTCTCTGCTTCACCCTGGTTCTGACGCACCTATCTGCCTTCTTTCCCAATTCTTGGGGAGAAGTCAGATCAGAGTCAAGCAGGTATTGATGCAACAACTGATTTTGGCAATTATTAAGGATCTGCTCCCTCATAATCAAATTGCGCAATCCCTTGAAATCATTCACAAAGTCTACCCAGTCCTGATTCTGTGCCTTCTGGGAGTCTCTGAACCTAATCCTGTACTGTTCAGTGGTTAAGCCAAACCCATCAATGAGAGCACTCTTCAGTTTTGAATAATTGTCAGCATCCTCTTCTCTAACAGTGAGGAGCTTATCTCTACCTTTGTCAGCAAAGGAGAGCCACAAGATAGCGGCCCACTGCTCTTGGGGGACCTTTTGTACTTTACAGGCCCTTTCTAAAGCAGTTATCTATTTATGGATGTCATCCTCAACATGGTAGGGAGGTAAAATCTTGCTCAGGTTCCTATTGTCAAAAGAATGTTCCTTAACTCTAGGGACACTTTTGCTGCCACCATGGGACTCTAGTCCTAACTTTTGTCTAGCTCTCTGGACTTCTAGGGACTCTTTGTCCAGGGCCAATTGATGTTGCCTGAGCCTAAGCTTAGCTTTCTCAAGTTCCAGAAATTGGTATTCCCTATCAAAAGAGTGGTCCCTCTTGCTATATACAGAGGTCCCTATAGACTGTCATGAGTGATTAGACTCTACAGAGGGAGATCTAGATCTCCTTGTTAAACTCTGCACTGTTCCAGGAGGGTTGAAGAGGGGGCCTTCTTGGCCTTCTTCAGCATCTCCCTGAAGATCTGAGTTGTCCAGGTGGGAACCATCTTGTTCCTCCTGGCCAGGGTTTGAGTCTGGGTCATAAAAGGTGTCACCTCCTGACCTGTCCTCATTCCCTGCCCCACCCACTTTCTCCTGTTCATCTGACCCAGGGGTCTTACTAAGGTCATCAAGAAGTAAGGCCTCTATGAGGCGCTGAGTGTTGGCATTTCTCCCTGTCTTCAGCTTTCTAGAGACACACAGGGCTTTCAATTCATGGAATTAAAGCTCACTGTATCTAGAGGGCAGAGAGCCACTGGCATCTCCTTTGGAAGACATACTAAGTGTGGTGAGGTGTTGCACGTACCTAACCTAGTGGGAACTAAACTCTCTGAGGTTGGAGAAAGGGTGTGCTAGCCCCTTGACTTACCCAACCCTAAGTTCAGTAGAACTTACTTATTCTAAGCTAGTATTATATGTACCTAGTACTTAGTGGTTTTCAGTTAATAAAACCAAAGATTTATCTGGTAAAACAATGCAGGCTTGAATCCCAACCGCTACACACCAATGTGAGAAGTTGGCCTGGTATATGCTGTCCACTAATTAAAGTGGGCACCTTGTACCAGTCCAAACAACCCTTATGGTGATTTAAGAGGTCAAAGATAACCTTAGAAAGCTATCCAAGTGGTAGCTGTGGAGAGCAGCCTTCAGGCTTAGTCTTGAAGGAATGTTAGCAGCTTGTTTTACCAGAATGCAACTTTATAGTATTGGTTAAATGAAAAGAGAACCACACAGTAGTTATAAAAATATGTATTTATTATTATAACACACCTTAAATACCTCAGAGTATCTGCTACACACAGGTAAACACAAAGGAGGACGGGTGCAGTGTGAGAACACGACCGCGTGCTACGTACAATTCAATGGGAGAGTTGCGGTTGCAGTTTTACAGTTTAAGGACCCTTCCAAGTGGATTACGAAGAAACCCTTTGGAACTTAGAAGGCTGGAGAGCCACCCCACCCTTGGATACTGAAGTACCAGAGTTGCCTATCCCAGGGAAGCCGGGTGCATAGGGCTGAAGTTGCGCCGGAATCCGCCGTCTTTCTCAATGGGAGTCTTCAAAGAAATGCCACTGCTGGAAAAAAGAAAAGTGTCCGGTGGAACACACAGGTGGATTCTTGAAGGAAAGAACCTGAAAGCAAAGGGGACAGAGTCTGGGTCACTCAGGAGTGACCAGGGGCTCGGTAGAAGAATGCCCACCGATGTCGGGTGCTTCAGGTGTGAAGAGTGAGACCTTGACTTCTGCAGCCATGGAGACCAGAAGACATTGAGGACAACCAGGAGCCGGATATGAGCTGTCCCATGAAGGATGTCGAGTGCTGAGGGGTCGGTGTCCAGCGGGAGCACCAACAAGCCTTGGCAGCGGCAACCCACGAAGAAGGTCGAGGAAGGTCACGGTCTCGCCCAGCAAGGACCAGGAGACTCACTAAAGCAAGGGGAGTCAGGGCAGGCCTGGAGCAACCAGGGGAGCCCAAGAAAAGCAGTGTTGTCCCTCAAATGGAGCCACAGGCCGAAGGGACCTCTAGCAGTTTCACAAAACAACAGCTTGCAGGGCACAGAGTGTGAGGAGGCCAAAGTCCTTTGTACAAAATGTGCGCAGAGGTTGGGGCTATCGATAGCCCAATGCTCCTTGTTGGGGAATGCCAACAAGCATATGCACTTGCAAAAGTATGCAGTGCACAGGGGTTCAGGTTATGCTGTTCCCACGAGGGACACTGGCCTCAAACTCAGTGGGAGGGCAGCTCAACGTCAAGGAAAGTAGGAACCCACCTCCTGTGTTGCTGGAGCCTTCAGAGTCTGCAGGACCTCAGGATCAGCAGACCGGTCAGTTGCATTACGGTGCCTGCGAATGCAGGGGAGTGACTCCTTCGCCCCAAGGGAGATACTTCAGTTGTCCTTGATGCTCCACAGGTCCTGCACTGAGCCTTTATGGTGCACGGGCACAGCAATGCTTTGGACGAAGAGGGAGACGAAGTCGGTCCCAGTAGTAGTCCAGCAAAGTCAAGAGTATCCAGACGTCAAAGGTCAGTGGTTTCTTGATCAGAATCTTGTCCACGTCGAATCTAGGGTCCTACAGCCAGGTAAGCCATTTTGTACCCACGGGAGAGGGTTGGACAGATTCAGGGGACCCTCCCAGGGGAGGGTCATGACAGTGGGGAGGTTAATCCCATGTCCTTTGTCCAGTTTTGCACCAGAGCAGGAGCCAACGGCTCCCAGGACTGGTTTGAACTGGACTGTGCACAGGGACACCAAATGTGTCTCTCGTGCAGACTTTCAGGCACTTTGGAAGTGCACCCACCCAGCTCCAATACACTAAATCCTGTCTGGGAGGTGGTCACACCTCCCTGTGACAGGATGCCTATTGTGCTGCCTTCCTCTGCTCAAGCTTGGCTTAGCAGCAGGAGGGCAGAAATGTGTCTCTGGTTGGCAGCAACCATTTTGTGCTGTCCGGGTCGAGAAGGCTGGTACCAGGAAAACCAGGGACCCCCACGAGGCTCGCTTCTGAAGGGTGGAATCATACCTCCTACACCGGTTACCGGTGTGGAGGTATGATTCCAAGGTGTTTGATACCAAACACAACATGTTTTGTTGCAGCCGTTTTCGAGATAGCATTTTACGGGAGCATATAATGCACCTCTACCTATATATCTGGCTGCGTCACCGACAACCCGGGAGAAAGGTCTCTGGAGGCAGAAAAGGGGCTCTGCTCATGCAGGGGCACCCCTCTCACATAAAACCCAGCACCCTGCCTTCAGGATTGTCAAGGCCTGCTATAGAGGTGACTGATAGGTTTTAAGTGTAGTGACCTATAGATATAGCAAACCTATATCTAAAGTAAGTGGTGCATGCACCATCTTACACATGCTGCAATGGCAGGCCTGTAGTTCCATTTTGCATGGCCTCTCATGGGTGGCATAATACATGCTTCAGCCCATGGGAGGCCTCTGGGGTACATATGCCCTGGCTACATGTGTACCATATACTAGGGACTGACAAGGGTACCCCAGTATCCAATCTGGAGTGTACCTAAGTACATACATGACATAACATTTTAAGGAGAAAGCAGATAGACTGTGGTCCTGATTAGCAGGATCCCAGTCAGACTAGTCAAAAACAGTGTAACATCAAGCAAAAAGTGGGGGTAACCATAGGAAGGAAATCCTACTTTCCTACAGTAAGGAATCAATGCAACACTTCTTCTGCATGCAGCAGTACTGATGCCTCCTTTCCCGTGGGACTCAAGAATCAGCACATCGCTTGTGTTTTCTGAGATCACTGACAGAATATCGACAACAAAAATGTCGAGGTACAAAAATATCGGGACAAAAATATTGTTGTCCAGAATATCGAAGTCCTATCTACATCATGGTAAGTACAGAAATATCGAAAAAAATATATTGTTGTCAAAATTATTGTTGTAAAAATATCGTTTTTTAAAAATGCTTAAAAAATAATGTAAAATAAAGTAAATAATACATATAATAAAAAAACATAGTGAGAATTATTAGAAAATGTTTAAAATAATAAATAATAAATATAATGTTAAAAATAATTAAATATACATATATATAAAATATAATATATACATTTTCTTAATAATATTTATAAATAATTATTATAATACATTATAAAATGTTAGAAACATACTAAAAATTATAAATACATATATATATACATATACCAGTAAAATTAAAATAAAATATATATATAATAATTTAAAATATTAAAATATTATAATCTTTTACAATTACAATTGACACTACATTAACAGCAACAGTAGGGAAAATGTTGGATAGCGGAGGGGACACAATTACTATTCCCACTCCAGGGAGTGCAACAGTAGGGAAAGTGTTGGATAGCGGAGGGCAATAATTTACTATTCCCACTCCAGGGAGTGCAACAGTAAGAAAAGTGTTGGATAGCGGAGGGGAATAATTTACTATTCCCATTCCAGCAAGTACAACAGTAGGGACAGTGTTGGATAGTGTAGGGAATAATTTACTATTCCCACTTCAGGGAGTGCAACATTAAGGAAAGTGTTGGATAGCGTAGGGGTAAATATTACTATTCCCACTCCAGAGATAGCAACAGTAGGGAAACTGTTGGATAGCATAGAGGTAAAAATTACTATTCCCACTCCAGAGAGTGCAACAGTAGGGAAAGTGTTGGATAGCGGAGTGGATAAAATTACTATTCCCACTCCAGCGAGTGCAACAGTAGGGAAAGTTTAGGATAGCAGAGGGGAATAATTTACTATTCCCACTCCAGCAAGTACAACAGTAGGGAACGTATTGGATAGCGGAGTGGAATAATTTACTATTCCCACTCCAGCAGGTAGAACTGTCGGGAAAGTGTTGGATAGCGGAGTGGAAAAATTTACTATTCCCACTCCAAAGAGTGCAACAGTAGGGAAAGTGTTGGATAGCGGAGGGGTAACAATTACTATTCCCACTCCAGCGAGTGCAACAGTAGGGAAAGTTTTGGATAGCGGAGGGGAATACTTTACTATTCCTACTCCAGATAGTGCAACAGTAGGGAAAGTGTTGGATAGCAGAGGGTATAACATTTACTATTCCCACTCCAGAGAGTGCAACAGTAGGGAAAGTGTTGGATAGGGGAGGGGTAAGAATTACTATTCCCACTCCAGAGAGTGCAACAGTAGAGAAAGTGTTGGATATCAGAGTGGATAAAATTACTATTCCCACTCCAGCAAATGCTACAGTAGGGAAAGTGTTGGATAGCAAAGGGGAATAATTTATTATTCCCACTCCAGCGAGTGCAACTGTAGGGAAAGTTTTGGATATCAAAGGGGAATAATTTGCATTCCCACTCCAGCGAGTGCAACAGTAGTAAAAGTGTTGGATAGCGGAGGGGATAAAATTACTATTCCCACTCCAGCAATAGCAACAGTAGGGAAAGTGATGGATAGCGGAGAGGAATAATTTACTATTCCCACTCCAGCAAATGCAACAGTAGGGAAAGTGTTGGATTGCATAGGTGAATAATTTACTATTCCCACTCAAGCAAAATCATTAATATTAATTATCAAACAATTAATTAATTTAATTTTTTTAACTCCCTCCATATTCCCCTATAAATGACACCACCAATATTGTAAAACAAAATACTATTAACATAATTAATTAATAATTAATTAATTACAATTAACAAGCATTTTGAAAGCAATCAATAATAAATTAATTCACACTGTTTAGCAAATACACAAACAGATGGTGCACCACTAAAAGAGCATATACACTGGAATTATGAGGTATGTGTCCAAAGGTATTCTTCAAAATCTTCCTTTAATTTCAATCAATTCAAAAAATTCTATAGATGAGCAGAACAGCCAACACGTTTCGTCCAAAGAGATGGACTTCTTCAGGGCTGTGAAGGAACAGATATATATGTATACAAAGATCAGTACAATTAAAAACATATAAAAACATATAAAAAACATATATACAACATATAAATGGACACAATTTATACAAGCAAACATTTTTATATATATGCAGGGCTGGTCGTACATATATATAAGCATTACCAAGGATGTTACACACAAAGACTCTTTTTTATCTGACATGTAACATAAAAAGAAAATTCATAACAAATCACCAAGCCAAAAACTAAACAAATATATTTTGACTTTTAAGAACTGACTCAAACCAACGGAAGTGTCATTGTCACTGTCATACCCCCCTTTTAGAGAGTAATTAGCTGGAGAGTCCAGGAGAAATTTAGAGTGACCCTAGGCAAGAAACAAGACTCCAAGGATACAAGACAGAAGGGTATAGACCTTAGCATAAAGCTAATTGTTTAGAGGTGAGTAAAGACATCAGAGAGAAAGAGGAACTACTGAAAAAAGTTACAGCGATCAAAAAAAATCAAAGTGCAATATGGGGACACCCCTAGAGGTGTTTAGAGGATCAAGAAAAGAAGTATTAATATCACTTCCCAAATGCCAAAAAACAAAGGGGGTAACTCATGATACCCACTAAATGTCAAAACACGATGAAATGTCCGGAAACGACGGGTGTGACCAGGTATGCCAAAATCCGTATTCAATTTCTCTGGGCATAGAAGAAAAATGTCAGTCTTCAATGCTCAGTAGATCATGAGTTATACATTCATAACATAAAAATATGTCTGGATTGTGGATCAATACTTACTTGATAAAAAGTCACATAGTCGTGCATGTTACTAATAACAACCAGACTCCAAAGGTGTCCAAATAGAGAAAGTAATGAGGTCACACACACAGAACAGCGGGCCAGATAAGGGCCATCAAGAGTCCCACATCTATAAAAGCAGAATGATCAGAGTATCAAAAAATGAATAAAGCACAAGAAAGTGTCCAAAGAAAACAGTATAATCGGATGTATAGAATAAATTTGTGTCCATAAGCCCAAGAAATGTTTTTTAGTGCTCATATGCTAATATAGCCTATATCGGACCCAACCGATAGGGATGGTGGAGGGGAAAAAACCCCCTCCGAGGAGAGCAACCTGAGCTATGCATAGGGTGAAAGAGGACTCATAGGAACACAAGCAGTCAAGTACCCTGCGGGCGAGCAGGAGGTCATAAATCCATTCCCCCCCATTGATCGCCTGTTTAAAAACCACAAAATGAAAGCACAGTAAATCCCTCTACAACTGCATAACCCTGCCGAATGCGATGGGGACAATCACTCTCCACCCAACACGTAGTGCAAATCAAATAACGCACGTGTTTGAATCACAGCCTTCCTGTAGTGCCGGTGAGCAAAAAGAACCATACCCCAGACATCTTACCAAGATAAACAGTGGAAAACCGCTACCGAGTCTCGCCTCCTAATGCGGTAAAGTCGGGAGAGACTGTTCGGCTGCCACGCACCATTTTTAAACGTCGCCAGGGATCACAATACGGAACAGCTGCGGGGGGCGTATCCCAACACTGTCATCACGTAGGGCTGCCGTACTCTGATACCATGGCAGCCATTTTGTAGTAGAGTGCACAAATCAAAGTAAAATGACGTTCCGCTGTCTAATGTGATGCAGCGGTAATTTCACGGTCATTTCTCAATGCAAAACCTCATTTACCTTCTAATTTACCGCTGCAAAGGTACTGGACCCTTGCCACTGTATATTACCATCAGGAGATTTTACATAAACATGAAAAATCAAAAATGCAATTAATATTTAAGCCAATAAAGAGAATTGTGAGTATTTTAAAGGGTTTTATTTTCTAGTTAAAAGTTAAGGTTCTCTGACCCTTTATTCATTAGTCAAATATCAATCAGGTTACTGAATTTGGAAAACAGGAAAAATAGAATTAATACAGAACATATTATAGGTTGCATACAAAACATTCCATAAAGGAAGGGAATGAGGCAATCAAATGTCAAACAGAATTCTCCAAAGAAAGTTCAGGAAATATAATTCAAGAGTGAATTATGCAAGGCTAATCAATAACTAATAATTGGCAAAAATCTCCCATAAAGAGAAATAAATGCATAAGACAAATACATCTTTTCAAAACTAATTAATTAGTCAAAGCATGAACTTAAAAGTTTTAGCATCTAAATCTAATCTTGTTCTATCCAGCTCCACTCTCTGCCCTGGTCTGTTCAATCTGAGAGAGGCTGCTTCACAAGGAGCGAGACAGCCCGCCCTTCACAAGACCACAGAGGAATGTGATCTGCCTTGCCAAAAATATGACGTGCAAGGCTAGCCTATGCCCCCCACCTCCCTCTATCTCTCCTCGGACGCAATCTGCTCTCAGACTGCACCCCTAAAGCTTCTAAAGCCTCTAAAGCCCCCAAAGAGGTCATTATTTATACTCTAATTCTTGGCTGACTATACTAATAAGGTTGCAATTTTCAGTAAAGCTTGCACCGTGATTGGTTAGGATAGATGACATGAGGGTCTCACCATCCTGTTCTCATTGGCAAATCCAACCCATACCAGTTTTAACAAAAGAAGCGTTAATGATTAATACAATTATATGTTTTAGCAACATTTACTAGGAAAAATGTTTCAGTCTATTTCCTCCTTCCTGTCACATTGCATGCAGGAAGGACACATTCCACAAACACTGATACATTGGCAGGGTAACAAGAATGTACAGTTCATGGTGGCCTTGACTTCTTCCTCCACTTGAGGCAAGCTGGTATTATCTGCGCATGCGTTTTTCAGCATGATTCTCAGCCATGCTGGATTCTTAGGCAGCCATTTAATGGTGGGCCCATAAACAAAACAAACACAAAAATAGTATTAATTTACAAAATAAAACCCATTATGTTTTACCTCCCCCATACTAATACCCTGTATAAATGATTACCTAGCAAAAGCTATTAGTTTAAAGCAGCTTTTCTTATTATTTGTGCACAACATGCAAAAAATGTGCAATGTACAACATAGCATAAAACATGCACTAATGTAAATTTTGAAAGCGCACACAGTTAATACATACTCATAGCAACATGCTCTAATGTTTTAGATAGCTTTTCATGCAAATGCTTTGCCCCCGTGTAGTGATGGTGCATGGTTAATTAATACACATTATAAAAGATGTGTTATGAACTGAATATATATTGTCTAAATATGCAACAAAGCCAAAGTCTCTTGAGACAGGAACAGGGAGTGTAGATTATAAGGGAAAGGAAACTGGGAAGAGAGAACACATTCCATGAATTCAAAGCTAAAGAGGCCACTGAAATCACGAGTTTTCTCTACACTGCAAAAACACGTTAATTCAGCACAAGCATTTCAGGCTGAAAGCATTTATGACCAAGCCTCATTTTATGTTTTTCACTTTGCATGCACCAAAAGTGCCACTTTTAAAAACTTTTGACTAGGCATGTGCCATGTGTCTTCACTTGCACCAAAATTTGTGTGCCATTTTAAATGCAGTCTGTCTGAAACATAAAAACAAAGCAATGCTTAATTTGAGAAATCTAGCTCTATCAACTGTACCCGAACATATCTAAGAGAAACTAATGACAAGCCTGGAAGTCCGAACAAAGTAAGTCGGGCATCTAGAACTATGTTGCAAAATTCAACATACATTAAATATTAATAACTAATATAAGTTTACAAAATCGCATCCAAACACCTCAAAAAGGTATTAAGTTGGAAATACCAAATCGCCATATTATATGATCATGTACCGAATATAATTTAATTTGCCTCCTCCGCGTACCAAATAGCGTACACGCTGTCTTTTTCAAAGAAGCGGTCAGTCCATAAAGAAAGAGGGGGGGAGGCGAAATAATCCCCTCCCAATGTTGGTGACAGAGAGGACTACGAGCGATTTCAAAAATAGAACCGGGGGGGTACAGGAATATCCTGCAGCACATAATGCAAATGGAATGTACACAAAAAATGGAAAGTCACCTACGCAAGTGACTTGGGGGCCATAGTTATTCTATATCCACATAATGTGTCATAACCATATGAAGCACAAAGTGAGTGTATCCACAAGGGACAGCCAAGAGAGTAAAAGTGTAGGACAGTAGGAGATAACCCAGAAGTGGACTCGGTAAGAAAATGAGTGAGAACAGGACAGACGGAACAAGAAAAGTTCATACAATAAGCAAAATCCAGATATAGGACAGAACACATTTGTGCCTAATCCTATTACATATGTGCACAGTAACCATAGCTTTGCCAACAGAATGTTATTGTCATTGTACGTTTATACCAGATCCTTGTCATCCAGATGTCTGATGTTTCTAAAGTTGTATACATGCCTAATTCATTCTCAAATTTTGCAGGCTTAACATTACTAGAACAAAAAAGGATAAATGATAAATGCAATGTGTACAATTTTTCCATGTGTTACAGGCATATGTCGATCATGCATTAGCCCATGTCAGGTATTCCAATACATAAAGCCTATCGTACATGACAAATTTATATGCCCTCCACTCATACCTTCAGACACAATTGCAAGGGAAAATACCATACAAAAAATATATATAAGCAGTGGATATTTACAAGGGAGAGTACCAAACAAAAAATATATAAGCAGTAGATATTTCTTACAGGAAATAGTGCAACTCATCATCACTATTGTGGCCATACTCCACACTGCGTAATTTACAGATCCAGCCCGCCTCATTCTGTCTTAGGGACAGCTCCCTGTCCCCACCTCTGGGCTTGGCTGTGTATGGTCAATACCCATAAACCAGACATCACCGCAGTTTGAATGATTTTCCTGCATATGAAAAGTGATGGGGTACTTAAGATCTCCATTACCTATTGCACGTACGTGCTCCTGAATTCTCATTTTTATGGGCCTGATGGTGCTGCCCACGTAGATCTTGTTACATGGGCAGCCCACGATGTAAGTAACATATTTCATTTTACAATTAATCAGATGAGTAATGTCATGTATTCTGCCGGTGTTGAAACTGAAAGTCTTGGTTTTGTCGCTCCCCAGTCTGCATACATTACAGTCTTTACAGGTGAAAAAACCTTTGATTGTATGGGACAGCCAAGTTTCCGTCCTTGATATCGTGATGTAGCTGGGGCATAACCAATTTCTCAGATTTTTGCCCTTTTTATACGTCACCCTAGGTATGGTGGCTATGATATCGTTTAAACTGGGTATGTCAGTGAGAAGGTGCCAGTGTTTCCTCAACACATTGTACACCTTATCACTCCGACAGTTGTACTGAGTAATACAACTGACTGGTGCTACCTTAGTTTTCCTGGGGGCTTTGACTGTCAGAGTTGTTTCTCTAGAAACTTTGGCGATCCTTCTCTCTGCCTTCTCCAGAGTTCCTGGGAGGTATCCCCTTGCCACGAAGCGTTGTTTGGTTCTTTGAACATTCTTGGAAAAGGTCTCATCAGAGCTACAATTCCTCCTTACGCACACCATCTCCCCAAACGGAATGTTATTTATCACATGTTTGGGGTGCGCGCTTTGGGAATGTAGAGTGCTATTGCAAGCGGTACTCTTGCGATGAATGGTACTCTGTATGCATTTGTCTTGCACATAAAAATCAATGTCCAAGAACTCAATATGTTCCCTGCTGTAATTGATGGTAAAGCATACATTAAAAGGGTTATCATTCAGGAAATTATAATATTCCAATAGTTTGGTGGCAGGTCCATCCCAGGGCATGATGACATCATTGATGTACCTGCCCCAAAAAATAATGTGTTCCGTCCAATTTGCAGCCCGACGTCCCCAGTCATGCTCCCGCTCATACCAGCCCATAAAGAGCCCGGCGTAAGCGGGAGCAAACCTGGAACCCATCGCAGTGCCCTGCACTTGATGGTACCATTGGTTGTCATGCAGGAAGAAGATCTTTGACAGTATGATGTCCGTCATTTCCATCAATACCTCATTATGTAAGTAATGGTCAGCAGTTCTCTGTCCTAGAAAGAATTCTAAGGCCCTGATCCCAAACTACTCTTTTGATGCACGTGTACAAACTAGCCACATCCATAGTGACAAAAAGGAGGTTTTCAGACCACACCAATCCCTCGAACTTATTGAGGATATCCTTACTATCTTTAATGTAAGCTGGCAGGTTGTGGACCAACGGTTGTAAGAACTTGTCCACGTATTCAGACAGATTCTCTGTAGGGGAATTAACCCCCAAGATGGTAGGCCGTCCTGGTGGGAAGGGGCCCCCCCTTATGAATTTTGGGGAGTATGTATATACAGGGAAAAGAGGGTTCTCTGACCGTGAGGTAATTACATTCCTCATCACTTATCAGACCACTCTCTTGCCATTCGACCAGTCTCATATTGATGTGGCTGCTGAGGGTTTTGGTTGGATTCCCTGGTACCTTTGTATTACAGGATGTGTCTGCCAATTGGCGATCTATTTCCTGCATATATGCCGCTTTGCCCATCACCAAAACGTTTCCCCCCTTATCCGCCTCCCTGATCACAATGGAGGGGTCAGAGCTAAGTTCTTTCAATGCCTTGTTTTCTGCCTTAGTGAGGTTGAAGTTTACTTTGTTAGTGGGAATGTGGTGTTCTAGGAGTTTATAAAAGCCCTTAGTGACCTTCTCTCGAAAAATGTCAATGTTTGGGTGCGTTCCTACTGGGGTAAATTTGGAGCGTGTTTTCAGCGTATATTCGGTACATGATCATATAATATGGAGATTTGGTATTTCCAACTTAATACCTTTTTGAGGTGTTTGGATGTGATTTTGTGAACTTATATTATTTATTAATATTTAATGTATGTTGAATTTTGCAACATAGTTCTAGATGCCCGACTTACTTTGTTCAGACTTCCAGGCTTGTCATTAGTTTCTCTTAGATATGTTCGGGTACATTAGACAGCAGATCGTCATTTTACTTTGATTTGTGCACTCCACTACAAAATGGCTGCCATGGTATCAGGGTACGGCATCCCTACGTGATGACAGTGTTAGAATACGCCCCCGCAGCTGTTCCGTATTGTGATCCCCGGCGGTGTTTAAAAATGGTGCGCGGCAGCCGAACAGTCTCTCCCGACTTTGCCGCGTTAGAAGGCGAGACTCAGTAGTGGTTTTCCATTGCTTATCATGGTTAGATGTCTGGGGTATGGTTCTTTTTGCTCACCGGCACTGCAGGAAGGCTGTGATTCAAATACGTGCGTTATTTGGTTTGCACTACGTGTTGGGTGGTGAGTGATTGTCCTCGTCGCATTCGGCAGGGTTATGCAGTTGTAGGGGGATTTACTGTGCTTTCATTTTGTGGTTTTTAAACAGGCGATCAATGTGGGGGAATGGATTTATGACCTCCTGCTCGCCCGCAGGGTACTTGACTGCTTGTGTTCCTATGAGTCCTCTTTCACCCTATGCATAGCTCAGGTTGCTCTCCTCGGAGGGGGTTTTTTCCCCTCCACCATCGCTATCGGTTGGGTCCGACATAGGCTATATTAGTATATGAGCACTAAAAACATTTCTTGGGCTTATGGACACAAATTTATTCTATACATTTGATTATACTGTTTTCTTTGGACACTTTCTTGTGCTTTATTCATTTTTGGATACTGTGATCGTTCTGCTTTTATAGGTGTGGGACTCTTGATGGCCCTTATCTGGCCCACTGTTCTTCGTGTGTGACCTCATTACTTTCTCTATTTGGACACCTTTGGAGTCCGGTTGTTATTAGTAACACGCACGACTATTTGACTTTTTATCAAGTAAGTATTGATCCACAATCCAGACATATTTTTATGTCATGAATGTATAACTCATGATCTACAGAGCATTGAAGACTGACATTTTTCTTCTATGCCTAGAGAAATTGAATGCGGATTTTGGCATACCTGGTCACACCCGTCGTTTCTGGACATTGCATCGTGTTTTATCAGGAGTGTTTTGACATTTGGTGGGTATCATGAGTTACCCCCTTTGTTTTTTGGCACTTGGAAAGTGATATTATTCTTTGGTCACGGTTTATCACTGGTTGTGGCCCCTCTCAGGCCACGTCTTATCATTAATACTTATTATCTTTATCCTCTAAATACCTCTAGGGGTGTCCCCATATTGCACTTTGATCTTTTATTTTTTGATCGCTGTAACTTTTTTCAGTAGTTCCTCTTTCTCTCTGATGTCTTTACTCACCTCTAAACAATTAGCTTTATTCTAAGGTCTATACCCTTCTGTCCTGTATCCTTGGAGTCTTGTTTCTTGCCTAGGGTCACTCTAAATTTCTCCTGGACTCTCCAGCTAATTACTCTCTAAATGGGGGTATGACAGTGACAATGACACTTCCGTTGGTTTGAGTCAGTTCTTAAAAGTCACAATATATTTGTTTAGTTTTTGGCTTGGTGATTTGTTATGAATTTTCTTTTTATGTTACATGTCTGATAAAAGAAGAGTCTTTGTGTGTAACATCCTTGGTAATACATATATATAGGTACGACCAGCCCTGCATATATATAAAAAATGTTTGTAAAATGTTTGCTTGTATAAATTGTGTCCATTTATATGTTGTATATATGTTTTTTTATGTTTTTATATGTTTTTAATTGTACTGATCTTTGTATATATATATCTGTTACTTCACAGCCCTAAAGAAGTCCATCTCTGTGGACGAAACGTGTTGGCTGTTCTGCTCATCTATAGAATTTTTTGAATTGATTGAAAATAAAGGAAGTTTTTGAAGAATATCTTTGGACACAGACCTCATAATTCCAGTGTATATGCTCTTTTAGTGGTGCAACCATCTGTTTGTGTATTTGCTAAACCTTGTTAAGTCCAGTTGTGGACTGCACCGTGACAGTGGGTGCGTAGAAAGTGTGCACACATTTTCTGGGTACTTCCCATCATTTGTATTAAATAGGGGATAGCAGGTTAGGTGCTAATTTTTTTTGCAGTGTTCCACTGTCAGTGATTTGTATTCCAAATTAATTCACACTATTAACACTATAAAACGACTTAAAATAAATATTATAATAAAAAATTTAATAAAATATATTATAATTAAATTACTTCCCAGCCTACTCCCTATCATCCCACAACCCACTCTTAAAAGAATGACACAAATAACATTATTAATACTTAATTAATAATTATTAATAACCAATTAATAAATAATTAACAATACATTATTTATCACAATTAACAGTATAAAATTGTATATACATAAATATCAAATATTTAAAAATATAAATGAATTAATAATTATTAAATTACTTCCCACCCTACTCCCCTATAAACCCACAACCCGCTCCTAAAAAAATAACGCAATTAAGAAATTTACCAATTAAGTATTAATAATTAACAACCAATCAATAACTATTTATTAATAAATTAATTACCACAATTAACAATATAAAATATTAAATACATAAATATTAATTAATTAAAAATATTAATTAATTAATTATAATTAAATTACTTCCCACCCTATTCCCCTATAAACCCACAACCCGCTCCTAAACAAATTACACAATTAAGATATTTACCAAATAATTATTAATAGTTAACAACCAATAATAACTAATTAATAATTAATTAATTACCACAATTAACAATATAAAATATTAAATACATAAATATTAATTAATCAAATTTATTTATTAATTAATTATAATTAAGTTACTTCCCACCCTATTTCCCTATAAACCAACAATATGTTACGGAACAAAAACGAAAACAATTAATTAAAATAAATTAATAACATAAAAATTATTATTAATTTATTATAATTAAATTACTTCCTACCCTATTACCTTATAAACCCACAACCCTCTACGGAACTAAAACGCTAAATTTACTTAAAAAGAATTATTAACTTTAAAAAATTTAACACATATATTAAAAAACAAATGCAATACTTACACAAAAAAATAGAACACATAGATATAAAATACACACTAAAATACATAACACTAAATAAAACAACAAATTTTTTAACAACAATATTTTTGCTAACGATATTAATTACTTCGATATTTTAAAAAACGATATTACTTACCTTCAACTCGATATTCTTGACAATGATATTCTGACTGTCGATATTTTTGTAGTCCGAGATTTTGGACTCAATATTACTGCTACTCGATATTTCCAACTCGATATCTGTTCACTTGTTTTCTGATGCTTCCCTCCCTTGGGGCTGTTTTTCGTCTTTGAGTTTGACCCATCAAAGGTACTTTGTGCTAAAATCAATGCATCCATAGAGTTCTATGGACTAAATTGCTTAAACCTTTAAAAAAGTGAAATGTTTGGATATGGATGTTGAAATGTTGTCACTTTGGTTTTGTTTGGTTTAGATAAACATTGGTTATTTTTCTAAACTGATGTAGTGTCCATTTGTAGTGTTTTCACTGTGTGTTTTATGTACAAATGCTTTACACAGTGCCTCTGAGATAGGCCTGACTGCTTGTGCCAAGCTACCAAGGAGGTGAGCAGGGGTTATCTTGGGTGTGTAACTCCCTTACCCTGACTAGAAGAAAGGGTCCCTACTTGGACAGGGTGAATACTAC
Organism: Calotriton arnoldi; assembly: GCA_963921515.1. Lineage (NCBI taxonomy): Eukaryota > Metazoa > Chordata > Amphibia > Caudata > Salamandridae > Calotriton > Calotriton arnoldi. The sequence continues at coordinate 555,638 of CAWUFW010007696.1, read as the reverse complement.
TGCCAATAGGAGACCCCCATTTCTAACAATATTACTTCAAGTTAGAGTAAGATTGGAATTTCTGCGATCTTTGATTTTGATAACCCAGAGTGAAATTTTCGCTCCAGATCTCACAATACAATGACAAGATACGATCCATTGTGGTTCCCTTTTGGCTTGTTTATGTGTCAGTAAAGAGGATCTCAGGGATCTCCTTGAGTGTGGCCATTTTATGACATTGCTTGGCATTTTTTAAATGTTTATTGGACCCAGAATGGTGTTGCCCATTCTGTTCACTTTTCAAGTCTTGTCTCACAGATAATGGAAGAAACACTTTCTGAGATCCCAGGCTATTGACTTGCTCTTTTTCTCAAAGCAATGACATCCACCCTAAAATATGTATTTATACATTGAAAGACCTCTGAATTACCATACATCTTTTTTTATTGAGCACATGCAGCCCATTTCAACAATAGTGTATCATTATCACAATATGCTCATACAGTTTTTTATGGATTAGGAGATGACTGCAAGTGTCCTTGTAATTCATATGTGGTGAGTAACAGGTGTTATTTGACCCATCCTGATTTTGAGATCTGTGGTAAAATTTCAGCCCCTGTGGTAAAAGCAGTTGAACTCTCCGCTTAATTTCATAAATAACGAGAAATAACCCAGTAAATAAGGACTTAATTACATATTCTCTAAGCGTTTCCTCTTCATTGATAAAGGGGCCCTTTCTTTCCCACTCGCAATCCCTGTTACTTCTGTTCACCCACCCCAGCATTAACTGTGCCCCTGGTATCTCCAATTCTATGGGGGCTGACGAAATGTGGCCATCAAGGGGGCTCTCATACCGAGGCCCATAGTGTGCAAGCAATGAAAGAGGTGGTGTTCTTATAGTATTTGGTTAGGCACTTACAAGTTCATAGATTTAAGGGGATAGGCACTTGCAAGTTCATAGATTTAATACAGGACATTATATATTACTCACTGCATCTTGTTACTTGTGAAATGCTTTTGAGTGGGTGCCTATCTGTTGCAAACCATATCCTGTCAAGAAGGCCCATAGCCAAAATGAAAATATAGTTCTAACTACATGAAAAGGAGGATACACCTAGTTTACCTCTTTTGCATCATTTATGCTATGCTATGATACAAGAAGTGTAAGTAAGGGAGAGTGTGATAAATATAATTTTTGGTACATCTATAACTGTAATTGTAACTGGAATTATGTTGTTATTTTTAATCCACACAATCATGCTCTAAGGATTGGAAGATATGCTTTTCGCCATCCACTTTAGAAATGATCTTCTGTGTGGTCAATAAATCATATTTTCGACATTCAGTTGAAATCTTTGGCTGTTATGAGTTAAAAGGGATTCAAAATACTTTGTTTTTCAATCATTTTTGAGTGTGTTGAGGCAATCTAGAAATTATTTAAAAACTGTGTAACATAATAGACATATAGATATTAATGAATAACAAAGACTGGCATTTTTGCACATGGTTTCAGGAGTTATAAACACAATTCTGTGTTCCGATAAATATCACTGCCTCTGTTCTCTGCTCTAACACATAGAAAGAACTCTTTTCCCTCTGCCACAGGTAGATGTGAAAAAGATAATGGCGCTTGAGCAAAAGCCTAGATGCACAATGTGTCACATTGAAGAACAAGCATTGGCAAAGCCAAAAGTTTACGCCTATCTTAGAACTATTGGCTTTGCCATTGTGTTTTAGTCATGTTGTACAGCAGTGTAGCAGCAGTGCAGCATGGCTAAAAGTTAAAAAAGCACTATGAAGTGGCCGGCACTGACCACACCATAGCACTTTTTAAGCTTATGCTGAGGGACAAAACAGACAACAGGAGGGTCGGGTGGTAGAGAGGAGGCAACATAGAATACATGATGGTGGAGGTGGTAGGGAAGAAACAGCATGGACACCCGGGAGGAGGGCTGGAGGGAAAGAAGCAACACAGATAGGGGGGTGGGAGGGGAAAAGCAACATTGACAATGGGGCAGGAGGGCGTAGAAGCAACATGGCTGTCAGTCGAAGAAGAGAAAGCCACATGGACAAAGAGGGGATAACAGGGGGACAATGGGGTTTGGAAGGTGAAGAAGCAACATGGACAATGAAGATAGATGGGGAAGTAGCAACAAGGATGACAGGGAAAGAAGAAATAGAAATAGTACCTCAATCACAGCACAAGCAATGGAATGGCACTAATCAAAATGAAGCAACCAGTACTTGGCCCATGCTCCAGATGAAAGAAGAGGAAGTGAAGCTGGCTCACGCTTGCCAATTAGGAGACAGCAAATAAAAGTGACAATGCACCCAACAAATGGTAAGCAATGGGTGAGCATTAACCCCCTTATGTAAACAACATCTCTCTCAAGTGAGGGCTCAAGCACTCTCACAGGTGAGATACAAAAAGTGCTGCTGGGAAAGCAAACAGTGGAAGCACAGAAGCCATCCAATCAATAGAGATGGTAAAGAGGCTATGGTCCATGGGAGAGACAAACATAAGATTTACAAGCTGGAACATGAATACGAAGCAGGCAAATGAGAGTGTTAGGGGAAGCCAACCAACACTAAGTAATGGAGGCTTCCAAGCTCCCGTATATTCTTGGCAAGGCTACATTGTCTTGCAACAAATAGAGAATGCCTCGTACAATAGGTTCAAACTAAAAACAGCACCCTTTACCTTATAACCACTACTACAAAAAACAACTGGATCAGAGTTCAAACTGTACTATCTGCTAGACTGTCAAGATTTCTGAATACATTATAGGTACGATGAGTAAACGTTAAAATACAGCTGAGGATTGTGTAATGACTGCTCCCTTTTGTGGCCAGTGGAACAACCTCCTTTTAGTAGCATCTATACTTTATCAAAGTCAGGCATATTTAAGCTCATTTGGTAGAGCGTCAGCTCAATCAACAAGTGATTTTGAAAGATGGATTGGAAAAAGCTGTCAAACGGTGGGCGCTACTGCTTACACCTATTTTAAATGCTGCCAGATTACTCCTGTAGTAGTTTGTGTCTAGCTTAGAGAAATGGGATATTAAATATCCTGGGGCACAAGAACCAAATTCCTCACATCATAAAGTATTAAATATTAAACACTAGCACTACAAAGCTCTACAGACCAAAATTGCATTGAAGTGCCTATAAACGTTCTGAAAATGTACAATGATGTTTGACTTTTGTGTGGTAAATCATCAGTCCTTGTGCCAGCATTCTTTTGTCTAACAAAAATCTGGCAATGTGTTAAAAACCAAAAAAGCAGTATATAGAAATTGACATATACAGTTCCCAATTAAAATATAATTAAAATGCCATTATTGTGAATTACAGCATACAAGCTCCTTCCATCTGGAATGCACTTCTGAATAAATACCGTTGGTTTATTGCTTTATGATTTTTAAATATCAACGTCTTCAAATGATATAAACATGATTTGCAACGCCCTTTTGGTAAGAAATACGTGGGGACAATAAATAGGGCTGCAATGTAGGATTTGGTATACTGTAAGAGCCCAGAGTTAACTCTGGATATTCAAATGAGCAGCCTAACAAAAAAATTAAAAAAGATGCCAACAAGAGCAGCAACACGTTTCTAAATTTCAACAAATATTGCTATAACTAGGAGGCCTAGAAACTGTTTTTGCAACAAAACTAAAGCGTACGTTCAAAGGCATCTATAAATTGTTAGCTTGCAAACGCAACACTAACACAGACATGCTGAATAGATCTATGAGATCAATATGAGTAAGGAGCATTTCTGCAAATCAGACTTAGAGGGAGCCCACTCATCGTAGATGCTAAGCCTATTACCAAGTGCCCTGCACGTACAAGGAAAGATGGCTTGTCCATAGAGACAAATTAAATTGTTGGCATCAGGTTTAAACTGGCAATGCAAAGTAGGCAGGGTTGCTGCTGCTTTAAAGCAGCTGCTGGAGCCATGTGTGTGAGGTGAACGTTCTAAGTGCCATAGCTCCTGCTATGGATGGATGATGACACAACTGATTTTCATTTAAGGACTAGGCATTATGCTGTTTCCCTTATATACAATATCGACGGATGGGCATTGAGTGATACAGCACTTCACTCGCTTCGTTCACTTACATGTCTGTGATTCCACACGGAAATGTAAGTTTCATTACAAAAGTAAACTAGAAACAGAAAAAAGTTAGGGAAAAAGTGCCATGGCACGGACAGGACTTGACTCTACATAGAACTTTTTTCTAACTTTTTCTAAATGTTTTTTTTCAATTTTGGTAAACTGGAAATATGGGTTTGTAAGCTACTGTGTCTTAGCACTGTTTTTTTGGGGGTTTTTCAAGGCGGGTTGGGGTGGGTAACATGGACAACGGAAATGAGGGCTGGAGTGAACAGGCAACCGTACAGCAAAAAAAGTGAAAAGACGCGGCCAGCGCTGGTCACATCATAGTGCTTTTCTTTTTCTTATGGTGGGGGGCATCAAAGACAACTGGATGGTGGGAGTTGGAGGGAAGAAGCAACAGGAGAATGGGAAGGTCCGGTGAATGAAGGAAGAAGCAACACAGACAACATAGGTGGGGTGGGAGGGAGGAAGCAACATGAACAAGGATGAAAAGTAAAGTGGAAAGAAAATACCTCAATCACAGCATGAACAGCAGAAGTACACTAATCAAGATGAAGCAATCAGCACTTGGTTCATGCTCCAGGTGAAAGAAGAGGAAGTGAAGCTGACTCGTGTTTGCCAATTAAGAGGCAGCAAACAAGAGTGACAATTAAGCCAACAAATATTAAGCAATGGGTGAGCTCCAAGACCCTTGTAGTAAACAATATCTGTTTCACAAGCAAGAGTACATGCAGCAGTGCATGCGCTGTCACAGACCAGAACTAATTGGGAGCATTCTTTAAAGCCAGGAAGACTTTGCGCTACATGGACAAATATTTAATTGAATTTAATTTCCTGATCTTTTGATCTGATTACAAATTAGGTGTTCTCAGATTTTGTGTAAGTCTGTTCTGACACCTCTAGTTAGCTCCAATAATGAATGAAAATAATGGCTTACCGGCAGGATAAAGAAGGTGATTTAACTCGAATATATAAAGACCCTCCTCCCCTTGCTTCAATGAATACACAGGCACGCTGTGATATACTGCACATTGTCTTTAGAATCAGAGTGCAAGGCTGTCACAGTTACTAACGGATACAATAAATAGAACATTTACTAATGCTTGGAAATGGAAATAAAGTTCACCAAGCTGGATACCTGATTTTGTTTTCTGCAATGTTTTACACACACCTGCCAATTTCTAGGAATTCTTTGCGGTAACAAAAGAAGGTGTTCTGGGACTAGCAGCTACGGCCTGCTAAATTACATATTGTGTCCGCAATAGCCTTTCTTTGGCGTACTAGCTGCAGAAATAATGATAGAAGCTGTGTTTTGGGGGTTACTCCCCAAAACCCTGGGAGAAGAGCAATTAAGTAAGGACATTCTATGCTGCTAAGGTTAATACCAAATCAACAGTAATCACTACAGGAACAGCCACCGCCCAAAGAAAAAGGATCTTATCAGCCAGGATTCACAAACATTTAACCTTGTATAGGAGACCTAGCACATTTCAATAAAGAGGTCTAGTTGTTCTTTCTACTGTTGGTAGTGAAACATATTGAAATTATTTTCTTTCAATTTCAAATCAATGAAAAATGAAATATTGCAGGAAATATGGTCAAGCCAACATGTCAATAGGGAAGTAAGTGATGCTTTAAAAAACTAAAATATAAATGTAACAGGTGGAGATGAATTAAAAACAACTTAGCATCTCCCTATTAATTGTCATTTTTATTCGGTCTTCTCACGCATATAGGTATATTTTTATTAAATTATTGTTTTGTGGAAAACACTTTTATAATACATGGGAGTCTCCAATCCCTCTAAAAAGCCCATCTTTAATTTCATTATTACAACATCTCTAGTTGCCTGTAATAAAGAAATGACTAGCCACTTGTGAGAAAGTGGATTATGAGTTAAGGTGGATGATAGTCCACCACAAGTAATAATGTCAGTATTCTTGGAAATTCCAGTAAAGGTTTCAGTAATTTAAACCTGAGCTCAACCTCTGGCAGCTATGCTACAGAACAGAGAGGCTTAAATTATGGAAATGTGTAAATTACTTGTCCGTATCGAAACAGTTAAAAAGTTGAACACAACACAATAAAAATGCCACTTCAATTTATAAATATAGAAAACAATTTAACAAAATTACACCAAAATAACAAAAATGACACTAAATGACAAGCAAACAACACAGGAAACCAGAGACACGTATTTTTAAAGATTGAAATTTAAAAAGATCCAAAGCATGTTAAGCACCAATTGTGGTCATCTGGTTGCACTTAACTGGGACCTAGACATGATTTAAGGCTGTCGGCAATGGAGCGAGGGATGGCTCAAGAAACTAGTAGATAGAGTTATCAAAATTTGATGCAGTGCAATGCAGCAAAACAACTTGCTGCACAGCATCAAATGGGGAGAGGAGGAACGCACCATATTTAATAAGACAAGGCGCATTAATGTTCTCTCCTTGTGCTGGTGCACTAGTCGCTGCCTAGCACCCACACAGACACCCTTGCATCATGGTGAAAGGGTGCCTGTGTTGCAAGCAGGATTGTTTTTGTGCAGGAAGGGAGCCCTTCCTTCCTTTTTTTGGAGCTCAGATTACTCCAGTGTGGTAAGGCTGCAAGCTTTAGCTGAACAGGGCTCCACAAGGCCGAATAGCTTCTCCACAACATCCTGCTGAAACAAATTTGCTGCTGCGATAAAGCTCTGAGCGGAAGCAAGCTGAATCTTTGGCCTAGTGGCAATGCAGCTTCACCCAATTGACTTGGAAGGCTTGTACTAGAACTCCAGGTCTTCTGGAGCCAAAAAGTTTCTCTACGTCCCAGGTTTGTCAGGACGTCACAGTCAAGACTCACTACAGCAGAAGCAACCAGTAGGGTCCAGGGCAGGTCCAGTTTGAACTGCTCAACTGAGCTCTTCAGGAAAAAGGGCTTGTCATGTGCCCATAGCTTACCAGGAGGTCAGCCAACTGACCCTTGGAGTCCACTTCTATGAACTACGTGCAAGTGGGAGGAGGCACAGAGTAGCAAACTTTGTCACAGGTCTCAACAGCAGGTGCAGTCTTCTGTCTTCTACAAGTCCAGTAATGTTCTTACGAAGGGACCCAGTGGTGCCAAATTTAGGGCTGGCACTAGAGTGCGCATGGTGGTAAATCCTAGCCCCTCCCTAACAAATAGGGAAAAGTTCTCAGGGTTAGTCCTACCCACATTTGCTGCAGCTCCGGTATGACCTACTGCAAACAATCCCACTGTGCCCCTCTCTACCTAAAACCAAGATGGCAGAATCTTTCTTTGGCTGTGCAGAGCTCAGGTGACCACCCCAAATGTGTGGCCAGGGAAATGAGCATCCCCTTCCCTGTGGTCACTTTAAACCAATTCTGGGTCAGCTCCCCTCCCACTGGGATTGGTCTCTGGCTAACTAGGTGGACAAAAAAGGGTCCTGGTGAGTTGTCAGCTACCATTTGTCTCAGAAAGGGTTGGCCTTTTTGAAGAGAAAGGAACACTTACCCACCCTCAAGGCTTTTGCCACAGCTTTAAGAGCAAGTGCACACCTCATACCTGGGTAACAGCTGGAAACTCATGCAAAGCAGGTTATAGGCAAGGCAAAAGTGACTTTCTAAAAACCCATTTTCTAAAATATGTGTTACAAATCCAACTTTACCAGTGAATGGGGCTTGTATTAAATATTTTAAAAAGTCCCTAAATTAGCTCTGAATCTGTTTCCTATGTGGAGATGACATTATTAAAACATTTTTAAACTTGATATTGTATACCAATTGTTGGATAATGGTCCTCTCTGAAGGGTCACCCCAACCTTTTGCCTTACTCCTCCTCTTTTTCTGACCTTGTTTTTGCCTGCTTTAGGACTCTGCGCTCTTTACAACTGCTAACCAGTGCTAAAGTGCTTGTGCTCTCTATGCTAAACACAGTAACATTGGCTCATACCCAATTGGCATATTTAACTTACTTATAAGTCCCTAGTAAAATGCACTGCATGTGACCAGGGCCTGTAAACTAAATACTACTAGTGGGCCTGCAGCACTGATTGTGCCACCCACATAAGTAGAGCCTTAATTATGTCTCAGGCATGCCATTGCAAGGCCTCTGTGTGTGGTGTACTGCCACTTGGCATTTAAAACTACTTACCAAGCCTTAAACCCTCCATTTATTATATATAAGTCACCAGTAACCAAGGCCCTTGGTAACCCAAATGACAGGGTGCTATGTAAGTAAGAAGGCGGACATGAACTTTTATGTTTTACATGTCCTAGTAGTGACAAACAGCTACATTTGTTTTTTCACTGCTTTGAGGCCTACTCCTCTCTTAGGCTAGCATTGGGAATGCCTTAAAATATATTTAAGCTGTAATTCCTTATCAGAAAGGAATAGCTTTTTCATGTTTTATATCTTTGGAATGATAATGATAAATCCTATTTACTGGTGAAGTCAAATTAACATGGCAACTTTAAAAAAACGCCACTTTTAGGAAGTGGACATTTCTCTGCTCTTACTACTTTGGGGCCGATTCCGATTCGGGCCGGAATTCTCTCCGACCGAGCCGGACACGGAGAGAATTCCGACCGAATCGGACCCTAGCAGTCCGACCGAACGAGTACGATGCGCACGCATGCAATCGGACTCGGGTCGGTCGGACTCCCATTGAAGTCAATGGGAGCCTGTCGCACGACGCGTACGCGGGCTCCCATTGACTCAATGGGTGCGAGGCGGACAAGGGCGCCCCCTACAGCGTGAACGCGTCCATGCGCATCGCGGCGTACATGCACAGGTAGGGGGGACCCATGGGTCCCCCTGTGTGCGACTCGCGCGCCTACGCGTACAGGGGGTCCGACGCGGACCCCCAAAGTCCGGCTCCGACAGCTTTTTCGAGCCGGATGGCGCGAGTCGATTGGACTGATCGCGGCGCGCATCGTACTTACCGGGCCGGGAAACGTCTCCATAGCACGGTGCGAGTCGTGTCCATGCGAGTCGGTCGGAGCGTGTTGAAGCCGCGTTCGCGTTGGTCGGAGATTTCGCGGGTGCCTGCATCGTACTCGCTCGGCCGGACCCGCGTACGATTCGGTCGGGAAACAGGGCTCCGAATCGGATCCGGTAAATCCGAATCCGATTCGGAGCACTACCGGCCGAGATCGGAATCAGCCCCTTTGTGTGCCTTATAGCCTGTCTTTAATACACATCTGGGCTTGGTGACAGTTCCCATTTGTGCATTCCTTCTAGACAGGCACAGACACAGAAAGGGCTGGGTGTGAATGAGCATCCATCTGCATTCATCTGAATTTTGAAGGGTCTTCCTTGGCAGATAGGAGGAAGGAGCTCACACTTACACTTCAAGGGCAGTTCCCCACACAAAGGACTGATTCAATTAATCAATCAATCAGGGTTGGTAAAGCGCAACTACTCACCCATGAGTGTCTTAAGGTGTTGGATGTGTAGGGGGGCCTGGCTCAGTTGAGTGCTGGGGTCATCTGAAAAGCCAGGTCTTGAGGTCCTTCCTGAACTGGGGCAATGTGGGAGATTGCTGGAGGGGGAGGGCTAGGGTGTTCAAGGCTTTGGCTGCGAGGTAGGAGAAGGACTTTCCTGCGGTTCTAGTCTTGTTGATGCATGGGACGGTGAGAGCCAGAGAGAGCTGGGTTGATCGGAGATGTCTTTTGGGTGCGTGGAAGGAGAGGCAGCTATTCAGGTATGCGGGTCCAGTGTTGTGAAGGGCCTTGTATGTGTGGGTGAGGCATTTGAAGGTTATTCTTTTTTCTACTGGAAGCCAGTAGAGTTCTCGGAGGTGTTGGGTGATGTGACTGCGATGGGGGATGTGGAGGATCAGTCTGGCTGCTGCGTTCTGGACAGTCTGGAGTTTGCGGAGAAGTTTCTTGTTCATTCCAGCGTAGAGAGTGTTGCCGTAGTCCAGTCTGCTGCTGATGAGTGCGTGCGTGACCGTTTTTCTGGATTCGGTTGGGATCCATCTGAAACTCTTTTGAAGCATGCAGAGGGTGTTGAAGCAGGTTGAGGATGCCCCCCACCTCTCCCCCTCACAAATAGCCTAGGAGACAGGACTAGGTTGAAAAGGAACTTGTGCTCTTCAAAACCACTCTTCAAAGTTTCCCCCACATCAAAGGCACATTTGGGTATACGTACTGGGTCTCTGACCCCCACAAATCAGACACTTCTGGACCTACACTGAATCTCTGTCAATAGAACTGCTTTGCTACTCAAAGGACTTAACTGGACTGCTTTTCTGAAAGGAGTGCTTTCTGCTAGTTGCCCTGGTGTCTGATGCTCTGTGACTCTGAAGAAGAGCTGGATTTTGCCTTCCCACCAAGTGATCTCCAAGGGCTTGTTAGCTTGCCTCCTGTTTCTGAGGTCTCAGGGACACAAAAGTCTTTGTGCAATTCTGCTGGTGCTGCTGGACTCTACCTTCTGTGAGTCCTACCTTTGCCTGAGGCCTCCCCCCAAAGTTCTGGGCCTCAGAAGTGGGTTCTGCAGCTGATTTCTGCAAAACCGATGTGGAGCAACTCAAAGCCCCACAAAGCCTTGCTGCACAGCTGACAGCTCCTCAGAACAGACACCGAACAACGCAAAGTATCACACAGCCTTGACACACAGCCCCTTGGAACTGACGCTGGATGACACAAAGCCTCGCCAAGCCTCGTTGCATTGCTTACAACTGTTTGGAACTGACACAGACGACATTAAGCCTCAGAAAGCCTCGCCGCACAGCCACTCATAACCAACACCAGATAACATGAAGCGTTGCAAAGTCTTGCTGCTCACACTGCGGTCTAGGATCCAAGGTACTGTGTTCAGCCGGCCCCTGCTCCATCGCGGTCGGCCTGAACTTTGGATTTGCACCGGTCCTTCATGACCTGAAGTATCCTTTTTTTCACTCTACCTGCTTCTAAGCGCTTTAGTGCATTTATTTCTTCAAAATTTAATATCTCGACTTCTACTTGATGGATTTTGAACGTTTTGGACTTGTTTTACCCAGATAAATATTCTCTATTTTCCTAAAGTGTTGAGGAGTCTTTTGTGGTGTATTTGCTGTGTTATTGCATGAGTTAGTGCACAAATACTTTACAGATTGCCTTATAAGTTAAGCATGCCTGCTCTGTGCCAAGCTACCAGAGGGTGAACAGAGGATAATTTAGGTGTTGCAACTTACCCTGACTTGGATTGTGGTCTCTGCTTGAACAGGGTGCATACCTCTGCCAACTAGAGACCCACTTTCTAACATAATGTTTTCCTATGGAACAGCTAACCCTGCTACAGCTCAGCTTTTGAAGCCCTGTTTACATTAAACTTTGCATGTCCTACTTTTAAATTCCATGCACCCTGCCATATTGCCATTAAGGCATTAAGGCCTGCTGAGAAATTACTTATTAATATTTAAAAGGAGAGTTTAGGCCTGGTAAAAAGAGTTATGTTGATAGGTTGATTATGAATTTGCAAAGGTGCTCAGGCAGGCTATAGTGGTAAGCCTTCAGCCATGTTTGCACTGTCACATTTAGTGGCAGCAGCTTTAAGTGCTGCAGTCCCCTATTGATATTAGGTTATAGGCCCTGGGTACACTTTGTATTATATACTAGGGACTGGTCTGTAAGTTAAATAAGCTGATTCAATATAATTTTCGGGGTCAAAGCACATATACTTGGCACCGAACAGCATTGTCCCAGTGTGCAAAATCGAAAAATCTGCAATAAAAGCTAACAAAAAGTGGCAGTGACCATGCAAAAAGAGCCTATTTCCTACAACAGAAATTACGTCAGAATGCCTGCTGCTTTCAGCCAGGGTGAAAGGCAGATCAGGGATCATAAGGTTTAAACAATGAAAATGGGAACTGGCTTTTCCTACTTCTAATATGTTTTTTATAAAAGTAAAAGCGTTCAGCATAAAGTAAATATCTATAGCAACATGTTTATTTTAGCCATGCTATTGGTCATTACAGGAAAGATAGAATGTCTGCAGGTTTCAAAACAGCATTTGTTAACCTGACTTTCAGGATACTGATCCTAATATAACAACTATCAACTGATTTTGATATGTATAAGTTTACAGTACATATTGGCTCTTATTTTTTGTGTGTGCAGTGAACATGAAAGAGCAAGACACTAAGGATTTAAGCGGTTTGTGGGAAGAGTGATGATGTATCTTGTATGATATGGAATAAAATGCCATCTGCTGTACATTAAAGGGACACTGCAAATCACTAGGGAGTTCCATGACTTTATAAACAAACTCTTTCTTCAATGTTGTTCCTCTGTATGGTCATGGAACTCATTGGTTACTTGCAATATCCTTTTACTGTACTTCGAGGACGTTTATCCCATATCAAATAAATCAATAAAAAGCATCTGTAGCACCTTTCCCATTGCCAACAGGCTTAGTCCAATCATGGATTACAGGAGGCATAACCCAAATTTAAGACCTGGCCCAATTTTACCTCAGTGGGATGGACTAGAGTGGGAATGACAAAGGCACAGCTGGTATACCTTGCTGACCCACAAACCCATCTCTGTCCTTCCCAGGAAATAATTCTCAATAGCGACATGAAACCAGAGACCATGACCGTAATATGGGCAAGTAAAAAATTAATACTGAAAGAGGCAACAAGAGAGATAAATACAATAATCAATATCTGATCCTCCTCAAATGTTAATATAATAATTTATTATAGTGAAGCATTTGTTAAGAAAGCTTATTTGGCATATTATACCCTGACTGAAACACCTCTGATGCACAATAGTATATACATCTGTGAAGCCACATTTCTTGAAGAATCATTATTAATAGATATTATTTCTAACTAGTCAACTAACTGAACCTCATCACAAGATCAGCGTGCAGCAAAGTTACTTTTCTATTTACATTGTTTTACTGTACAATGTGTTTTAACACTTTTTTCCAGAGCAGGAACTTTTATACCTTGCATAGAAACCACATATGGCCAGTTGGCACTAAACAATACCATTGAAAACTCCAAAAAAAATTAGATCTTAAGCATTTTCTAAATGAAATAAAAGGTGTTAACCCTGTGCAGTACATTCCATAACATGGCTGGTTGGCACAAAACAGGCTGGACTCAAGGTTTATGCATTTTACTAATAATGAATAGAATATCATTACCTGGAAGAATATTATAGAAAAGGTATGCAATGACGGAACTGATTAGCTGGGCCAATCCTTTGCCCGTTCTACAAACTGCACCCAGACGTACACATGAACGTATTACAATGCATGCACACAGTGTCTTAAGTATAGGTAATGCACAATAACAGGAGATCCCTGACAAAAACATATTTGAATGCATCAGACAAAGAACATGAAATAAGGGAAGCTTTCAGTCTAAAGCTCTATTTCTACTCTTACTGTGCTATAAGGGATGTAGGCATTCTTCCAGAGGTTATTATGCTTATTTGTCTTTATGAACTGCTGTGGTTGAACTTCTGCTGTGGTTAGCTATGCTTTTTGTCTCGATAGTAGATTGCTGAACTGGAAAACGGAGCATCTAGCATCATTCATGGTGCCATAATCCTCCTGGATGATTTTCTTCATTTGATAGCATAGTTTGCTAAAAACAAGGGGATCAAATGTATGGATTACAGTATAATTGAAAATGATGTCTGCCACCAAGAACAATGATAAAGGCACTGAAGGCTGCCTTTTACATTCTCCTTCTTAACATTGTTCTGAGTTTTATATCAGGTAATGAATACATATTCCCCCACTGGGTGGGAATAACTCTGTTTCTTTCGCGCAGTCACCACTGGGTAGTTATAGTCAAGAACACGTTTCCATAGGAAAAGCATTTTTTGGTTTGGCAATAACTTTGTGTCTGTTTGATGAATCGTCACAAATCTGTCCAAAAAATGTTCATACATAATATATATATATATTTATATGTATTTGATTGTGCTGCTACTAACTTTACAAACTATTATGGGGCAACACTGTAACCCTGGGAACCTGTTCAATTAAGTACAAAAGAACAACAATGGTTCCTTACAGGAGAGGTTTAAGCATAAACCTTCTAGGCCTTGTATTCTTCATTCAGAGACATACAATTTGAATCAAACAAGCGCTTAATTCAGTGTGTCCAATCACATTACACGTGCTCCAAAACAACGAAGCAGTGAGAATGAATAATGACAGCAGTGATATGGTGCTGTACACAAATATATATACAACATAAAGATGTACAATCGCCTTTAGGGGCTGATTAAAGTGAAAAGTAGTTTTTGCACGACTCTAAATTAGAGTAAAATACATAAATCATATTAAGTCGGTCCCCTAGTTCATATGTCGACATTTCAAACCTGTAGCAATGATTTTTAAGGGTCATTATCAAGCCAAAGGAGTGGTGGTAGCAACCATTATGGGAGGGAAAAATCCCCTGAAGGATATGAATCAGGACCTTTACCGTTGAGTGGATAGGAAAGTGAGGCCCATAACGCCTCACGGCTGAAACAGCACCTTCCAAGGGTCGGAGCCCCAGGCTTCCAAAAATCCCAGTTTTAGATCGAGGACACTCCGAGTTGCACAGCTTATTGGGCCTAACTTTCCTATCGACTCCACAGTAAAGGTCCTGATTCATATCCTTCAGGGGATGACCCGAAATATCTCCTGCTGAGATCTGATTGGCTGCCACAACATCAACAACTATGTAGCGGCAGCCATTTTAGGACTCTGGACTCAGTTCTGAGTCCGAAACAACCCCATTAAAAACTACATAATGGGGCAGGGAAGAGATACTCTGACCCCATAGGCCTGGTGGCTGGGGCCAAAAACTTTTATATTTAAAAATTTTGCAGAGAATTCACAGAGGATCATCGAATCTGCAGAACCATTTTTAAAAAAGCACAGGCTCCTGCGCTTTTAAAAAAATTACCCCCCTGGGGTGGCCAAGGTAGCATGGCACACCGAGTCCCCTCTAAGCCTCCAAGATGCCAGGGGACTCCACCTAAAAGGCCAACATCTTTTAAAAAGGGAGGAGTCTGCATGGACCCCCTCTATGAGCCTCTAAAGGTCCCGGGATGCCATCCTCCAGGGCTGCTTAACAATTAAGCGGAGGGGGTGCAGGCCCCCCTCCCGAGACTCTAAGAGGCCCCAGTGGCCTCCTCCCCAAAGGACTCCATTGAAATAAGAGGGAGGGGGCCTCGTTGTCCCCTCCCAGAGGCATTTTATGGTCCTGGGTACTCATCCCCTAGGGTGAGCTATGATATAGTGTTCCACGGTCACAAACCCCAGAGACACTGTCTATTTTCCTCCTGAAAGAGTAATGTTCTCCCACCTTTTCCCTGCCTGTGCTCTCAGGCAGAGAAAATATATTGAATTGCTCCCGGCCAACGGGTGCAAAAGAAAACTGGGACTGGTCCAAGCAGGGGGAGCCGGCAGGGCTGTGGGGGCTATGGTCCTCCCCACACAGTCTCCAATGAGGGAGAAGCTTTAACATTCCCCAGGTGGGTACCTGGGAACGCCACTTAATAAAAAAAATGTGGCTGCCTCCTGAAGAAGCAGGGAGTTGGTGGGGCTCCCCCTACAGCCCCCAACAAGTATAACATTGTGGGTTGCCCCGGTTGGGCACCAGGGCGCCACTTGAATTAAACAAAATGCCAGATCCTGCACGGCCCACTGAAATGGGATCACTTGCAAGTGGCCGGCATGGCTGAAGGGGCCTTGGAGCCCCCACCATAGCCTCTTATTATAAAATAAGCAGTGGGTGTCTATGGTGAGACGGGGGCAGCAAGAAAAAAATATGTACAAAAAGCGAATAATAAATGAGTGGCCACAGATGCTCAAACAGGTCCTGACCTCTCACATCACTTGATTTGGATTTGTCATTCAGTTAGTGATGCTGACTTTGTTTTTCTGTTATTTTGTTGTTTCCTAAACGATCGTCATCGGACGTTAGCTCTTTTGCTAAGTCTCATACAGTTATGTTGTTCAATGTCTGGCGGTAGAGTTAGATTATTTAAGATCTCCAAATCCCGAATAATTAACGTTGGAACTGGATTAAAATAACAGCAAACGAGTAAAGAATTGCGGGCTAATTAATAAGACAGCATGTATGATAAATTGCAGAAAATACACTCCTCACACATATCCGGCACATCGTTTATTTTCAGTCATTTTCCGACTCGCTTTACTCTAAATTGAAAAAATAAATATGTTGTTCATGTGTAACTGCCATAACAGTAACAGATTATTTCGAAACAACAGAGCAAAAAAAAACAATCTTTCATTAAAAAGACACGAAACACTTCAAAAAGTCTAGTGGAATGAAGGCAACTGCGTGAACATTCTAAACTCCTTCTGTGTGTGCAATTTCAAGGTACTTTGATTTTCTTCAGACTTTTTACTACTGCCAGTAAGTCTCTTTGCCTGAGAAAACCAATATTGATTTTCCAATAAATGTCAAGGATGCTGCTCAGCAGGGTTGAAAATCAGTTCCTTCAAGAAGGCAGAAGCAGAGTAAAGAAGCCGTGATTGACAGAAAACAGGAAGCCAGCTTGAGGAATTTCACCGAAACTAAGATTTCAAAACAGTCTGTAATGCAGTGTTGCCTAAATTATCCCCATAGTATGAAAGATATGTGCCCTGCAAATGTAATCGGTTTTTCTGCCCTTTGATAGAAAGCAGGAGACCTGCCCTTGAAAACCCTAAAACCCTGAGTCATTTCGATTATGTGTGATTTTTGAATATGTGGTTCCATGCCTGTCACGACTATCTAATCATGCAATAATATAGGACTGGGGAAATAGGTCTAACGCTTTTGGCAGAAAAGAGCTGCTTTTGAACATCGATGTTAATGAAAAAAAAATCAATCCATCTTAGAAGTCTATACGTGCAAGAAGCTGTCGTGTATGAACGGAAGAAGTAAGGGGCATATTATCAAGGGCTCTATCGCCGCTTTAGCGGGACTTTTTCCCGCTAAAGCGGCGATAATTCTAACGCCCTATTAGCAAGCTGTCGCTAACTGCTGTTAGCGACAGCTTTTAGGCGATAGCGACCGGGTTGGGTGCCGCTTTGCATGCCAGCGATATTTATCGCTAATGGCATGCAAAGTAGGCGTTCCCAACCTAAAAGCGACTGGAAACAGTCGCTAAGCTCGCTATCGCCTTTTAGCGAGGCAGGGGAGGTGATTAACGAACCAGCGCTAAACACGTTTAGCGCTGGTTTGTTAACGCCTGGTCCAGACCTGACTTAGCCATGTAATCCAATGGGAGGTGGATTACATGGCTAAATCCCCCTCGCCCTATCGCCAAGCTAACACTGGTCACAGTGTGAATATCGCTTGTTTTCAAGCGATATTCACACTGTTCTCCAGGGTTTCTATCGCTTTGGAGATAAGCGTTGCTGATAGCACGCTATCTCCGCGATAGAAACCTGCGATAGCCGGCGATAATTATCCTAGCGCTAACTGCGCTTAGCGATAATTATCGCCGGTTATTGCTAATAGGCCCCATAATCTGTTTACTCCTTTATCCCTAAAAATATCTGCTTTTATCAGTACTGAATATGCGTAATTATACTTTTCTTCTTTTTTTCTTAGCCCCAGTGGAACGGATCTAATCAACATAGGGGCATATTAGCAAGAACGGCGTTAAAATTATCGCTGCTTTAGCGGCAGGAAACTGCCGCTAAAGCGGCGATAATGGGCTTGATAATATGCCCTTGAGAATTCCAATAGAAGCCCAGGATCACAGCAGAACCTGGGCTTCTATTGGTATTCTCAAGGGCATATTATCAAGCCCATTATCGCCGCTTTAGCGGCAGTTTCCTGCCGCTAAAGCGGCGATAATTTTAACGCCGTTCTTGCTAATATGCCCTCAGCGTTTTACCTAGGCACATTACGCTAACGTTTGGAAAGAAAAGTCGTATGTAGGCATTCACAAAGGTAACTTTACATGTAAGTAAATCTAAGCATTTAAAGCTACTCTTACACTTTTGATTAAAGTAAAGTAGTTAAGTTACTACTTTTGCATGAGCACCATTTATGAGTGTAAAGTTATACAAAGGTTTAGAATTACATGTCCCCAACCCCTGAATTACGGGGTGGAGACAGTACAGCGTTAAATAAAACCTTAAAGTTACAGCCAATAGTGTTTTTGCAACGGAATTTGATGTTTTGCACACTTGGAGACAACTGCAATCGGGCAGTGGCGTAACGAAAGTTGAGGGGACCCCCCTGCAAGGTACACGGAGGGGATTTAATCTGGAGCTGTCAAGCCTGAGTACTGTGCTGAGGGAACCCCCTGCAGCTCGGTCCCCCCCCTGCACCGCAGGGGCTACGGGGGCCTGTGTTACGCCCCTGGTATTTTTTGATCTATCTATTTAACCATATATCTATATTCATGTATAGAATATATGCAGATATGCATAGTGCAACGTAATATATATTAACTTTGCTGAGTGTGGGAAGGGGCCATAAGTCACTAGAGGGTAAGCCTATGTGGGTTATGACGACCTTCCCGTCCTTCAACAAAGCAAATAAAAAGCATAATGCACTCAGCATAGTTGACTATTGTGCCATTGTATTCGTTCATGTGTATTTGTTTTAAAAAAAAAAGTAGATTTAACCAAGAACAGGATGCAAGGGATTATTCTGAATGCTCTATCGACATACCTGATCTAAACACTACTTGTACACAACCTTCGGTTCACATTGATGGTGTAGGTTTACTGGTTTCAGCAACCATGAGGTGTAGGTAAAGGGGTATGGTTGTTATGTCGGATAGTATTGTAAAGTATTCTTGGAAACACAAGTGAAATAAAGAGACATTTGATGTATAATATGGTGGACAAGCATCCTTATATGTAATCAGGGGCAGTGGAATTATGCAACTCTGTGGCATTTTTCGCATAGTTATTTTGCGGCAATCGCCACATAATCCCCCATCTGCTGCATATTCTGCAGGTTTTAACAAAAAACATTGGGGATATTCTCAAGAACGTGTGATAATTATCGCAAAAAAAGCTTAACGCAACTTTGCACATCGCAGTCTATCGCGGGAAAATAACACTGTGTTAACGTTGTATTCTCAACCCGGCGGCACCATGCGATAGTCTCACGATAACGCGTCAAATGACCACGTTAAAATTAACACGTCGCCGAAAAAATGTGAAAAACGAACGCGAAAAAAGTTGCGATGTGGCCAACCGCGATAAAAAAATCTGCGATAACCAGCGACAGGCCTGCAATTCTCACGCGTCATGCGGGAAAATGCTCTATAAAAGCACCGAAAAACACAAACAAAATAATTCAAACTGCCTAGTACCATGGAGGAAGCCGGAGCAAGTACAGAGGACGACCAGAACCCCACAAGCCCCCATGAGGACCAGCCTGGGACCTCGGGGTCATGGAAGGGCAAGGAGAAGAAGATGAGGAAGACGAGGTTCAGTCCGCAGGAAAACAGGATCATCATCACGGAGGTGACAGAACACCACCAACAACTGTCCGTCACCTCCAACGTGTCATTGGCAAATAAAAATGGAATATGGCAGTCCATCCTGGACAAGGTGAATGCAGTCGGAGTGAGGAGGAGGACAATTGGAGAGGTCAAGAGGCGCTGGAATGATGTGAAGCGCAAAACCATGAAGAAACTCGCTGACAACCATCAGGGAGCAATGCAGACTGGAGGTGGCAGTCCAGCGGAACACCAGGAGCTGGATGAGATGGAGGAAATGGTGGCCACAGTCATCAGTGGGGAGACGGTGGCAGGAGTTGGGGGACCGGACACTGCTCGACATGACCTGACACAACAGCACCAGGGTGAGTACCGAACAGGGACTGGGGGGACGGGGGAGATGAGCACAATGGCACACATGCACAAATAAGTAGAGCACACTGCACTCCCACAATGACTCTGGATCATGTCCCTGATCCCCTTGGCACACTGCAGCACACATGCAAACAGCAAGTAGGCCCCCGTCCACTATGGGCACAAAGGGGTCCCTCCCCACACAGCACCAATCTCACAACCAACCCATGCACACGTGTCAAAACCAGCAAAGCTGCGTGTCTGTGAGCCACACTGACAATGCAAGTGACACTGCATGACGAATAGCATGGCTGCAGTCCAATTATCATGACATGGTGCACGCCACGACACTGGGGTGGCTGAGTGTGGAACACATCTGGAAAGGAGCAGGTCACACTCTGACACATCCACGTGCACAAACAACCCCTGACGTCAACAACACATCTGCGGATAAACCACGCCCAATAGTCCAAAATACGAACAAGAGCCAAAATTAGCCAAGTCTGCAACATCTCAGCACTGTAGAAGCACAGAAATCAAAGGCACACCGCCTCAAAGGGATAAAGGGCAGCAAAATCACAGCTGCAGGGGCGACTCTCCCACAATGCAGCACACACACATAGCAATAACAGCACATCAACAGTGATGACAATGTGGTACAAAGTGCAACACTTTCACTACAGAACAGAGGACACAACTGGTTCCGCTTGTGCGTAGAAACTGGCCAATCACATCTGGCATAGCATGAAACTGTGAGATGAAAATGTACGTGTACAACCTCACATCCGTGATGTAGTTCAAATGTCCACTGTCCCGCATCAAATATTCAGCTCCTCCCAAACAGTCACAATGTACATTGTCATGCAGTCTGTATGTAAACTAGAACAATGCGTCAACATACATGTCAACACAATGTTAAAATGCATCTCCCCTTCACATTGCAGAGGGACAATCAACACCTCCTGCAGAGCAGACCAGACAACTCATCAGTGATGATAAAGAGGACCTCCACACCTTCGACACCGATGCCCTACAACAGCTCATGGACATCTTCGGCAACCCACCTCCAGGAGCAGGGCAGCCCAGCTGCATCGAGGAGACCCCACCCCCTGCACAGACCACACAGCAGGAAGCACCCACCACCACGGCTGGCTCCCAGCACCTCACCAAAGCACACATCGCATTCCAAGGCCAGGTGTTAGACTGCCAGAAGGAGGTGGCTGAACAGGTGCGGGTGGGTTTCGACCTCATGGCAGCCGAACTAGATTACATACGTGGGTGTCTAATTCCCATCAGGGACCACTTACACACCCCAACGGACACCCACACTGCGAAAGAGACACACGCATTTGCACATTTCCAGTACTGAACCATGCCCAGAGCCCTGGGATAATCATTCACACCCCTACGCTGTACTTGCGTAGGCCGGCCCAGTCCACTCCTCTTACGCATAAAGGGGACGACGACAAAGCTACATGTCCAAGGTTTTACCCACTGCCTGAGGTGACATGGTTGCGTCCGCTGTCCACAGCACAATGTAATGTGGTAGGGCCCTGGCCCATCATGCATACATAATGACCACATGGACACACTTAGATAGATAGTGGAACTGGCTACGGGCAGGTGCACCCGGCCCCTTTTTATTACCAGGGTCACATGTCCAGTGACGCCTGTGCTGGATGGGTGTGGGGTGAGCGCAAGCCAGCCCTCAGAGAATGGTAGGTGCTGGCAACAACTAGAACAGTGATCATCGGATCACACACACAGATTCAATCATAATGAGTCCATGAGTTGTGGTGCACTGAGTTAGTGGCACCTGAAGAGCTGAGCAGGGTATCAAGCTGATGATGGGATCCAAGACAGGTGTGAGGAACTTGGATAGGGCTGGCTGTGAGACTCCTCCGACTCTGGCAGTTGTTGGTTGGAAGGTACCAGAGGCCAACAGGTGCAGCACAGACAGCAGCTTTGTCTGCGGAGGGATGTTGGTTGTCCACTGTGTTGGTACCGTCAGCCTGTGGGCAATGATGGTCAGGATGCGGAGGATCGTTGTCCTTTTGAGCCTGTAGTGGGCAATGACATCCCCAGGTGTTAAGTCTGGGAGGCTGGTGCGTTTTCTGAAGGTCCGCTGTCTTTGTCTGCGCTGCCTCTGTGGTACTCCGGGGGGGCAGGGGTGGGTCCGGGGGGGTGGCGGGCCTGGGTGTGGTGGCGGTGGGTGTTGCTCCGAGCTGCATGATCAGTAGCTCCATGGCATCTTTTGTTCTTCAGGTGTGGCTCTGGTCTGGGCTCCCTTTTGTGGTGCAGGTTGTCATCCGACTTAACACCAGGTAACAGCAGGTGTTAAATCCCTGCTGCTAACGCGCCTTATCGCCTGTTTTGTGATCTTATCGCCGATCTGGCTGGTCGTTGAGAATAGTGCGAGGTGGTGTTATTGCGGCTTTTTGCACAGGAACGCCTACTCTGCATCTCATTAGCGTTATTTGCCGGTGTCATCCGTGGCGATGTTTTTTGCGGCTGCTATCGCAGGAAAACTGGCGATATCGGCTGTTAGCAGCAGCTTGTGAATAGGGTGATAAATCTATCGCCACTTTGGCTGCGTTAAAGTGCTGCTAACTCGGCGATAAGTCCTTAAGAATATGCCCCATTGTTTCTAGCTCAAACGGATCAAAAGTTACTAAAAACGTGGTGATATGTGTTCATGTGCAATGAAAGGCCCTTTGCAAAGGTTAACTGGTTATCTTTCAGTTGCTTATGTATGTATTTGGTTGTTAAACTGGTACTAATTGATTGAAACCTTTGCCCAGACAGGTATTACGATCTGTAAAAAAACAAAATAATGAGGTAACAGTATTAAGAAATGGCCGTATTATTCCACATAATTTGCTTTTTCCTACCACATAATTTAGTCAATCCTGCTGCATAATTTGGTGCTCCCTTGCCGCATAATTCCAGTAGCTTTCTCTATTATGTATGTTTGGTTTTAAATATTTCTTAGGTTGTCACGGTGTGTTTTCTGGTCTTCTTTTCTCTTGGCTTGACTAATAGTGCACTCACTGCTGCAGTGCGCAGCATAACTCTATAATCCCCCATCATGCACACTGTGGCGGAGCTGCTCTGAAGGTTTAAAAGGCTCACAATGACTTGATTCCCGTGTGACCTTTGATAAGTCCATGATCCTAAAGGGCGGCATTGAGATCTGCACTCTCTAAGCTGCTCTCCTCCAGCCTGCGGTGACTCCCTGTAATGTTGAGCCCACACCTACCCCATCATGGCTATGAAGCGCCCCTTTAGCTGAGATTCAAACTGTAGAGATGCTTTCAAAGTTTCCTCACTGGGAAAAGATCATTCTACTTCTCTTTCCCTTTTGTGATCAATTATTAATTCTATTTAAAGTGCGTTTTTAGCATACTGTGAGCTTTATTCCCTATTGTAAGGGGATTTGCGGGTGTTAATTGTGCAGTTATTCATTTTCCCAGAGGAGGAACAGAAAAAAGCGACTAAACTTTAATCTACATAAAAGACAATCGAATTCAGATTAATTGAAAATTCAGCTCCCAGAATTGAAACTATGATCAAAGTGTACAACCTTTCCTTTCGGAATATGCAGTGCACTTAGCTAAGGTGCCACAGAATCCCCCGACTATGTAAATAAGTATCATTGAGAAGATGGCCTACCAGCGATGTCATTATGAAAACAAAAGGCTGATCAGAAACACAATGACTTCCAAATTATAACATGCAATTTACACCAACTTTGCAAGTGTTTACCTAATTTGCAAGCATTTCTAACCTACTCCAGTGAAAATACCTCATCCTATTTTACGTAAGTGTATTTGTACAACCACAAAACCCACACAAAACATCAATCAATAGAATTACAAAAAAGCACAATAATAACACAAAACCCCTACAAAATACCATACCAAAAACATGATACCACAATGAAACCATAATAAATCAACATAACACACTACCCCATCACACCGTGACCACACAAAAAAGACAAAATCAGCACACACAACATAAAACAAAACCCACCACCATTGCATTGGCTGTCTTTGTTTTTTGTGTTTGTATTTTGGTGTACTGTTGTACAGTCTTATGTAGTTTTATTTTGTTGTGCTGATTTGTTGTGTTGCGTTATTGTCTTGATATATTTTACTGTTTAAAGTGCTAATTGTTTTAAATGTTCAGGTCATCTGCCGGTTACCAGGGTTCACGACTGTATTACAGTATTACAGCTTCCATGTCCAGAAACTGCAGGGCACTGAGCTGAGGCTACGCGGGTTGCTTGCTTCTGTGCTCATACACAGCACTTTGAATTCATTGCATTACATTTTCTCTTATCACCTGTATTTGGTAGTAGCATTTAGGCTCGAGCATTTACATGAGGTTAACCACATGTCATTACAAACACACTGCCAGTCTCAAAGATTGAATCTCGTGCCATATTGGAAAAGCTGTTCAGCTGAAGCAGCTTGCTGAGCGCTGTTGGTTCTGTTAGTGGGTTTGAGTGGCTGCTCGTATTGCCTCATCACATATTGGTATGTTTGTTAGTCTACTGCACTCAGAGCAGTGCATGCTTTTGATATAGATGGAAATGAGTTTGTGAAAATAAAAATGTTCCCAGTCTTTCTACACCAGTAGCCAAGGATGGGACCCCTCCCTGATCCAAATTATGATCTCATCCCATCCCACCCCACCCCACCCACCCACTGAGACTCCTCGCCGCCACGGACCACTCCTGCCTCGGCTCGGACAGACTCACCTGACTCTGAGGCCTGGCCGGCAGCTTCAGTGGCAGACGCGAGCGGGCAGCAGAAGAGGGCAAGGGCAAGGCTAGCCAGGCAGGGGCTAGTAATAATTCAATTATGGTCGGGGGCGCCGCAAGTCTTTCTCAGAAGTCTGGCTGGGTTCTGGGATACCTCATTCGTCACGCGCACTTTTAATTGCGATGCTGCGCAATGCGCATGACTGTATATCATTGGTCACCAGCCCCACCCTATGCCCCACACTGAAGATGCGCAGACGCGGAGACAGCTGTTCGCCGTGCACCATAATTAATAAAAACCTCAGAGGCCCGGCCGGGGCCCGGAGGACATGCGCACCATTTAATTAATTAAGAGGCAGGTCGTGCACTGTGCACACCATTTAATTCATGAAGAGGCTTGCTGGCTCCGCCTCCGCTGAGTGAGGGGGCCCCCTGGAGCGCTCACTGCCCCCCCCCGCAACGTGGCCCGGGGGCTGCGGGGGCCTGTGTTACGCCCCTGACCCAGGGGCTTCACTCTTTTGTCTCTCTGGTGCTTCAGTGCATCGGTTCGGATCGGGCCTGCGTTCCTTTCATTCCGTTCTTATGTTTTATGCCAGAGTTGTTAGCAATGGTTGTTGCCTTTCTCGTGAATTACTGCCTATAAGTGAAATAAGAAATAGCTTTGTTTGTTTACATGGACAATGGCGTGCTGCTAGAGGAAGAATGCGGGTAGTTCGTCCGGCTCCCCTGCCGAGTCCAGACTCGTGTGATGTCCACGCAAGCCTGCGCTGCCCCGTGCGCGCGCACTATTTAATTAATGAGGAGGCCGTGCATGCACACCATTTAATTCATGAAGAGGCTTGCTTGATCCGCTGAGTGAGGGGGCCCCTGGAGCACGGGGGCCCCCCCGCAACGCAGGGGCTGCGTGGGCCTGTGTTACGCCCCTGCAATCGGGGCGGAGAGCTCCCTATCATAAAGTATGGAGAAATAATTAAACATTTTTGTATGTTAAATGTTGATGTTAAACAACTTTATATATGGTTTTCACATGTTACTGCACTACTAACGTAATTTAAATTACATTTTTCATAATTTAAGATATATACAATTACACAAAAAATATTTTGTAAGACTTAAAAAAAAAAAATTAAGCCCACCTAAGGCAAAATATTAATATTTTTTGTGATGCATTAAAAGTTACTAACAGATATGCTTAACATTCATTTAATTGGTTTCTTTTTTTAAATATATTAACATTTATTAGTAAATTGAACAAAAATAATTAACTTTATTTTTAGAATAAAATATTTATTTGTAATTTTTAATTATATTTAGTTTTTTAATTTATTTACACATTATTGCCTCAGCTCTTCCTAAACCCCTCCCAATTAGTTGAAAGTATTCCCCTTTTTCCAGCCACTTCCCTCGGTCCCTCACACTACTACTTAGTAAACTTAAATGTGTGAGGATCTCCTATAGAAAAGAAAGAAGAGATGGAAACTTACATAGGTAGATGGTTATTCCATTTAGAAGTGCCAATTTACTGTACTTAGTGTAGGCTTACATTTTACCACCACCTGAAAACACGGGGTGTAGCCTAATTTATAAGTGTAAAGTCACTTCTTAACCTTTGTGCATGTAGAGGAATATCACTGCTACTGGGGCAGAGATCTCTCTATGGTAAAACAGAGAAAAAATGCAAATGTTTCCTAAAGTTTAAAAAAAGAGTAAAATATGTTTAACGTATGTCTGCCCGACACCGTTGCGGTCTTGGGACTGCGGTCACGACACCGCGATTGCAATGTGACAGCCCATGGTGCGGTCGCATACTCCCAATTCTATATGGGAGCTTGTGCTGCAGTTGTAAACCGGCCGTAGCACAAGCTCCCATAGAGAAATGGGAGAATCTGTTCATCCCTGCATCGTGTGTCAGGCACCTCAAGGTGCCTGGCACATGGTGCAGGAATTAACAGGGGGGCACCATAGGTGCCCAGAAGGCCCCAACCGGAGGCTGCAGGGCGAAGGGGGCCCTGTCGCTTTTGGACAGGCTTTCCATATCGGAAAGCCCAACACGGAAAGCTTGTTGGAAACCGGCATCGTAATCCCTATGGCAGAAACAGCATCCATAGGAATTACATGCCGGTATCCGACTGGCCGACGGGCTATCGGAATCTAGCTGGATTACCATCCGGTTTCAGTTTCAACCACCTGCATTGTAATGCGACGGTCAAACTGAAACTGCGACGAGGCTCGGAAAGCATGCAGTTGGAGGCTTTCCAACCCTCATCGTAATGAGAGCCTTAGTAGTAAAGTACCTTTTTGCATGATTTCCCCATAAAAAGGACAGGAGAGGTGAAGGTGGACATTTCCACTCATATGATTGTGAATTGCATTTTGTAGTAAATAAGTAATACTACTGTAGTGCTACTTTATGTACTAAAAATGTATATTGTGAATTGGGCCCATAGGTTTAAGAATTGTATTTTTTAGTAAGCAAGTACTGCTATTACAGTGCTAATTTACATGTTACAAAATGAATTTTGAGATTCGGACCTTCAGTCATTTTCTTGAAGATTAGAGATTTTCTGCAAAATCTAAAACTTGTGCATGAAATGATTCAACTAATAATTTGGAGATGAGAGTCTTGGATGCTGTCAACTGACAGTTGACTGGTGTGCTTGTGCTAGCCCTGTATATGCTATCCCACCTTTTGCTTGTACTGGGCACCATGACAAGGTCAGGACCGGCCACCGAGGAGTCGAGTGGTGAGATGATGACTATAAGGAAGCTAGGTGAGGATGGAGGGTCCCTTGTAGTATGGATGGTGTTAGGTACATAAGGCAGGCAGTACTTGTCAGGTGGAAAGTTTGGAAATAATAGGTTAAGTCAAGGGATACGAGAATCGAAAAGGTGATCTCTCTACCTGGCTGCGTTCCTTCCTGGCTATTAACCATGGATACCTGGCTACCTCTCTATTTTCCTCTCTGGCTATTAGCCTTAGCTACTACAGAACTTTAAAACGTTATAGCCCACTACATTACAATACATGGAAGGAATACATTATGTGGAAATGTATTGCATCCGTTTTGTCTGTTATGCCGAGGAGAACTAGGGAGTGCTATGACAGCTATGAATAAGTGTACCAGCGGGAAACAAATGGGACTGAGAGGCTCCTTGAGGGTGTATAACCGATTGATTATGACCCATCATAAAGGGAGAAAAGACCTTAAGAGAGCAGTATCATCGTCACCTCATCAAGCATCCTCTGAAAAACAGGTGACACTAGCTGAGCCTTGTGCAGGTCCAAAATTAGGTCTTAAACCAACCCCATCATTAATTACAAGCTTTTTCCGAAGGACTAATGATGGAATGATATCTGAAAATCAAGCTGATACAACTGGTGCAACCCTCTGTCATAGATCTCTGGACAAGGCTAACATTTGTACTATGGTGAAATGCACATCACATGATAAGGATAAAGATACTGACATGAACAAAAACAAAGATAAAGGAAAGAACAAATATAGAGAAGGAAATGAGGAGAATGGAGATAATACAAAATTGGTTAAATGAGCTGAGTTGTTGGAAGTCTATAGGTGTCCAGGCCAAGGCCAAAAGGTTAAACAAGCAGAACTATCTATTTACTGTGTACTTTCCTCTGAGAAGCAAAGAATTATCAATGAAGCTGTAACTAACTGGGTAATTAAGAATACTATAGTCAATAATGAATCACATGAAAAACTAAGAGACCTACTCCTGCGTGCTAGCTCTCCAATTCTCCTCGACTGCAGCATCCAGAGGCCTTACAATCGCCAAGAATATATAATCTCAGAAGCTCTGGATGCATTGCACAGAGTTTTAAAATTCCTGCTTTTGGAGACATCATTAAGGGGATCAGATCATATAGCTACTTTATTGAATTCGATATTGCAAAGCTTAGTTCTACGGAGACAAAATACCAGCGAGGCCATTCAGCCAGAAGATGGAGTGACTGTTGTAGGCACTAAGAAATCTAATTGCACACAAACATTTGATTTAAGATTCGCCAGCTGGAAAGCTGGATCAAAGTGATCATGATCAAATCAAACCCAGAAGTAGCCAAATCCATAATAATGGATTAGAAGGCAATGAAGAGAAAAATTAGGGGGAAATTGTGAAACAGCTAGAGGCTGTAATAGACAAGTCAAAAGATGATGGTAATTACAACAGGGAGGCTAATGCGCATGTGGGAGATCCTGTAGCTGGAATGAAAGTCCAAGGGAACAGTAGAAAGAAGAAAACAAAGGGAACAAAGACGAGGAAGGAAGCAAACTACCCTGTTTACTTACTAAAATGGTTATTCTCTTAACCCACTTTGGATTTATGGGGGCCTGAGCCCAATGGTGTTAGGGGAATGGAAATAATCGAGATATTCAAGATTCAGTACCCACTTATCCCATTTTTTAATCAATGGTGATACGGAGAACAGTGAGCAAAGCAAATTCAGCATGAAGAAGTGAAGTGAGCAAGCCAAGTATAGAGAACCATCAAGAAAACTGTAAAGGTCTAAGAAAAAGGGGCAGAAAAGGAAAAGTTACTCCAAAAGGGAGAAAGGCGTGCAAAATAAGACATTATCAACAGAACCCCTTTTAAAGCCAACCAGTGTGATTATGGCCATGGAAGAAATTGAAGTTACAAATATTGACTGCACTACCACAGGGCAGCAAGATAGAACCAAAGTATAGCAAAGATAAACCCACTAACTCCCCCATTCATAGGAATTGAATATAAAGCAGGTAACAAAACTGTGTTCAACATTTCCTCATAAAGTGAGGTGGCCCAAAACGATTTAGATGTAACCTCTTGCTTTTTGGAATGTATTGATCTTTTTCCTGATGCGGGCCTCAAGAACCCTTTGAATAGATCTAGGTTACTAGCTTTCTTTTCTGCAGTTTCTGAGTTAAGGGCAGTGGCTTCAAAGGATATAAAGAGTAATTCTAGTTAACCAAAAAGGTGTGGCTAGAGTGAGTAATGCCCAAACAATGGAAGTGGAATTTGCATTGCATAATATAACTAGGCTAGTCCTAACTCATCAAGACGAGTTTCACCTAATGGGGATATATGTCCTTTCATGCCACCAGCAACCTGCCAGAGACAATATTCCATCATAGAACAAATGGTCCGCTGGTGAAATTGTTGGGATGTCAGATTCCAAAGAGTACAATTCTGTGCTGAGCCCTGGAAAAAAACATCTGCCTGGCTCTTAAAGAGACAAACTTGAGAACGTCTGTATAATGGCAAGCAATCATTCAGGGAGAATTAAAGTGCTGAAAAAAGGTGGGTAAAATAGGTTGTTGGGATTGGTCATGGCTAGCTACAGCCCTGGCAGCGGTGGCAGAATTGCAACAATAAAACAGTGTGATTGATCACCAAGAATCAAAGCCCCAACTCATAGTATGAAGGTTTTACATGGAGTACTTGAGGGTAAAAAGACGCACTGTGTTAATGAGAGCTGCTTAGACATTTTATCTTGGAACATTGCTGGGATATCCAGTAAATTGGAGGATGGGGACTGGTTAAAGTTTGTTGGAAACTGTCTAATTTGTTACTTTCACGATACCTGGGCTCTGTTCGGAAGCAATCAAAATGGTTTTTGGAGAAATGAATACGTCTGTGAAATGCTCTACTAGTGGCACTGGCAGAGAGTTTATCAGTTTGGGTATCCTGTTAGTTGAATTATAAGATAGAGCACATTGATAGGATAAACTCCTCCCCTAATGTGCTCCATGTGAGGCTTACTAATGTCAGCAAGGAAATTGGTGTGGTTGACGTCTTGAATGTATTTATTCTTCCTGGGTGTCACCTGAGGTCCAGACAATTTGGTTACATTTTGTACTTATGTTGAACAAATTAGAGAGGAATATGATTGTAATACCAGTAAAGAGAGAGAGACAAAGGGAAAGAATGCTTGATAGTGGTATGTGGAGTTTTTATAATGCAGCCATCAGACATTATAGCTAACATTGAGGTAATGGCGGAAGACTGTTGCTTTGGTATTCTTAAACGAATGTGTCTAAATTGTTAAAAAAAAAGGCGAGAGTCTTCCGCTATTTTTATAACCCAATGGCTGTGGTTTATTTATGGTCGCACTTCTGGCCACCCTGCAACATGACTTATGATAATGGCTGAAGGGCAACATTGATAGACTATATTATAGTTGGTATAGACTGCTGGATATGGTGGTTGTCAAGAGAGTTGAAAGTGACCCTGACCCTACTATATTAAACATTAGATTGGGTAACAGGTGGCATGTACAGAGAGGTGGATTGTGGTCCTGAGATTTTTCCAGTTCATAACAGGAGAATTCTAAGATAGAACAAAAAGAAATATCAAAGCGAGATTCTGCTATTTGAAGTTATGATGGCAAAATATCACACCATAATACTGAATGCCCCAAAAAGTGCTAATAGTGATATTTTGACTGCATATGTTTTTTTGATAAAAGAAATAGAACTGATATGGTCAAATCCAATTGACCATAAATAGGTTAATCTGGCCCATAGAAATATTTGCAGTTGGTACGACATTGACTGCCATAAATGGAGTGCAAAGTCTTGCAGGCTTTAATACAGCACCACAATAATAGGCATTGTGAAGTGTTCTTCCAAACTTGTAGGCGAGAATATAAATCCTTAATAAGACCAAAGAAACTGGCATCACAGAGCGCCCTAAGGGTGGAGTTGAGGAGAGTGTATACACAAAAAATGTAAAATGGTTCTGGGAAGTAGGCACCTGCACATAGAGCGGGTCAGTTAATAGGCAAGAATATCATATAGGTCCAATGCATGGGTAAAAGACTTTGGTGATCTATATAAAGACGACAGTAAGGCTGCTTGTAACCATCAGTTTCCCAGTAAGGACTTAAGCAAAGTGCACAGTGTGCTGATGGTTTTAGTAGCAGATGTAGAAAGAGCACTGACTACTATGAAAAATAAGAAAGCACCGGGACCAGATCTTGTGCACACCCACGTCTAGCAGGTAATTCCACAATTGTGGGCTAGAGTCCTTACAAAATGATGTATTTAAGCTCAAGCCTGCAATGTTCTCCCTCCCTCTTGGCGATCAGCCAAGTAAGTACTCTTATTCAAGAAAGGTGGTCGGATTTGCAATTCAAATTTTATGCCGATCTCCCTCCTTGATGGGGCTGAAAAAAAGTCTTGGCAAAGTCATATTGAACCGACTGCAAGGTTGGGCAGACAAAGAGAAGCACAAGCTGGCTTTAGATTGAGGGTTGGAACCATAAACCAATTGGTTTGATTATATACTATATGTCACAAGTGTGTATTCAAAAGGAAATCACCATTATATTTAGTCTTTGTTGATTCAAAATCAGCATTCGATTTGGTGGGCTGAGCTCTGTTATGGAGGCTACCAGTAGATCAAGGGGTAGAGCCTGGTATTGCTACAGTAATGATGGCTAATAATACAGGCAGAGTCGAATGTAGTGAGACATTCCCCGTTGAGAAAGGAGTGCGGCAGGGCTGTGTGCTGGCCCCTTTAAGTTTTCGTGTCTTCCTAAACAATTTAGTAGCTCATTTGCTAGAAGAACCTATTGATGCCCCAATTATTGATGGAGGTAAGGTCTCGATTTTGCTGTTTGCTGACGATGCAGTCGTGTTAGCTCAAAAAGAAAATGCACTACATAAGCTGTTAAAAAGATTATCTGACTACTGTCATAGAAAAGCCCTGGTTATTAATTCCACCAAGATTCACTGAACATCTAAGGTGGAGGAACCAGATATTTAAGGCATGTTTGGTTCTAATGCAGACCTCATGGGCGGTTTTAAAATTTAGACTTAAAGGCTGGTGCACAAACCATCAACATTATCCTTCAAGTTTACAAACAAAGTCAGTAGGGATTGCACTTTATGGGGCCTAGCTCTGGGGGTCTGGGTGTTTATGCCCTCTGCACGTAGTGGAAAATAACTTTTTAAGGGCTCTGTTAAGATTTGGGCCCGGTACCCCTCTATTAGCACTTTATGCAGAACTAGGGTTTACAACAATTACCGACCAGGCAGCCTTACAACCAGTATTGTACTGGGTTAGGTTAGTGAGGAACCCAACAATCTATTTCAAATCAGTAGATGTTATTAATTCAAGTGGCCAGAGCCATCGGAGGATTTGGTTGGCCCATGTGAAAAGTACATTAGAAGGAATGCAATTTGGGAACGTGTGGACTGACCCCAGTGATGGTAGGACAGGACATCGTAGAGCTTGTAAAGGAGCGCTATTATGCACTAAGGTGGGAGGCACAGCTCCCCAAAATAAAGCCAGGCAGCTTACTGGGAGATTACTTCAAAGGAAGACTGTGTCCAGGTAGCAAGTCGTGTTTAGACTTGCTTTATCTTGACGTTATAAGTCAAGTTTAGACTAGGAATCCTGCCCACTAGAGAAAGCTTGTTAAGTGTGCTAAGCTTGACAAAGGAAGTGAAGTTTGAAATTGTCTGCACAATATATTGCACATATTACTTTTTTGCACAAAGTATGTACACAAACGCAAAAGATGGCTCCTGCCCCTGTTCAAATTGTATGCGATTAGATAAAATAGGTTTGCATTACAGTTGTGTTTTAGGAGAGATGATGAACTCACTTTTACTCTATAGTTTCCTTTTTATGGACCACTTGGCCCTGCAAACAAGAGCAGTCAGCCATCATTAATAGTTGAAATTGAAGACAATGATTAGAACAAGTTGTATAGTCGATGTCATATCTACCCCCGCAGTACCCCCTTAGCAGCTCGAGTGCAATCTGCACGTATTGCCTGGCAAATGATTGACATCCTGTCGCATGATAGGTGAGTGCGGAAGTATTTCTAAATTTCCGCATTAAGCCATGCTGCAGTGAAGGTTGCATTAAGGTTATAATGTGTTTTTTTAAATTGTATTTGAGGTAATATATAGCAATGAAATGGTAGGGGAGCTATGTACGATTTTATATGATACACTTATTAGAACCTTCCTCTTGCATAATCAAATGATGTTGTTTTATTACAATGTTGCGAAGCACTTGCACTTTTATTGAGGGGGTTGTGATTATTTTTTGCTGAGCAGAAGTTTTCTGAGATCCCTCTAGGTAAAAGATTAGGAGTGGGGCCGTTGTTTCAAGTGTTCTTAATTGTATTTATAATATGTGCATTTTTGTGTATTATGTGACTATTTTATGTGTTAATTGTAAGACTAAACAGCGGAAACAATAAAGATTTAACACATTACCAGCTTAATGTGAGTGATTGTGGACAAATCTACATACCTTTGCCAACCAAATATCTCTCTGACCATGTAGGCAAAGGTTAAATTCCCTTCTTCCTCGGCTAGGGTCACAAAGTCTCCACCACGTTAACCTCCATTAACCCAAATTCATTTTCAGTCAGCTGGTGAAATGCTAAGCCATAACACCGTGGGTTTCTCCAAATTTGAAGACCATATAGATGTCACCATCTCACATATAAAAGAATTCAACCCATATGACTGTGTCAGTGAAGCACAAAGCTAAACATAGCCAAACATTGCTGATGAAAGTGACATCCTTTTAGCACACCACTGTTGATTCGACATGATTTAAATGAAAATCTAATAGAGCAAGTGATTATAATGTGAATAACCAGGCACAAAGGATAAATTGTAGGGAACGGTAAAAAATCACTTCTAGACTACATTCTAATCTGCATAGTGCTTGGAAGGCGTTTCTACTCACAAATACAAAATAACACGTTGTGTAGAGGACTTTTAATTACAGCTATGTACCCACCCATATACTAGCAGGCACTTTAGTTTTATAAGTACACATTGAAAGCACACAGGGGGTCACAACTTGCATCTTAAAGCTAATTTCACTGTTACAATAATTATCAGCCAAATATTCCAGTGATCTCTAGTGCAACCCATTTAGAATGAGACAAGCACAGCAACGGTTACTGCTTGATAAGTATATGTACATGCAATCATTATTAAAATGTGCATAAACATACCTCCAAACATATGAATGGGAAACATGAGAAATGCCATATACAACCTACAGACACCACACAGGTCCTCTACCTACTTTTGCTGATATTTCCATTTCCACATAGTGCATCCTACCAGGAGTGTGAGCTGCTTGTGTAGTGTGTTGTGGTATACAGCAACATTGGAATTACACCAGGCCAGGGGTCGATAGATGTATATACAGCCCCAGGAAAGTGAATAGTTATGTTAGACAGTGAAGGCATTGAGGACGCTGTCTCCCCTATGTCTCAATATATGGCTGTCTCCTGCTCCTTCCACCCCCTCTGTCTAAGCACGCCATTGTAGGCACGTTATAGTGTATTAGGTTCAGATCAACAAGCCTTCAATGGAGGAGAGAATGGCTCTTCCATCAAGCTTGATCACAGAGGCCAGCCTTTACCCAAGAGAAACAAGCATTTGCAATGCAATAGGTCTCGCATTTACGCAAGTTTAAGCTATTGGCAGTGTAAATGACAATGCGTTTTATTTATGTTTTAAAAACCAAAACATAAATAAAAGGCATTGTCATTTACAATGCCAATAGCTCAAACTCGCGTAAAAGCGAGACATATTGCATTGCAAATGGTAGGCATCACGGACAACGGGAGGGAGGGATGGCAGTCTCTCCATGATATAAATCTACTGTTCAACCTTGTGATGGCTGTACAGAAGCTACACCAAAACAACACAGCCTCAGTCAGATACAGTGCAAAAGGAGATCTGACACCTAACTTTCCAATAGAAAGCTGGATAAGACAAGGGTGTGTCTTGGCCCCCTTACTATTTCATCTTTTCATAAACGATGAGGGCAAAGTGATCCAAAGCTTAAATCTGGATGTTCCCCAAATGGGGGTGACAAAATTCCAATATTACTGTACACAGACGATGCAGTCCTCCTTTCCTGCACCGAACTGGCAATGCATAAATTATTGGGCTGCTTTGAGACCTCCCGCACCCAAAAAAATCTTGTGATAAAACAACGAAAACAAGATTCATGATTTTGAACTGCAGGAACCCCTTGGGGTCTACCTTTAAAATATATGGTAGTTGTCTGTGCAGAGTCAATTTTTCTGACAACCTGGGGATTAGATTTGATGACAAGCTATCATGGTTCGAACAAGAATCAAAAAGCGAAGCTACTCTGCGCCCAATGGAGTAGCCTGGTGGTCCCACTTACTGTCGGCAGCAAAGGCCTCCCTCAAAACACAAGAACATTCCTGTGTTCTCAGAATATTGTCTATAAAGCACGTTAAGCCCACGTTTCATACCCTCTCCCCTCCACCTCCAATCCTCCCCCAGCTGTACACCTATTTTACTGTTTAGAGGAGTGAGTCGCGGAAAGGCTTCTCACGGTACACCTAAGTACCCGGAAGAGAAAACGGTGCTCCCAACTTCAAACTAGTTACAGACGCAATCCACTGGAAATACCCCATACCCTCGGACAAATGTACATTCCACCCAGATAGGCGCACTCGTTTTTAGACGAAAAAACTCAAAAAAATAGGTGTCACAGCTATGACACCTGACCACATGTCGGCGTGGTTATGGTGGCCCCAGCTGGCTGAGAATTATCTCTGTGTGCTAAACCTCAACCTCACGACCGTAGTTCCTTAAATGCCACAGAAGAGCAACTGTGCTATGCTCCTTCTGCCATCAGCCTTCTACTCATTCTCCTGCAACCAAGACTATCCCTGCCAGCATATTCCTTGGATGGGGCACAGGGCCAGTGTCCGATAAGACTAGTATGACAGTCACACCTAGCTACTACTCCGATAATCGGGAACAGGTTGTAGCTCCATTCAGACAGCTGTACTAGGGCTCTTATATAAACTCATGTACATGCATTCTGAAGCCCATCCCTATTCAGAAGGTTAAGCTACCCAGCAGCCACTAAAATGAATATGTACTCCCAAGTATGCTCTCCAGTGACTCAAGCACAGTTAGTCCCTTCAGCATGCCCCGAAGTCAGGCATTCTGTCACTAATCTTGCCTGTACAGAGGATGTGGAGGGCAGACAATCACATAACTCACCACTGATAAGTCTATAGTGCCTCTAGCCGTAGTAAGTCTCAGCCTCCCCAGTTTTCAATACCTAGCCCGGCCTAGCCAGCACGGTGAGTCAGCTGTGTGTGACAGTGAAGCCCTTCACCCTCGCTAACCACTCACAAGATAGTCCCGGTATGAGCCCACAATGGCCTCTCACCAATAGAATTCAGGATGTTAATGCTCGCGTCCCAGTCCTTGCTGAGCAGGGTCTGCGCTTGATGAAACTCCACTACCGCCGCGGCTGCCATCTTCCACTCAACTCACCACCAGCCTCCGCACAGCCAGGCGACCGGAATTGCATGCCTGAAGTACCAACGCCAGCTTGTCAAGCGCGGCGCGCTGGGAATCGTAGTCCTGCAGCAATGTAAAGGTGGACAAAGGTCTGAAACAATTACACCATCCCATCGACGGCATCTCTCGTGGTCGCCATGCTTAGGGTGTTTATCCTCATTCCTCCCACAAGGGAGGAGATCAGAAACTTAGTGCTTTTTCACACACAAGATGGTCGCTAAGAACAGCAGGTTAGCCTCCACGCGAGGTAGGGCATTTCATATGTATTCATCAAGCTTCTTTCCGGAAAGGACTCGGGAATCAATTAATGGATTAAACCGATCTCGGCAAGATTCCAACCCAAGGCCACAAATGAAACTCTCTTACTCACGTGATGTTTAATAAGAAGAAAAAGCAGCGGTGGCGAGGTCGGAAAGGAAACGGCTGCCATTGTCCCGCTGCCTCGAAAGTGAAAGTGGGCGTGGCCGCTGAATGAAGCATGTCGTCGTGCTTCAGTTCGGAGAAACTCAATAAAGAAAATAGAACAGGTCCGGTGCAACAACCAAGTAAAGGGGCCAGTAGCCATGGGAGGAATCAAATGACAACATGGACGTACTAAGGAGGGACTAACAAGCCTCATAATCAATCAGAAGACAGCATTTAGAAGGACAAACACACAAGCCAATGAAAACTATTGGCGGGGTAGTGGGCGTGGCTTCTCTCCCGTACTGAACTACCCCAGATCAACCCCAGAGCAGCGCTTGCGCACTGGCTCAGGGCTCGACCTAAAAAATACCTTTGCAAAGAATGTAGTCAGGATTGTTAACTAAAAAGAGACGTGCTACTTACACATCTCCAGCATTCTGTTTCCAGGTCTGGCTAAATGGTTCAAGCCCCTACAGCAGACACTGTTCAGCTGGGTCTCTCTCTAGAAGTGACCCACAAGATTTTCTTGGAATGCCTGCTATCTTCGAGGAAGGAAGACATACTTGGGCATGACTGATTCCCTTCAAAATGTGAAGCACAAATTCTAAGTGGAGGGTTGGCTTCCAATATTGTAAATATATTGAATTAAATCAAAATGTTCTACGAAGATTAAAAAAAGACACCTAAAGAAAATTATTGTATACTTTAAGATGATTAGCTTGCAAGGATTCATCCACTTAGATTTGATTTTCGATATCTGCTTAACAATAATTTATAATTAAACCACTTGGGCAAAAAAACAAGCAAAATTAATTATGCATTTAAAATCATTAGTGAACAGATGAATGATGATGATGAATACGTTTATTGTGAGATTATTTGAAATCATTGCAACTCTTCAACCAATACGATCGTGATTTAACTGTGCATAGTATCGCATACAGTCAAAAAATCATAAATGAACCCTAGAATACCTGGCAGCCTGTGACAACGCGAGACACCTAAACGTCTTGTCATAGAACCCTGGAACACCTGGCAGCCTGTGACAGTCAGAGACATCTAAACGTCTGGTCATAGAACCCTATAACATCTGGCAACCTGTGACAGCGGGAGACACATAAATCTTGTTATAGAACCGTAGCACACCTGGCAGCCTGTGACAGTCAGAGACACCTAACCATCTCGTCATAGAACCCTAGAACACATGGCAGCCTGTGACAGCGAGAGACACCTAACCATCTCGTCATAGAACCCTAGAACACCTGCGAGCCTGTGACAGCAAGGACACCTAAACGTCTCGTCATAGAACCCTAGAACACCTGACAGCCTGTGACAGTCAGAGACACCTAAACGTCTCGTTATAGAACCCTAGAACACCTGGCAGACTGTGACAGCAAGGACCCCATAAAAGTCTCGTCATAGGATCCTAGAACACCAGGCAGCCTGTGACAGCGAAAGAGACATAAACCTCTCGTTATAGAACCCTAGAACACCTGGCAGCCTGTGACAGAGACATCTAAACGTCTCGTCATGGAACCCTAGAACACCTGGCAGGCCGTGACAGCGAAAGACACAAAAATCACTTGTTATAGAAACCTAGAACACCTGGCAGCCTGTGACAGAGACATCTAAACGTCTCGTCATAGAACTCTGGAACACCTCGCAGCCTGTGACAGTGAGAGACACCTAAACGTCTCATCATAGAACCCTGGAAAACCCGGCAGCCTGTGACAGAGACATCTAAACGTCTCATCATAGAACTCTGGAACACCTGGCAGCCTGTGACAGCGAGAGACACCTAAACGTCTTGTCATAAAACCCTAGAACACCTGACATCCTGTGACAGTAAGAGACATCTAAACGTCTCATCATAGAACCCTAGAACAGCTGGCAGCCTGTGACAGTAAGAGACATCTAAACGTCTCATCATAGAACCCTAGAACAGCTGGCAGCCTGTGACAGTAGAAGACACCAAAAGGCCTAGGGATAAACAGACGGAACTGGGGATGGTCGGATTTAATGCTTCATCCAAGTATATGCGCTTGTTCAGCTGAAGCCCAGTGCTTGCTTCCTCTCTGCACAACACCTTGTGACTACCAGAACTGGCAAGCTGCCCAGGCCCATTCATCAGTAGATCATCCAATCAGTGGCGTCATTAACCCCGCACCTCAGCAGCCTGAGCGGTGGCGGGGCAGGGGTGCCACTGGGTAGTCTGACCGACATAAAACTTTTTTTAATTGAGTGTGCGCTTACTTTGATTTTTTTTAGAGACACTGGTGGAAAATGCATGATGGAGCCATGGAAGGGGGAACAAATGCAACATGAGAGGATGGATGGATTTGGGGTGGCGGCTGAATAATGGGGGCGGGGGGTAGAATCATGGAAGGAATGTGAACTGAAGTAAGGATGATGGATTGAGGAGAGAAGTAAGGTTAATGGTTAGATGAGCGAAATAAGGATGATGATGGGTTGATTGATGCATAGAAGTAAGGATGGAAGGAGAGAAGAATAGATGAAGAGGTGGGAGGAGAGAACAGATGATGAAGAGGTGCACAGATGAATAGGATTGGTGGGTGGGTGAGGTGTGATGGGTGGATGAAGAGAAGGAAGGATGGCTGGGAGAAGGAAGGAAGGACAGAGAGAAGGATGGGTAATGAGCAAATCCACTGAGAATGTAAGTGTAAATTGCACGGTTTGGCCACAGCGGTCTCAGGATTTCCAAAGGTAAGCAATCGAACGAGTGCCAGACTCGCTCGCGTCACTCACTCACTCACTGTCTTTAGTTTTGGCATAGAGTTCAAAGCGGGGCATATTATATTTATCTGACTACTTTCTTGCATCCAGTCCAGGTGTTTTGCTTTGCATTTTGGTATTTGTAGTTCTGTTAAACAGGACTACAAGTCCCAGAATGCAAAGCAAGGACAAGACCTGATTGACTCCATCATGCACGTTGTACCTGGGAAACATGAGAGGTCTGGAATATGTGTAAGAAAAATTCAGTAATTCGCGTCTACGCTAGCATGAGTATCTTTAGTTACTGCAATAAAACATGTTATCATAATGCATTGTATGGTATCTCTTCGTACTAGATTGCATTTGGGGATCTGGTGTCCTAGCGTCGCTCCAGAGGTAGGAGGAAGAACTGTGTCTAGCGCTCCAGCTGCACTGCGCAGACTGAACCAGTGTAGCTGACATCGGGGAGAAAGGAGCTGTGTGTCAGCTGCCCTGGCTGGACCGCACTGGCGCTCAACGTTAGGAAAAGAAGCTGCGTGTGTGTGGTGCATTGGCGGCACCAGCGAGCATGCGGGGCTGAAGCGGAACGTCCGCGGTGTGTCCGCAAATGTGCGCTCAGAAGCCCGGGCACTGAATTCAAGGAGAAAGGAGCTGCATCCGGTCCGGGGATCCGGTCTTAGAGCCGTGAAGCAGAAGCCACTGAAATCAAGGAGAAAGGAGCAGTGCAAGGGGCTGGTGCACAGCACACCCCTTACATCTCCATTTACCCTTCCTCAGCTGGGATAGGAGAACCCATTTCCCGAGCAGCACCCAGGAGGTAACTCCATATGAAGAGGGCATGCCAGTCAATGGCTTAATTTATAGATCACGCTTCCCAGGGTCGTACTCCAATAATTGGTTTATTGGAACTAAGGACGCAGCTTGGCGTCCTCACTAACGAGGCTGCGAGGCACTCCAATGCTTTTCTTTTCACAAGCTAAAGTATTCTGGGAACTGTAGTCCAGGTTAATTTTAGTTGCGCGACTTGAACGAACACACCTGAATAAACTGCTTGCAAATGAAACACCGAGGACTCTCATGACGTCCTTGGCGACATTGGGTCATAAGGGAACGTTACCCATAGGTGCATGTCGTGTATATTACATTTCAGGCAGCCTGTCAAATAAGATACCCACAAGGACTTAAATAGGGCGTTTGCGAAGGTCTGATAATAGGTGCTACGGCGTTGCCGACGGTCCAAGCACTGGTAAAGGGCGCAACAACGTTAACAAGATCTGCGGAATGAGCGTAGACTGTGTCCATGCATGCATAGTTTCACCGTGGCATTCTGGGACTTGCAGTCCTCGTTTTCAAATGGGATCAAAAGAGTGCAATATAGAAACCTGGTCTGGATGAACGGCGAGGATTAAATATTAGGAGCTTCCGATAAAAGATGAGCTTACCGGCGAGCGTTTAACAAAAGGGCGCAAATACGCCTACCAGGCCATGCTAACAAGTGTAACTACATGGAAGAGGGTACAATAAAAGCCGAGGATACCGGTGCGAAAGCTCACCGAGTGGTCCAGAAGCGCAGGGCCGCGACTCAGGTGGTCGAGCCGGCATGCCTTCATACTTCCGCACACCTTAACAATGTTAAAATGTGCACAATTAATGTGCACTTTTAAAACAATTCTGCCCACAGCTGCAAATACTGCCAGTTCGATTTTGCCAAAAATGTGAAAAACAAAACAAGCATTTGCAATGCAATAAGACTCGCATTTATGCAAGACCTAATGCATTGCAAATGGAACTGCGAGCATGTGAGAAGGCATGAAGGGAGAGAGGGGGCAGGGGAGTGAGAAGGCACGGACTCTCGAAGTAAAGGGGCCAGTAGCCATGGAAGGACACAAATGACGACATGGCCGTCATAGCGAGGGACTAACAAGCCTAAAACAAATAGGAAGGCAGCATTTAGGAACAAAGAAGACACACGCCAATGAAAAAGATGGGCGGAGAGTGGGCGGAGCTTTCACGGAGCTTACACTCCGTACTGAATACTGCATGCCTCGCAAAGCGAGCAGCGCATGCGCACTGCCGCTATAGGCTCAACCTAAAAAAGGAGAAAGTCAGCCAGCAGCGCAAATCCACCTGCACGTGAATGGTACGCAGTACAAGGCTATTTTTTTGTAACAAACCTTACATGTGTGATTAAAAATTATAAAAGCATCCTGTTTAACAGTTCTGTTAAAAGAAAAAGAAACAGCAGCCAGTATCTTGCAACCTTGTGCAAGAGGGGAGGTCAAAGTGCAAGGGCATATTGTGATTAAAGTCAAAGAGTATTGTCTGGCAATTAAAACCATGTGTAAATAAGCAGAGTAGAGCGCACGACCTCCCTCGTACAGTGTACATTGAGTTATAAGGGCGTCCTATTCAATGTACAGTTGTGATTAGGAAGAGGATCAAAAGGCAGCAGCTGACGAACTAAAACTATATGATAGTGGGCAGGACGGAATGTAGGGTCTCCCTGCGCCACAGCGCAGAGTTATGGAATGCACCATGTGCGGCAGTTGTGATTAGAACACCTTGCCCACGTGCAAATATGCAGGTTAAAATGTAAAATCTCCTGCAGGGCTGTACTGGCCACACCGTGCATCAGGCATTTTCCCAGGAGGCAGGAAGGGGGTGGGGGGGTGATTATGCAGCGGTGGGGGCCGGTTTTGCAACGGTGCTGCAATATCGACCAACAGTAACCAAAGCAGCAAGCAAGCGTTTCCAGCCTCCCAGGGCCAGGCAGGGGTGCTGGTCAGAGAAAATTGCCAGGGCTTCTTTGGTTTCCCAGTCCGGCCGTGATCTCCCTTGTTCAATCAGATTATTCACTATAAGTACTATACAGAGGGCATGATAAGAGCCTTCCATATCAACTTTTTCTCTAGAAATGTGCAGATGAATGTACTGAAACATTCATGTCGGTTGAAACATTATAAAAGTTTGAGACAACACGATCAGCTTGAGAATGTAGAACTACAAGAAAGAACTTGTGCCGCATGCAGCTGAACATGTTAGGAGGCAGAATCTTCCAGTTAAATTAAGTGAGTCTTCAGTTTTTGCCTTTGTAGGGAACTCGCTGCATGACTTCTTGCAGGCAAGATCTTGCGGCTGACATAAAATTGCCCAGCTTAACCAAATCCGATGGTGCTGTGCTTCAAAAGAGAACTGAGACTGCTTCTGCACATGTCCGAACACCCTTGGCCAGGAACGTTGGTCTTAATTAATTTCATCATAGCTGTAGCAGGGTTGGGCAACAGCATATAAGATACAACAAAGACTCCTTTCTATAATTACAAAGTCTACATCCTATATTGTGCGATAGTAATTTCCAATTCAAATTTAATTATTTTATCAGTAAAGGCACCAGCCTGACCCACAATATCTCTTTCAAGCATCTCTTTACTAGGGCTCGGCTTAATTTCTGAGCCTCATAAGATGCAATAAGGGCTATATGCCATTGTTTTTCCTTATGTAGGCTTCCCATGATAACTGATGGACTTTTTTATTTGTTGCACTTCTTATGGCCAAGTAACTTATTCCTTCTGTTGTCCGATTTTCAATGTCCAGATTTAAGGACTCCACCACTCTGCTTAGATTCCTGCTCCAGGGATTATTCTATGCTTCATTAGTGGCTGTATTGGCGAATGTCTGTTTGAGTTGCTGTTTGGTTAAGTGAGTTTTTGTGTGAGTGGCTGTATTGTAGAGTAAGTGTCCGTGTCAGTGGATGTACGGGTGAGTAAGTGGATGTGTGAGTGCTTGTATGGATGTGTGAATGGGTATGTAAGTGGCTGTGTGGGGTGTGAGTGAGTGCTTGTATGGGTGAGTGAGTGGCGTGTTCAGAGACTATATGGGTGAGTGAGTGGGTGTGTGAGTGGCAGTATAGGTGAATAAGTGGGTGTGTGAATAGCTGTATGGGTAAGTGTGTGGCTGTGTGAGTGGTTCCATGGGTAAGTGACTGGTTGTATGAGTAGCTCTATGGATGAGTGAGTGGTTGTGTGAGTACTTGTATGGGTCTGTGGATACGTATGTGATTGGTTGTGTGGACATGTGAGTGGGTGTATGAGAGGTTGTATAGGGGTGTGAGAGGGTGTGGGAGAATTTCTGTGGATGATGTCATCAGCGATAGCATTTGAGATGTCATCAGTGATGTAATCAATGATGTCACTGACCATATCATGAGTGATGTAATATGTGAGGTCATAAGCAGTACATTGCAGGGGTGTAAGTTTTAGTTAGCTTAGCTAACTATAACTGCTGAATTTCACTGGTTTTGTACGAGTGAAATCTGAGTCTTTTTTAAGATGCAATACAGCAAAATCTCTTCAACGGAATTACATATAATTTTGGCAGGAAGCTAGATCTTGGTCCAGAAAGCATGGTTTTTGTAATTTGGTGTATATCAAGTCAGTAGTTTCTGCGAAATTACAGTTCAAAATTATTTGTATATCTGCACAATTGGGTATGAGGGTCTGTTGATAGACACACAAACTCCAGCTAAAGAAATAGAGCATTCAGATTAGTCGATGGGGCCTCTGTGTGCCCGTTTGAGTTAGGCCCCCATGCAAGCGAGTGCTCTGACTGGCTGGCTGCAGCCTGAAAGAAAATGTTGTGGCAGCCAATACAGGACTCAGGTACTTAGTCCCCTGCCCTGAGATTATTTGTTTTAAAAGAT
This sequence comes from Calotriton arnoldi, assembly GCA_963921515.1. Taxonomy (NCBI): domain Eukaryota; kingdom Metazoa; phylum Chordata; class Amphibia; order Caudata; family Salamandridae; genus Calotriton; species Calotriton arnoldi. The sequence goes on along the minus strand of CAWUFW010007696.1, from coordinate 510,838 downwards.
ATAAGGGGGAAGGGTAGGGATACTCTACCCCATAGCCCTTGTTGGGAAGTCCTAGAGGGACCCCGCCATGTGGCCAAAATAAAATAAATAGTGTTTTTTGCTGCAATCCCACAGGACTCCAGCACGATTGCGGCAAACCAAAGAAAAGGGTGGCCAGTGTTTTTTTATGTTAATTACTATGAACCCCAGGGTTGGCCAGGGCCTGGGGGTCATTATTTTAAACTATTTGGTGAGGGGGGGTGCATGAGGGCCCCCTTCCCAAGCCACTCTTGGGCCCCGGGGCCCCCATCCCTCACCATGAACGTCTAATTAGTAATTACTTTACATATTACATCACTCATGACATGTTCTAAAACATCATTGATAATATCATTGCAACATTTAAAGTGGCATTGATAACAAAACTGTTCATAGTGGGGGCGTGAGTTATAGTTATTTTAGGACACGAGTTATAGTTTCTAGAAATAATTCATGAATTTTAGTGGTTTTTTTTGTCTCAAACATTGTGATGTCACTGAAATTTTCACCTAAACATAATGTTACATTAACCTTTGTGGTTTTCAATAAATTAATATGTGTGCGTGTGTGTGCGTGTATTGTGAGTGACTTCATGTCTCTCCCTTAACCCGTTTTTAACCATGTACTTACGTGTCCAGAGATCTCCCCAATTGGGATGGAAATCTCCGCACAGCAAAGACAGGGGAGGAAAAGGCAAAACCTCTGCATGTAGGTGTATGAATAGCATTTCATAGTACATTAGTAATATTATTGCAGTACAGTTAAAAAGATGTTTGTGAATAGGCCCTGGAGAATGCAGTCCTGTATTAGGAAGATACAGGGAACCATTGTGATATAACAAGCATTATACAGGGACCTTCTCGGCTGTTCGTGTTCTATCCATTGCAATGCTGAAACACCTTTCTGAACTTGCCTAAAGGACCAGAGTCATTCCCATTTGTGGTAGAGGGGGCTGGAATATACAATGTCTTCTCTTTCAATTCTTGCTCTGCATCTTTCTGTTAAATGAGTGTATCAGTTTTTCTGTGATGATTGTCGGGTCAATAAGTTATAACATAGTCAAAGTGAGAAAACATTTGAGTACATCAGGCATTATGATAATAGGTATATTTCATTATTGTGAGGTGCAAAACATTTTTGTGATCTGTCCATAAAGCAATCTTTTTTCAAGATCCTTCGTGATGTCTCCAGCGCTAAACTGCATTTTTGCTCACCAGGAGTACCCTGTCATAAATAATGCAGTTTGTCTCACTGTCAGTCAATGTTTGGGAATGCAATGCATCTGGATGTAGTTCATTAGTCTCATGATCCTTTTAGAACCAAACTATTTGATCCTTGTGTCAGGTTTTTGTATTGCAGCACTGACAAACAAGATGGAACATATCACCAGGCACAGATATCGGAGGAGAAACAGGGAAGAGAGTGATAGAAAGAAATCTTGGACTGCAGCCTACTCTCCGCAGTTTTGTCTGTTTCACAGAAAGGAACTACTCTGTCTGGATGCTACAGTAATAGGTAGATCTGACCAGCTGGAAGACAGAGGGCATACTGTAAGTGCAACATACCAAGAAATAAATAACAACTGAAACTTGTTCCACCAGCAGATGGTGCTATGATGAGACAGGAGCTGACATGGAACCCGGCCAAGTTTCATAGACACTGTTGAACACTTTCTGGTCTATGAAGGAATGGGAGAAGGGACAGTACAACAAACAATATAAAAGAGAAGAAGGGACTAACATTAACCAAGGGAACCATATAAGGAAAATTAACATATAGTGAAGGATGAAAAATAGATGTGAAGTATAGCGATAATTGGGTTCTAAACCTATTGACCCGAAAAGTATACCAACTCAGGAAGTGAGTACATGTGTGTCTTTGAAAGTTAATGGTCTTGTGCACCTGTCTCAGTTTCCATTGACCAGTTTTCCAGCACTTCCATCCCCTGTGTGTCTGTCATCTAGCCATAATCTTGACATGCTGGCACCTAACATTATGGCTGTGGTTCATGGTACAAAGAAATTTTCAGTGCTGGGGATCCACGGATCCTGAAAAAATTGCAGCAAATCCTAGCAAGCTTCATGTCCGGTACTGTAAACCCAAGTAAAGAGTTTCCGGGGCCCATGCATTTCCTGTTGTGGATTCACAAGCATGTATTCAGAAATGCAAACCTTTGAAAGGGAAACATGAGTTGAAGGAGCTTGCCCTAGGTTCTGAACCTGAATATGATGCCTGCCATGGATTTGCAGTTGCAAACTAGAATTTTAGAATGAAAAAATAAGACAAAAAATATTAAATAATGGCTGGCCAATAGCCAAGCACAATGAGCCAACTGTTTTGCATGGTGGGATGGAGTAACCATCAGTGGTATAGGGTGTAGGACCTGGTTAAAGGCCAAACCCTGCACCGAACCCTTGCTCTGCACTGTCAAAGCCACCTGTGGAGGCCTGGGTTCAGGGTATGACTTGCAGACAAATCCAAGTTGTGTTGGCTGCCTATGTCAGGTTAGGTGCAGGCCAGGTTCTGAGGCCAACGCCCACTGCACACAGCCTTAAGCCTTGCGCAGTAGGGTGGGAAATTAAGGACACACAAAAAAAACAATGGAATTCACTGGTAAAATATATTTAAAAATGAGGAATGGTTCTGGCGCAAACAGGCAAATCAATCAAATATGCCTATTATGGTAATCAACGCACATAACACATGCCATAACTGACACCACCTGCCATGTTCAAAACATCAAATTGTCAATGGTACAGAAACAAAGAAAAGAGTTACCAAGAGAACTTCATGGTGGATCATGCAGATTCAAAACTCTCTGCCTAGCACATAAGATTATGTACGGCAGGTGCCCCAGCTACTTGGCAAAGAGACTCAGCTGGTACCAGCCTCGCAGACTATTAAGGTCCAGTAACAAATTTCTCCTTACCCCTCTTGGAGTCCACACTGCTAAAAATGGCGGGAAATCATTTTCCTTCCTGGCGCCCACCCTCTGGAACAAATTACCCCCCCACCTACGCACTGCAACTGATCACAACTGTTTCCGTAGGGAGCTAAAAACATGGCTGTTCGACCATGTTATGTTATGTTATGTTAACACCACTTTTATAGCGCACAACTCACCCGGGGGCATCTCGGCGCTTGTGTTGAGACATACCATGAGGGATTGCCTGGAGTCCTAAAACAAAAAGGCTTTAAGTTTTTTTCTGAAGGAGCCATAGAAAGGGGACTCACGAAGAGCCTGGGGTAACTTGTTCCAGTATTTAGGAGCAAGGTAGGAGAAAGCTTTCCCCCGTACGCTTAAGGCATATTCGGGGCACCTGTAAGAGGCCGAGTGAACTAGATCTAAGAGTTCGGCTGGGAACATATTTTAATAGTTTCCTCTGCAAGTACCTAGGCCCTTTGCCTCCAAGAGCATTATACGTGAGGCAGCATATTTTAAAAACGGATCGCTTCTTTACTGGTAACCAATGTAGTTCTCTCAGCAGCGGCTCAGACGAAGAGCCCGAGGGGCGATTCAAAATTAGCCTTGCAGCCGTGTTCTGAATCACTTGCAATTTTGCTAGCGAGGACTCATCCGCCTCTGCCAGTAGGGCATTTCCATAATCCATTTTGCCAATCACCATAGCTTGAACAAGAGTTTTTCGAGAATTCATAGGTAGGTAAGGAAAGATCCTACGCAGAAGGCGCAGGGCATAATAACAGGAACTAACGGTGGCATTTATTTGATCCTTCATTGTTAGTGATTGATCCAGTTTTATCCCAAGATTTTTCACAGTTTTTCTGGGAACGGGGACCTCTCCCAATTTGGTGGGCCACCAGTCATTCGCCCAAATGGATGAGGCTTTCCCCATTAACATAATCTCAGTCTTACCGGGGTTTAGTTGGAGGCAATTATCCGTCATCCAGGTAGATATTGCAAGCATTCCTGTAGCAAAGCGAGTTTTCTCCGTCTCAGGGTTAGGGCCAATTTTAAACATAAGCTGAGTATCATCAGCATATGATATTATCTCAAATCCAAACTGTTCAACTATTTTTGCCAATGGGGCCATATAAACGTTGAACAGCGTGGGACTCAGACAAGACCCCTGAGGGACCCCCTTATCCAAATGCATTTTTTCTGATCGATAAGGGCCCAGAATGATGGTTTGGTATCTGTCGGATAAAAACTGTTTCAGCCATTTTAAGGCTGTACCCTGGATTCCACAGGCCAGGAGTCGATCCACGAGCTTTGAATGCGAGATGGTATCAAACGCCGCAGACAAGTCTAATAGGATCAGAACTATTGATCCTCCAGAATCCACTTCCATTCTTAGGGAATCAGTCACGGCCAGAAGAGCATTCTCCGTACTGAAACCTGATCGAAACCCTGATTGTGAGGGGTCAAGAATATTATTAGATTCTAAGTAGCATCCTAACTGCTTATTTATTAGACTTTCCAATTGCTTACCCAACAGGGGAAGCAGAGAGATCTGATCTAGTAAGATCTTCTCTCTAGCCGGAACGTCAGAGCTGTCCATCAGCGCCATGAGACCTTTGGGTGATATGTGCGCTCAATAAATATCCCTGATTTGATTTGATTTGATGCTGTGTGTTGTGTGCATAGGCAAAAACAATGACTGGTGAATTTCTTTGATTGTGCTCACTTGATTGGCCACTGTAAAATAAACTTTAGCTGTGTTTTTTAGTGACAAACAGGGTGCTTGGATCTGTATCCTATCCCTTCTATAGGGGCATAAAGGGGAGGCAAATTTAAAAGATGGGCCAAAAATAATTTCTTTGCCTATAACTTTAGTGAACGTTAATGACTATGCATGGAATTTGAAGGTGGTTAGCATGTTAAGCCCATTACAGGAAAATCAGTTTTTTGGCAGATCTGGTAGGGGTAACAAAGTTAAATAGGTGGTCAAAAATAATTTATTTGCCAATAGCTTTTTTGCAGTTTTATGTATCTGCTCATCAGTTGGCAGATATTTACCATGTTTAGTTTAATTTCGATATTTAAAGTTTCATGCAAATTGTCAGGGTGGGAACTCTTAACAGGATGATCAAAAAAGCAGCATTTCCTTGTTTAATCCTCTTAGGAATCTTTGCTCTCCACTATTGAAATAAACACTGAATGGAAACTTGGCATGACACTAGAATTTTACTCAAGGAAGGGTTTTGCTTAGTTTAGTATAAATATAGTCAGTTGTTTAAAAAAAATTGGCATCGCATTATTGTGTCTGTGGTCGTGAAAGGGTTAGAGATAATTAAACTGCTAGTCCATGGGCAGTCCTCGAGCCCAGGTTTGCAGACTGTCTGTGGGCAAATTTAAAATAAAACCCTGCCATTAGCAAGAAAGGTTTTAGCTCCTGTCATCCTGTTCTGGTCCCTGTATCAACGTTTGGCCGGAAAACATATTAAGATAGGGCAGGAGAGTGCTTACAAAAATATAAAAACGTCTCCAGGCAGGTCCTACAGCCAACCTTTGCATAGTGGGGTTTGGCAGGTGTGAAATTATTAACAAATAAAAACTTTTTGGGCACTCCTCTGAATTGTGCTTCCTGTTGGCAGGTTTGTCTGAAACACAATGTAGTAAGGGTACATTCAGCATACTTACAATTTGCCAAATGTAATGCAACTATAAGGACATCTTAAAAAACACACAGAAAATATAGAAGGGTTGTCTGCCCACGATAGGTTGGGTGCTGGGCTTTGTTGGAGGAAGACTCATTGCACATCTTCTAATGTGGACATTTGAAGGCTAAGACTAACGCCTGCTGCACATAGCTGAAGGATTGGGTGCAGGAAACTCCTGGATATGATATATGATTAGGGCTGGGCGGAACTCGTGGAGTTTTACCCTGCGGAATTTCGGGTAGTTACATGAAAACTCTGCAAAATTCGGCGGAGTTCCGCGAGTGGGTGGAATCGGCACATTGTGCTGTTTTTTAGCGCTGGGAGCTTGTTCCACACTGCAAACTCAGCACAGACGGCACCAAGCAGCATGCCAAAGGGCACTGCTTCTTTGCTGCTAGATTTTCATCTCGAGCAGAGGCATTTTCACTGTGAGTGATCGAAACCACCAGCATTGAGAAAATCTCACCGGGTGCCATCCTAGCGCCCATAAGTTGCACTGGGTGAGAGCAATTCTTGCTTCACTAGCCAACTAACCATTGACAAGCTGCGCATGAGAAAATGCTCTGCCACGAAGAGGTTGGTGGAGTTTTGCCTGAACTCCACATTACAAGCGTAACGTGGATTGGGCAAAACTCTGCGAACTCCACAAACGGTTGGAAATAAGCTATTGTTAGCTTTGGTTCTAAAACTTAAATTTATGTTTAGAAGCATCACAGAAAAGAACAGTAAGGAACCAGTGCCTCACCTTGCCATCACCTGTAAGGAACCGACACCTCACCCCCCCTGCGGAGCAGTAAGGAACCAACGCCTCAACTCCCCTGTAGCATTGAGGAACCAACACCTTACCTCCCCTGTGGCAGTAAGAAAACCACTGCTGCCTGGCACAGGCACTGCATCACCTCCCCGACATTACGTGATGCTGTTGTTTGGATCATCACAAAAGGTAATGTTTCTCTGGGGGTCCTTGTGACTCCGTGGCTGGCCCGCGCACCTCGCAGTCGGCGCTGTACTTGGCATTTGTACCTGTCACGATTTCAAGTTAGACCCAGTGCAAGCTATTGTTTTCTGGGAACTGTGTTTTTTGGAAGAAACCTTTCTAAAGTCATATTTTGATATCTACATGTTGGATTTTTGTCGTTTTGGTCAAAGACATGTCCAAGTTATGCATAAGAGCACAATCCATAGCTCGTACATCAGAAACCCAAACCACAACATAGGTAATGCTCATGACCTCATGATGGTTCTGCCAATAAATAACAACTTGTAAAAGCAAAATTTTAATAATCAAACTAATAAATGATACAACACCCACATTCATTTAAGTCAAAGTGGTAAGGGTAGTATGATATGTAATTTCACCTGTAAGATGATTTACAGCATTTGAACATTTGTAATTGCATCTATTTCATTAAGGGTGAGGACATTAACATTTCATTTGGTGTGCAAGTTATGGTTTGCATTGCGATTGTTCTGTTGAGTTACTGACTGTGCTCCTAACAATAACTTGCAATTTTCACATTTTTTTTGTTTTCATTCATAATCATACCTATACTTTGACTGTGCTATTTTAGGTACATTTCTGATGGTTATTTAAACATAGGTAGAGGTGTTACAACCAAAGCTAACCATAACTTCACTTTAACCTTGAATTAATATGTATTTTGTGTTGCACATTTATATAGGTACACACACACACGCACGCACGCACGCACACACACACACACACACTATACTCATATGCTTGTGGCCAGAATCAGGGCTGGACTGGTCATAGCGAGCATCGGGCGTTTGCCTGGGAGGCTGGAAGGATGGGTGTCTGTTTTGGAGTGGTGGGGGCCAGTTTTGTTACTGAGGGCCGAATTTGAATTTCTGATGTCACATATCAGCCAGTTAGTTTTGCACTTACTGGCCTTTGAGCTACCCTTTGTACCGTACAAACAATTTATTATGTCACCATACTATTTATATGTAAGATTTTGCCACATTTGATAGCTATTGAAGTGGTGTATAATTGAAGAAATCCAAGAATCAGCGTTGGTAAGAGATCTTTATTATACATGAAAGATGTTCTCAAACAGCAAGGCTTCCACAGTTACACAAGTGTCCCAGCTGACTGACCAACCCACATTCTAACTTGCACTGCCAGAAATTCCAGGAGTTCCAAGGGACAAAGAACGATCATAACATGGCTGGGGCCAGCTGGGACATACCAACTATTAATAAACACACTAAATAACCAAAGGCTGGAAATGTAAAAATATATTTGCAAAGAGAGATTACAATAGCTATGTTGAATAAAGTTACCTTTCCTACAGTGTGAAATTTGAGCTGGTGGATTCCGGCGCTCAGCACTCGCAATTAATTGTCAACACTGGCACTTATGTCAGCCCTCAAATTGGTGGTACTCTTAGTCTTATTTTCTGATGAGATGCGACCCCTGACCTTGACTGGTAGGTCGCTCCCCCACCACACAGCTCCGTCTGTGTGCCCTGCTGCTGCCCCTGATTGTGCTCGTGTTTCCTTTCTGTGCCCCCTTGCTGCCCCTGATTGTGCTCGTTTTTTCCTTTCTGTGCCCCCCTTGCTGCCCCTGATTGTGCTCGTTTTTCCTTTCTGTGCCCCCTTGCTGCCCCTGATTGTGCTCGTTTTTTCCTTTCTGTGCCCCCTTGCTGCCCCTGATTGTGCTCGCTTTTCCTTTCTGTGCCCCCTTGCTGCCCCTGATTGTGCTCGTTTTTTCCTTTCTGTGCCCCCTTGCTGCCCCTGATTGTGCTCGTTTTTCCTTTCTGTGCCCCCTTGCTGTCCCTGATTGTGCTCGTTTTTTCCTTTCTGTGCCCCCCTTGCTGCCCCTGATTGTGCTCGTTTTTTTTTCCTTTCTGTGCCCCCTTGATGCCCTGATTGTGCTCGTTTTCCCTTCTGTGCCTGTTTCCCGCCGCTGCACCCCTGCGGCCCGCCCCCTCACTGCCCATTCGCTGCCCCATTCCCTGCTCCTCCCTCCCACCTCCCCATTTATGGCGGCCGCTGCGTGGTGAAGAGAGCGACCCCTGACCTTGACTGGTAGGTCGCTCCACCACCACACAGCTCCGTCTGTGTGCCCTGCTGCTGCCCCTGATTGGGCTCGTTTTTCCTTTCTGTGCCCCCTAGCTGCCCCTGATTGTGCTCGTTTTTTCCTTTCTGTGCCCCCCTTGCTGCCCCTGATTGTGCTCGTTTTTTCCTTTCTGTGCCCCCCTTGCTGCCCCTGATTGTGCTCGTTTTTTTTTCCTTTCTGTGCCCCCTTGATGCCCTGATTGTGCTCGTTTTCCCTTCTGTGCCTGTTTCCCGCCGCTGCACCCCTGCGGCCCCGCCCCCTCACTGCCCATTCGCTGCCCCATTCCCTGCTCCTCCCTCCCACCTCCCCATTTATGGCACCGCTGCGTGGTGAAGAGAGCGACCCCTGACCTTGACTGGTAGGTCGCTCCCCCACCACACAGCTCCGTCTGTGTGCCCTGCTGCTGCCCCTGATTGTGCTCGTTTTTCCTTTCTGTGCCCCCTTGCTGCCCCTGATTGTGCTCATTTTTTCCTTTCTGTGCCCCCCTTGCTGCCCCTGATTGTGATCGTTTTTCCTTTCTGTGCCCCCTTGCTGCCCCTGATTGTGCTCGTTTTTTCCTTTCTGTGCCCCCCTTGCTGCCCCTGATTGTGCTCGTTTTTTTTCCTTTCTGTGCCCCCTTGATGCCCTGATTGTGCTCGTTTTCCCTTCTGTGCCTGTTTCCCGCCGCTGCGCCCCTGCGGCCCCGCCCCCTCACTGCCCATTCGCTGCCCCATTCCCTGCTCCTCCCTCCCACCTCCCCATTTATGGCGGCCGCTGCGTGGTGAAGAGAGCGACCCCTGACCTTGACTGGTAGGTCGCTCCCCCACCACACAGCTCCGTCTGTGTGCCCTGCTGCTGCCCCTGATTGGGCTCGTTTTTCCTTTCTGTGCCCCCTTGCTGCCCCTGATTGTGCTCGTTTTTCCTTTCTGTGCCCCCCTTGCTGCCCCTGATTGTGCTCGTTTTTCCTTTCTGTGCCCCCTTGCTGCCCCTGATTGTGCTCGTTTTTCCTTTCTGTGCCCCCTTGCTGCCCCTGATTGTGCTCATTTTTTCCTTTCTGTGCCCCCTTGCTGCCCCTGATTGTGCTCGTTTTTCCTTTCTGTGCCCCCTTGCTGCCCCTGATTGTGCTCGTTTTTCCTTTCTGTGCCCCCCTTGCTGCCCCTGATTGTGCTCGTTTTTCCTTTCTGTGCCCCCTTGCTGCCCCTGATTGTGCTCGTTTTTCCTTTCTGTGCCCCCTTGCTGCCCCTGATTGTGCTCATTTTTTCCTTTCTGTGCCCCCCTTGCTGCCCCTGATTGTGCTCGTTTTTCCTTTCTGTGCCCCCTTGCTGCCCCTGATTGTGCTAGTTTTTTCCTTTCTGTGCCCCCCTTGCTGCCCCTGATTGTGCTCGTTTTTTTTCCTTTCTGTGCCCCCTTGATGCCCTGATTGTGCTCGTTTTCCCTTCTGTGCCTGTTTCCCGCCGCTGCGCCCCTGCGGCCCCGCCCCCTCACTGCCCATTCGCTGCCCCATTCCCTGCTCCTCCCTCCCACCTCCCCATTTATGGCGGCCGCTGTGCGGCCACGCAGCGGGCGCGCCTAAGGCAAGCCCGTCTGCGCCCGTCCGCGCCGTGACCGCGCCCAGCACCAGACCCCCTGGTCCGGGCATCCCCCGCGCCCGCCACATCAACAGACGCCGATACGACGCCAGCACCCTCCACGCACTCAACCCCGGAAAAGATCACGCCTGCTACCAGGCCACCCCGAAGCGCACCCAAGGGCCCTTCACCTGCCGGAACTGCAGCTTCGCCAGCACCCGCCCCGCCAAACCACCGCCCAGGAAAGAACCCAACTACCTCAGATGCATCCTCCTCAACACCCGCTCCGCCTGCAAACACGCCATCGAACTCTGGGACCTTCTCGACTCAACCTCCCCAGACGTCGCATTCCTGACGGAGACCTGGCTGAATCCCACTTCAGCCCCCGACATCGCCATTGCCATCCCGGACGGATACAAGATCACCCGCAGGGACCGCACCAACGGAGTCGGAGGAGGCATCGCCATCGTCCACAGGAACACCCTCAGAGTCTCAACCAACACCGACGACACCCTCAGCACCGCCGAACACATGCACTTCCAGATCCACACCGATCCCAACATCACCCTCAGAGGAACCCTCATCTACAGACCCCCGGACCCCGACCACAGTTCAGCGATTCCATCGCTGACTTCGTCAGCACACACGCCATCGCCTCCACGGACTACATCCTCCTCGGGGACCTGAACTTCCACCTCGAGAACAACAAGGACACCAACTCCACCACCCTGATCGACAACCTCGCCACCCTCGGACTCAGACAGCTCGTGACTACACCCACCCACGCCGCCGGCCACACGCTCGACTCCATCTTTTCCGCAAGCCCACACGTCTCCTTCAACCACACCTCCGAACCCCACTGGACTGACCACCACTGCATCCACTTCACCTACAGGAAGCCCACCACGCACCACCGCACCGAACAAATGCCTCGCCGCTGCTGGAGCAGAGTCACGGAAGACCAGCTAACCACAATCCTCGCCCTGAGCCCACCCGCCGAACCCTCCGACCCCGACACCGCCGCCCGCAACCTCAGACAGTGGATCGACGACTGCGCCAACACCCTCGCCCCGCTCAAGAATCCGCCCAACAGCCACACCAGCAAGAAAGCCACCTGGTTCACCGAAGACCTCCAGGCCTCCAAACGAACATGCCAAAAACTGGAGAAGATCTGGCTCCACGAACGGACAGCGGACAGCTACGCCGCCCACAAGAGCGCCACCCGCAGTCACCATCACCTCATCAGATCCGCCAAAAGGGCCTCACTCAAAGACCGCCTAGACAACAACGCACACAACAGCAAAGAGCTCTTCAACATCGTGAAGGAACTCTCCAACCCCAGCTCCAACACCAACGACATCCAGCCGTCGCGAGACCTGTGCGACTCACTGGCCACCTTCTTCCACCGCAAAATCGCCGACATCCACGACAGCTTCAACACCACGACCACCCCGGCAACCACCGAGACCACTGCCCCCACAACCACCAACCGCCTGCTCTCCTGGACCAACATCAACGACGAGGACACCAGCGAGATCATGAACACCATCCACTCCGGTTCACCGCTAGACCCGTGCCCTCACCACATCTTCAACAAAGCCAGTACAGCCATCGCGCCCCATCTCCGGAAAATAATCAACATCTCCTTCGAGACAGCAACCTTCCCAGAAAGCTGGAAGCACGCCGAGATCACCGCCTTACTCAAGAAACCCAAGGCAGACCCCAAGGACCTCAAGAACTTCCGACCCATCTCTCTGCTCCCGTTCCCCGCGAAGGTCACCGAGAAAATCGTCAACAAACAACTGACCTGCTACCTCGAGGAGAACAACATCCTGGACCCTTCCCAGTCCGGCTTCCGCAGCAACCACAGCTCCGAAACCGCCCTCATCGCCGCCACCGATGACATCAGGACCCTGCTAGACAACGGAGAAACAGCAGCCCTCATCCTCCTGGACCTATCAGCCGCCTTCGACACGGTCTGCCACCACACACTACGAACACGCCTTCACGACGCCGGGATCCAAGAGAAGGCCCTGGACTGGACCACATCCTTCCTTTCCGGCAGAACACAAAGCGTCCGCCTCGCCCCCTTCCGATCCAAGGCCACCAAGATCATCTGCGGCGTACCCCAAGGCTCCTCCCTCAGCCCAACGCTGTTCAACATCTACATGGCACCCCTCGCCCACGTCGCCCGACAGCACAACCTCAACATCATCTCCTACGCCGACGACACCCAGCTGATCCTCTCCCTCACCAAAGACCCTCACACCGCCAAAGCCCACCTCCACGAAGGAATGAAGTCCGTCGCCGAATGGATGAGGACCAGCCGCCTGAAGCTGAACTCGGACAAGACGGAGGTCCTCATCCTTGGTTCCAACCCTTCAGCCTGGGACGACTCCTGGTGGCCAACATCACTGGGAACAGCCCCGCCACCCACCGACCACGTACGCAACCTAGGGGTCATCCTCGACCCCACCCTCTCCATGACTAAGCAGGTCAACGCCGTTTCCTCATCCTGCTTCAACATCCTCCGAATGCTCCGCAGGATCTTCAAGTGGATCCCCACCGAAACAAGAAAAACAGTCACCCAGGCCCTCGTCACCAGCAGGCTGGACTACGGAAACGCCCTCTACGCAGGAACGACGGCTAAGCTCCTGAGACGGCTGCAACGCATCCAGAACGCCTCTGCACGTCTTATCCTCGACATCCCCCGACGCAGCCACATCACACCCCACCTGAGAGACCTGCACTGGCTCCCTGTCAACAAGAGGATAACCTTCAAGCTCCTCACCCACGCACACAAAGCACTCCACAACTCCGGACCAGCCTACCTCAACAGACGACTCAGCTTCTACACCCCCACCCGCCAGCTCCGCTTGACCAGCCTCGCCCTCGCCACAGTCCCCCGCATCCGGAAAACGACCGCCGGCGGCAGATCCTTCTCCCACCTCGCCGCCAAGACCTGGAACACCCTCCCCACCAACCTCCGACAGACCCAAGACCTACTGGCCTTCAGAAGACTCCTCAAGACCTGGCTCTTCGATCAGTAGCAGCACCACCCCCCTCTTCCCCCAGCGCCTTGAGACCCTCGCGGGTATGTAGTGCGCTTTATAAGTGACATGATTGATTGATTGATTGATGAGTACAACTGTTCTATATTTATTCAATATACATTAACAGTGACTAATTCCTGCCACCCAAAGCTATATAAAAAGCTTAGACAGCAGGTATTAGTTATGTATAGCTGGGTCTGGTGGCTCAGTGGACTAATGCGTCTACTGCAGGGGCCTGTGTTCGACCTCATGGTCACAGGTTCAAATCCCGGCGGGTCCACTCAGCCTTTCATCCATATGAGGTCAATAAAATGAGTCCTGTTGGGTAATAACAAAACATCTGTTATTCAGCGCCAAGATACCCGTAGTGGTGAACGTGCGCTTTACAAATACACATGATATGTTATGTGATATGTTATATTAATAGTTTGAATGGTGATACTTGGCAGCGTTGGCAGGGGCAATGGGTAGTGCAAGCTGCGTAGGCCTTCTGACAAGGACCCTGCACTCACTTTTTTACTAATTAAGCACTGATTTCATATGAACTGTGACTTGATAGATCATCCTTTTTCTTTCTCATACTATGACGTATTTTTGCTGATGTTGTCTGACAGCAGCTATACCATGAATAGTACCAAATAACCCCATTGGGAACCTTATTATATGCATTTTTCTCTATCTGGACACTGGGCACTGCCTTCTAGCTGGAAACGGGCGAAAGTAATACCTCTGCTGAAGAAATCATCTGCTAGCCCCTCGAAGTTGTCTGCTTTTTGGCAAGTCTCTCACTTTCCTGCCAGTGCGAAAATTCTGGAAAAGCTTGTGAATTCCCAACTAAAAAGCAATTTGGAGGAGAATAATCTCCTCCATCATACACAATCGGGCTTTGACCCTCAGCATAGCATGGAATCTCTCTTGTTGGAGGTAGCAGAAGTCATTAAGTTTACTCTGGATGAAGGTAAAAGCGTGGTGCTAATTTTGCTCGATCAGCATTTGATACAGTCCTACATCCAATTCTGCTTCAGCGATTAATGGAGTTGGGTAACAGAGGTCTGGCTTAGCAATGGCTTAAATCTTTCTTGGAACAGGGAGAGCAGGACATTTGGTTGTCTCCATATGTCTCGTCCAGCTGTTATGGTTTGAGGTGTCACAGGGTTCTTTCTTCTCCTAGCCCCACATTTTTTATTATTTATATGGCCTCATAGATAAACTCAATGAATCTTATGGGGTGTTCACCATCTCTTATGTGGACGATACCCAGTCGATCCTCACTTTTGACCACTCTTCTACACACATACATCTCACCTTCCATTTGTGTCTGGACAATGTGTGGCCCAAAGACCTACCTTTTCCACCTTCACCCACACTAGTAGTCAAGAACCTGGTTGTTAGGATCAACAATAAGCTCTTTCTCCTTTCCAAGATTTTCTTTGTGCCTGGAACCTGCTCTGCTTTGCTGCGTTTCTCAATCTTCTCAATCAGGTGACCGTTAGGACAGTTGTCTATGCTTTGATAATTGCCAGATTGGATTATGTCAATAACCTGTATTTTGGAATTCCAGACTAATGAATAAAAAAAACTTCATACTGGACAGAATTCTGTGGCCACCTCATTCTAGGTGTTCAAAGGCGGGAATCCGTCGCCCATCGTCTGCCAGACTTACACTGGCTCCCTATTCAGAGAAGGATTCTTTTGAAGGCTCTTACTTTCATACATCGGGCTTTTTACAAGCGGGCCCACAGTATTCGATCCACAGGATCCAAAATGACCATCTTTCTCGCACTCTCGGCTCCATGTTTTCTCTCCAGGTCGTGGTCAGGAGTGGTGGCTGTTCATTTTAGGTTCAGTCAAGTAAGGAGTGGGATCAGCTTCCCTGCTCTTTGAGGACTGTCTCTCACGAATCTCGGCTTGGTAAGGCACTAAAAACCCATCTTTTTGCCTCACGTTACAGTGGTTGATGCGGACAGAGCTTGTGCATTCCATCATCAGGACACTCTGTTAAGTAGCTGTGCGCTCTATAAATCTGTCATTCATTCTGAAAAATGTTTATGTGTCACAACTTTTTTTTAACATGCTCTTTATAAACCGCAAAGCAGCCAGGTCCACTCAGAGCCTCAATTTAAAACGACATACAAGCACTTGAACATTTTCAGAAATTTTCCTCTTGCCACAAACTTTATTGCATCATTTTTACAGCTGTATCGTGGCCCTAGCCTGCATTCCTATAGTACCAAATTTGTAATTGTTTTTCAAATTAGTTTTTCCTAGGCTCTTGTGAAACCTGTATTGCAGATCTTTAAATACATCTCTTGCTTGCTATGCGTTGTGATTGTACTTTTTTGTGTCCCCACTGCCTCTTGTAAATCTAAGTTAAGCTTCTCTAGTTCATGAACAGTAGCTTTATCTTGATAGGTACCTAAAATTAAAATATATTTAAATGGAGTCACTACATTTAGCCTTGTAGCACCAGTCCTGCCACAAACCCACTGGTGCATTTGCCACCTGTATTCTACCTTTACCATCAGCCACGCATAGCTCCAGAAGTGGTACCTATACTGCTGGTCCTGCACCATTTGGCCATGAGGTCCCCCTGTCCTGAAATGCCCATGATATGCCACAATTATGCATTTCCTTTACCATTTTTAGCCTTGTGTTTATCTAAGAACTGTGATAGAGCGAAATGTTCTTGTGAATTGTAGGGGTGCATCATAATCACTGGTAGTTCGCACCCGCATGTACTCAGACATATATTCGTATATATTCAGTTGTATATCCATGCATGTTTAGTAAGAGTGAATAGTTCACTAATATTAAGTGAACTACGCAGTATAATTGTGTTATGATAATTATGCAATGTAATGTTTATTGAATTGTGTGAAAAATAATGCATAGAGAAATTAGTTTGTGTGTAATTCGATTGCAGTAGTTAAACGTGCACCATATTAAAGTTGCACATGTAATTCATTTTCGCATATGAATTGTAATGAAAATGCTTATAGGGAAAAGTAAGGTGTGTTTAAAAGTCATATGTAAAGGCCTGACTACATATATGCTTAGGGAAGGCCTGGTTTATTCTTATGTTAGCTTATTTTGTAGGCAGAGAAAGGTTTCTCTTGGTAAGGCTCTCTGGGCACAAACGGTAGATTTAATTAGCACAGTAGAAGGTTTCTGTTGAACGTATCTTTCGTTGCAGGTGCAAGGACACATGTCTCATTAGTAAAAGACTAACTCTTTGTTTTCAAAAGTTAGAGAGATGGGAGGCATGGTACGGGAGTGCAATGGAATTTAGGGATGATACTTTCAGCGGAGAAGGTGCCTGGGACTCAAGGTCATCGCAACCGTCCAGGATGAAGTAACCGTTTCGATGGAAAAGTACAAGAAAGAAGACCTGGCCAAGGAGGCGTGACCAAGGCGTGTACAATTGTATTAGGGTTTTGTATTAGGGATAGTGCCCCGAGGGAGGAGGCCAGAGAAGAGGTAGGGAGACCAGAGAGGAGGACAGAGAGTGTCCTGAGGAAGGAGCATAAAAGAATCTGAGCTTAGGTATTATGTGATTGCACTTCTGAGGAAGTCTTCACAGTTGACACCTTTTATTCACTCTTGCCTGGGAAAATCGTTATGTAGGGATGTCACTAAGTGTTAGTGTAGGGACAGCAATTGATTTAAAGCTTGCTTAGATAAATGAAGAGCAACGTAGAAATTGGAGCAATCATAGCTTGGTTGATCCTTCTAGAACTATCGATCCTCTTTATTCTGAGTCGGATGAGACTCCTGCGTAGGTTATTATTTGTATTAGTGCCCATCTATTTCTTTAACCTCGTGTTGAGGTGTTTGCATGTCCAGTTATTTTTGGCGATAATAAATTCATAAACTTGAATTCGGAGTCAGTGGTCCTTTCAGACAAAATGAATGCTGTTATATAACCAGATGAGATCCTCTCCTTTACACTATTCAACAGGTAAAAAGATCTTGGCGACCAGAAGGTTCTTATAGATAATTAGATAAGAATCGGCGTTATCAGTTGGTAGCAGAGGATGGTTACCTTTGATGGTAAGGGGAGATCTAGAGCAAGATAGGAGATTAAGTTGCCCCATTGAGCCCGAGTGACGCAGATCCAGTGGACCGTAGGAGAAGGATGTCGGAGGTCGTTGAAAACTGACGGAGAGTGACGGTGCGGCGAAAGTAGCAGTTTGTGGTAGAGTGAGTATGAAAAGAGTGGTGTTTGGTAGATTGCGGTGTTTTATTGTCGTGTGATGTCTTGCGGAGTTGGAACGAGAGTTGTGTGATTGAGGACCGGACCGTGAGCGTGCCAGGGACCGGATGATTTATTGTGGTGTAGAACACACCCAGAGTTGAGAGCGTTGACCAGAGGTTGTGGGGGTCACGAGACGTCATTGACAGACCCACTGAAGATAGGGAACACATGTGTGAGTGTGTGAATAACCAACGCAGGTCGTAGGATATTGTGTGCAGAACATCGAGTGATTGAATCCTATCGAGTGTGTTAGAGGCGATTGTCCGGTCGATTCGCGGACAGACGGTTGCCAGATTGAGGTCAACAAGCTCGAGAGGCTGATCGGTCATTGGTGGACTGACAGTCAGAGAGGTAATTGTTCGGTAGGACGGACATTACTTCAGAGTATGATTGGGACAGGTGCGAGAGAGAACGAGTGAATTAGGGAGGAGGAGAACTGCTGCGAGCGGAGGAAAAGTGACGTCAGACAAGTGCCGCGCTGCGATAGGCCGGTTGGTGTGAGCCGCGCTGCCATTGGTGGATTGAAATCAGGAAGCAAAAGCTGACATTTTGAGAGTAAATAAAAAGTTGATTCATCATGAAATGTTTTAAAGTTTTACGGGAACTTTGTAGAGGTGATAGACATGTGGTTACTCGGGAAGGAGAGGAAGCTCCTCCCGAGGATACGCCAGCACATTATATGGCAAAGAATGTAGGATTGCATACTATAATTTGGCTTGAGAATTGGCATAAAATGACAGAAGGAGAAGGAGAATTGACTTTCCCACGCTATGGTACTTTCAGGTTAGAGGTGTTGTATCAGCAAAAAAGTATAATGGCTTCTTTACGACCACTACCTAGACCAACACAGTTTGAGGCGCTACATGCGTGGATTAGAGCAGCGTATGATAGGAGGAAAGACAAGAGCCAGAAAAGGGTGAAGAAATCGATCCGGGCATTTCAAGATGCAAGGTGGGATGCACTGGAGAAAAGGTGGAGAGTGGAAACGATTGAGGGAGATAAGTTATACCCACTGCTAATACAAAATGGAAAGATTACAAGAATCGATGAGGACGACAGTGATACAGACGACAGCCTGTTAGATAGGTTGTTGGCAGAGAGGCCACCTCCATTTAATCCAGATTCAGAGGAGGGAAAACCGGCTCCAGCAGTAACAATTGATGAGAGACAGAATCAGACTAGCATGAGAGTAGTGGGAAGGATTTCCACAGGAACGGAAGGGGCAACGACGTCTATGATAACACAGCCTCCTGTTGGGAACACAAGGTTACCGGACTTCTTGACAGTACCGGTTACCATTGGCCCTATAGTACCGGTATATGACCCAGACCGAGTGAGAGAAGGGAGCTCCGTACAGATGGGAAGGGAAGAAGTAACCAGTGAGAGTGGTACATGGGTTAGGAGTACGGGTGGTTCATTTCCCAAGACCAGTGGAGACAAGTATGCCGTTTCAGGCTACTGCAGATTCTTCCTTTAGACAGGAGGATGAGAGACCAGTCAGACCGAGGTCTTTGCACGAATCCAAGTCAGCTTTGAGGATGTGGACACCAACGGTGAGAAATCAAAGTGATAGGATGCCAGGAGATAGGGAACAAAACATCTCGGAAGACAGACCAAGTTCCAGGAATACGATAGAAGGGAATAGGTCACAAGGACAGAATAGTGAATGTGATGAGCGGGACGGCTCAACTTGTCGAGAAGTACTGAGGAGTGCAGTACAGGCAAGGTTGCTAGACGTAGTAAGGTTGAAAGCAGAGGTAGACGAGATGATTAGCGGGAGTCTGCCTTTGGAAAGGATAGAAATTTATGGATCAGATGAGCTGCTGTTCGTAGCAAAAGATGTGACTCGAAAAGCTAGAATAGCACATGAAAACTTAACGGCGTTGGCCAAAAGATATGAGGTAGACCTGAATAAAACTAAAACGCTGCAAGGACCGCATAGATTACAATACAGTGACCAGGAGCTGGAAGAGAAAAGAATCACAGGATTAAGGACACACACCAGAGATCTGATTGTAGGAATGCGGATATGGATTTTGTTGGACAAATGGGAAGAAAGGTGGTCCAAGAAGAAAATAGCAAAGAAAGCTGAGGGGGAAACGCCGCCTCCAGGAGGGGGCGACGGGTGTCGGAAATTTTCATTTACGGGAAGTACAGAATGGAGGGTATGTGCATGTGCCGTGGAATAGAGGTGATTTGGCTGCATTTACAAATGATTTTCCTCGGCTGAGGGAGAAACCAGTAGAGTGGTACAAGCAGGTTGAGCGGTTTGTTAAAATTTCAAAAGTATTGTGGATTGATTTGAACACCTTGTTTGACATAGTGGAGCCGGGAGATTTGTGGACAGCTTGTAAAGTCGCTGTCGAGTGGCCGACTTCGGAACCTGAAAGGGAGGCGGTTACAAATGGTCCATCACCCCTAGTAATGAAAAAATATGAGCAGGTGATTACATGGCTGAAACTGAAGATTTCACCTCAAGATATAGATTGGGTTAAGATAGATCGGACTGTACAGGAACCCAAAGAAACGGTGCATGAATATTACGAAAGACTTCTGCAAGCTTTTAAACAGTATAGTGGATTAGATACGTTAGACCCCAAGGATATGGGACAGTTTGTGTCAAAGTTTGTACTGGGTCTGAGATCAGAAGTCAGTCTCATGATACAGCACCATCTGATCTGCTGGCAGAACAAGCCGGTAGATGAAATTTTGAGGTATGCAAGATACTGTAGTGATGAGGTGGAATCGAAACATCGGAAGCTAAAAGACAAATTGATGCTCGTCAAGATGCAGACAGCACAGGGTCAGTCTAATGGAGGGACCTTAGGAAGAAAACAAGGAAATTTCCAGGGGAACCAGAATGGGCAAGGACAGGGAAATGGAAAACCAATAGACCCCAAGACGGGAGTGGACGTGGCCACACTGAAGAAGACCACTGCGTGTCATCTTTGTCGTCAGGTCAGACATTGGAAACGCGAGTGTCCTTTGAACCCAGTTAATCAGTTGCAGGAAGAGGAAGAGGGGGTTCAGGCACCCGCGCAAGAGGTAGTTAACACCGTGACGAGGCCTAGGGTGATGAAAGGGGGGATATACAGCCCTCACGCACAGGTTCCCCAGGCTCCAAGGATTTCACAAGGAATACGAACGTACCAACAGATGCCCCTGTTCGAAGACTATGACGAGAGTAGCTCAGACCCTTTATCCTGACGGTGCCTGAGGGGGGAGGAAGACTGCACGCTTGGAGCGGTCTTGGAGGTAGACCAGAGAGGACCTTTTGTGGAGACAGATATTGAGGGTCATCCTGCCACACTTTTGGTTGATACTGGTGCTACCCGGTCTACTGTAAGATCAGCAGTGGTCCCTAACCTACCCCTCTCGGGACAATCAATCTAGGTTGTTGGAGTAGCGAATAAAAGAATAAGCAGCCCGTTGACAGAACCGATCTTAGTAAAGATAGGTTCCTTCCAAACTAGACATCAGTTTGTAGTGTGTGATACGAGTCCAGTTTGCCTTTTGGGAAGAGATCTGTTGTGCAAGTTGAACTGCACGATTTATTGTACGCCTCAGGGAGTGGAGGTCCAGACGAGGGATGACGATGCTGACTTTAAGGTTACAAATCAGCACCTATGCATAGATCTGTACCCAATGGTGACGGTGGAAGAACTTCCACCTGATTTGAGAGACGCAGTGTCATCTGTGGTGTGGGATTTCGCAGGCGATGAAATAGGTCTAATAAGAGGGGTTGAACCGGTGCGGATTGAGGTGAAGCAGAATGTTGATTTCCCCAGGACACCTCAATACAACCTGTCACCAGAAACGATTGCAGGGATAAAACCTGTAATCGAGACTTTCATTGAGAAAGGCATTCTGAAAGAGATCAGAGGTAGCCCCTGTAATTCACCTATTATGGGACTACAGAAACCGAGCGGGAAATACAGGATCGTGCAAGACCTGCGAAAGGTCAACACGATAGTTGTCCCTTGTTGTCCAGTGGTACCGAATCCTTCAGTAATACTGTTCCAGATCCCATGCGAGGCCGAGTGGTTTACGGTCATCGACTTGTGTCAAGCCTTCTTTTCGATACCGCTCCATGAGGAAAGCCAATTTCTCTTTGCATTCAGGCTGGAAAATCGTGTGTTAACATGGTGTCGTATCCCTCAAGGGTATACAGAAAGTCCATCGATCTTTAACCAGATCCTGAAAAAGAATCTTGAGAGCCTTGTGTTGCCGCAGAACTCAGTTCTCGTGCAATACATAGACGATTTACTCATTGCCTCAGAAACAGAAGATGCTTGCAGAATTGACACTGTAGCCCTGTTGAACCACTTAGCAGAGAATGGACATAAGGTGTCCCCGAACAAGCTGCAGTACTGTTTGAATGAGGTACAGTACTTGGGACACAGATTGGAAAAAGGCAAGAGGAAGGTGTCACCAGGCCGAATTGAGGCAATAATGAGTATGGCAGTACCCACCAAACAGAGAGAAGTTAGGATGTTCCTGGGAATGGTCGGCTACTGTCGACAGTGGATTCCTAGTTTCTCCTTGAGAGCAACGCCTTTGCAGAGGCTTACGCACAAGGATGTGAGTGACCCGGTACCATGGGACGAGGAGTGCTTGATGTCATTCCTGAAACTGAGAGAGGAATTGTGCAATGCTCCGGCACTGGGGATGCCTGATTACAACAAGGCCTTTTCATTGTTCTGTTATGAGAGGGAAGGATGTGCATTAGCAGTCTTAGCTCAGAACCATGGAGGTGTCCGTAGACCAGTTGCCTATTTCTCAGCTACTCTAGATCCAGTAGCTTCTGCGTTGCCCGGATGTCTAAGATCCGTTGCTGCAACAGGTGTCAGCATTGAAAGATGTGAAAGCATTGTAATGGGACATCCACTGACTGTACATGTGCCACACTCGGTTGCGTTATTGATGACCAGGACCAAGACTCAGCACCTAACGAACAATAGGTTAACGAGGTACGAGCAAGTCATACTTGCCGCAGAGAATGTGACTCTGAAAAGGTGCTCTGTCTTGAACCCTGCGACGTTGATGCCTACACCGAACGCAGATGATGAAGATTGTGCGGACCATGATTGTCTCGATGTGACCGAACTTTGCACCAAACCGAGACCTGACATTGTCGATGAACCACTGGCAGACTCAGATGAAATTTTCTTTGTCGACGGTTCATGGTTAAGGGACAGTGTTGGGCAATTGAGAGCAGCGTTTGCTGTGTGTACCATCTCGGGAGTGGTCGAGGCTGCTTGCCTAGAAGGAGTACGCTCCGCGCAGGTAGCTGAGATCATTGCCCTGACTCGTGCATGTTTGGCCGCTGATCAAATTCGAATCACGATTTACACTGACAGCCAATATGGGTTTGGTGTGGTGCATGACTTCGGGCAGTTATGGTCTCAGAGGGGATTTTTGACATCATCTGGCTCACCCATTAGGAATGGAGAATATGTAAGACAACTGTTGGATGCGTTACAACATCCGAAGGAAATTGCTGTTGTTAAATGTTCCGCGCATGGGAAAGGGGAAGACTTTGTGTCATTGGGCAATAAATACGCAGACGAGGTTGCCCGGTTCTGTGCGGAACAAGGATGCATATTCACAGATAGATACGCAGGGGAGAGCCAAGAAAGAACCGAGCTCAACATAATGTTGGCCATGGCAGACACTTGGGAAGAGCTCAAGCGGTTGCAGGACGAAGTCTCAGACCAGGAGAGAGAGGGGTGGATCAAAGCAGGTTGTGAAAGAGGAGACGTGGATGTGTGGGTCTCCAGTGATGGGAGAGCCGTATTACCAGAAGAGTTGTTAAGTCCGATGGCAAGGCTGATACATGGACAGGCACACCTTGGTAGAGATGCAATGATGAGGGTGTTTAGACAGACGTGGTATAACCCACGATTTCGGGCAATGGCTGAAACAGTATGTCAGAGGTGTGTTACGTGTCAGCAGATGAATGCTGGAAAGAAAACTGTAGTTACATTGAGTCACATTGGGAGGTCAGGTGGGCCTTTCAACAGGATACAGTTAGACTTCGTGGAAATGCCTAAGTGTAATGGGTTGAGGTACATTTTAGTGCTGGTATGTGTATTCTCACGGTGGGTGGAGGCTTACCCAACACGCAGGTGTGACACTCTCACAGTGGCTAAGTTATTGTTGAGGAGCTCATCCCTAGGTTCGGGATCCCAACCTCTTTGGAATCTGATAGAGGAAGGCACTTCCACAGTGAAATCATGAAGTTACTTTGTGCTGCATTGAATATTGCCCAGAGACTCCACTGTAGTTACAGACCAGAGGCTTCTGGGATGGTGGAACAAGTTAATGGAACTTTGAAGGCCCGGATGGCAAAAATGTGTTCTTCGACATCCCTGAAATGGCCCAATGCTTTGCCGCTTGTGTTGATGAGCATGCGAAGTGTCCCAGACAGGAAAACCGGGTTGTCCCCCCACGAGATACTAATGGGAAGGGCAACGAGGTTGCCGGCAGTACCAGCTACAACCTTGATAAGCATCACTGATGACTTGATTCTCGATTATTGTAAAGGACTATCTGATGTGGTCCGTTCTGTATCCCAGCAGGTGCAAGCTGCAGTGGTCCCAGCCTCGAGTGATCTGTGCCACGACTTGTGTCCCGGAGATTGGGTGCTTGTCCGGAAACACGTGAGGAAGAGTTGCTTGGATGCCCGCTGGCGTGGCCCGAACCAGGTGATACTCATCACGAACACAGCAGTAAAGTGTGGAGGATTGCCGAACTGGGTGCATGCCTCCCATACCCGCAGAGTTTCAGCACCCTTGGAAGAAACAGCTCCTTTCGTAAATGAAAATCCAGCTGATGTGGCAAGGCCATATGAGAGTACAAGTCAAGCTGTAAGGGTCGCTGACACAGCTGGTGGTGCACTAGAGCAAGCTGAAGGGGGTTTCCACAGTTCAAACCCTGACTCAGACACCGAAGACAGAAACGGTGCAGTGGGCGGAGAAGAGTCAGATTCAGCAGAAAGAGGAAGTAGTGCACTGGGTATAGCAGGGGAAGGCAGACGAACGAACAGAAGTGAGGAAAGTTGGCCTGAAAGACAGAGGCGATGGAACCTGAGGTTAGCACCTGAAAGAGACCTTGCCCCAGTGTCTGAAGCGTCCGAAACAGAGGCAAGACCAGGCTCCAGATAGTCAGCGAAGGTCGAAAAGAACAAGAGTACCTTGTCGCAGATACTCTACCCCTGAGTGGACTTACACAGTGTTTGATGCAGGGGGTGGTGAGCACGGGAAGGCTGAGGTCAGTGCTGGTGGTCCGTCGGAGCCCGAATGTGGTAGTGAAGGTGGTGCTGCAGTTGCCAGGGCTCGAAGTAGAAGGAATACTGACCCTCACAGTTCCGAATCCCCCGCTTCTGAGTGAAGTTCGAAACTTGGTTCTGCATCGACTCGAATTTCCGTCTTTTGGGTTTGAGCCGTCTTCACATGAAATGGTAATCTTGCGTCTTGAACTTTTGTATCACGTTCTGGAACTGCTCAATGAGGATCTTATTGTGGATCAACTATAAACTGTAAATAAAGGTCTAAAGAAGAAGATAACCTAGGTCCGAGTGGAAGAAGAATAAACTTAGGGACTTTCCACAGAAGAGGAACGAAAACTAGGGAAGTCTTTTTCTGGACTGTGTAAATAAGATTGTGATCGAAAAGGGAAAATCCGGAGATTTCATGGTTGCTCGAGCTGGTTAAGCAAGTCACGAGTAAAGGACACAGAGACTTTTTCAGGGTTCATTGCTGTAACCAAGAACTTTTGAGAACTTTCGAAACCATGGAGCCGGGAGATCCCAATCGTAGGTCTAAGTGGATTGTAGGCGTACTTATAAGCAGTGTGATAGTCTCTATAATCATAGTAATTATAGTCTCATATACTGGTTCGCATGAGCTAGAAGTGAAGGGGGTGCCAGGGACACCTACACCTACTACACCTAGCCAAAAGGGGTAAACATGGGAGCTGACAGAGCTTTGCTATTAGAAGAAAGTCGTAGGTTACATATAGATTTGTCTAGGAGTGATTTTAAGCTTAATGCATATGCTAAGCTGCTATATGAGTATGTTGATGTGATGGATGCGAAAGATTGTTATGTGTGTATGCAGTTGCCTGCTTCAGTGGACGAGGGTATTAGGTATCACCATCTTCCACTGACTTATGGAATTTCATGTAGTCTTTTGCTTAGTATATTTTATGAGAGAGATCAGTTTGAGTATTTCTTTTCCAATTTCGACGCAGTGCTTCCTGAAGTCCCAGCTTACAAGCATTTGAATAAGTATGACTATTATAAGACCGAGGATAGACTCAGGAAGTTCTTCATACCGAGTTTGGAATTGGATACAGCATTCGCTCACAGACACAATCTGACCTGCTCGTTGTCAGATGTAGAGAAAAAGTTTGTAGATCAGGTAGAGGATAGGTATATTAAGCTGACCCAGTCACGAGACATGGGGCATAACAGACCTGATTGGACAGATGAGGAAAAGTTGCATAAGACAAAGGGAAGCTATGGTCCTATAGCGTTAGACAAAGAGCAGAGGGGTAAGCTGTGTATAAGGCGTTATCAGACTTACTACGAAAAGGTAGCAGTGGGACAAAGCACTTGTGATCACGTTTTCACCATGGCAGATGTGGCAAAAGATTTTCTCCAAGGTCCTGTACAAGTGATACCAACGGTGTATTTTGTGTGTGGGAAGAATGCTTATGTGAGATTGCCTGCAAATTGGTATGGAACATGTTATTTGGCAATAATATTTCCAAAGATTTACCATACAGAGGATTTGGAACTTCTAGAAAGTGGGAAGCATTCAAGAGCGAGAAGAGCTGCAAGTGCAGGAATCGTTGTGGGGGATATCTTTGGAGCTATGATACCCAGTCTGGGAGTAGTCTTGAATGATGTGAAAATCCGGAGATTAGCGACTGTGGTAGATGAATTTTCAATGAATACAGCAAAGTCATTGGTGCTGGTGGAAGGAGAGATGTTGTCGATAAGGGCAATGGTTTTGCAGAATCACCTTGCTTTGGATGTCTTGTTGGCAAAAGAGGGCGGAGTCTGTAAATTGTTGAAGGTTCAAGAGTGCTGCACTTATATACCAGACCGTAGCAAAGATCTGGAGAAATATATAAGTAATATCACTACCATCCACACAAAAATAGCGGATTTGACCGAAGAAGGGGTTTGGGAAAAAGTTGGCAAGGGATTTGGTCAAGTGGGAAGCTGGGTTGCAAATCTGGGAAAAGGATTCCTTGGGTATGTTCTGAGACCCTGCCTTATCGTGGTGGTTTGTGTGGTCTGTCTGTGGATTTCGATCAAGGCCTACAAGTGGTATCGAGCAGGCCGAGTCAAGAGAGCTTTGAGGGAAAATGAGATGAGATTGGCGAGACTGCAGGACAGTCAATATCAGAGGCTCAAGAGCATGGAGAAACTAAGATCAGGAAAAATGGCAACGAGTTCTGTTTAGGTCGGTTCTTTCTCCAAGGGAGTTGAATGAAATGTGATGACAGGAGTCATCAAAGGGGGAACTGATAGAGCGAAATGTTCTTGTGAATTGTAGGGGTGCATCATAATCACTGGTAGTTCGCACCCGCATGTACTCAGACATATATTCGTATATATTCAGTTGTATATCCATGCATGTTTAGTAAGAGTGAATAGTTCACTAATATTAAGTGAACTACGCAGTATAATTGTGTTATGATAATTATGCAATGTAATGTTTATTGAATTGTGTGAAAAATAATGCATAGAGAAATTAGTTCGTGTGTAATTCGATTGCAGTAGTTAAACGTGCACCATATTAAAGTTGCACATGTAATTCATTTTCGCATATGAATTGTAATGAAAATGCTTATAGGGAAAAGTAAGGTGTGTTTAAAAGTCATATGTAAAGGCCTGACTACATATATGCTTAGGGAAGGCCTGGTTTATTCTTATGTTAGCTTATTTTGTAGGCAGAGAAAAGTTTCTCTTGGTAAGGCTCTCTGGGCACAAACGGTAGATTTAATTAGCACAGTAGAAGGTTTCTGTTGAACGTATCTTTCGTTGCAGGTGCAAGGACACATGTCTCGTTAGTAAAAGACTAACTCTTTGTTTTCAAAAGTTAGAGAGATGGGAGGCATGGTACGGGGAGTGCAATGGAATTTAGGGATGATACTTTCAGCGGAGAAGGTGCCTGGGACTCAAGGTCATCGCAACCGTCCAGGATGAAGTAACCGTTTCGATGGAAAAGTACAAGAAAGAAGACCTGGCCAAGGAGGCGTGACCAAGGCGTGTACAATTGTATTAGGGTTTTGTATTAGGGATAGTGCCCCGAGGGAGGAGGCCAGAGAAGAGGTAGGGGAGACCAGAGAGGAGGACAGAGAGTGTCCTGAGGAAGGAGCATAAAAGAATCTGAGCTTAGGTATTATGTGATTGCACTTCTGAGGAAGTCTTCACAGCTGACACCTTTTATTCACTCTTGCCTGGGAAAATCGTTATGTAGGGATGTCACTAAGTGTTAGTGTAGGGACAGCAATTGATTTAAAGCTTGCTTAGATAAATGAAGAGCAACGTAGAAATTGGAGCAATCATAGCTTGGTTGATCCTTCTAGAACTATCGATCCTCTTTATTCTGAGTCGGATGAGACTCCTGCGTAGGTTATTATTTGTATTAGTGCCCATCTATTTCTTTAACCTCGTGTTGAGGTGTTTGCATGTCCAGTTATTTTTGGCGATAATAAATTCATAAACTTGAATTCGGAGTCAGTGGTCCTTTCAGACAAAATGAATGCTGTTATATAACCAGATGAGATCCTCTCCTTTACACTATTCAACAGGTAAAAAGATCTTGGCGACCAGAAGGTTCTTATAGATAATTAGATAAGAATCAGCGTTAACCACTGCACAAGTCATGTCCTTGCACTAGCACTTCTCATTCCCCACTGCTACACCTATAATCCCTCAACCGTGAATAATAATTGCTAAAACGTAGTGCACCTGCTGAGTGAGAAGTACCAATCCTTATCAACCAGGTCCTATTACATTGTGTGTATTCAGCAATGATGTTCCAGGATAACAGAAGGTAGTACACCAGCAGGTAGAGAGGATGAACTCGTTCTGCAGATGAGCAGCATGGTCTATGCCCATGATATACGCCTGTGGCCGATGTGCAAACATGCACATATATAAAAGTTACGTTTAAAGGAGTACAGAGAAATGCCACGCTGAAATGAAGCACAACCTGAATAAATGACCTGAGTAGCGTACATGACCCATCACTTGCAGCCAAGCTTGTCCAAGTACCCCGCATGTTCAAGAGTAGACAAAAATACAAGGGGTGCATAGGAATGAGGACATCATTTTCCTGACAGGAAGTCTGTCCTGCTGTTCTGCTGCTCAGGTACCTCTTTGCTCTACGGCACCTACAATGTGGAGAGCACAGCATTGCTGTCTCCTGCCATCATTTTACTGCAAGGACACACATAGTTTGAGTGTCGGCTTCCTAATAATATTACACGCCGCACGGTGTGACCGCCAGCAAACAGTGCTTGCAGTGGCTCATGTGGAACACTATGTGGTTGGGCACAGAGTACACCCAACATGGCTGACTTCGACTGAGTGAGCGCACGTTTGAACAGTTGTTCGTTCAGGGTGATTTTAGTCTAGCACTAAATAAGGATTTCCCCAGCTTGCAAAGAAGAAATCTGGATGTTATTAAAGACAATGAGGCAGAAGTGTAATGGATATTTCTCTATATCTCTTTCAGGTGAATGGTGACTTTGTAAGTGGTTCTCAATGATAGTACTCTGACGTGGATCTACAATGGGAGCATTGCACCGAAAGGATGCACAGGAGACAGACGGATATTAGGTCACGTTGGGGAAAATCGCAAGCCAGTATCAGACGTGACTCGTAAGAGCAATGACAACCACTGCAGGAAGGTGAAGGAAGGTGTACTTTAGTAGATGTTTTCGTGAACCCATCCTTTGTCTGCGTGTTCCCTGGTCCATTCAGAAAGCCATTTACACTTCCCTATTGCTGCAATCCATACCGTCAGCAGCGTGCTTAGATGTGTTCTCTTTCAATGCTCTTGTCAAAATGATTGATTCTGTTTACTACCCTAGCATGATCAATACCCTGAAGGATCCTATTTTTTAAATTATATGTTAAGGTGTGCTCAACATAAACATGCTTTTAAGAGAACTCCTGCAAGAAATGCTGCTCCAACTGCAGCCTTTCCTAATTGCAAAGCCATAGAAAGTATTTTGCAGCCTTTTCCAACAGAGTAGCCCTTACATAATCCCTTCTGTGCACATCAGACAGGAAGAGGTCTTCCAATAACACACAGACAGCATTGTATAAAAATAGATTCTGCCCGAGGGAATAGGATTCTTTGAAACATGTTCTCTCTGTTGTTAAAGGACATTTCTTCCTGTTTCATCCTTTTAGGTAGGAGTTCAAATGCTACCTTCAGTGACTGCACAACTGACCAGTTCCACCGAAATGCAGGCTCTTTGCTAAAATAATATGTTATTGCCTGCATACATGCATCCTTGTTTTGGGCCTTAGTTTTGAAATTTATTACTGAGAGACTGTGGAGGATTTTGTTTGTATGTCATTCTCTAAAACACGTTCTCAAACAGAATTAAATAAGAAAGATCTTTGGTACATGGCTTCTTCCCTTCCAAGCATCATCGTATCATTTTAAGACATCGGTTTTTGGCTAATCAGTGAATCATATCTTTGGACCTGATTACGAGTTTGGCGGACAGGGTTACTATATCACAAACCTTTTGCAGGCACAAACGTGACGGAAAGCCAGTCTGCTGTATTACAAGTTACATTGGATATAATGGAATTGTAATTTGGCAGTGGGGATATCCGTCAGGTTTGTGACGGAGTAACTCTGTCCATCTGTCCATCAAACTCATTATCAGGCCCTTTGTGTTTTTTCTTGTCCTTTGCTGAACTGTTGTAAGAGGCAGCTTACTGTGATGTTTTAACCAATGTGTGGACATGACACCCATTTTGACATTTGTATTGAAAATCCTCAAACGATTCCAGTAATAAAACGTTCACTCAACATTTACATGATGTGAATACACGATTTGCGTGCTACAAAAGCAACACAAATGGACTCATAAATAGGTCCCTATGGTCCTCATTTATGGGTTTTTGGCGTGGGACTGCACAGCAAGTTCCCTTGCGGCGCTGCACTTTGTTAAAGGGAAAGAGCAGGAATGCACCATATTTATCCTGTCCTTTGCCCCTGCACTGGTGCCGTTTTGGCAGCCTAGCGCTAACGCAGGCACCCTTGCACCATGGTGCAAGGGTGAAGGGTGCCTGTGTTGTTGGCAGGATTATTTTTGTGTAGGAAGGTGCGTCTTACTACAATATACACTCCTGGGAGGCTTTTTCCTCTTTCTACGTGTGCTGTAGAATACAGCACACATGTAAAGAGGAATACATGAGGAGAAATAATGTTATTTCCCCTCCATACGCCTCATGGGCATACGGTTTTGGCACTTCCTCAGGTGTACATGGTTTTGTAAAGCTGAGAACGTGTCAAAATCCATGAGTGTTGCGTGGGAACACCCACCGCAATGGTCGTGGAATGCCTCATGAGTGCAGAGTAAGACAACGCAGCAATTAGTGCTGCCTTGCCTTACTCTATATCTACTAGGCCATTCAATGCCATACAAAGTGGCTTTGCATGACCTCATAGATATGATTTTGTAGTTTATGCCGCTGGAGCGTCAAAAAAAGGGATGCTCCAGCAGTGCAAGGGTCTCATAAATATGTGTTTAACCTATCTAGCTTTTATAATCTGCTGTACCATATTTGTGCTGTAGGCTCAGTGGTGTAGCCAATGTGTGATGGAAGGAAATAGGCCCACTGGTCGCTGTTTGAACTGTGAAATACAACATTATTTGATTTGATTTGAGTTTTGTAAAGCGCAAAGAATTGCCCTGCGGTGTCTCAGTGCTAAAGGAACAAAATCATCTCAGTTAGGGTTTAGTGAAGAGCCATGTTTTTAGTAGCTTGCGGAAGCTCTAAAGCGAGGTAGCAGATTTTATCTCCAAGGGAAGGCGATTCCAGTTTTTAGGCGTGTACAGCATAAAGCTCCTGCCTCCCCAGGAAGCGAACTTGTAGGATGGAACAATCAAATTCCTAGCTGAGCAGGACCTAAGAGTCCTGTTAGGAATGTACCATCTGAGTTTTTCTTTGAAGAAGGTGGGACCTTGTCCCAGAAGAGCTTTATAAGCAATACAAAGCGTTTTAAAATGAACCCTTTGTTGCACAAGTAGCCAATGAAGGCTTACCAAGGCATGTGAGGCCGACTGGAAACTTGGGATTTTCATCAGCAGCCTTGCCGCTGTATTTTGTAAGGTCTGCAGCCTTTTCAAGGGAGCTTTAGGTAAATTAGCATATAGTCCATTGTAAGAGTCCAACTTGGACATTACAAGGCAAAGGACCACTGTTTTCAACTGGTTTGAGGGTAGAAACAGTGCAATTTTTCTGATCATCCAAAGCATAAAAATGGCTGTAGAAGTTATCTTATTGACTTGTTCTTTATATGTCAATTTATTGTCAATTAGGATTCACAAATTTTTCACCTTTTTTACCGGAACCGGGAGCGAACCCAATTCCTCCGGTCACCATGTGAGATTCCAAAAGGAGGTATTTTTCCCAAATAAGATGACCTCTGTTTTAGCAGAGTTCAGTCTAAGACAGTTTGCATTCATCCAAGCACCGACCTCCAGCATGCAGTTCTGGAATTACTCATTTACGTCTGGAACCTGCCTAGAAAGGGAAACAACAATTTGTCTGTCATCCGCATATGAGTTGATTGATAGATCAAATGATTTTACCAGTGCAGCTACTGGGGTAACATAAATATTGAAAAGAGTTGGACTCACTGAGGAGCCCTGTGGAGCTCTGCACAGCAAGGAAAATAGTTTAGATGTGAAATTGCCTAAGGACACAGTCTGACTTAGTTCTGTGAGAAAGGATCTAAAAAGGGCAAAACTGCCCCTTCTATACTCAAATCCTAAAGCCGATTCAACAGAAGGTCACGATTGACCATGCTAAAGGCTGCAGTAAGGTCAAGAAGAATGAGGGCAGCATGGCCACCGCCATCCACTGTGGCCCTAACCATCTCTGTAGCTGCAATAAGAGCAGATTCAGTAGAATGCCCCTTGCGGAACCAATATTGGGAATTATCCAATAGCTGATTGCTATCCAGAAAGGATGATAATTGAAAGCTCAGTTCTTGCTCCAGTATTTTAGCTGGAAAGGGCAGCCTGGACATTGGTCTGTAACTATTGGGGTTGAGTGCATTAATATTGACTTTCTTAAGAAGCGGGAGAATTGAAGCAGCTTTCCAATCTTTAGGAAAGAGAGCAGTCCTAAAAGCGGCATTAAGGATGGAGGTCAGTTGGGCAGCAATCAAGTCAGGAATAAGCTGTATGAATTTAGGAGGGCAAGGATCATGAGGTGAGCAAGATTTGGTGGAAAGAACCAGCTGTCTAACTTGAACTACTGTGAGAGGATTAAACTCAGCAAAGGAGACCACCTTGTAGTCCCTAAGATACACGTCACTCCTAATGGGAGATATTGCTATATTCTAAGTGAACTTGGAAAAAATAACCTCTACTTTATTCAGAAAGAATGAAGCTAAAGAGTCACAGAATGCATGATTAATATTATCCATATTCTTAACCACCAAAGAGGAAATTTTGGAGACGGCTTGAAAAAGGGCTTTAGAGGTACAGCAAGCTTTTTCAATGGAATTAATAAAATACTGTGATTTTACCTTCATTTTAAGCTTTTTATAATCTGCTAGCGGAGATTTATATTTTTCTTTATTATCATAATTTTCACTCCACCTGCGTTCCTGCTTGCGGCAGACTTTCTTAGCGGCCCAAAACTTTTCCCCGAACCAGGGAGATGTAGGTACATTCCTCCTGTTAACCATCTGTTTGACTGGAGTCATCATATTGACAGCTCCAGTCTGCCATGCAGAATAATTAGATACCAACTTGTCTGGATCTTCGGACATTGCAGCTTGGGAGTTTAATAGGATTGTATTCAGTTCTTGCAGATTAATCTTGCTCCATTCCCAGAAATTAATTAGCTTCTTGGGAGCCTTCTCTTGCACTGTACTGTGGCACATAAAGATATCTGCACTGTGATCAGACCATGTAACTATTAATATTGCTAAATTCACCAGATAGCTACAATTGGAAAAGATACCGTCTAGGGTATGGCCTGCACAATGGGTCGGCCCCACCAGAAGTTGCTCTTAGCCAAAACCAGACATAAAGTCTAACAGAGCAGCAGCATCAGGGTTGCTACAATTCTCTAAATGAAAATTGAGGTCACCCAATAAGGTAAAGTCAGCGGTAAATAAAGATGATTCTAAGGGCTGATCGATGTCGTTAAGAAAATGGGCTTTAGGGCCTGGTGGTCTGTACAACAAGAGACAGTTAAACAACTGGGTTTTTGAAAGCTCTAATTTAAAGACCAAACCTTCAAACTGTGAATTGGGAATGGGGGAGAAGATAGCTGAAAAATATTGCGATGAATTACAGCAAGCCCTGCTCCTTTCCTATCTTTAGGGTTTAGTGGGTCCCTCAAGCCTCTGGACCCTGGTGCCACTGCACCTGCGGCACCAATGGAAGCTACACCGCTGAATATATTAGTGTTTGGGCGTTCAGCCACATTTCATTTGGACAGGGTGGAACACGCCAGCACATCCGCTGAGCCACAACATTCAAGAGGGTTTGGAGGACTTCTCTCTCCTATTTTGTTAAAAATGAAGCAAAGTTGCACCTTTTTATAAAACATATTTCACCATACTGCCATTTTCCCCAAGTCCTTTCCATACAATCTTCACCTTCTATCTCCATTTCCATCTCCCATGAATGTAATTCTTGTTTTCTAACTCTGAGTAATACTCTCTTCTCCTTCTCTTGCAACTTGCTCCTCATACTTGCTTTTGACACCTTTCCCACCCCTTCCATTTTCCTCCTCCTGTTGTCTTGTCCCACTTTCTCAAATCGCTTCATGTATCTCTTCTCCTTTCTCCTTTTTATTTCTGTCTCCTCTGACACCTTACTTATTTCTCGTTATTCTTGCAGACATGGGCAAATAAGAATGGAAGTATTACCCATGACACAGTACTTGAAGGACTCTATATGATCAAATACTAATGAACAGGCTGGAAACAGGAACAATGAATGGCCACAAGACACAGGGAGAGCCCTCCTGGGGTGGTGGTGAGGATCCTACCCTGTCTGAGTTATTGACCCCCAAACATCTATTTTTGCCATAGGATCCCTCACCACTCCAGGACAGAACAGGTTCAGCATTCATTGTGGAAGGGTCAGAAATATGGTGAGTAGTGAATTGTTTATCTGTGATGGAAATCCAGATGTACTAAGGGGCTAATTTATGAGAGGCCAGCGCCGCATTGTGTCACTATTTTTGATGCAAAGGTGCTGCAGGCAGTACTCCACATTTACAAATAGAAGCATGTGGCCAAATGCAACAGTTTTGGTAGACCTGCATCGGGAAATACCTGTGCCTGAACCGGCTGCACCATGCAGAGAATAATATATTCAAGGTAGGCTTTCCCCATAAAATCCACTGTGAAACCTACGCAGTGATATTTATGGTTTTGATAATGTGTGATACATCATTGGCAAGCAGTGCGCAGAGCCGGAAATGAGTTGAAATTCCTGCGCATCGACAACCCAGGCATAGGAAATGACGTATTGGTTGTGGTACATGAAAACAAACAACACAAAATTGATTGGCAAGCTGAACTGCGCCATGGAGGTGCTAATTTTGCAGCTGGTAGTTGCGAGTAGACCACCACCCCCACCCCACCACATAGGCAATGCAGAAGGGAGCACGTTTTTCACCAGCGGACTTCGCTCATTGACCTCAGGGAGGATAAGGTAATCAGATATTACTGACTCGGGAGGGACTCCATAACAGAACTGCTGAACCAGATAGCGCCAAGGCTTCAGCCACCAACTGCCAGGCCCACCAACACCCCTCCAGAGGTCAAGTTGATGGATGTCCTCCACATGCTGGCATCTGGTTCATTCTAGATCACAACAGCCAGAGTCGCAGGAATATCACAGTCATCAGTTTCTGCCTTCCTACTCTCTGTTCTGGATGCCATCATCTGCCTCACACCCCACTACTTCCTCCTCCCCAAGACACAACAATAGCAGCTGGACACCAAACAAGGGCTCTATGCCATTGCCAATTTTCCACATGTGCTGGGTGCGATGGATTGCACACATGTCCAACTGGTTCCCCCTGAAGCAACAACACACCAGTACAGGAACTGGAAGCACACATACTCCATCAATGTCCAGGCCATTGTGGATCAATGGGGAATATTTACAAATGTGCTGGCAAAATACCCAGGGAGTGGGCATAATGCCTACATCTTCAGGCCCTTCATCATCAATGACCACTTAAAGAATGGCCAATATGGGAATAGACTACTTGTGGGTAAGCAAAACTGAAGTGCATAACAGACCTACTAACATAAGAAATGGATGATATAATAGCCATCTCTGTGTCTGTTGACGAAGACAGGGCCAACTATATGAGGGGTGTGCCTCTTACATGCAACAAATGATGGACAGAATGCTGAACAATGCAAACATTAACCCCCAGTCACAAAGATCTGGGTTTAAGCCATTGTTCTTATGTGCTCCACGCCACCCCAGTTTGTACCCAAATATATGCAAATCAGTCTTGACCGTGCACCTCATGTGAACAGTCTAACCCGAACTGCCAATCCAGGTCCTCCTTAGATCAGAAACAAGCATCCTAGGACCATTTTTGGAGTATCACCCCTCATCAGCCAGGCTAGCTGAAATCCAGTGGCTCGGTGAGCATGAGACCCATGTCTGGGCATACCCTTGCCCCTAAAAGAGACAAAAGTAAAAAGAATGAATGATGGATGGAATGCTGAAAAATGCAATCATTCACCACAGTCACAAAGATCTGGGCTTAATCCAGTGGCAGCTGGTGAACTTTGAAAGTGGTGAGGCGTACATTTTTCCCTCAAACTGGAACAAGTAACCTAGTGGAGTGAGCGAGCCTGAAGTCCTTGTAGAATGTTTGGAGGTGGGCGCAGTTCTGCCCTGGAAATATTTGAAAACAGACAAGCCAAAATGGGACATTTACAACACATTTTATACTACACACAACTGTTTAAAAAAAAAACTGTGGTTCTCAATGGGCTCTTTTGAGTTCTGTCAATAAGCTTTACCTTCACTAAGGGGTTTTGAAACTCCCCAACAAAAGCATCACAAAATGGAGGCAAAGCCATGAACTTTGTAATGTAATTTCCTTTAAAAGTAGGTTACAGCAATGTTTATTCCAGGCAAAACAGAAGTCCACAGGTAAAACATCTACACATTCTTCCAAGCTCACAAAGCAGTGCTACCACTCTGTTACAAAGAAATTGCATGATCACATAGCAAACAAAATACATAATTTTTACATGCTCATGTCACAGACAGTGCTGCTGATAACATAATAAAGTATTTATCAATAAAGAGAGTTAAGTTCCTGTACCAAAAAATGTAACAAGTTGGCCACAAAAGTCAGCCACTTACCAGTGATCAAATACACACATACAAGTGCAATGCATTTGTAAACAGAGATTCAAGCTCACCCGAGTTTGTGCAGAATTATGAAAATCATTTGGCTAACCAACTAAATAAACTGGGTCCTAGATCAAACAGAGGTTGCTATTACTCTCAATGGTAGGTAGTCTTCTAAGAAAGATTAAAAGGTTGAGTACAGTCTACTGGCATTTCCAAGCTATGGACTGCACACAGTTCTACACAGCAAACACACTATTCCACTGAACTACCTTATTGTTACCAGGTCCACAGACTAATCTCACTGCTTCCTGCTTTCCTTACCTTGGCTGCACCTACAATAGAACTGTTGCAGTTTAAACTATCACCCACAAATTGTTTATCAAACAGCTATCCATAAAAAAAAAAAAACTGTATTTCGGAAAGAGCCTGCAATCCACCAGAGCTCTTTCGGGCAGAGATGTAAATCTGAGGTCTGGAGTGCATCTGTTACAAATGTCATTGTCACTTCAAAAGAAAATATCGCTCTAAGAACTGAACTATGTGCTTCTACACTTTGCACTCTCACATTTTAACTTTTTTCCATGAAACACACACATTATGAAGAGTTGGGAATGTATACAGTGGAGAGGTGTGGTGCAGCGGCCAGGGCAGCTGTCTTCGGAGCACAGGGTTCACGGTTCGATCCCCGGCTCCGACGGCAGCTCAGCTCAGCACCATGTGACTCTGGGCAATAGCTCGCTTAATTTCCACGACGGCCCCCAGCGCCTTGAGACCCGTAAGGGTGAGTAGTTCGCGCTTTACAAATACGGATTTTTTTTTTTTTTTTATACATATTGGAACAGTGACATGATTTTGTAAAAGTCGAAGGTCTAAGAACATCTTTTCACAACACAGTGCGCTTAGTCTTCTCAAACACAGTGGCAGACAATGTAGGGATTGGGCACTATATGACCACAATACAGTGAGCTCAACAACTGCTGTCTACACCGTCAGCAAGTGCAATATTTCATCTATGCACAAGTCACAAAGGCCATTAGGTTTAATGCTTGAAGAGGAGAGAGAGACCACGCAGGCCACAGAGAGATTCTTTAGAAACGTTAATACACAAGGCGTTTAGATCTGAGGAGAGACCGCGGTGACTGAAAAACCTTGTATGCGAGTGAAATGGGGCTTTGCTGCCTCTTCAGTTATTATGAGTGAATGTAAATTTTTGCTTCACTGCTATTATTTAAATACATGCAATTTTGGATCTAAATAGTGACACTACAGCAAGTGCCAAGAGTGCAAAATGAACTATTTAATTAAAGTGCCATTGACTCTTTGTAAACTAGATCGACTTCCCTCTTGGGCTGTCTTGAATACATTACGTCCTTCTGCAGACTATGCTGGAGTGCCCACTGTTACTGAAGTAGCTTTGTCCCAAGTTGCACAATTAAGTACACAGTCACATGCATCAGGCTCCGTTGATCTCTGAATTAGGCCTTCCTTTAGTCATTACCGATCCGTTCAGTCGCGGCTCCTGGAGGGAGTGCTGCGGGGCGGGGGAGGGGCAGGGTGGGGGTTAGTAAACTCCGGCATACGGCCGAACGGAGTTAAGTACATAAATAAATAAAACGAATTACATTGCGCGCGCTGCAACGCCAAATGTATTATTGCTAAATGATATTGTTTGTTTGTACTACTGCATGAACTGCAACAATGCCATGTTTCACTGATGTTCTTCTTGCTTGTTTGCTTTTACGTGCACAAGAGAAGAGACATCACCCACAGTACTGCCAGAGAGAAGGCTTGTGCATGATGTGATGCGTGACTGACTACGCAACACGGTCATCTCTTCAGCTTGTTGTGAAGCTAAGTGTCACTGCTGCCAACTGACAGTTTCAAGATGGCCCCAAAGAACGGTGCTGCCAAGAAAGTGGCCAGTGGGGAGAAGAAGAAGCAGAGTTCCACCACTGGCGCGTTGACCGCAACCTTTTTCAAGAAAGTTGTGCCTGACGCACCGACCTCCGGAAAACAAGCTGAGAGCATCACTCCTGCATCAACAGCACCACCCCCAACCTAAGCCCAAGATCATGTCTGTCAGTGAGGCAGTCAGTACAATCATGTAGACACTGATGAGTAGTGATGTTGAATTGGATTTGTCCTTTTCGCCAAGTATACAATCGTTTTCAGGAAACACAGCAAAGTGGACAGCAGCCACAGCCAGCAATAGTACATTTGTCTGATGTTGGAGCAGAACAGGAGGTTGTCCTTCCTTCCGAGCAAGAAGGTGAACCTCCTCTTTTAGAATTATTGGCTCTCAGATCTTCAGCAAGGAAAAGGAAGGGTACTACTTCACCATCTTCTCCAAGCACCACTTCTGATGATGATGATAGGGACATGGAGTAGACCCCAACAGACACCAGGAGACAACAAGAGAGGCAAGGGAAAAAAAGTTGCAGAAAGACAGACTTATGGAAGGGGATAAAGAAGAGGATGACGATGACGAGGTAGTCATGGTGGAAGGTGAAACAGAGGAATCTGACATTGCTGTTCAACCAGCTCCAAGGGATGTGGCACAGGTCGCACCACCACCAGCTCCCATATGTGCAAAGCCTCAGCTGAGACCTGCACCAACCCCTGCCTCAGGAGAAGCAGAGAGGCAATCAATGACATGCTCACCTATCTCCAGTTCCTCTTCAGGCTTTGGCAGTAGCCCATCAAAAAAGTCCTACATCCCAGTTTGGGACTTTTTTTTACAGTTAGCAAAGAGGGGGAGCACATTGCAGTATGCACCGTTTGCCACACACATTTTTGTCCAGGTAAGCCTGATACACATTATGGTACTGGAGGTCAGGCGACCAATATGTAAAAACACCACACAAACAAATTGCTGAACATGGTCGTGGTGGTGGGGAGAGCCAGGGAACACAATCTACAAGTCCAATCATGGTGGAAGGCAATGATGAGGAAGAAGAGGGTGACATCTTCACACAAAGCAGCCTTGTCCCCAGCAGTGTGCCAGCAGATTCACCCACCTCAGTGACTTCACAATGGCACAAGAAGACTCAGAGTGAGATGGAGACACCTCAGCATGCATTGACTAACCCACCACAGCAAAGCTCATTGAGTCTACCACTAGCATCTACTTCTCAAAAGACGCCTGTGTTAGTGCACCAAGAAAAGAAGAAAATCCAGGCTACTATTATGGCCATGTTTAGGCAGGAGGGGCCCTATGAGCGAAACCACCCAACCACATGTTCGTACAATGAGAAGCTGGCAAAAATGTTAGTGCTGGACCTTCTCCCATTTGTCTTTGGTGGAAGGAGTGGGATTCTTAGAATTTGTGGCAGCCATCTGCCCAAAATGGAAGGTACCAAGTAGGATCTATTTTGCCAGAGTGGCTGTTTCAGCACTGCATCACAATGCGCTGCAGTTGGTTGGACAAGCTTTGCAGCAAAGTGTTGTTCACACCATCCACCTGATGACAGACATGTGGACCAGTTGTCAGGCGACTGATTACATGTGTACCACTGCACACTGGAACTCTTTTGCTGGGGTAAAGCAAAATATATCTTCAGGTCATGGCCCTGAAAAAAGTTTTAAGGGCGTACGGCAGCATGTAACATTGACCATGTTCGCGATGGAGAAATCACATACAGCTGTAAACATCTTGGAGGTTTTAACAGCAAGGAATGTGAATGGCTGCATCCCATATGTATTAGAATTTGATTTGTTGCCACAGACCATGGCAGTAACATAGTCAAGGCCATGTCAGACGGAGGCTATTTCAGGGTCCTGTGTTTGGCCCATTTCATCAGCCTGCTGGTGCAAGACTTCCTCAAAAAAGAAGACATAGTTAGCAACATACTGACCACCTGCAGAAGAATCTGCAATCATTTCTGCCATTCTTTTAATGTCCAGAGGCAGCTGCAGATTATTCAGAGTAATAATAGACCACAAGTTAAAGCCCTGATACAGGAGGTGTCAACACGTTGGAACTCCACCTTTTACATGTTGCAACGCCGGTTTGAGCAGTACAAACAGAACAATGACTATGCCATTCAACAAGGAGGGTATGCAGTTGGAAAAGCTATGACCATGGATGCAGATACTTGGGATCTAGTCACATGCCTGATACAGATGCTACTCCCTTTTGAGGCTTTCACACAGGAAGTTAGCAAGGAGGACAGTGCAATGGGCCAAGCTATTCCGTTGTTGCATCTCCTACAAGACCTGGTAAAGAAGCTGTCTGAAAGGTTCGCCCCCACAGGTGTGAATGAAAACACAGAAGCGCATCCCTAGGTTCAGACCTTAGTCCTTCGCTTGGCTTCTAATAAAAGGCTGCAACATGACATCATCGAGTCCAAAGAGTACATCTGTGCCATACTAGTGTATCCATGGTACAAAAATATTCTGCCCACTTTCATTCCTTATTCTGAAGGGGATAATTTAAAATACAAGAAGAGGTGAATTGTAGAGCAAGCCGGAGACATGGAAGAAGAACAGTTGGAACTTCGAGTCCCAACCCACAGTTCTGGGGTGCCACCTTCAACTTCTAGAGAGGGCAGTCTCTGCTAGTTAGAGGAAAATTATTATTTGTGTGTCAGATTTATGCTGCCCCATCTTTGTTATTAGTCACATATATATTGCTGGATTGCATTTGGACCAGTGTGCTTTGAAGAAGCCTCCACAATTCCTTCATGACTTTGGGGGCAATGCCTGCCCCACTCACATGCCTATTGCCTAATGTCTATCCCTTTTTGCATCACTTAGCACTAGAAGGGCTGGTCCATAAAATCATTTATTATCTACAAGACTGTCTGCCAATACCAAATTCCAATGTGTTGCCTGCATCAAAGACAATTGAATACCTAATACCTGAACTACCCATGCTTGGATTAGATGAGGTAACTTCAACTATTGCAACGTTGAGTGGCTGATTGCATGAGTGATGATTTAAGTTGATTGATGATTCATGTGGTGGCAGACAGTGAGGGAGGGTGTTGAACTGTAATGTGGGAACTTACTTGAGATGACTGATTTGCAATGTTTGGGGCCTGAGGGGTGGGCAATCATTTCTCCACTGTAGGTGATTGAGCTTCACAAACTTACTTAGCAAAAATGAATTAACCTGTATGGTCCGCTCCTATGATCCTTCTGTTTTTTTCATCACCTTGGAGGGCTACCCCAGACAATCCTTTTAAAGACTGCCAAATTCCAATCTGTTGCTTGCATTAAAGGGGAGAAAGTGTACCTACCACTGTGCTTGGAGTCACCATTGCACCAATAAGTGATCAGATTATCGAGTGACTGTGAGTGATGATTGCTGTGGAGGCTGAAAGTGAGGGAGGGTGTGTTGAAGTGTAATATGGGACATTTCTTGAGATGATTATTGATTTGCATTGTTTGGGGCTTGAGTGTTGGGCGCTCATTTTATTTCCCTGTATGTGATCAGCTGTTTCACACTTGCCAGATTTAATAGCAGGATGTTCTCCTTTTTTCTGTTTCTTCAAAGACCAGAACCGTCACTTTAGTTAACAAATTAAAAACTATGGAAAATACTGCAATTCTGTTTCTCTACTTGTTCTTCAATAGCAGCGCACTCCGCGTCTATCTTGCTCCAGTCATCGTGATTCATGATGATGATGATGACTGGTCTGAGACAGCATTACTCAGAGCCAGAAGAAGTATCATGGAATAACTCATGGCGGGAGTTGCAGGAATACCTCATCAACAGCTAGAAGCAAGAAGTTATCGAGTATTGAAGTGAGTTCAAAGGGAAACTAAGAGTCTGAGGCCTAGTACTCAGTTGTGTGGAATGAAGAGAGGTACGTTTGTGAAATGCTGCTCTGTGTGTGTGTGTGTGTGTGTATGTATGTGTGTTGGACTTGTGGCAAAAGTGATTCTCTGAGTCCCCCTTTCGTTTTTTTTGCTCTGCTTCTGAGTCTTCTTGATACAGTTCTCATGAAGTTTACCTTCCTTCTGTCCTTCTCCTTGACTATAAAATACAGTTTCTCTTTTACAATCCGCAGGCCTTCTTCTAGTCTCCTTCACAAATGAAAGACGAAAGCTAGCTAAGCTCAACAACACTCCTTCTTACCTACTGTACCAATGCAGACAGGCCCAAAGAGTGGACATTCCCGAGGAGAATGCAGATGCCCCGCCCAATTTTTCAATGCAGTATAATTTTTATTTTAACAATCATATTTACTAAGAGAAGTGGAACATTTAGATATCTGATAAATTGGGTCTCTGGGCCAGAAAGACTGTTTGCAGTGCTTTTATCTGTACTCTGTCATACTCATTCCTTTGTTTCCTTCTAACAATAGATTTAATGGCGAATGATGTGCAGCTGCTTATTGCCCAGATGAATGTTGGCCTTGTGTTGTAGTGTTTGTCTTTGTCAAACTTTTCCTCAAATCAAATTTCCCATCCATTCATCAAACCCCTAACTCTCTTCCCCCAAGCTATGTGATTTATTGAGATGTGTCTTAAATTACACCATCAATGGATCACACACTTGGTGAGGCAGATGTGGTTAAAGCAACACTAACTTACTGTAGAATCTTCTAAGCAGTATCCCACACCAGCCCATTACCAAGCAGTGCATTAAAAATGGTCCATATTTTAGATATAGAATGAAGAACATCAGTCGTCAGCATCATTATTCAGGCCTTGTGTTGCCTAACCATAAAGCCTAACCTAAGCTTGTCCACTCCAAACTTTGAGTCCATTTTTTTAACTTGAGGAGTTCACAAATAATACTGCTATCTACACATTAGCCAAATCTTACTAGTATTGCTATTTTTTCTATTTTAGCACAATCTGGCATTCTCATTGTGTCATCACATAGTACTCAGGTGGTGTCGATTCTTTCTAAATCTGTGAGAAATATATAACCCACTTACTTAGTCTTTCTACTTCAATTTAGTTGCCTACGATGGATAATCGATCAATCATTCACATCAATTCTACAGTTGGAGCTCACCTGGGTGGAACTGGAAGTGGGACCTCGCTTGTGAAGTTGTGATGCCTCCCTATTATTGCTGCATGCATATTCAAGTAAGACAACTAGTATGAATGAAATTTAACTTTGTAAGTAATAAATTAACTGCTACTGTTTTTTATCTAGATAGTTGTACACAATATAGGTTATGATGGCAGCATTCCCCATAATGGTCAATATAGTTAGAGAAGTATAAAGCCTAGACTCTATAACTAAGTGCTATGCTCTCTCTTAAGTTACAAACAACAGGCTGCGTAAAACAACTTGAAGGCTGCAGTGCAGAGTAAAAGTAAAAAAAAAGACTTCAGGCATATATTTAGATAAAAACATGTTTCCCTTTATTTATTTACAAAGAAATGCACCCTCATCATATAAACAACATGTCCACCCCTCTTTACAAACGAAACTGACCCAAGCCCCAAAACTCAAAATGTCCAAGAAAAGTCTCTTCAGTCCCAACTCCCTTCCCACCTTCTCCACCCAGCCCCAACAAACAACAAATCCCTCCCACCAAAACAAAAATTAAAAAAGGACTAGAAGAGGGCATTATCAATGTCAGTCTGGAGCTGGTCCACGCTCTGCTCCATTGAGGTGATCTGGCCGTTGATGGTGTCCAGCCACTGAAGGATGCGGCGCAGCAATGGCCTGTTGTCAGTGTGGTGTGGGAAGGCAGCAGTTGGCT
Organism: Calotriton arnoldi; assembly: GCA_963921515.1. Taxonomy (NCBI): domain Eukaryota; kingdom Metazoa; phylum Chordata; class Amphibia; order Caudata; family Salamandridae; genus Calotriton; species Calotriton arnoldi. The sequence goes on along the minus strand of CAWUFW010007696.1, from coordinate 465,956 downwards.
GGCGGGGCGCTGGCAATGGGATGGCTGGGAGGCTGAGGGGGATTGGCTGCACCGGGGGCCTGGCTGTTGTGCATTAACTTCCTCCTCCTCCTCCTCTTCCAGAACGACAAGCTGCTGTTATTCCAGCTGGATAAGCTCCAGCCTCTGCCGCCCCAAACAGTCCGCTATCTCCTGCCTGTTGGGTGGTCCGGCTAAACCAGCAAGTGCAGCTATATTGAGAAAAACAAAAAAGACAAATTGTAAATAGTGCTCTGTGCAAACAATTGTTTTAAATTACTGGGTGGCACAGTAGAAGTACATTGATGGCCCCCTAGGGCCATTGGAATGTATTTGATATGATTATGATTAGGAAAGTCACCACGCCAATTTTATGTTTTACCCACACATTTTGCCAAACATAAAAAAGCACTGACTGTGTGGTAGAAAAGTATTAACAGGCAAAGAATAACATCACAGGATTAAAAAACATTGATTTGATTAGATTTTTTCTTCTAAAGGCTTTTCAAGTAACTAGAAACAGAGTCAGACTCTTTCAGTTGAAAAATAAATGACTTCTCATTAACGAGTACGGCATTATGCACTATATGGATAGCAAGTTGTGGTTCTAAAATAATGAAGCCATGCTAATTGCTAGCCAGCACCTCGGCTAGTTTGCCTCTGGCTGCAATTGTAATTGATAATTATCTATTTGTAATTCCAATGGCCCTGCTCTTCGCGAAATGCATTTCTCTTTCTACCCGGTCTCCAAAGAGGCAGATGAATAATAAATAAGATACTACATCGCACACCTCATGTATTAAATGTGGATATTAATATATTATCCTGTCTGCCGTAAATAGACGTTGAGGAAAATGAATCCAAGGACTGCACTACAGGTAAAGAAAAGGGCCATATAGATTTTGTTTGGCACATTTGTCACTGTGCATCCCATATGCCAAACTTAACATCAAATCATGCACTTACTCTCACTTTACTCTGTAGCCTCGCCCGTCACCACGTATTTCCAACAATGCTGGGCAGTAACCAAGGAAAGGAAACTTGATTTTCTCTACTGCACGGGGCAGGGTAGAGGGATTATACAGGTACGGGAGAGCTTTTTTTTATATATAATAGAGGAGCCACTACACTGATCATCGACTCATCTTCAGTACAATTCAAAAGGGGAAAATCTGAACAAGTGTAACTTAAAAATGTAATGGGAAACCATTAAATATATTCTGGAATCACTTCATATGGTTATTGCATTAAATGTGGCACATGCCAAGAATAGATATTCCAATTTGGTAGGCTGGGACAGAAGAACTTAGGTGTTCAGTTTGCAATGCATTGAAAATATTGTAAATGCCACATTAACTGAAGCAGACGCACATTACACAGTCAACATTGCAGTCACAAATTGATTGACCCATACTGCACTTCTGTCACAGTTGGCAAAAATGCCATGGGCGGGTAGGGGGATGATGAATGATAGGTAGGATATATATGGCTCACTTAACAAATACAGCAAGTTAGGGAGTAGAACAAAGAATAAAAATAAATAACTCCCACTTAGAACCATAGCTTTGAAAGATATTGATAACCCTACATAAACCAAAAGCAAAGTAGGTGAGCAGCATGCTCCTCATGGGACGAAGAGCTTCCTTGCTTATTATCCAAACAATCCAAATATTCATTCATGGGGGGCGTGGCTTGGGCGCGCATGGAGTGAGTCGCCTTCCACCGCGTCTCCGCTCCGGCGCTTCCCGCTAACGCTGACTGCCTGGTCGCTGTGGTCCCTTTTAGTCATTGCTGGCCCCTATGATCTCTGGGGTCCACTGCTGCAAGTGCCTACTGCTGCGGGAGCCGTCCGGAGCCCAGGCGCTCTGAGAAAGCTGCCTCTCGACGGTCCGCCCGCTCCCGCCGCCATTTTCTCTGCCTGCTGCGGAGGAGCCTCGAGCGGCGGCGGAAGCCCTTCCCTGCAGCTCTGCTGCGAGGCGCTTGGTTCCCGGTGGGAATCGGGAGCGCTGCAACGCCTGGGCATTGTGGGCTGCTCTGCGGGAGGCCGGCTCCCCTGCTGGATGCTATCAATCGCTGGAGGAGGCCAGAGAGCTGCCAGAGGCCTGCTGAGCCCCGCGGATCCTGCGCATTGCCGGTGCCACTGATCCTGACGTGCAGGGTGGACGCTGCTGGGCCGCTGGGAGGCCGGAGGTACCGGGGCAGTGGGAGCACTGCTGTTGGTGTGGGTGGCTCGGGGGATTCCTGGGGAGTTCCCCGGCCCCGCCGCCATTTTGTCTTTCCTGCGAGGCCTGCATACCCCTGACCCTGATGCTGGTGCCACAGTCTGACGCCTGGCACTCGGCTGAGAGGAACATCTTCCTGGGGCCTTGACCGTGACTCTCCTCCCTGCAATTTGGCTGCCCTGACGTCTCCTGCACCCTGGGCCCTCCTGCGCACCCCCATAGTTTATTGTAACCCTTGGGGATCCCCTGATCCTCGTGAGGGACAGCCTTGGGCTCAGTGCAGTCGTGCCCTCACCTACTGTCCTCAATGATGATCTCTGTCTGGCCTGCCTAGCCCTACTACAACTTGGTGCCTTCCACGTAGCCTGGAACTCACGGCCTTTTGTGGGGGTGTGGCCTGGCTTGGTGACCCCGGTGGGTGGCCCCTTGGAACGCCGCTGCCTTTGCTTGGGCTCCACTTTGCTATGCCAGCAGCGCACCCGGGAACTGTGTGCCCTCGACATCGCTTGGCGGTCCGGAGTCCGAGCTAGCTCTCCTCCCACATCCCCTGCTGTTCACTTGGCCTCTCCCGGGGCATTATCTGCACGACCCTCAACTTCATTGTGGGTGCCCCCTTGAGACAGAATCCTTGTCACCCCTGCGTACCGCAGCTATGCCTCCCAAGAATAGAGGGGCCAAGGAACTTGACGCTGCGACCCCCCGGGGGAATCCGGTGCCCTCCCTGTGGTCCAAATCAATTCCCAACACGCAAGATAACCCTGCCTCTTCCTTGCCGCCGTCTGAAGTGCCGGCCCCTGGGGTGCCCATCACCCAGGCGTACATGTCGACATTCCTGCAGGAGATCAAGACCGAGATTGGCTCTCTTCATCAGGACTTCAAGGCTGGGCTGCAAGACATCCGCAGAGACGTTACTGGAATCAGTGATAGGGTGTACGGCCTTGAACGCACGATGGATGCCCGGACGGAGGACATTGATGGCTTATGGAAGAAGGTAGCTGAGCTAGAGGACCAGAATATCACCCTCCAGCTGAAGCAGGAAGACCTGGAGAACCGCAGTAGGCGGAACAACCTCCGTATTAGAGGTGTTCCATTGGGAACGGAAGGGTCGGATATTCTGTCATACACAGCAGACCTCCTTCACGCCATCCGAGAGGGGGAGGGCACTTCTCCGCCCATGCTTGACAGGGCCCACCGGTTATATGCCCCTCGCAACCGCCCTCAGTTTGTCCCAGACATCATCACACGGGTCCACTTCTATGCAGATAAGGAGGCCATCCTTCGCAAGGTGCAGGGAGTGCAAACGTTCACGTACAATGGCCTCTCCGTCCAGATTTTCCAGGATCTAGCGCCCTCTACTCTCCGGCGCAGGAAGAGCTTCAAACCTGTGACTGACAAGCTGCGGGACCTTGCAATTAAATACCAATGGGGTCACCCTTTCGCCTTGATGTTCTCTTGGGAGGGTAGACGTCGGAGTATCCACTCCCTACAAGAGGCGCAGCATCTTCTCCATCTTCCTATTGACCCTGAAAGTGATGCTCCTCAGCCTTCCGGTGCTCGGCCCATGGGCTCCCTTCGACCGGAGTGGTCCACTGTCCTTCCGCCTCGCTCTAGGCGCCTCTCCAGGGATATTGACTCTGCACAGGCTAAACAGGAGGCCATCGACCAGGTGCGGTCCCTGAGTGCCTCTCCGTCCCTTACGAACTAGCCACCTCTGATGCTGTGATGTTTTTGGCTCTGCCGTCGTCCTGGGCCTATCCAGTAGGGCTCATGTGCTAGGACCCATTGACTGGTCTTCAAAGTGCCTCATTTTCAGATCTGCACGGGATGCTGCCGACGGACGCGCTGTACCTCGTGTGTGTCCAACACCCCCCCTTGTTGGAGTCCTATAAGGGAGTGACTTCTCTGAGATGATCCGCCTTCGGGATACTGGATTGTCCCGTTTAGACTCTACATTACTGTGGCCCAGTTGGCCTGTTTATCTTTTATGTCCTTCTTTTTCTCTTTGGTTTTCTTTTCTCCTTCTCTTCTCTCTGTTCTTCTCGGATGCGTCAAGATTGTTTTTTGATTGGCAATGTCACATTTGGTTTGCGGAGGGGTATTGGTGGTTGCTGGGGGGGAGTGGCTGGGTCTTTGCCTATTTGCCTGTACTGTGGATGCTGCAGATGCCTTTGTCCCTCTGCCGTCCTACCCCTTATGTGTGCTTGGATGGCCTACTGGCTCCTTTGAGACTGAGTTCCATTTTCCTCCTTATCTTCCGTCTCCTTCTCGTTGGATTTCGGTGCTCCCTCTTCCTGCCTGCTGCTGGCCCTAATGCGCGCTGCACCCTTTCTCCTACACAATGACTCACACTGTCAATTTCCTCTCCCTTAATGTAAAGGGCCTCAACTCTCCTTCTAAACGCCGCCAGGTTTGGCGCTATCTCTCTCAGCACGATCCTGATGTGATTTTTCTTCAGGAGACTCACTTGCTTTCCTCTGATACTCACCTCATGTCCCATCACAAATATCCCACTCAGTATTGGGCAAGTTCCCATACTAAGACTGGGGGGTGGCGCTTCTTTTTAAGTCTGGCTGGCGTGCGACCTCCTCCCAATGCATAGCTGACGATGAGGGGAGATTTTTAAAACATGGCTTGGGGTCTGAGCTCCTGCACATTTGTTAATATCTACGCCCCCAACCAGAAACAGGATGTGTACCTGCGACAGCAGTTGGGGATGTTACTGCGTGCGGTCTCTACCCCTATTGTTCTCGGGGGCGATTTTAACTTAGTCTGGGACCCTGAGTGGGATCGTACAGCACAGACACATCATGTCTCGGGGACGATGTCGGCGCAACTGAAAAATACCATTACTGACTTGGGCTTGGTCGATGCCTGGAGATATCTTCATCCGGATACCAGGACTACTCCTTTTATTCCCATGTTCATCGTTCGTACTCGCGAATTGATCACTTTTTTCCCTCGCTCCCCTTGATGCGGGACCTCTGTTCGGCGGATATCTCAGATATTTCTATCTCTGACCATGCACATGTTCTAATTACGCTTCAACTTCCTGCTCCTCGAGATGATCCCCTGCCACGATGGCGCCTGCCCCTCCAAGCCCTTCATGACCCGGTAGACGTGGCAGATATTCGTAAAGAGATCGAATCTTTCTTTGTGTCTAATACCCTTGAGGATACGCCTGAGGCTGTTCGATGGGATGCCTTCAAGGCTACTATCCGAGGGGTCATCACCTCTATATCCATTGCCCGGACCCGCGAGGCCCGCCTGGTTGAGACCACTCTCTCCCGCGATATCAAGGACCTGGAATGTATGGACCACGCCTCTCCATCTCTTGCTAATAAACGTCGCCTGACTGCCCTGCGTGGCCAACTCTGCCTGCACCGCACTAACAAGGCTGAACGTTTGCTTGTCAACCTTAAACAGAAATTCTACGTCGGGGGCGACAAGGTTTGAGCGTGCTTGGCTCGTCGCTTAAGAGCCCAGACTGCCCGCTCCCATATCTCCAAGCTCAGAGGCCCTGATGGCTCTTGGGCCACCTCGGAGAGGGATAAGAGCAATACCCTCATGGCCTTCTACAGGGAGCTTTATGCTCAGGCTCCTTGCTCCCCGGAGGCGATCGAGAAGGCCTGCCCCTGGGATCCGATTGACCCTTACTTTAAGGGGTTGCTCGACGAACCTATCTCTCAGGAAGAGCTTGCTAAAGCCTTGAAGCAACTCCCGACGGGAAAGACGCCGGGACCTGATGGGCTTCCGCTTACATTTTATCGAGTTTTTTATCCGCAGCTACGGGAACATCTTCTCCACCTCTTTAATAGTTTTATGGATATTACGGGCCTTTCGCCTACGATGAATGAAGCTGAGATTGTCCTGGTCCCTAAGCCTGGGAAAGATCCGACTTTGGCAGCTTCCTTCCGCCCCATTGCTTTGTTAAACACTGACGCTAAACTCTTCACAAACATTCTAGCGAATAGGCTGGAGCTTCATTTACCGGGGCTTATTGACCCTGATCAGGTGGGATTTATCCGGCATCGTCAGGGCGCTGATAATATCCGGCGCATTGCCCACCTGGTGGAAAAATCGCGGATCAGAGCCATCCCCGCCTGTTTAGTCTCCCTTGATGCCGAGAAGGCGTTCGATCGAGTGGACTGGGGCTTCTTACGGGCGGTCCTTCGGAAGATTGGCTTGGGCCCAGGCTTTATATCTAAATTGATGGACCCTTATGCCAAACCCACTACTCGTATACATTTTAATGGCTCTACCACTGCCCCTCTTGCTATTCACCGGGGAACGCCACAGGGGTGCCCGCTTTCTCCCCTTCTCTTTGCGCTTGCTGTTGAACCCCTGGCCATTGCCATCCATTGCCACCAGGATATCCAGGGCATCCGTATGGGAGGGATAGAACACAAGGCCTCCCTCTTTGCTGATGACCTGTTGCTATCTCTGTCCTCTCCGTCATCCTCCCTGCCTGCGGTGGCTGAACTCTTAGACTCTTTCGAGATGGCTTCGGGCTATCGTATTAACTTGGAGAAATCTCATGCTCTCAACCTCACGCTCTCAGCACAGGAGGTCCAGAGTCTACGGGATCTTCTCCCTGTTCAGTTGACTGACGAGTCCATACGGTATCTGGGCCTGGACTTAACCCCTACGCTTTCATCCTGGACCTCCTTAAATTGGCCTCGCTTTCGCAACTCTGTTCGTGAGGAGATGCGACGGTGGGAGGGGCTTCCTTTGGCGTGGCTGGGCCGTCTCCATGCAGTTAAGATGTCCCTTCTCCCTAAAATTCTCTATCTGTTTCAGTCTCTACCTACCCCCGTTCCGCATGCGGATATTCAGGCTTTGCAGCGAGAATTCACTAAGTTCATCTGGGGGAAATCGCGCCCTCGCTTCTCCCACAGGCTACTCATGCTTCCCAGATCGCGGGGAGGGCTGGCCTGCCCCAATTTTCTGGAATATTATTGGGCTTGCCATCTTCGTTTTATCTCTGAATGGATAGTCCCTGAAAGTGAAAAACACTGGTTCCACATGGACCGTGCGGTAGCTTGTAGACCACTCTGGGACCTTGCTTGGCTCCCGCGTTCCGCACGCCCACGCAGTGCATACCTGGCAACACCGACGAGAACAGTCCTGGAGATATGGGATGGCTTGGCGCTCTCCCGGGGGCTTACGACTTTCCCCTCTCCTAATACGCCGTGCACGCACAACCCAGCGTTTCCTCCGGCGCTCCAACCCCGCTCCTTTGAGGCCTGGACTGTAGAGGGTCGCCGGGTCCTCCAATATTTTTTCCAGGGCTCTGCTATCCGCTCTTTTGATCAATGTAAACAGTTTTTTCGTATATCTGACAAGGAGCGTCTGCAGTACTACCAAGTACGCCACTGGCTCTCCGCTCCTGAGTATTCCCGGGAGGTGACTCGGCGGCTCACCCCTTTTGAGACCCTGGTTCGTAGATTCGACGGATCTAGGGGCCTCATCTCTAGGACCTACTCGGTTATTCAGCACTCTGGGCATCTACCAAGCCACGGTTACCAAACTCGCTGGGCCGCTGATTTGGCTACTGACGTTTCCCCGGAAGAATGGGACCGCTTGTGGAAAGACATTCCTAAGGTATACTGTAGCATCCCACAGCGTGAATCTGCCTATAAACTAATGACACAGTGGTATTATACTCCTACTCGCCTTCATCAGATGTTCCCAGGCACTTCTCCGCTTTGTTGGAGATGCCAGGCTACTAGGGGGATTTTTACATATCTGGTGGTCCTGCTCGGAACTCACTGTGTTTTGGAAGGAGGTGCTCAGCCATATTAAAGACATTGTGGGTTTCCCGGTCCCTTCTACTCCGTCCCTGACACTCCTAAGCATTCGACCCAGCGCGCTGCGGGCCATGACCTCGGCCCACTGGCATCTCATCCTTCACTTACTGGGCGCGGCGCGTCAGACCATTGCCTCTTGCTGGAAACGTCCACACCCCCGCCTATTGCTGCATGGTTCCTTCGCCTATGGGATGTTCTTTCCCTTGAGTTGCTTACAGCCCGTCTTGCCCACTCTGACATCCGCTTTGAACGCATCTGGCGCCCCCTAGTGCAACACCTTACTAGAACTGAACACTCACGCCTAATGCCTCCTCGACTGAGGGCCCTGCAATTGTTTGATAGTCCCTTGGAACCTTACTCTAGAGATGGACCCCCTGGAGTAACTTAGGCCGCATGGTAGACGACCACCCTGACTCCGGCAACTCCCGCTTTCCAATCTGGGACTTACTGTTAGTCCTTTTCCTACTCCCCTCTGGCGCATCCATCTCTCCTTCTTCCCTCTCTTCTTCTCTTTGCTCGATTCTTTTCTCTTCTTGATTTTAATTTTTTTCTCTTCTGTCTTCTATTCATAATTTTCTTTTTTTCTTTTTCTGTTTAATACAGTTTCACATGTTGATTGTCACAAATTTTATCAGTGCGGTTGCACTATGTTTTGAACCTTAGGAGTGGGCGGGAGCCTTGTGTACCCGAATTTTGTCAGTTTTGTGTCCCCAATTGCTTTTCTATGTAGAGCTGGGATCCCTCCGGGATTGTCCATCCTTTCCACACTGGCTCTTAGATCCTGGGCTCATTCTAGGCCCCTCTGGGCTATGTAGGTGAATCTTCCCCTACAGGAATGACTTTCAAATCTTGGACTTTTGCCTTGGCCCAAACTTATAAGTATTGTCAGCCTTCCAATTTGCTTTTTTTCTGTTTGCATATCAAATATGTGCGCTCTCCTGTGAGGGATTTGCTCTTGGTGCTCATTATCTGCTCCTCCCTTGCCCCTTACTTTTGCTGTCTGTGACAAGTATTGTTTTCTCACTGCTCATGCTCAATAAACAGATTTTGAACAAATATTCATTCATCCTTTCATTCTAATTCACCCATAGCCACCATGATTAAGCTTTACTTTCTCCCATCCAGTCTTTCATCAAAACTTCCAATACATTATCAACCCATTCAATAGCAACCCTCTCTTCAAACCATCTTTTCGCCCTAACTCAACTAGCGCTGTGGCTGGTAAAGCTGGGGGTGGGTTCACTTCACTGTCATTTTTGATGATGACGAGTGACGCCATGGCAATAGCTAGTGAGCATAGTAATTGCAAGAAATTATGAGACTTAACAGTGCCGTCCCTGCTGCTGCTTCTCCCCCTTCAACTGACCTGTCTCCTCCTGCAGCAGCACTGGAGCCCGCATTAACAATGTTCTGGGTGGCTAGAATAAACATTACACATAATTTAGATCCCAGGTACGCAACCTCAAATGCAACTGCAATGCAGCACTACAGCTCAGTTAGCACAACAGTATCTTCCAAATAACACTCTGGGCATTTGATTGGTTGGTTGACAAAGTTAGACAAGCCAGGCATGGAAAAATGGTCAATAGAAGACATATGGTGTTGGTTGACAAGTGCAATGGGAGTGGGACCTCATACTTTTTTCTCCAGCCTTCCTGCACTGTCATGGGAAACTGCTGGTATACTGTAACTATAAATGAACAAGTCTGCATCACACTACATTGGATGGGTGGGGGAGGTCCATGATGACCATGGCCACTCTCTCAAGAACTGAACTTTGCTTGAGGAAGGCATAAGCAGCAAAAGGAAAGCTTTCTCAACAAACATACATGGTGATTTTTATTTTAAATACAAGCTTACTTGGGCCTGTTATCTGAATCTAAAACTTTATAGTCACTGAGAAATTCAACTAACTATAACATTACTTAAATCCTTATTTATTTTCAGTGAATTTCTAGTTTTTTTTATAGTTAATTTTTTTTTTTTAAAGAGTATGTATGGTAGAATAACTGAATATTATATCTTGTGTTCGCACCTTACTCTGAAAAGGAATTGTTTTTGTATTGTAACTTAACACAAAAAGGTGCTCACTTTGCAAAACGTTTGAAAACAATTATGTTTGAGTATCAATATTTGTGTTGAGATTGTCTGTCTCCTCAGTTCTGCTAACTCTGATATTGAGACATTTTCCCAACAAGTTCATTAACATTGTAGTAGTATACATTTCATAGCCTATGTATGTGTTTTTACATTAAATTCATACTTACAATTCAAAAGAGAGTAATCCATTTTTTTAATATTGTATATTAGGTTTCATTATGTAACTCTATTTTTTAAATGTCTGATTACTCACTAGGGTTATATATTTTGTTTTAATCTACTGTTTAGATTTATTTTTCATGTGTTCAGGCATTATTTAATTTTAATCTGTAAAAATAGAGTCATTAAAATAGCGTTGTAATATTCATTTTTTATTTTTTTTATAAAAAGGTGGCAACTCTCAAGAGATGCTCACGGGAGTCAAACACACAATCTCCTGTGTGGACTTTGAGGGGGATGCACTTCCTGGTCAACTCTTGTGACCCTCTCACGAGATTGAACATTTGGGATTAAGTTAGGACCAGTGTTTTCTTGTCTAGCTGAACGAGGTAATAGATAACAGAAGTTGATTATATCAGTAAAATCATTATGATTTGTTCCATTGAATATATAAAGCAATAATATTTTTATGATCTTGCGAGAATAGAATGCACAATTCCCTGCATGGACTCCAGGTGGGCTGTCCTTCCTATTTGGCTCTCACGATCTACCAGAGAGATTTTACATTTGGAATTAGGTTAATGACTGTGATTTCTTGCAGTTCTAAACAAATTAAGACATTAGAGATTTTGTAAGTTTTTCTCCTTTTTGTTTTTAAGGAGATGCTGTTTCTCTTAAGACAAATGGTCCAAGATGAACACCAGAAGAAGACAACTACAGTATTCTTAGGGAAAATGTCCCTCCAAAGATAATCCATGTCTTACTCCTTCACATTGTATGAATGGATCCGACATAGCAATATCTTTTAGGTCCTGACAAAAGCCTCTGACCCATAGGGCACTGAGAAGGTTGAAACATTTTGAACTGGCACTTTGAAAGATGGATGTGAGAGAGGTATTTTTAACAACTTTTTCTTTTTTTCACATGGTGGAGCCTGCACGGTCTCAGATCTAAGAGACAACCCCTCCTAGCGGGGGATAAGACCCTATGATGTAACGATTGGCGACTTAGTACACCAGAGGAAAATACCCCTTTGGTGGAATAACACTGTTGAGGGTCATATTACAATTTTAGTGTCAAACCTTTCTGCTTTTACATATCTCTTCCACTCTTTTTGATTTTGTATGTTTACCCAAGGGTTTTTTGTTGTTATGAACTATATGTCACAATTGCTAATTGTCAAGATTTCATCCATGCAAAACTTCGGAGAGGTCATTCAGACTGTTCTACAGCATGCACCTTGCAAGAGCTGCACATTGTCTTTGATAATTATCTTGAACTATCTGTCAAAGAATGTAAGAGGATCAGATGAATGTCTACAAGTGGAACAATTGACCTTACCTGCATCAAAATTTCACACCTATACATGTGCAACTTGATAAATTCTGGTCATCAACATCAAACAAGATGAACTTGTAGATGTTAACTCACCAAAACATTGCTGATTCTTTAATGAATTTCCAATTATTGCAAGTGGAATGATTGTCAATGAGGAGTTGGTGCCTGAAGAGGCATATTCAAAAGGTTCGGGCCATATTGTTCAAGAACTTAACAGCAAATTGGAGGAAGATGACCTTCGTGTTGTGCCAGTTGTAGAGTTGAATGGTTCTAATCGAGTCCTTGTACTTTCAAATGACACAGATGTTATTATTGTGCTATTTAGATTTGTTGCAATGTTCAATAGGTGCAACGATTGTCACAGTTATTGATATGTTATGGAGCAGGCGAGAAAAGACACTTAATTCTGCTTCGTATTCTGAACAAGAAACCTGACCCAGAGAAGCCCAGTGTTCTTATCAAAGCAGATATTATTACGGATCATGACACTATGAGCAAAATTGGAATAAAACTTGGTTTTTAGCTGCTGAACATGTGAAGTTTCTAAAGGGATTTGGTGAGCCAGATGAAGAATGTGACTTTAAATATGTAGAAAATACCTTGTGCATGTGTGGCAAATGAGTTTTGACTGTCACACATGTGACAATCTTCGGTACATAGAGTTCAAGGGATTAGTCCTGCTAAATGACCTTCCACCGACTTCATATTCTTTGTGTGGACCCATTAAAAAAGTGTTTTACTTGATCAGAAGATGTGTAAATGTTTTGGATCATGCATATGTAGAGAAGGACACTTGTGAATTTGGTTGGGAAGATATTGATGGGGTGCTAAAACCTAAACAATTTCTAAAGCCTCTGCCCATAGAAGTTTCACATACATGTACTTGCAAAACTTGTGCTAGAAGAAGATGTTTCTGTCGATATGCTGTGCTCAAATGTTCAACATTCTGCAAATGTAGCACAAGTGATTGCCGAAACAAATAAATAAAGTGAACTATGAAAATGTGTCTACAATAGCAGCGATAAACATTATAATTTTTTTCATATTCAGATCATAAACATTGTGTGATGTATACATAAAAGGATTAAAATCATTATTATTTGTTGCATTTCTATATATGTCCCTTCTTCCTCTATTATAGTCTCCATTTTGGAAAATGGTGGAAGGTTTGCTCTGAGGAGTTACTTTCTGTCTCTATAAGACTACTTAACCCCCAAAACCAATTTATTGATGCCAAAATGAAGTGCATAGGTCTCATTGTTCCTGAAATATTACATCATTGTTGTAACACATCCGTCATTTTTAAAATGTCATCCAGAAATATTCGGCCCCGGTCAGCAATGTCTACCCAAGTTAAGTTACTTCTCCAATGATCTAAAAACACAAATCAAAAATTAAAATCTCTGGACAACAATTTCTTCCTGGTGGTATATCAGAGGTCTGGGATTATGTGTAACGTTTTTTTGCCGTGATGTAATTCATAAAACAGGATTTGGAAAACCCAGTACATTTGTACAGCATAAACCTTTTGGTTCATGGGATTGTCTTCCACTTCTTTGCTTATATCTTCAAAGGCATCATCAACGTTGTTGGCTTCTGTTCTAAACTCAAGAAATTTAGTTTGTAACACTTTCACTTTGCTGATATTAAACATTGATGTAAAAAATGTTAAGACAACATCAGGAATTCTTGTTTACTCCCATGAATTGTGGAGCTCTGGGGCATGACAAAAATTGTAATTAAGTCCGAAATCTAAATCTTTGAGGACATTTCTTAAAATGATTCCTGCTGATTTTACTGCGTCCTGTGATCTAATTTTTGCAGCAAGAAAGTAAGGAGTCAAATCAGCTGAGAACACCATAAGTGGCTCATTCTTTTTGACAGACTGATAAAAGCAAATTCTGTCATTGTACATTCTCACCAGAAAAATCTTAATTTCATTATCATGGATCAATACAGTTTCATCAATGTTGATAAGTATTTTTCTGATCTCACTGAGTGTGAACCCGTAGCAAGCACTCAAGAGTGGCTTTAAAACTTAATTTGCTTTTTCAAACAGTGCAAACTTAACTGAAGGCTGGCAGTTATGTTGCTGCATTGTACATTCATATTTTTACATATATGCTTGCATGCAGTTCGGGTGGGCATACAAATCCGCTGCAAATATATTCAAGTCGCTTTTTAGATCAGCTACGCGGCTGAAAACTTCCTCTTGGAAGAAACTAGCTGCAGATAAAAATGTTTGCCCTTTGAGACTCACATACTCTGTACTTTGTTCTTTCATCAATCCCTTTGGACCTTGTTCTGGCTAAACCACAGATGACATATTGACAATCCTCTGCATTCTGATCAATTGTTGGAGGTGGACTAGGGGTAGCCATTGATCTTCTAAGTGGATGGGCATTGGGTTTGGTTGTCGTCGATTTCTCTGAAGACTCAGATTCTTGTTGTGATTCACTGGTTTCTGCCATTTTTTGACAGATTTTTTCCAGGCTTTTTTACATTGTATATGACTTGTAGCACTTGTTGTTACAATGATAAAATATTTGATCTTCTTCACCCATCAGGTTCAATCTTTTTGTGAATTGTCTACAAATGCCATACGTGCTGTAGTTAAGGGTGCATATACCATTCAACACTGGCTCTTGACTCCATGCCTCCATACACAGTCACAATGGGAGAGGAAATCACTGTAAGAAATTGGAGTATTATTTGAAGGGGATGAGAACCTACTTGAATAATAATCACAATCCTTGTCAGGATGAACTACAAAAGTCACTAAATAAAACTGTGCGCAATGCACAAGTTTATTTAGTGACACAGAGCAGTCAGGCTTAAATTAGTTTAGAAAAATAGAGAATATTTTAATAAAGAAAATGACACAAATTCAAAAATAATCCAATAAATTGAATGGGAAATATGAATTAAAAAATTTGAGTTAATAATAGCAAGAAAAATTGCAAATCGCCAACCATGGGTCTCTGGTTGCACTAGTCCAGTTCAATGTCAAAAGTTAAGGCTGTTCACGATGGATCACTGGTTGTATGCATAGACGAAGCTAATACAGGTAAAAAGTTTACCTTCCATCTTAGAACGTTTTATGGAAAAAAAGTGGTTGTCAGGAGTCATTGGTCGGGCAAGCTTCAAACTGGATCCCAGGAATGGCTGGATGATGATGGGGAGCTGCTGTGCGAGGTCTCGGAGTCGATCAGAGGCTGCTCAGCGTCAGTCCAATGATGCTGTTGGAGAAGGTTGTCGGAGTCACTTGGGCTTCGAATCTGCTGAAGCTGTCGACAAAGGTTGGCGACTATGAATCTGGTGAAGCTTGCAGTTAGGGAGTGAGGAGTACACTCTGATGACAACCATTGTCCAGGACCTTTGGGACAGTACTTGGGGCTCCAGACTCACAGAAGTCAGCAGAGGGCACCAGGTCAGGTCCAGTTGGGGCTGGTAATCGGGACAGCAGGAAACGTTCTCTGGATGCTTGTTGGGCCCCTGTAGCTCAAACAGGAGATCAGCCAACTGACCCCTGAATTCACATATTGAGTTTTGGGTTCAAGCAAGCAGGTCCAGTCTCCCGTCAGGAACCAGATAGCAGAGCATTCCTCCTTCTGGTTCTTCATAGGTCCGGAAGTGTTGTGAGGACTAGTCTGTGGGGCCCACATTTATGCTCAGTGGCAACCTGTGGGTGAAGGGCAATACTTTGTCCACCTCCAATAAGTTCTGGTCTGTTCTTCCCCTACCACTGGTTTTTAAGTCAGCCTGACTACAGAAACAAAAGGGATGTAGGCCTAGATGTATGTATGCTTCATCTGCCAGTGACAGACTAGGCATCCTTTGAAGTTCAGGAAGGGGCCATCCAGTCAAGGGAGAAGACGTTCCCCCCCGCAAAACATAGCCTGGAAAATCTCTACAAGCATGCCGTTGAGAATGATTGAACATTTGCTCTCCCCTGCCAACCCCTACCACTCCAACATAAGTGTATGGAAACATTATATCAAAGATATTTTGGTCATCTGGCATAGGGATATAACATCCTTACATTGTTCCATCAATAGTTGAATTCTCTCAATACATATCAAAAGTTTACTTGCGAGTATAGCAAGGAGAAACTTCTCTTTTTAGACCTGCTGATTTACCCTTCAGCTGTTTCTTTAGAAACTGAATTATGCAAGAAACCTATGGCTCAAAACACCTTACTGTCCTATACCAGTTTCCATCCCAGTCACTAAGGGACAATCTCAAATTCAGACAGTTTCTTCATCCCAGGCAGAATTGCTCCCAACTTGAGAAGTTCAAGAAACATGTACGGACCCTGTCCAACCAGCTCTCGGACAGACAATATCCTATCACTCACACGTGTGTCAGCTATGAGAGCTAGGAACAACAATCAGAACGCACTTCTGGAAATCAGGCCACCTAAATCACAAACAGAAAGACTAACATGTGTTCCCGCTTTCTCCAGTCTTTCTAACTCAACCAAGAAATCAATTTGCAGCAACTGGCATAATTTGAACAAAGGCAATAAATTCATCCCACGACCTCTGTATGCATTTAAACATAGCCATAACATCAAGGACAAGCTGGTTCACATCAGACCTCAAATGCTAACTGCCAACAGACAGGATACACTCTGGGGCCTACTGCCCCTGTTTGGCCACTTTCCATGGGGCTCCTGTGGAGTTTGCCCCAGACAAAACACACAACTCACATCAACATTGAGATCAACACCCTTTGGGAACTGGGACAACATACAAATTGCAATAGTGAGAACCTTATTTATCTCATCAACTGCCTGTGCCGGCTTTGCTTCGTGAGGATGATGACACGAAAAATCTAAAGTCGTATCACGGAACACAAGAGTACCATCAGATGTAGAAAAAAAGCTACCAAGATGACCAGTTACTTCATCGACAAGGAACATACAGCTGCCAAACTACAATGGGCAGCACTCGACAAACCTGCCATATATGACATCAGTAGCTAACATGTCACAATGTCTTTTTGTAAAGAATAAAAATGGAATTTTAGATCACATAGCAACATTAATGGGCTTAAGGACGAAATCCCATGGTCATCAACCCCCTGAACTACATTTCAGTTCAGTAAATGCATCTGCATAGATTATTCCCAAACATGCATTCAGACTGATTGCACTTACATGACATTTCTATTTGGTTCACCAACATCACGTCCCTCTCCAAATAGAGATCTCTACATCCTTAGCATTTACAAGCAATATGTGAAGGAGGCTACTTTTTTGGTGCTTTTTGAAGTGTTTTGCAGCTCAGACTTTTTTCTACTTGCAATGTTTGCCATGTCAGTCTTTGCCTAATTGGCCTCTTTTGATTTAGAGTCTTGCAACATTCATTCCATTAATATCCATCTCTCTGTAGAGAGCTGGCTTGCCCTCTCGTTTTACAGCCTGCCCCATCATCTTGATTGACAAAACTTGGAACTACAATTCCCAGCATCCCCCATACATCATAAGCAGGCACCCCAGCGCCTTTTTTCACCATTTTAGTGGGCAACTCCACTCCTTTCAATGTCCTCGTGCCTGGCGTCGGAAGAGGCCGGACTTGACTCCCTCTACAAGAATGTCCTCGTATGCGCTTTATACTTGCATATGGCCCCCCGTTTTGGGAGCTGTTTTAGCCTTTTTGTGAGTTTATGTCTACTTACACACAGCCTGCCAGTATTTGCACGTTGATTACTTGCATACGGCCTGCCGTTCTAGGAGCTATTTTAGCCCTTTTGTGTGTTTATGTTTATTTATACACGGCCTGCTGGCATTCTGGCTCAACGCTTTTAGCCCTATGTGCATCCCTCCTTGTTTGCCTGATAGTAATGGCCTGCCGGTATTTCGGCACACTGGTTCCAGTGCTTCTACAGGCCCACATTTATTTTCTGCCCGCAGTGGTCATATGAGGCCATATAAGAGCTCTTTATATCTCAGTATGCCTGCTCAATGAACCTCTCATAGTGCCTCCTATTGAGGTTTTGGCAATGCTTTAATTTAATTTCTGCCTACAGCGGTCATATAAGGCCACGTGAGTGGAACATCAGTCCCTCTAACAATAGGACTAGTAGAGCTCTTGTTCTTGATTAGTCCTTTCAAGAATATGTAAATTATACACAATCTATCTTGAGACTGAGAAGCATTTAACAGGTGCTTGAGTTTTATGAAGCTGGTTTTATTTTTCATGTGCACTGTTTTAACTATTTGTTTGACTGATAGCATGAAGTTACCAGCACCAAGCGACCAACATAGTTATGAGACGCCTCTTTCGTTCACATCTAATTTTACCTTTACATTCCTCTGGGCATACTACTCACATCATATTTTGGATACTGATACTTCTGTGTTTCAATAAAAATTTAAATGGTGGCTGTAGCCCACAGTCTTTACTATCCTCTGTTCACCTTCCTACTGTACTTATACCTCAGAGACTCATTCAGTATCTTTTTCACTCTCTCCTACTATTTGTTTCCTTAGGATAGAGAGTACCCTGAGCCCCACACCTGGGCCCTGTTGAGGCACCATACAGACATTTACAGGTAAGCTCGATTTGGTTTTCATGCACACCTGCATTGAGGTATTATGCATTTATTGTAGCAGGTAATTGCATTTTGAATAAATATCATCCTAAATTTAGGTGATACATACATTAGAAATAGGAGCAACTGTGATTCATCACGGAGTTTGGGTGATTGGTGGCACAATTGTATGGCCGATATTTTGTGGAACAATGACTTACGTAGTTACTCTAGGAATGTTAACCCAGTTATGTATTTTATCCTTGTATTATGTCCCTCTACAGGTCTGTCGGCAGTGAACCACTGTACGGTTTTATATCTCACTTTTTAATCACAGTATTTTTTTTTTGGAGCAGAAGCACTTCTACCTTAGGTCCTAATGAATTCTACACACAGGGAATATTAGCAGAAACATGTTGACCATCTTGAGTGACACACTCCAGCAGGTTTAATCCACTCCTTCTTTAATCCTGACCCAGGAATGCCTGAATAAAGCTGAATGAGTACCCTGTAGCCACATTTAGCTATCAGATCACCACTTGCATGCTCTGCTCACCTCACCACCGTATAGCTCATAGATGGGCATCCACCTTATCTCTTGAAAGTTTCAGTTGAGCTCCCCCTCCTATGAGGAGGTTCCCGATGATGAAGCATGCCAGCTCCAGTGGGTGAGGGAAACCGTCCTTAAAAAGGAATACTTCTTTTCATTTGGATTGTTCCAGTTTTCTAGATCCATTCACTCTTTTTCTTGTCAAAGACCCAGGTGTTTATTTGTGTGTTATATTGATATTTGGGGGAGATAACACCTGCTGGTCTATAAATCTCCCTTCTCCCTTGGCCCTCTTTTGTTGTGTTTGACTGTTATGTAGCATACCTTTGAACTACTCAAAGGCAAATTATTATGCTTTCATAAGCGAGGGGTGCACTACGATGTGCACCAGAGAGTTACTGTCAGATTATAGACGGCATAATGCTGCCATAAAGTAAGTGTGTCCCAAAGAACTAAAGAATGATAACTCTGGTGATGAAAATCCACCTCATTAAGAACACATTGGTCAGTATGCCACAAGAGTTGCAAATGATTGCACGCACCAAAAATATATCTCTAACACTCATTTCTGAGGTGACTGGGCTACATATTACACAGCATGGTTAGCTACACATGTACAGAATGTAATTACTTTACATACATTGGCTGTTTATTCATAGCATGAACGTTGTACATCAAACGTAATATTTGCAAGTTCTGCAAAGTACTTGATGAGGAAGTATACTGAGTACACAAATAGATCTCGTTATTGGCACATATAGGTTTCCTATCTGGTGCATCTGCCTCTTCCTCCTTTTTGCATTACTCACACTGTATTAACATATTCCCATCCTGATCCATCACCCTCAGAACCACAGCTTCTTGTGCGCATCATGCACTTGCCACTTCAGTGTCAATGAAACTATTTAGGCTGGAGAACTCTTCCTGTCAGGCACAAACACTTGCGCCCTTGCCCTGTAAATACATGAGCTGTCTGAATCTCCATCAATTCTGCTCTGGCTATGTCAGTCTGTACACAGACCTGGCGCACATCTAGATCCTGGCTGTAATGTGATGCTATCTACAAATGCTTCCTTCAGTGCCTTACCCAGGCCTTCTACTTTTCTATCCAGGACTTATATTGCCTTCAATTGTTCATGTGGGACCATTAGCATTGCTTTTGCCAACATCCTGAATTTCCCAGTGCATGTAGTGCTTCCCTCTCTTTCAAGGCAAATGGGGACTCTTTCCAGAAGCTCTGCACCTTGTGATGAATCTTTGCTATAAAAGAGGTGACTTCTCTGCCACCTGTGTTTATGTGTTGATTGCGCTGCTTGATGTGTGGCATTTCACCTGAGCTGTAGACTTCCTTGACAAATTGCAGTCTACTTTAAACTGGTGTTTCATGGGTGGTGTTGTGGTAGGCTGCAAAAGAATTACACTGACCGATGCCTGTGGGGCTAAACTTTGGTGTCATAGCCATATATACTAGTCATATAAGAATAAAAGAGATCCATAAAAGCATTTGTGCAAAACATACATCAATGTCCTTTCATTTCATAAAATAAAAAAATAAAAAATTGTGTACATTACAAATACAGTATAAACATAGGCTAAAATTGTTGAAACATAGTACTGCCAAATTTCGATGAACATTTCTTTAAATACATTTCCTGCAATTATTAAAGTGCAGTGGTGCAGTGTATTTCATGTTCATTGACGTTTTCTCTTACTCCCATAAATCTTACTACCTATAACGCTCGGGTATATGCACCTTATGCTCTGTTCTAAGTGGTAACTTATGTCATATTCTTCCTGGCATAGAAAACTGCCCATAGAAAAGATGACATTCCACAACAAATCTCTAAAATAGGCAATGATTGCAAAAATAAGTATGCAGGTTGACATTGTGTTAAATGTAATTGTCTAATCATCGGTAGGACATATCGTTTCCTATGTTGACTGTAAAATTTGCAAAATAAAACCACATGCATAGTGTTCTGGGACATCATAACATCACAGGGACAATTTGTCAGTTTTGTGGACCAGTCATTCATAATAAGGAAACTAGTTAATCTGTGAAATATGTCCAATCTCAAGCGCGTCAGAACAAACCTGTGCCGAGGCTGCATATTAAAAGTAGTTAAAATCAATTGATCCTTTAAAACGCTGGGTTTAAGGACGTCAGTATCAGTTTAAGATCTTCCAGGTGTGTAATTGCTTTACTTTTTAAAGTTTTTCTACTGATAGTGGCTAACATTTCAGGCCTCTCAAAGTATTCGGGATGGGCCATGTCACAACAGAACTGCTGGACATACGCCAACCATGCAATGCATGTATCTGATCTTGATTTAAGACAATCTCCTATTATCGTTCGATTAAGGCCTGTGTATTCTGAGGTCCAAATTTTATACCACAATAAAATTCGTTGTAGCTTAAGGAGGTCTGTAAGAAATGGAGCACCAAGTTCAGCATGGCATACATACACAGATGTACTTTTGGGGTTTGCAAGAAGATATCTAAAACATTCATTTTCAATCATTTGCATCTCTGCACATCTCTTATATCCCCATATGCCGGCTCCATAAAGTGCCATACTGAGACATTTAGCTCTATATATCTTCATCACCATCTCTGGTGGGTTAGAGCCCAGTAGGTGTCTATTGTACTGACTCTGGACAGTGCCTCAGACTGGAAAATTGATTCTATCATCTCTTCCAACACAGTAGCTTAGAGTTCTACATTCAGGTTGATCTGTCTTACACCTCCTGATTGTTAATTTAACTTTGGTATATTGTCTGAAATCAAACAAGCTTTGGCAGATCCTATAAAGAGTACATTGTATCACAAGCGCAGCAGTGTTTTTGGTGAAGTCAGGCACAGTTAATGAGGATTTCCCAAAATAAAGGTCATTAAAAACCACAATTTCCTCCACTAGTAATGCCATTCAATGGCAGAGGATGTTTGCTCCCTCTTTCTACCTCTTACCTGTCTTTAAAAAATGTCTTAATTGATTTGAAATGCTGTTCGCAGGTGGGGCCCAACTCATCTTTTTTTCGGACTGGTACCTATTTTTCCTCATCGGCCTTTAATTCAGAGAAAGACAGTGAAAAAAACACAAGGGGTTAGAAGGAGAAGAAGAAAGACAGAAAATATAACAATGTGGAAGGGGAAAAGGAAGGAACTTGCAACACTGAGATAAAGGGGCAGGGATTGTCCAGTGGTAAATTAAAGGGGTATGAGTTTGAATCAAGTCTACGAAGCCTTGGCATTCGGCATGCTGGCATACAAAAGCGTCAGTCTCAGTCTTCAGAGCAAAACCTTAGGTCTGTCACTTATTCTTTTACAAATTAAAACACTACTTTTCACTACTAATGTGCACCTTGTCATTGAACTCTTCTGCTCAGCAATGGGCACCTGTGGGTATTTTTCCTGGTTTCATGGCGGTCGCCATGGAAAGGCTGTCTGAAAGGGACAATGCAATTCCTACAGTGGTGCCTGAGCAGGTACCACCCGTATTGTAGGGAATATGATCTGGCCGACGGGCTACCTAAGCCCATCCGAAGTGTTGGTCTCTCTTACCAATGCTGTCTGACCGACTGCATCATAATGCGATGTTTGAACCGCTCTACTGGATGTCGGTCGGACCGTCATTGTCACCCTATGGATGGTGGTCCAACAGACATCCTGATGATGTCCTTAGCAATCAGATATATGATCCTTCTCTTAAATCATTTAATATAACCATGTAATGCTGAAGTCATTCCTTCTTTAAACTTTGAAGTTGTTATTTGGGCTCAGAATATGTGTATCTGGATACAGTTGAATGAATCACACACAAAGAAGGGGGGAGAGGAAAAACGTCTACCCCAACCTCCTCTGCGAATATCCACCACACAAAGAGAGTTAGGGGTACTTGATTTTACACTAATATGTATGGTGGGTAAACTGCCCTCACCCACAATTTGTAGCATGCTTTATCATAGGGCTTGCTTACCAACACCCCTGCGCAGACCAATGCTTGTGGTGGAGCAAAAGGGAAGTTGTAGACAATACAAACATAAACTTATAGGGATCAAAAAAGTATTAGTGCAGAACTTGAAGTCTAAAACTGGCTCAGGAATATCCGCTGCTATGCTTTATTCCTGGATTTCCCAGCCAGGATTGAAAATAAATATTGTATGGTGGTGTCAGGGATTTTTAGTAGCCCTTCATCCCTCCTAGCTGCATAATTGTCAACATGTTTCAGATGATTTAATATAGCACGGGTCTTTACAGCTTTTGTTAGGACCTCTAATCCCCTATATTCCCCTTCTTTCCTACCTTGCTTCTGTAGGTTCAGGGTAGGCCCACTTTAGTCTCGGGCTGCTCAAAACACATGGTGCAAGGAGAGAATTGCAGGGACGGCGGTCTCACCTTGATGAATGTGTGGCCACAGGGAGTTGCCATCGCTCCTACGCCTGTTCGAGCTTCAACTACATTGAAACATGGTATTACTGCAGTGTAAAATCAAATACTCCTACCTTTCTTTGTGTATGTGTACAGTTGAATGAAGCCTTTTTGAATCACCTTTGGGGATACTAAATCTATCTCAGTCAAACCCCCTTCACTGCCATTGTCCGGAACCACAGACTCAACATCGTCTCCTATGCCAACAACACCCAGCTGATCCTCTCCCTCACCAACAAACCCACAGCTGCCAGAATCAGCTTCCACAGCGGGAGGAAGGCTTTTGCCACCTGGATAAAAGATAGTTGCCTCAAACTCAATTCGGACAAGACTGAATTAGTCATCCTGGGACCCACCCCCTCAGCTTGGAACGACTCCTGCTGGCCCACTGCACAGGGAACCCCCACGGACCACGCACGTAACCTCAGCATAATACTAGACTCCTCGCTCACAATGAACCGCCAGATCAATGCCGTATCCTCATGATGGTTCCATACGCTCTGCCTGCTTCAGAAGATATTCAGATGGATCCCCACAGAATCCAGAAAGATGCTCCCATCAACAGCAGACTCAATTACGGCAATGCACTCTATGCCGGTGTCACCCAGAAACTCCTCAGGAAACTACAGAACGTTTGAAATGCTGCAGCCAGACTGGTCCTCAACATCCCCCACCAGAGCCACATCCTTGAGCTCCTCTGAGAACTCTACTGGCTCCCAGTCAACAAAAGAATCACCTTTAAGCTCCTCACACATGCCTACAAAGCTCTCCACGATGCAGGACCAGCATATCTGAACCACCGCCTCTTATTCCAAGTACTGGCTAAACACCTTTGCCCTGCCCAACTGGCCCTGGCCATCGTCCCACGGATCTACAGGACCAGAACTGGAGGAAGATCCTTCTCCCACCTCACTGCCAAGACCTGAAACACCCTGCCTCTCCACCTCATGCCATCCCCGTTGCTAACCCAATTCAGGAAGGATCTCAAGACCTGGCTTTCGACTGAACCCCTGCTCCCAGACAGATCAGCAGCCTCCCCTTCCCCCTCAACACCTTGAGACCCTTACGGGCCAGTAGCTACGCTATATAAACCCCTGATTGATTGATTGACAAGCATTAAATTATCACTCTTTTCAGCAAAATCTAGACTTTATTAGTCATCTCCATGTTTAGAGCAGGAGAATAAATCTAGTGAAGAAAATAATTCACTCTCTCTGAAACAAGAAAACAACAACAGCAGACCATGCAAGTGTTTATTAAGAGAGCCAAATCTGATCTGGATGACTATGAATTACAAAAACGTACACCAAAAACTTTGCAAAAGCCACGTTTAAAGAAGTACTTTAAAAAAAGTTTCACCTGAGGAGCAAAACTGAACATCAGGTTTATTTGTCTTAGCTCATCTTTTGGCTGCTTGTTATAAAGCACTGCCAACATAATTGTATTTAATTTTTTGTTCCTGATTAAAGATGCTGATGTATGATTTTGCATATTAATCAATTATCTTTCCTGAAACATTCAGATAAATGAACCAGGATGTGCAAAACTATGTAATGTTTTTTGCAAAATTACATGACATGGAATGAACATTTTTTAAATTGCACAAAATTATGCCTGTAGAGCAAAATGTACTTTGCTACTATCTCACATAACATGTTACATGAACGTACACTTCACATAAAAAAGGATTGCACGATACCAGAAGGACACTGTTTTAAGCAGAAAACGATGTACTTCCTGTTCAAACTTGTCTCCCCTGTCCAAGCAGTACACAAAATTGAATAATAAGTTTGAGAAATTTCACAAAGTTCATGCAAAGAGAAACTCTGGAATTTAGTTTACTTAAAATTTCACATAGGCTTAATAATGATGCATTATTCCCTCCAGAAAGCCTTGCCATAGATCATGTGGTAACGAGGCTGAATCTGTAGCTCACATACTTTTGTTTTGCATGTCAGTACATTCCAAAAGGAGAGACTATGGACCAGGTGTACGACCATTCCATTTTGTGTGTCGCAAATTGAGACGTTTTGCGACTCCCAAAATGGAATGTACAACAGTGCCTGAGACACTGTTTGCTATTTTCAAATGGGTTGCAATGGACCTGCCTCATTAATATTCATGAGGCAAGTCGGTATTTACTACCCATTGGGAATAGCCTTCAAATACAGGGATGGTGGCCTGCTGGGGACTGCAGACCCCATGTCTGTGTTTGATTTTTTAATTAAGCAACTTTTTTTCCCAATGCTACCTGTTTTCCTAAAAAGAAAACGGGACGCGTATTAAAAAAAAAATGAACATTTTTCTTTTCATTTTTTAAGGGCAGGCAATACAAAATATTTTCGCACCCATTCAGGAAGGGGAAAGGGTCCTCTGGGGACCCCTTCCCGTTTGCGAGTGGCTTACCACCTACTTGAAGAAGGTGGTGAACTGCGAGTGTTTTGCAACCGCAAACACTGTCGTAAAACAATGGTACATACCATTCTGACTTGCTATTAGGAAGGGACGCACCTACCTAATAGCGACTCGCAAAAACTATTTTGCGAATCACAGACTCGCAAAATAGCGCTTGTACATACCACCACCCTTTTCTGCAGTTTGCAAACGGGCCGATTTCCCGTTTGCGACCGTTAAAAAACGGTCGTACATCTGGCCCTAGGGGCCAGATTTACATCCCTTCCATGTTGTGACTTGCAAATTGCGTCGTTTTGCGACTCGCAATTTGCGATTCGCAAAATGAAATTTCCAACAGTGTCTCAGATCAGTGTCTCAGACACTGTTTGTGATTCCTAATGGGGTTGCAAATTGCCTGCCTCATTAATATTCACGAGGCAGGTTGCAATCTTCAATTTGCAACCCATTGGGAATGGCTAGCACTTTCAGGGATGGTGGCCACCACATCTGTGACTACTTTTTAAATAAAGCAGTTTAAAAGGAAAACGGGATGCATTTAAAAAAGAAAATTAAATGTTTTTGTTTAATTTTTTGTCTTAAAAGATATCTTTGCTGCCAGTCACAAAAGGAAAGGGGTCCCTTGGGGACCCCTTCCTGTTTACGAGTGGCTTACCACCTTTTTGAAATGGGTGGTAAACCATGAGTGTACAATGAAGTATGACTCGCTATTTGGAAGGGACACCCTTGGCATGTCCCTTCCTAATAGCGAGTCGCAAACCCTATTTAATAGGTTATCGACTCGCAAAATAGGGTTTGTACGTAGGGCAGACCAATTTTGCAGTTGTAAACGGACCGATTCCCCGTTTGCAACTGCAAAAAATGACCGTACATCTGGCCCTAAATCTTTCCATAGTTAATTAAATTTTCACTTCATGGTGTTATTCAAACTTTTCATTATTTTCTTATGGCAAAGTCGGGATATATTTAGCACTTAGGGGCTGATTACGATGTCGTTAGGAAGCGCTCCGAATGGGATTCGGTATTGTTGAATCCTATTCGGAACACTTGTTTCCTGCTGAATCGTACTATTTTCCCAACAACCGATTAAGATGCCCGGAAACCGTTCCAGCAGACCGAATCGGTTCTGAAAGGCATCCGGACAGCCCGGGTCTTTCAGAGCAGATTCCTACCGGTCTATGGACACGGTTCCTGTACGAGCGATTACGATGACCGATTCGGACCGCCGTTCCGATTCGGTTTGCCCGAGATGAAACAGTTGCTGGAATCTGTCTTTGGGAGCATATAGCAGGCCCCCCTTCACCCGGGGCCTTCCGAATCAGTCCCGTGGGGGTACCCAAGGGACCCTCCTTTCCAACCATGCACAATGTGGCAGGCACCAAGGGGTGCCCACCACAGGGTGCGCGATTTTCCCCAACCATCCCTTTCTTCAATGGGAGCCTGTGTATTCATTTGGAACACAGGCTCCCATTGAAGTCAATGGGAGTCCGACCGAATCGTATCTGGATGCATCCAAATCGCTCGGTCTGACTCCCACGATTCGAGTCGTTCAGAAAGCATTCCTGGACCGACTTGGTAGGAATGCTCTCCGGACGAGATCGTAATTAGCCACAAAGTGGTCAAATGTTCAATAAAGTCAGTATACCTAATTTATAATATGTAAACTCTAAATTTCTATTTTGAACTGCATTCTTGGTACTCCAATTTGAAATGTATATTATCGTTTTGTTTAAACAAATTAACTATTATTAAACCTCAATGATAATATAGATTTTCCTCATCCATAAGTATAAAAAATACAAAATTAATAATTGACTAAAATACTATAAACAAACTACTCTTGCTGGATCTCAGAATAAAGGGTGAGATGGGACAAGGGTACATATGAATATATTCTGTAAAGCAAGGAAGTGGTACAGTACTGTGTTATTTGAAAACATTTTGACCTGAAAAGCCTGAATCGATTTGGCTCATACAGTCTCTAGTTAAATTGCCTCAATGAATTAATCAACCCATTTACTTCGTAAAAAAAAATCCTAAAACAATACAGTATAAACAAGTGCAAATTATATTGAATGATCTAATATCCTTTTACTTTCACGTTATTTAGGCACATGTCATGTATCTCTTCTTACGAAATATTGGCACGTTATTGCAGTTCATAGTACGAAGAGCTGGTGCGTTTCAAGATTTACATTCTTTACGTCTCTATATTGTTGGTGCCTCCCACAGGAATATAGGAACAACCGGGTTACAACGCAAGAAAACGCCTGATTCTTGTTTGCATGGCAAAATTGACACTGACTGTTTCATGCTAAAGGGAGAAAAAAACAGCTATATCTACCTGAAGTGTAGAACGTGCACAACACCTGAAATCGAGTCTCAGTTTTAGTGATCTTCCCACAAATGCAAAAGCAAAATAAAAACAATAAATGTGGTAGGTAGAATGTTTGAATTCATCTCAGCCAGATGGAGTTGCATGGTGGTACATGCCAGGTCATTTTTAGGCCACTAAGGGGCCAGACATTTAGACGCTGTTTCGTTCCAATAAGAACGGTCCAGCCTCTCCTGCCAGCCTGCTTCTCCTCTACAGAGGAGATCAAAGAGCCTAAATCTATATGGTGTATATATATATATCAGTATGGTGCAGAGTTAATCGTATCGCACATTGATCATGGGACCCATGTCTGAACATACTCGTCACACTTAGCGGAGCATCTGATTTAGAAAAACAAACAATTGATGGATGGAGTGCTAAAATTAATCTCAGCCACTGGTCATCCAATCTATACTTTGTAGGCTAGATTTTTAATTTAAATTAAGTTATCCCAATCAGAAGGTCGGAGTCTGGCTCAAATAGGTGGTATTTAGTAATAAAGGCCGCAGTTACGCATTTGATAATCCTTCTAAAATGCCATGTATATCTGTGAGACTGCAGTTTAATGCTACTTGAATCTCTCTAAAGGAGAGAACTCCCTAAGCTCCTTAGGCACATGACCTCACCTCACTGAATGTGTCTTTCATGTGTACTACCTTACAGCAGGCCATGGTCATCTTCATGTCACCTCTTTGCAAGAGTCACAAATATGGATCTCAGCCGTCCAATAACTGAAGAGTGCACTTCACTTACAAAGGAGGTATGCTGAACCAGCTCGGCCAAAAACGTGGACTTCTAGGAATCTCCCTGAGCCACGGGTAAGGTGAGCCCCATGTAATACAATAAAAAGCACTGTCCTGGGATCTTTAATGTCAGGTCTGTTCGGGGGACCCTAGAGAAAAATCAGACCAGAAAGATGCTGCTTCTTCCTTCTGATTGTAAGTGCCAATTTTCTTGTCATATAACATTGATAGTCAACCTGCGCCCTTTATTGCGATATCACACTTTGGTGTACTAACCTAAAGTCACAGGGGCAGATTTACAAGCCCCCTGCGCCACCAGTACGTCACTTTTCGTGACGTACTGGTGGCGCAGGGGGCTCCTCGATATTTACAAGGAGAGGAAAAGCCACCATGCGTGACTTTTCCTCTCCTTGTAAATACCGTCCCTTCACACGCAGCACTTTGCGGTGAAGGGGCGTTCCATGGGTGTTGCTGTGGGTGTTCCCACGCAACACCCATGGAACAAGACACATCTCCAGAATTACGAGAAATCGTAACTCTGGAGATGCGTCTGAAAGCTACGCCACCCTAGAGGTGGCGTAGCGAGGCGCACCGAGGAGAAATGTTTTCATTTCTCCTCGTTTTCCTCTTTCAATGCGTGCTGCATTCTGCAGCACGCATTGAAAGAGGAAAAGCCTGTACTGATTGTTTTTGTGCAGAAAGGTGCCCCTTCCTGCACAGAAACAATCTCCCCATGGCGCAGGCATCCTTGCACCATGGTGCAAGGGTGCCTGCGCCGGCGCTTGGCAGCTGTTTGTGCGCCAGCGCAGGGAGAGCACAGGAATGCGACATATTCTTGTAAATATGTCGCATTCCTGTGCTCTGAAAGTGCCGCAGCGTGGCGCAGCCAAAGGGCTTGCAGCGCCACGCTGCGGCACTTTCTTGTAGATCTGCCCCTCAGTACTGGTGAAGTATCAATGATATACCAACATTGTTCTGCGAACCGCTTTCATGCAAACCTCCACTCCCTCTCACAAACGCAAACTCCTTTAGTGAGCGCGCAGCTCCAGATGAGAAACGGCCCTGAAAGGGAATTTCACTTAGTGTCCACAGTAGGGACACTGGTACTCCTAGACTAGCATTGTTGGACTGTTCCTGCAGCATTAATGTATGCAAATATTCACAGGTGTTATACTTCTGATCGATGACTTTACCAAACAATACTTACTGACAGAGGAATGCACCTGAAGCGGTTCAGTCATCTGATGCTTCAAGATTACCTTGCATCTGTCTTTCAATGAACATATTCACACCATCAGAAGGGCCATCGTATACCCTGCAACTCTGCTATGCACAATTCAGTTTTGTACCTACTGCTTTTGCTCATCATATACAATTTAACAAGATACTTATTATTTAATGTAATTGAAATAAGGTTATCATCAAAGAACGAAGTGAACCGAAAGAATGATAAACACTCACTCAGGAATTGTTATTGAGAAGCAACTGCATGGAAGCTGGCATAGTACAAGCGTGCAGCAGAAGACTGATTTCATTTGAACTTCTGCGAATGCCTAATTTATAATTCAGTGGCATTTGCTAGGGCATATGTTGCATAACACTAATAATTCTGTGATGAACAGTATCCAAATATAATCTCAAAATCCAAATACAGATTTAACTGACGAAAACAAAATGTGAAGGATTGAATTAGTGTTACAATCTGTATGGACAAAGATGCTATTGTGGGTGGAGCAAATGTCAATTGAAATTATAAAAATACTCTTTTGAAACTAATTGAAGAATGTTACAGTTACGATGGCGCATGAGGTTGTGTTGTAAAAGGAGGTTTTTCAGCTCATTATTGAATTGTTCAATTATTGCAGATGTGCTAATTGAAGCATTGGTCATTAGCAACCTGTACACTGCTATGCAGTATCGCTTTCAGAAACCCTCAACGCGTTAGTGCATTTATATTCGCATAATTCAAAATGGCACACTGTTGCGGGTACAATGGTTCATCAATTGTCAATCTGTTCAATTAAAAAATAAACGGCCATATACAGATTGTATGAATTCAAACATGAGCTGGGAAAAATGTGGATCCGTTTCTAAAACTTATAGTACAAATCTTTACATGAATGCATTTAAATGTAATAGCAATTTTCACGCTTGCTATCCGTTGATATGAGTGAACTTGTTCCTAGGCAATCGTCTTTAGAGTGGCCATCACTTCCTTACTTCGGTTTCCAGCATGTTTTGAAAGACATCTTTCTGTATAGTTAAGTAAGCTAGTGTAAAGGATGAGGTGCCTCAATTTCGAAATAAAATAATGCAAAGGATATATTTTTCGAATATTATATAGTGCTCGCATTTTATTGACATCTCCCATGACAGAGCATTTCTTGGGGTTTGTGAAATTATAAAGTTATAAAGTAGTGCATGCACAAAGTTTGTATTTTGTTTAAAAAAACAAAAAGCTTCTGTGACCTTTCATGGGAGGGAGAAACTGCTCCCACTGGTGTATGGAAGTAGTTATCTGAGACCCCTTGGCAGCCGTCTATGCCAGCGGCATAGATGGCTGCCAAGTGGTTTCCAAGTGCCAAGTGCTTTCAAGAAGACGGGTGACGTTTCCAAACTTTCCAAGAGGCGAAGTTTCGCCTTACCTGATCCACTCTCTAGCTGGATGATTAATCCTACCTGCAGTGAATTTCAGGCTGAAGAAGATTGTGTTTCTCTTTTGTCAGCCAGGGGTGCTCCAGGCTTGAGTGATAGTAGGAAAATGAAAGTTACCGGTGAGTTATTGCACTTCAGAAGAGGATGAAATGGCTCTGGTAGATGATATAAGTGTGTTGGTGGAGTTCGTTCATGGCCCTATACAGCACTTGGAATAATTAGAGAGAAACACAGTCTTAATGTGCGACCATAAAGTTTCAACAAATTAGAATAAACTGTTAAAAAAAAACTTTTAGGCCCGACGTAATAGAGTAGCCGTCATCAGATTATATGTGGTCAACACTAAAGCAGCTTTAAGCAGCACTACTGAAAGACCTGCTTTGGCTCCACTCACACATTTATATCCCTGAGTGCAGCATTTGATTGGACAAAAGTCGTGTGCTACCACTGAAAAGTAGTTATTTTGGCATAATGAAGTCTGGAGTAAAGTACAATAGATTGTATTGGTGTGTCATAGAGTAAAGTGTCATGGAGTGGAATACAGTGGCATAGAGTAGGTAGTAAATTGTTATAAATTGGAGAGGGGTCTCATACAGTAGATTTGAGTGCTGTGTCATATATAAAAGTGTTAAATAGTGGAATATAAGTTATACAATGGAGTGTACAGAAATATAGTGGAGTATAGAGTTTGACAGTGGAGTGATAAAGTGTAGTAGACTTATAGAGTTGACTTATTTAGAGTGGAGGAGAGCATCATACAGTGGAGCGGGGTAGAGTGGAGTGGCGTTGACTGTAGTGGCGTAGAGTGGATACATACAGTGGAATAGTGTACATTGGAATAGTGTACAGTGGAGTGTAGAAGAGTGGAGTGGCATAGAGTGGAATAGCAGAGTAGAGTAGTGTACAGTGGAGGGACGTAAAGGTGAGTAGGGTACAGTAAAGTAGCGCAGAATGGGGTGGCATATACTGAAATGGCATAGCATAGAGTCGAGGAAACTGTTATAAAAAGGAGTGGCGTCCCATACAGTAGGATGGAGTGTTGTGTCATATAGTGTTGGAAACTGTCATAGAGCGGAGAAGAGTGTTGCACCATAGTTTAAGGCATAGAGTCCAGAGAAAATTTGGACAGTGGAGTGTGCTGGGATAGAGTGGATTAGAGTCTAGTAGAGTGGCATAGATTGAAGTGGGATTTTGTAGAGTGGAGTTATATAGAGTGGAGGAAAGTACACTAGAGTGGTGTATAGTGAACTAGCATACAGTGGAGTAGCATAAAGTGAAATAGCATAGAGTGGAGTGGCGTAGAGTGGAATAGCATATAGTGGAGTAGCATACAGTGGAATGGCATAGAGTGTAATAGCGTATAGTGTATTAGCCTACAGTGGGTGGCGTACAGTCAAGTGGTGCAGAATGGAGTGGTGTATTGTGGGGTGGGGTAGACTGTGATAGCATTCAGTGAAGTGGCGTACAGTGGAGTGAGGTAGAGAGGAATACCATTAAGTGGAGTGGATAAGACTGATGTTGTGTACAGCGTAATAACATAGAGTGGAGTTGCAAAAAGTGGAAAAGCATAGAGTGGAGTACAGTGGAGTGACATATAGTGGAATAGCGTAGAGTAGAATAGCTTAGAGTGGAATAGCGGAGTGGAGTGGCTTACAGTGGAGTAATGTAGACTGGAGTGGTGTACAGTAGAGCGGGGTAGAGTGGAGTAGCATATAGTGGAGTGCCATAAAGTGGAATAGCGTATAGTAAAGTAGCATACACTGCAGGGGCGTACAGTGAAGTGGAGTAAACTGGAGTGGGGTAGAGTGTAATAGCATACAGTGGAGTGGTGTACTGTGGACTGGCATCTGATGGAATAGCTTAGAATGAAGTGGTTGTAGATTGAAGTGGAATACACTGGAGTGGGGTAGAGAGGAGTAGCATACAGTGTAGTGGCATACAGTGAAATAACATACAATTGAGTGTTGTACAGTGAAGTGGCATACAGTGGAATACCATAGAGTGGAGTGCAGTGGAATGGCATAGAGTGGAATATCAAATATTGGTGCAGGATATAGCGAAGTGACGTACAGTGGAGTGGCATACCCTGAAATGGAGTAGAATGGAGTATTGTACATTATAATAGTGTAGAGTGGACTCGATGTAGTGAAGTTTTGTACAGTGTAATAGCGTAGAGTGGAGTGGTGCAGCAAATAGAGGCGTACAGTGGAATGGGGTAGAGTGTAATAGCATAAGGTGGAGTGGCGTATATTGGAGTGGTGTCCAATGGAATAGCGTGGAATGAAGTGGCATAGAGTAGAGTGCCATACATAATCTCCAGATTTACCAATCAACGCAATGCCACACATGGTGGACTTGCTTTACTTTGTAAATCTGACTCAAGAATTGCATTGCACAAGCGACACCATGCATGATGTAAGGGTAACGCAATCCAATAATATAGCTAGGCCTTATTATATTTTGGGCAATAGTATACAGCGGTTACTTTGCAGTATACATGCGATGACCAGCCAGTACATAATTGGGTAATGGCTGTTTTTAGAGAATGGAAAAGCAGCCATATTGTTTTTACTCCGCTTTGGCTGTGTTCAGTGTTAGTGCTTTGGATAAAGTAAGACAGTAGGTCCTTACTTATTACCACTTTATTAATGTTGTAATAAGTAGGGAAATTTATTGATATTTTTATACATATTTTTAAATAAGTTTATGGCCATGTACCGTGGTAGTTTCACAAAGTTTTATGAAATTCCATGAAAGTACCGCGGTCACAGATATCACTAGGTTCAAATGCCTTGAACTTAAAATATACTTACCCTACTTAACTTCCATAGACAAAAAACATCATCTGTGCACCATAACATATAATTCTGCAAAAATTCATATGCTATGTCAAAAACAATAGCCTATGGAAAATGTATTGGGGGATAAACGCGTTTTGGGCACCCCTTTTATCTTCGCACCCCCTTAACGATTCACCACAAAAAGTTACATCTTCTCAAAATGAACAAAATGATACAGGTCTGGAAAGTTTTGGGGTGAATCGTCAAATGGGTGGAAAGTTCCAAGGGAGCTAAAATCTGAGGAATTACTATCTCTGGAAATACTAACTATAACTACAGAGTGGTTATCAGATTTAATGTGATTTCTTTCTTTTTATCTGTTGCATTTGTTATGAATTTGTTTATTGGTTTATGTAATCAAGTGACCATAAATGTGTCTTTTAGTTGATCATGAAGTAATTCTGAAACTTTTCATTTGCAGTCTAGTTTATTTTTTGGGCTTCCTTTCTACTTTTATAGGATTGTGCAATATATGAAGCCCAGAGTGAATGAAAGACAATCATTGTTGTTGCTATAAAAATTGTGATTACTATGTTTTTCCTTGTGACTGTAGGAAAGTGATCATTTATGCCCTGATCACCCCCATTTTTTACTGATATTGGTGGTTACTGACTCTGGAAGTGCCCTGGGCTCTGCTAACCAGGCCCAGTGCTCTGTCCTGAAAAGGTATATGGTAATTGGTGTAATTATTACCTACCTGTAAGTCTCTAGTATATGGTAGGGCATGTATGTTTAGAGATCCCAGTGGACTTGATGCACTTAAGCATGCACTGCTGTGGTGTATGGTGTCATTTAAAAGCCAGCCCTGCCTTGCAGGCTGGTTTTAACATAAAACTGTGTCTAAATTCGACTTTAGAATTAAAAGTACTTCCAAAGTCCAAAACAACCTTTTATTACATATAAGTCACCATTAAGGTCTGCCCTATGTGTCCCAAGTGTTGGGGTCTTGTTATAAAAAGCAGGGACATTATAAAATATGTTTCATATGACCTCATGAGTGAAGAACAGCCAAAGTATTTTGTTGTAGTGCTGCTAGCTCCAGAGGCTAACATGGGGAGGCTTCATTCAATGAATCAATCAATCACAAGATTTGTAAAGTGCACTACTTACCCGCAAGGGTCTCAAGGCGCTGAGGGAGAGGAGAGGGGGTGTTGCCGCTACTGGTCGAATAGCCAGGTCTTGAGTCGTCTCCTGAAGGTCAGCAGGTCTTGGGTCTGTTGTAGGTTGAGGGGAAGGGTGTTCCAGATCTTGGCGGCGCGGTGAGAGAAGGATCTGCCTCCGGTGGTGGTTCTCCAGATGTGCGGGACGGTGGCCAGGGAGAGGTCGGCGGAGCGGAGCTGACGGTTGGGAAAGTAGAAGGAGAGTCGACTGTTGAGGTAGGCTGGGCCGGTTTTGTGGAGTGCCTTGTGTGCGTGGATCAGGAGTTTGAAGGAGATTCTCTTGTCGACGGGGAGTCAGTGCAGGTTTTTCAGGTGGGGGGTGATGTGGCTGTGGCGTGGAATGTCGAGGATCAGGCGTGCAGAGGCGTTTTGGATTCTTTGCAGTCGTTTGATGAGCTTGGTCGGGGCTCCTGCGTAGAGGGCGTTTCCGTAGTCGAGTCTGCTGCTGACGAGGGCCTGGGTGACTGTTCTTCTCGTGTCTGTCGGGATCCACCAATAGATCTTGCGGAGCATGCGGAGGGTGTTGAAGCAGGAGGAGGAGACTGCGTTGACTTGCTTGGTCATGGTGAGCGTTGAGTCGAGGATGACTCCCAGGTTGCGTGCGTGGTTGGTTGGTGTCGGGGGTGCCCCTAGTGACGAGGGCCACCAGGAGTCGTCCCAGGCTGATGGGTTGGAGCCGAGGATGAGGATCTCTGTCTTGTCTGTGTTCAGCTTTAATAAAGTCTATCTTTTCACAGGAGTTAGCTAGCAGCTTAATTCAAACTATCAAATTAATAGTTACAATAAATCCAACAACTTGCGAAGTTCAGATTTGTTATAACTATTACAGGAAAGTAGTTTTGGAACTTACTTTCCTGAAGTTACCTAAAACAGCTCTGTAGCATCCTCTTCTAATTGGCCAGCCTCTGGCAGCCTGAGCCAAGCTGCTCCCTAATTAGGTGTGAAGAGGCCTGGGGCTGAAATATTGCAGCCATTTGGTGGGAGGAGATTTGCTTCTTGGAGAAGCCACGGACAGGAAGGGGGCTGGTCTTCAAAGATTGAAGCACAGATGTCACAGGACCCAGCCAGCCTCCAATTCCTTGATCCCCAGCCAGATGGGAGCCCCTATAAATAGATCAAGAGAGGGCCTGGAAGGGGAGTGTAGGGAAAAGTTAGCCACACTCGTGATTTTGGCTATCTAGACTTGAACTCCAAGGAGAGAATTTCTCCATTTTGATTTTTGTAGGAAATGTGCATTCAGGGACAAAAATATGCCACACTTCCTAAGAAGATGTCATGGCAGAGGATGGCAACTTGAACCACATTGATTGGGGTGTCCTACTTCTTGCCAGCCCAGAATGGGGTATAAATATGGGCGTGCTATTGGGGCACCTCAGATCCCTGCCTCAAAAATCTGGAGAAGAAGGACTGCCTCTTGGACCCTTGGACTGCACTACAGAGGCCTGCATTCAGAAGGACTGCACGCACCTGCTGCACTCTAAAGGCTCCTCCCAAGAAGGACTGTGCATGTCTTAAAGTATGAGGAGCGAACTTTCTGAGAAGAAACAGGTAGAAATGTGCTAGAAGAAGTCACCTGCAACATCCACTGAAAGGAGAACTCCAGCTGACCAGCTTCGTCTGGATTTTCCTGGACTGATGAGGTACATTGTGGGAGTTGGAGTCCCAGACCCTAAGAGGCCCTAAGATCTCCTGAACCCTTGGCTGGTGCTGTTGGACCCTTCGTAATCCTCAAGGAAACTTTCAGAAGAAGATATGAAAGTTTTGGAGCTTTTGGCAACTTTTGTGAAAAAAGTCCCAGAAAAAGGCCTGGAATCGACAACGAAAGTCAAGCCAGCGATGTCGAACCGTGACTCTGCCTGACTGCACAGGTTTGCCCCCCTGAAAGCTCCGGAGCTCCTCGCCGTTGACGAAGAAGATAAAGACATCCATGGCTTACTGTGGCATTGCTCTGCAGCAGTTCGTCATCTTCAACTCAAAACTTGGATCGAAGACCCCATCACTCAACATCGAGTGAAAAAGCTCCAAAAACAGTGATTAAGTCAGAAGATAAAAACTTGACCTGGTCCTACCGCTCATCGTATCCAATCCAGGCTCCATCGTGGTGGGCCTGAAACCATTGCAGGGCGACCAAATAGCGACAGTTGGTGCTTTACACTTTTTGGCACTAGAATGCACATATTTTTTTATTTAAACTATATTAATTCATATCTCCTGTTCCCTACATTGAATTCTTGTAATTTTGGTGTCATTGTAAAGAAATTCTCTATCCTTAGAAATTGGTGTTGTGTCTTTTACTACATTACTTTTTTGGTGATATTAAGTGCTTTACACACCTGTCCTCTAAGTTAAGCCTGACTGCTCATCTGCCAAGCTACCAAGGCTTGAGAAAGAAATAATTCATTGAGGCTTGACTAGACCTCATTAGTGATTGTGGTATTATTACTAGTGTAGATACCTACCTGCACCTACTGATAACCAACCTTCCTACTTTTGGTGCGCAGTAGTGGGATTCAGAACTTATTTAAGTAAAGCAATTAAAATTGCTTTAAATTGGACTATTGCAAACTTGAATTTGAATTTTCAGAAAAGTGTTGGCAGTAGTCACCTGCAATGTCTACTGAAAAGGCAACTCCAGCTCACCAGCTTCACCTGGGTTTTCCTTGACTGACAAGGTGCATTGTGGGAGTTGGAGTCCCATACCCCACAGGGCAAACCGGAGCTTCTGAACCCTTGGCTAGTGCTATTGGACCCTTCCTGACCTTCAGAGAACCATTCAGAAAAAGATCTGAAAGTTTGGCAACTTTTGTAAAAAAAAAGCTCCGGAAAACAGTCAGCATCGATGACGAGAGTCAAGCCGGTGACGTCTGACCACGATTCAGTCTGACCGCCCAGGTTTACCCTGCTGAAAGCTCCAGAGCTCCTTGCCACCGACTATGAAGACAAAAACCTCCAGGGCTCACAGAGGCATCGCATTGGAGCAGGCCATCGTCATCGACTCAAACATCGGATCCAAAGACACGTTCACTCTACGTCAAGAGAAAAAGCTCCAAAAAAGTGACTAAGTCAGAAGATAGAAACTTGACCTGGCCCAATCACTCATCGGATCCAACCCACTCCCTATCATGGTTGCCCTGAGACTATGGCTTTGTCCCTGTCCAGCGCAAGCCATGGTTGGCCCTTTACACATTTTGGCACAAAAAAACACATATCCAGTACTCTCCTTTGGATGTTTGTTGTTTTGGTATCATTTTAAAGATAAAAATGTTGTTTTGGTGATATTAAATGCTTTACACACCTGTCTCCTAAGTTAAGCCTGACTGCTCATCTGCCAAGCTACCAAGAGTTGAGCAAGGATTAATTTATTGAGAATTGACTGGACCTAATTAGTGATCATGGTATTTTTACTAGCTGTAGTTATCTACCTGCACCTACTAATAACCCACCATCCGACAGTGGCTGTTGGAAATGGCCCTTTCTGCAGGGTCACCCCCAAACTTTTTGACATCGTCCTCCCCTATTTTCTGACCTCATTTGTGTTGGCTTTAGGACTCTGTGTACTTTACCACTGCTTACCAGTGCTAAAGTGCTTGTGCTCCCTCCTTAAAATATGGTAACATTGACTTATCCATTATTGACATATTTAATTTAATCATAAGTCCCTAGTAAAATGCACTACATGTGCCCAGGGCCTGCAAATTAAATCCTGCTAGTGGGCCTGCGTTTCAACCAGACAAGATAAATCCAAGGATACCTAGGGACCAAGGGTAGTTTTAAAGTTATAAAGAACAAAGGTCCCTAAGCATGCATACAGGAGAATAATACTTTGGGTACACAATAATAATGTCCAGGGAGAATTCGATCTATCAGTAGTTTATTTGTATACAAATCAAAATTGGTTCTTTAGGGGTATGTACACCTACGGGGTGCACCACTACAGCTATTGCACAAACACACAGGAAAAAAAGGGGTTTGTGACAGCAAGAATTACATAAAACCAAAAGTGTCTCTTTTTGTTAATGAAAACACTATTGCACCGAAAGTATCAATTTTGCATACTCATACGCATCAGTGTCTTTTAGTTGACGACGTTTCGATTCACTAAACAACTGGAATCATCATCAGGACAATACATTGTTTGCCTGGGTAAATACTTCAAATATGATAAATCAGGAAATACACATTACAGCCTGTTAAGAATAACAGAGGGGGGAAAATAAGGGAAAGAGGGCGGAAAAGAAAGAGAAATTATTTCAGATTACGCACTTAAGTCTCTTAATCCAACGAGCAGTCGTGATTCATTCATGATGAGGACTTGAAGAAAATTCTGTGTTTTGTATGGAATGGATGAATCACATTTGATGCACAACCAGGTTGGACCAGCCATCAAGTGAAGTGGTCCCAAGTATGTGAGTGGCATGCAGAGTTATAAAGGGCATGCATCCATCAATGAGCAACCGCAAAGAACCAGCAATTACTGCTGCAATCTCAAAACATACCATGCTGTGCTGCATGCCAGCATATTTACCATAATATGCGTGGTAGTACGTGTCACACCTAAAACTAAGTAAATTGCAAGAATACCTAATGCAAAATGAAGGTCAACCATGATTCCATGCAAGGGATCAATGGAGATGCCAGGGGCTAATATTACAATTAGCTAAGATTCCCTTTTAATAGTGAACCTGGGCTTCTCAGACAAGGTTATGGGGATACAACTATCCAACCAGGTATGGTATCTTTTTTACTGTTTGAAGTTATTGCACAAATATTTTACACGTTACCTATTAAGTTAAGCCTGACTTCTCTGTGCCAAGCTACTATAGCGTGAGCACAGGTTAATTTAGAGTGTGTATCTGACTTACCTTGACTAGGATTGTGTTTCTTACTTGGACAGCGTGCATACTTCTGCCAACTAGAAACCCAATTTCTAACAGTGTCCAATTATCATGTCCTTCAAATAGTAGTTCATGTAGATCCTTGCTACTTCACTTTTTTATTTTGTTACAGAGGAGTGCACAGGAAGGATGGTTTTGCTTTGGCTTGTTGGGCACAGTTTTACTTTGTGAGCCAAAGATTATGCAAAGAAAACTTATGTGGATTAAGATGTATTCTATTTGTTTTGTATTTGTTTATATGTTTCCATTAGTATGTGACCATAAATGGGTCTTTTAGAAGTTCATGTAGTAAATCTGAAACTTTACATAGGCAGTCTAGTTTATTTTTTGGGCTTCTTGGCTACTTTTTGGAGTATTGTGCTATACAGATATTACTAAGTTGTTGTTCCTTATAACCTTATAACTACTTCATAACACCACTTGCAATAGCAAAACAAATTATCTACATAATCTAATGTACATTGCTGTGAAATTCACTTACAATCCAGTCAGCTGTTTTTCTGCTACATGAAAAAAAGTCAATGTAGAATGCATTGGAGTGTAAGTGTGTTTTGTGACCCCCCTTTTTTCCTTTGCACCCTCTTGACCAAACACCGCCAAACATTCAGTCATTCACCAACAGAATGGGTGCAATAGGTCTCCAAGGTTTTATGAAGATTGGTCAGTGTGGGTATTGCCACTGTGTAATAAATATATACTTAGCCATATATCAGTATATATAGCTATATATTTTCACACTGCTTCCATGCATGACAGCATCTGTCTAGCAATTAGTAAACCTCAGTGTCAGGGGTCAGGGCCGGGACAGTCCTTTAATTTTCTCCTGTTATTAATTCCTTTTTATTGCTTCACTTCAGCTTTTTAAAATATTGTCAGCTTTTTTCAGAGCAC
Organism: Calotriton arnoldi; assembly: GCA_963921515.1. Taxonomy (NCBI): domain Eukaryota; kingdom Metazoa; phylum Chordata; class Amphibia; order Caudata; family Salamandridae; genus Calotriton; species Calotriton arnoldi. The sequence continues at coordinate 424,845 of CAWUFW010007696.1, read as the reverse complement.
ACTGAAACCCCCCCAAACCCCTTGATAATGGTATGGGGCTACTTGCCTGCTATGCATTTCATCCAACACGGTCGCTGCTTATAACACAGGTGTTCATTCTCCAATTCCATTGACTATAGCCTTATAGCCCACCGTAGCAGGCTACACAGGCCATTAAAGGCCGGCTCGAGCGATAACAAGGGAGAGGGACTTTAATGCCGGTATAGCCCATCTACGGAGGGCTATAAGGACATTAGAACATTCTGCCACTAGAGGGCAGAATGTTCTAACTAATAAAACAAAGTACTCATGGAGCCCAACGGGGTTTGAAATTCCCTCAGTATCTGTGATGCCTTTGTTCACAGCAACAGCTGTAAAGAACAACAGTGGAATATTGGACCTCCGGGCTTCTACCGGCTATTAGAAGTCAGCAGCACTCCACTATTTTCAATGGAGCTCCCAACAGTCTAATGTTCAAATGTAATTTACAATTGTCTTAGCATTCCATGAGCCAACATGTTGCTTCTAAATGTGGTAGCCAAGTTAGAACCTTAATATCACGCCACATTGCAAACAACACTATTGCAAGAGAAGAATGCTGCTAAGCTTGATCTTACATTTTATTGCAAGCGTATGCCTGCCATGGTGGAGTGATGCTTACTTTTTATACTTTTATTCTTTTCATTTATTTTGCATAAGATTGTTGAATTTGTATGTGAATTCTATTGTAAATAGGCAAAGGGGTAAACAAGGAATGAGTCAGTGGGCTGATGAATGGATGTTTAAGTGCACAGATGAGTGACAGAGTGTATATATAATGAGTCATTGACGTGCTAAGTTTACCCATGATTGAAAAGACCTTTTCAGTTATGAGCAAGATGTAAGTAACAAGTGCTCAATTGAGGAACATTATTTTGCCAGGAATGCCAAACATTCTTCCATTGTTTCTTCTTTGAAGGGTCCAAACATGTGATACACAGTTTGCTGTCAGCTCTCTTCTGTTTCTTAAATTGTCTCTAGGGTCAGCTAACTCCCTCTGATTAATAATCTAACAGGTTGTGCTTTAATTCTACCATTTTAGCAAAACAGATATATAAGTCTTTATGTCTTAGTAATCTTACCCTTTATCCAGCTGTACTGTGATTTCTAGTGTGATGTACAGAAATGCTTTATAAGGGTGATGTGACAATGCTATTTTATCCTAAGTTCCTTATGGTATTTTATCCTGAGTACTTTTCTGGTGCCAGTATAGATTTTAGTCTGGCTCAAATGCTAAGATAAAGTAAGTCTACAGCTTAGTTTCTACCTCCGAATTGTACAATTATGAAACAACCAAGAATGTATGAACTGTTCTATGATATACGTAACCAACGCTTTGCATATTGGGCATGGGTTTTGTCATACATTGAGTACCTTGTGTTTATTTGTCCTGAAATCAGGAGAGCTTAATGTTATCTCCCATAGGGCATCAGTTTAGAACTGCTTTACCATATCAGTGTTAGAAATCTTACTGGCCACATGTTGCTCACAATTATTCTTTCCAATTTTGATCAACTTACTCTTGTGATTTTTCAAGTGCACCCCTCTTCTACAGATGCAACATCACTCACTGCAGATGCCATATTGTTGGGCCCAGCGTGGCATGTGGCCCAGGTATTCTGGGCAGCATCGGCTGTAGTTAACATTTTTGCCTCTAACGCCTCAGGGCCTTCAGTTTTATTGCACTGGATTAACTAAGTACTCACTTCGTATTGCTCATTGATAGTAACATGAAGAGTCAGTCATGACATTCTCTGGGCTGCAGAGACAGAGGGGCCGAATCCGATTCGGGCCGGAAAAAATACCGACCGACTCGGTACGGGATAATAGTCCGACCGACACTTACCGGTGTTGCCCGACCTGGGAAGTACGATGAAATGCATGGGAATCACGACCGACTCGCACGGAACTCAAGGCGAATGACCGACCCGGCCGGAAACAAGCTATCCGGCCGGGAAACCACACGAATCGAACCGACCGAAACGCATCAGGAAATAATCCGAACGAAACGTACCCGCGAACTCCGACCAGCGCAGTACGATGCAATGGGTGCAAATTAAGACAGATTCGTACGGAGCCCAAGCCGTACGACCGACACGCATACCAAACCCAGCCGAACAAACACAATACTCCGCGACCGACGCGTACGCCGCATATGAAACTGAGCTGAAACACAGCGGGAACGACTCGGAGTGGTGCGCACGAGACAACTGCAACGTCCTACTCGGTCAGAAGAACGACTCCTACATGCACAATAATCACAAATGAAAAAATACAAAAAAAAGGGCCAAACAAGCAATGACAAAGCCAATAAATACAGGGGGTGAAAAAAATGGCACAAGGACACACCCCCAACTCCACCTACATAAAGGCCACAAATCCCTACCATGATCCTTTGCAAATCCCACTGACCTGCCAGCACAGAACACCATCACACAGCAAACACAGACACACACACAGCTCATGCAACACAAAAGCCACACACCATTAGCACCTCAACAAATAGCACCCTCACACACACACAACAAAACCTACACACACACACCCTCACTTGCACACACACACATCAATCACCACCACCACCACCCATCACCATGCCCCCAAAGAAGAATCCTAAGTTCCTAGACAGTGAATTGGAAGTCATGGTAGACGAGATCCTGAGGGTAGAGCCACAGTTGTTTGGCACATTGGTCCAATTGACCCCCAAGTCGCAGAAAACCAAGATGTGGGCGAGGATCGTTGACAGGGTGAACGCACAATCACCATGTTTGCGCACAAAGGAAGACATCCAGAACAGGTGGTATGATGTGTGCAGGAGGGTCAGAGACCTACTCAAGAAGGATTACCTCCTGAGCCAGCACACCGGCAGTGGCCCTCCTGCAAAACCAGTATACCTCAGGCCCTGGGAGGAGAAGGTGCGGGCCATCCTACCACCAGTGAGCGTATATGGACTAACAGACATCCCAGAGCCTGGTGAGTACACAACTAATATACACAATATTGTGTGCCAATACACACACATCACTCTCAAGGGGACAGTCAAACCATCCACCCCTAGCAAATCAACAGCAACCAAAAGATAATCATCCCAAGATGTGTATGTCAGTTAGATAAACACAATACATGCCATCTCATAGTGATATGTAACTGTGTCATGACATGTACAAACCTAACAACAAATAGAGCAAGGCAGTGGCACAAATATAACCAACAAACACTGCCTGATATTTTGCCACCAATAGAACACCACCTCACAAGGAAGCTCACTTAAAGGATGGAATTCTGTGTATGCTGGTGAAGTTAGTGTAGCCAATAGCATGATGGGAGTTGTAGTCACAGATACTGCTCACCCTCACAATTGGCCCATCAACACCACTCTGAACCATGCTCACATCACAGGGAGTGGATAAGGACTGACAAGATGGCTGACACTGGCTACTGCTATGGGGAGCACAAGGCCCTGCTGGGAACTGTGCACCAACAAACAGCACAACACCACTGCCTGACATCCTGAAAGCCAACTTGCACTCTCTGCAATGCAAGCACGTTGCATGGTGTGATATCTGGCTAGCTGGGAAGGAGGACTCACAGCACTGACCATAGTTACAATTAGCTCACCTCACACACCCCTCAACACAAACTCCACATAACCCACCTGGGAGAATGCAATGCCTCACATACCAAATGAAGATCCCACAAAGAACCACCACCCTGGGTAATGCTGTGTGAAGCACAGGGACACACCTGGGACTTGTAGCCAAACAAACACAAGGACAACACTGTCAGCCTTCCTGTCAGCACAGGCACACTACCCCACAGGGAAGCACAGTCCAAAGGAAGGAAGTACGGGCATGCTGGGAAGGGGGGTGTAGGCAATAGCATGATGGGAGTTGGAGTCACAGATACTGCTCACCCTCACAATTGACCCATCAACACCACCCTGAACCATGCTCACATCACAGGGAGTGTATAAGGACTGACAAGATGGCTGACACTGGCTACTGCTGTGGGGAGCACAAGGCCCTGCTGGGAACTGTGCACCAACAAACAGCACAACACCACTGAATGACATCCTGAGAGTCAACCTGAACCCACTGCAAGGGTGGCATGCTTCATGGTGGGATAACTGGGCCAGGTGGAGAAGGATGGCCGGATGTCCACCAAATACAACCAATGCTGACCATGCACACACCTCAACATTCATATTGAAATGCCCCAGGTATGCATGACAATGTGCTACACCAATATCAACCTCTTACTGTGACAACTTAGGACAATGCAATGTACATGCCCGCATCCAGAGGTACAGTCACAACTGTCAGGTGTGTGAACCATTGATGTCTGTAGAAACATGACATACAATGTGTGTCTCTTCCAAATACAGGTGACGATGATGGGGACACAGCAGCAGGCGAGGAGGAGTCCCTGTCCCAGGCTCCGGGGGACACAGAGCTCACTGGTGTGGAACAGCCTCTGCCCTCCTCGGATGGCGAAGACCTACCTGGCACCTCCGGTGTGAGTCATCATGCAGCACCAGCTGGACCAACATCTGCACCCCCTGCACCCACCCCTCCAACAACTGCCAACATACAGACCACCCCCGCCGACACGGACAGACCAAGGACCACTGCTGACAACAGCACAGGGCCCCAGACCCACCGTGGAGCAACGGATGACAACACCACTAACAACCCCCAAGTGGGCCTTGGGTCACCTGTGCGTGCCACCGCAGGTCCTGCACGTGTCGCCAGGGGTGGTGGGAGGGGTGGTAGACATAGGTCACATAGGTCGCTGCTTGCAGAGGGGTCTGGACTGCATGATGACCCACAACTGGCACGCATCGCTGATGCGTACCAGGATAGCACCGGAGTGGTCAGACAGGTAGTGGGGATCCTCAAGGACATACAACAGCAGCAGGCTGCCCATCATGCCCGCTTGGACTCCCACATGGCCCTTGTGGAGACACACATGGCCCGTGTGGAGACACACATGTCGGGCATGGAGTCCAAGTGGGACACATTGCAAGAACTCACAGCGGTGCATAGGGACATATTGACATGCCTCCGCCAGATTAGCACCAACATGGCCACACCTCCCTGTGTGCCCACAACATCTGGTGCTGCAACAACTGACACCGCCACAGGGAGGGAGGAGGACTCTGGCGGAGAGTCCCCTGCACCTCCGCAGCCTGCATGTGAGGGTCCCCCCCCAAAGAAGAGGGGTCGTCCGAGGAAGAAAAACTGAGAGGTTGATGGCCACGTACATCCCCCAGGAAGCCAACACCTGTTCCGGAAATTCTCCTTTGTGTGCAAACGTTTCACCCTGTTGAATGCAGCACTACTTTCCCACATGACATGGGGAGTTCAAGTTGGACTAATGTATCATATGACTGTGGACTTCACTCAGGACATTTCTGCTACCAAGACTTCCAAATCATCTGGGAACTTTGGATCACAATCCCAATGTACAGCACCCATCATCCTGTGCACTATACACACACACATTTCTGTAAATAAAATCACTAGTACACCATACTTGCCACTGTTGTTATTCAAATGTGGATACTGTTATGGTGATGATGTTCTGCTAAATTACACTGTGTATGCTAACTGCTACAGAAAGTACAACACCGTCGTGTGAGTCATGGTGATGTGACACATATGAGGGAGACACACCACTAGGGCTACACAACACAGACACCAGGGCCATCGGACTCATCGCCCAAAGTGATGTTGCCAGGAAATACAGTGGAATGCACAGACACCACACCTATTCAGAGTCTGTGTCAACTAGCCCACAGGTGCAGTAAGCAAATGTCAGTCAGATGTGTGACCACAGACAACGCACATCCCAAAGTGAAGCACAGGTTTATTACACATTTGCAACATGTTGTTTCCACTATAATTGCAAGGTTTACCCACGTGGCAGTGGCCACACAGTCAACAAGTGCAGAAGATATGAAGTCCAGGGGTGTGTGGCACATCACTTGTAGGCCAACTACTGCTGCCACCCTGAAAGCTGAATCATGGTGTCGGGGGATCCAAGTTGACCAAAGTACTCAGTAAGCACCCTGTGAAGGACAGACATGACACACAGTTAAAATCACTGTAGAATAGGACAGTACTGCAATACTCATGCCCAATACATGTCACAAGACAACTACACAAAACCAAGTTAGCATATCAAAACTGTTGGGGAGTTCAGACTACCTGGAAGGACACATTGCTGCACGCATCCAGTCAAGTAGCACATGGCCACACTCAAACAGCACCAGAGCACCATCCACACATATCATGCAAACTCACGTCATTCACATTACATCTCCCTGGATACTCACATTCAGCTGAAGAAGTTGGTGATGAGCTGTGTGCGGACATCACCATCATCATCATCACTGGCATCGTGGTCCAGGCCAGGATCCTCCACAGGTGGCGGACGTTGGTCATCGTCATCCAGGATGAGAGGCAACTCCTTCCGCACTGCCAGGTTGTGTAGCATGCAGCAGACGATGACAATCTTGCACACCTTTGCTGAGGCATATGGGAGGGCCCCTCCTGTCTTGTCCAGGCAGCGGAAGCGGCTCTTCAGGAGACCAAAGGTCCGCTCTATCACTCTCCTGGTCCGACCATGTGCCTCATTGTAGCGCATCTGGGCTGGTGTCACAGGGTTCCTGAGGGGTGTCAGCAACCACGCCATGTTGGGGTATCCGGAGTCACCTACGGACAGACAAGTGCACATTAGCTGATTTAGAAAAGTGGGTGGAATACTACAGATCAGAACACACACAATGGTACAAAGTCAGTACACACCGACAAGCCAGGCACGCTGGTTCTGCATCTGTGCCATCATCCTCGGGATGCGACTACTCCTCATCACGTAGGCATCGTGTGCTGAACCAGGGAAATGGGTGCACACATGTGTGATGCTCATATCTGCTAAACATACCACCAGAGCATTGATCGAATGGTAATGTTTACGGTTCTGGTATGCCTGCTCATGTGCCTGTGGTGGTATCAAAGCCACATGTGTCCCATCAATGTAGCCAATGACATGTGGCATCCTCCCCAGGGCATAGAAGTCACTCTTGACGTCAGTGAGTTGTTGACGTGTTGGGAAATAGATGTACTGGTTCAGGCATCTCAACATTGCCTCCAAAACATTGCGTAGCACACGGCTGAACATAGTCTGTGACATCCCACCGGCAGTCGCAACAGTGTGTTGAAAGGTACCGGTGGCAAAGAAGTGTAGAGCTGCCATTACCTTCACCTTGGGGGTCAGCGCCGTAGGGTACGTCCGGCCAGGTTGCAAATGTGGTGCCAAGCGCACTGCCAAATCCTCAATCAGCTGCCTGGTGAAGCGGTACCGTCGGATGCTGTCACGTTCCACCATCGTTGCCAGGTCAGGGAATGGTCTATGGACAGCTGGAGCCCTGCAGTGCATAGGTTGAAGGAAGAAAGATTGTGAGTCACCCCACATATGTGCCATTCACCATACTCAATTTCACATGATACATCATTACGTGACACAAGTACTTGATGTGTGTGCCGTTCTGTCGGACATAACTCGCACCTACATGGCCATCATCTAACTTCTCAGTACAACATGTGTGCACTACAGGTACCAGGTTGTGCTATGGGAAACCATTAGGCTGTGTCACAGTACCCATTTACTGCTGTCACGTTCCACACACACACCACAGTGACATGTCTGGACAGATGCGCCACAGGCATCACAGATCATTGACAGGTAGATTCCCAGTGACCCTGTCTTGCTACATGGCCACTGGCATGACATGGCGTATCATGTACACGTCAGAAAAACAAACATGACTCCCACAGGTAGTGGCCCCTGTCGCATCCACAGGACAGACATGGACGCCAGTGACGCACAACATCAAAGTCCATGGACAAACAACGTTGATGTGGAGACTGTCTCCCATCGTGCACATGGAATCAGTGACATCGGAAACACAACATGCACACAGACTGTGGAGGGACATCACTATTGTGGCAATGGGTCATCCTGTGACTTACATGCCTTCCCACATGGGACTCTGGGGGTATGTGACATGTCATACACAAACACAACCTGGAAATGTGACCATGCCACATGCTCCAAAATGAACTGTTGCACATCACAGTGGTCATGTGCACAACACACCAAGGACCCTGTCCCCATGAACACATGCACAGCCTGGGTGTGGCTGCCCACAAGTGCCACCACAAAAACCGCATGTTAACCCCCATACACAGAGAAGGAAATGCAGCCTTACATGCCTCAGGAAACAGTGTGGACTGGGTGTGGTGTTGTAGGTGTGCCCCTGGGTCTCTGGCAGGTATATGTGGCTGGCATACGTTCACCAGTGACAAGCATGGTGACATATGCGACTGACCTGTACAGGTATGCGTTGTACAGCAATGGATCGATCGGTGTGCCCGGCCGGCCCATTGCATATGATGTGTGCGGGTACGCGTTGACCAGCAATGGACCGATCGGTGTGCCCGGCCGGCCCATTGCATATGATGTGTGCGGGTACGCGTTGTATCCCAAAATATACGCTGTACAGCAATGGACCGATCGGTGTGCCCGGCCGGCCCATTGCATATGATGTGTGCGGGTACGCGTTGTATCCCGAAATTACGTTGTACAGCAATGGACCGAACGGTGCGCACACATTGGGTGGGGCCTGGCATGGCAACGGACGCGTTTTCGAAGCTCCAACGAGTCTGATGCAGTGAATTCAGTTGGCCAGGCACAACAATGTTGCAAAATCATGGGTGTCATGAAGTTGAAGATTTGAAGGATGCTGTGGGCGTGTATTAGTGCAGCGATTCCATGGATTGGTCAGATTCAGAAGATGCAAATGACTTGGACCTATCACTTTGGACACATGGGACAGTATCTGACTCTGCAGCACACATATAATGCTGGCTGTTCCCCTGAGAGCTCACTTGCCTGCACTACATGCTCCAGGACGACATCTGCCACCGACACTGCTGCTGTTTATGCATCCTCTGGCTCCTGCAATGGCACGTACTGTGGAGAGAGATCCAGCCTTCAGCCTTGAGGAGAACCAGGCCCTGCTGGACAGCCTCCTTCCACAGTACAGCAAGCTGTATGGGAAACCAGGGGAGCAGGTGAGTGTGCTGTCCACTGCCTCACTAATTGTGCATGTTGTCTGACTAGCAGGACTTTCAGTGTGCACACCACTGGCTAGCATGCCCACTGAGTAGTTGTCACACCCCAAAGTGTGTAGTTACATGCACTGAACTGGTACAGTGCAGTAACAGTGCATTCCAACTAGGTTTACTTCCCATGCAATGATACCATGTAGTGACTGCTGGCAAACTGTTCATAGCCATTGTTGCACTGCCTGTGTACATCATATGCCCCTGTGATTGAGACATGTATATCCAACTGTGTGATGCACGTATATGTTGCATGTGTAGTAATGGCCTTTTCACTTTGTCATCCTCACAGGTTGATGCCCACCAGAAGCAGGAAATCTGGCTGACCATCGCCCGGAAAGTAAGATCCGTGGGGGTCTACAGGCGCAGGATCCGCAACTGCCAGAAGAGGTGGCAGGACCTTCGTGGCTGGACCCGTAGGATCGCAAGGGTCCAGCTGAAGCTGTCGCCTCCTCGCAGGAGGGGCGGACACCGGACCCTGACCCCCACATGCTCCGGATCCTGGCGGTGGTCTTCCCTGACCTGGATGGGCAGCTGAAGGACAGACAGCAGCAAGGAGGGGGTGAGTCCATGACTGCACTGTGCACTTTGTCTGACATGCTATGTGCCCTCCTCTGGCCTGGTTAAACTTCCACAGTACATCAGTCATGTGGTCCAGGACCCATGTCCCTCATTTGTGACATGCCCACTTCTCCTCTGATACGCATATGTGTTGCCCTTATAGTCAGGAAATTGTGTCATTTGGGGACTGTGTCATTGCATTTAGCTTTGCTCAAGGTGGGGAACAGCATTTGTTCCCGTGACTATGTTGTGCGATTCATGGGTGGGTCAATTGCTTACACAATGCCTAAGTTCTGACATGTAATCTGGGTGTAACTTTGATATGTGGTCCGCTTGCTGCTCTGACTCACCACATGTCCCTAGGGAATTTGGCACACACCCATGCTGCTTGTGGGAACAATGTTTGGGCCTCAGGAGTATGTGTATCCAGTGTGTCACACATGCTTAGCCACCTGCCTACTGTCCAGGACTCATCCCTCTTACAGGTGGAGCTGGACAGTCATGCCTACTCCAGGGCAAACAATACACTCTGTACTCCCACTCCCGTGTATCATCTGGCATGTTGTGATCAGTGAAATGTACCCTCAGGTGTCTGCCTCTGTCTCATTGTGCTGTGTCTTCGTTGTCAGGACTACTGGTATGTTTATCGGTTAGGGCTCAGCATGCCATCTGAGATGTGACCATGATAGACGATACTTCTGTGACTTATAGGTGTCTGATCACTTGACTGTGCACACAGGTGTTTGCGACTGTGACTTTCAGGCAGCTGTATTTTCATTCACAGCACACTGTGAGGTGCTCATGTTCAGAGAGTTGGGTTTCATGTCCCCATATGTCCAGTTGGTATGACGTGGACAAATAGTAGTACAGATGATGTGGTATTTGGGGGATGGACATGTGCACTTGTCAGTCACATAACTTGCATTCCCCATGCCCTCGGATTGTGACACAGTGCAGACTGTTGTTGGCTGTCTGCCATGTCCATGTGACTTGAGACAGTAATGTATGACTTTGCACGCATTCCTGTGTCATGGCATTAAACTTCCTGAGACTGATCCTGCAGGGGAGTGACATGTGCAACATGCACCCCATTGTGGCATTGACTATCCGGACATGGGTGCATCATGGTGTCTGGTGCTGGTATGCATCACATGCATTTCTAATTAGACTCTGGCCATCCCTTTATCCGGACACCTGCACTGACTCAGTGGCAAGAGATGTGATGTGATGTGTGCATGTTCACATACTTCACCGTGTTCCCTGCAATGTCCAACAACTGTGTAGGTGGTGCATGTGTCCACACTGGGGTCTTACCATCAGACAGGCACCAGACAGATGGGTGCAAGGGCAGGAGGGGTGTGAGTCCCATGGTTGACCATCAGACTGACAATTGGCTTCCCCGAATCTGTGTGAGGACTTTAGGCAATGTTCAACTAAGAATGCCAGGGCTTGCTCTGTAATGTGCTGTACTTATTGTGGTGTGTGCGGTCAGTGCAGGTGACTGATGTTTGTCTGTTTCCCTAATTGTTTGCAGATACATCCACGGCCACAGGAGGGGACAGCTCCACGGACCAGGAGGAGCAGCGGAGCCAGACTGGGTCAGCATCGGACGAGTGGTCAGAGGGACCCAGTGGCACGGAGGGCGAGGGAGCCACACCGAGGAGTCCTCAGCACCATCCACCTCAGCTGAGGACCACAGCAGCTCGGAGGATGACTCCCTTGTGGAGGCGGGTTTCAGCAGCCACCAAAGGCCAGCTAGTCTGTCTGGCACCGCCACCACCACCACCGCCCTCCCATTGGCTCCCATTCCTGAGGTCCGTGGAGGCTCCCGTACTCGGGAGCGTGTCTCCTTCGTGCCAGGCACCGCACCCCCTGCCCCTGTGTCCCCTGCTGCCCTGAGTGAGGAGTCTGTGTACCTACTTCGCCAGCTCCATGTAGGGCAGACAGCAATGCTGAGTGTCCTCCATGCACACACCACTCTGTTGACACAGCTGGTGTCGTTCATGGAGGGCATCTCGAAGGGTATTTCTGCCCTACAGAGGAGCAATAAGTCCATGGACTCCTCCCTGACGGCAGCAGTGTCCCTCCTCCAACAGTCCCTCACCCCTCCCACCTCTACCCCATCCACACTTCCTGCCCCCTACCTGTCCAAAGCACATGCACACCTGCACAGTCACCCAAACACACAGACAAGAGCAGCACAGACACACCCAAGAGAAAGGCAAGACGTGCACACAAGCATCCTCAGGGGACTGATACCACAGACACAGGGGATGGGGAACACACACACACACAGGCATCCACATTCACTCCGCAGTCCTCCAAATCCTCTCCCTCCAAGACCCCTTCCTTTGCCTCGCCTGCTACCCCACCTACACAGCAGATTGTGTGACCTCGGCCTCTTCCCCTCCAATCCTGCTGATCCAGCATACCGGGGGAAGAGGAAGTCCACCCACACAGAGGGGAGTGCTCCTCGCCCCCGGACACCCTCCCCCAGGTGCAGGCAGACACAGGACCCCATTAGGAAGTCCCCCCGGACCAGGAAGAGCAAGACCCTACCACCACCACCACGCAGCTCCACCGCCCAGTCTCTCTCCTCCATCCCCCAGGCCACCACTGCACAGGTTCCCCCGCCACACCCTGCCCCAGGTTCCCCCACACACCAATACTGCATCCCCAGACTGCTTAGGCCCTCCCCCCCTGCCACTTGCTCTTCCACCGCCAACCCAGATGCTCTGCCTGTTAGTGGCACTGTTGTGGAGACCGGGTCCCCCCTCTGTCCTGCCAACCTCATCTGCCCACCCTTCCACTCCCTTGGAGTCATGCACTGCAGTGGAGTCCACAACCACCACGTCTGACTCGGGCACTGCAATGGGTACCCAGTCCACTACATCAGTCCAGCCCACTGCAGTGGTTGCAGCACCCACACCAACTGACTTGTGTACCACAGTGGTGCGGGCCCCCCCTGAGTCAGACACCTCCACTGCAGTTGCCGGTGACACTCCTGCACCCACCACCCCTTCACTGCCTCACTCTGCCATCCCCTGATCCTGTCCCTGCGGTGCCTGGCCTGCCCCTTGTATGCCCCTCCAAGGGGGATGTCCCCTAACCGTACCAGTGCAGGCAAGCAATGTGTGACCAGTTGTCACTTCTCACCCCGTTGGGACTGTGATTTTGGACTGGCCATTGGCCTTAGTTTCTTTTGGACTTCCGTGTTTACCCTGACATTTTCTGAATAAAGCCTCTTTTTGTTTACTTGTGGGTTTTCTTTTGATGTACATGATGTGGATGAGTAGCATCCTGCATTTGCAGTTGTAATAGTGTTCACATCAGGAAAATGAAGTGTTGCAGTGATGGACTCCATGTGGTCCATGGGATATGTGTCCTGTTGTAGTCTGGATCTATGGCATCCTTTGCTACAGTCTGAGGGTGTAATGTTCATCATTTGACACAGGGATGTCCTTTTTGCATTTGTAAATGAACATCTTTGTCTTACACTGATGCACATCTGGTGGGCTTACCACTGTTCAATGTTCCGATTTCCCTGACTGTGTGCCCAGCTCCACTGGACATGCAGTTTTGCACATCAATGTCGAAGGACTCATCTGTGTATACAGTGCAACTTGCTTGACACGTGTTTTGTGTGTGTGCAGATGACTGACGTGACACTCCCGTACCCAGACTGATGTGAGCAGAGCCTTTTGTGTGTTGTGGTTGTTGACTCACTGACGGAGTGTTCTGCTGACATGTTTGGGTCGTGCACAGACAAGGTTTGGCACAGCGGACCTTCCACAGGAGTGGAGTGCCCTCATGGCAGTGTGTAATCTGGTGACATTGCGTGAGCCTGTGTTGTGTGTTGTGTAAGCATGTCTGTGTGTGTTCCCTTCCCTTTTCCTACACAGGCTGTGTCCCTAGGGACGTTCCTGTTTGTGATGCTTGCTGAGTTGTTCTGTGTTCATCCAGCATCTTGGACCTGGTTTCTCCGTGATGTGGGTGCATGGCAAACTAATGTTCATGAGGTTGTCATACCAGGTTGTCTTTGTTGTCAGGGCTGGGGATGTGGGCAAACGCAGATGGGACACATTCAGGATTCCCCTTGGCACTGGTTGTTTACACGAGTCATGTGATTTACAGTTTGTGTTAGCTTTCAGTGATTGTGACACGTTGTGTGTGTGACTGCTGCCACTCCTCAGGGTCAGAGCTGCAATGTTGGAAGTTGTGTACGTGTGTTCTTCGTGTGTCACCTTGGCTTCTTCGTTGGTGTGTGACTATGGCCAGGATCCCATTGATTGTGGTGGATTTCACATCATGCCCATGTACGGCATACTGTGCTGTGTGTCAGACATTGACGAGTCTTGTTGACTGGCCATGTGTGATGGGTTTCTGCACCTTAGTTCCCACCACCACCCCTGGTATTGTCATGGGTGCATGTCCAATGTCACCAGTCCATGTGAGCTTCACTGCTGCACATTGGTGGAGATCAGGGTGTGTGGTTTTGAGTGTGTGCAAAAGTGAGTTGTTGCACGGCTAGACCCCTACCTCCATATTGGCCTTGGCTGGCAGGCCGTGCTGATTGACTGGAGCTTGTGTAGGTGTGATGGTAGTTAGTTGCTCAGGACACATGGCTGTGGTTCACAGTGTGAACGACATCTAACTTTGTCATCACAGTGGGATTATCATGCAGGCCAGTGTCAGCACAATGTGGGGTCCCTGGGGGTAGTGCTGTGGTGGGTCTGTCTCTTGCTGTGTTAGTTGCTGTTCGTACAAGCTTGTGTGACATGTGTAATTTGTGCTCCCTCTCATCTAACAATGCCTGATTGCCCACATAGGGGTATCCGATCCATGAGTAACTTTTGTATGGCACTGTATACACATCTGTGTGGTTGGAATTCAGGCCTCCTCATGTGTTGTGTGGTTGCCTGGGGACACTGGCACACCCCCATCACCTGTTGTGTTTGATATGCAGTGTGAGTCTGCCTGTTTGTGTTTGTGCCTTTGCACCTCTGCATTGGCATATCTTGAGTGTGCCATTGGCTGTATGTTGTTTGGTGGCTTTCCCCTGCTGTCCCTGGAACTCCTAGGTCATCAGTCAGCACAATAATCATGGTTTGTATGTCCCATTGCTGCCATGGTATGGTATTTGTTCACCTGACATCTACAGTCTCCACAGGATATCTACATTTGTGTGTCCATTGGTGCAGATATGTGGGTCAGAATTATGATGGTCACTTCTGTCATTGTGTTATTTGTGAATGTTGACAATGTGTGCCCCCATGGGTGATGTTTGTATGCACATGGCCAAAACGATGTTTCAGTGACACTACACTGTTTCCCTCGACCAATCTATGTTGCTATGGGACACAAGCACTACTATGCCACTGATGTGTTTGTTGTTGTGTGACCAGGATTCATTCATGCAGTTTGGCTTTGGCAGCTTTTACCATGACTACACTTCCCTTTTGGTCACTGTGGTGATGGGGCTTTAGGCCCCATTGCCACACTGTTCAAAATGTGCATAAGCTATGGACACCACACTTCCCTTTTGGTCACTGTGGTGATGGGGCTTTAGGCCCCATTGCCACACTGTTCAAAATGTGCATCAGCTATGGACACCACACTTCCCATTTGGTCACTGTGGTGATGGGGCTTTAGGCCCCATTGCCACACTGTTCAAAATGTGCATCAGCTATGGACACCACACTTCCCTTTTGGTCACTGTGGTGATGGGGCTTTAGGCACCATTGCCACACTGTTCAAAATGTGCATCAGCTATGGACACCACACTTCCCTTTTGGTCACTATGGTGATGGGGCTTTAGGCCACATTGCCACACTGTTCAAAATGTGCATCAGCTATGGACAGCACACTTCCCTTTTGGTCACTGTGGTGATGGGGTGTTCGAGCCCATTGCCACAGTGGCCATGGTCTGCTTGCATTGTGGAGGCCACACACATTTCTGTGTGACACATGTGCTAGGGGGTCACATTGTATGTTCAATGTCATGTTCAGTGTTGTAGGCATTTGACACAGACTACACACACTTGTCATGGTGTTGGGGGATGTAATCTTCGGTCATTCCTTATGTGGGAGTATGCTAGTTGTGTCATGCATTACCTGTCCTATGAGTAGGAGTGGTGTTAGTGGTAGGCATCCATCCCCCCATGAGTGGGGATGGTAGTAGTGACAGGCATCCAGGCCCCCTGAGTAGGGGTGGTGGTAGTTGTAGGCATCCAGCCCCCTGAGTAGGGGTGGTGGTAGTGGTAGGCATCCATACCCCTAAGGGTGGGGATGGTAGTAGTGGCAGGCATCCAGGCCCCCTGAGTAGGGGTGGTGGTAGTGGTAGGCATCCATACCCCTAAGGGTGGGGATGGTAGTAGTGGCAGGCATCCAGGCCCCCTGAGTAGGGGTGGTGGTAGTGGTAGGCATCAAGCCCCCTGAGTAGGGGTGGTGGTAGTGGTAGGCATACATCCCCCCATGAGTGGGGATGGTAGTAGTGACAGGCATCCAGGCCCCCTGAGTAGGGGTGGTGGTAGTGGTAGGCATCCAGCCCCCTGAGTAGTGATGGTGGTAGTGGTAGGCATCCATCCCCTAAGGGTGGGGATGGTAGTAGTGGCAGGCATCCAGGCCCCCTGAGTAGTGATGGTGGTAGTGGTAGGCATCCATCCCCCCATGAGTGGGGATGGTAGTAGTGACAGGCATCCAGGCCCCCTGAGTAGGGGTGGTGGTAGTGGTAGGCATCCATCCCCCCATGAGTGGGGATGGTAGTAGTGACAGGCATCCAGGCCCCCTGAGTAGGGGTGGTGGTAGTGGTAGGCATCCAGCCCCCTGAGTAGTGATGGTGGTAGTGGTAGGCATCCATACCCCTAAGGGAGGGGATGGTAGTAGTGGCAGGCATCCAGGCCCCCCTGAGTAGTGATGGTGGTAGTGGTAGGCATCCATCCCCCCATGAGTGGGGATGTTGGTAGTGACAGGCACCAGGCCCCCCTGAGTAGGGGTGGTGGTAGTGGTAGGCATCCATCCCCCCATGAGTGGGGATGGTAGTAGTGACAGGCATCCAGGCCCCCCTGAGTAGGCGTGGTGGTAGTGGTGGGCATCCATCCCCCCATGAGAGGGGATGGTAGTAGTGGTAGGCATCCATCCCCCCATGAGTGGGGATGGTAGTAGTGACAGGCATCCAGGCCCCCCTGAGTAGGGGTGGTGGTAGTGGTAGGCATCCAGCCCCCCTGAGTAGTGATGGTGGTAGTGGTAGGCATCCATCCCCCTAAGGGTGGGGATGGTAGTAGTGGCTGGCATCCAGGCCCCCCTGAGTAGTGATGGTGGTAGAGGTAGGCATCCATCCCCCCATGAGTGGGGATGGTAGTAGTGACAGGCATCCAGGCCCCCTGAGTAGGGGTGGTGGTAGTGGTAGGCATCCATCCCCCATGAGTGGGGATGGTAGTAGTGACAGGCATCCAGGCCCCCTGAGTAGGGGTGGTGGTAGTGGTAGGCATCGAGCCCCCTGAGTAGTGATGGTGGTAGTGGTGGGCATCCATCCCTCCATGATTAGGGATGGTAGTAGTGGTAGGCATCCATCCCCCATGAGTGGGGATGGTAGTAGTGACAGGCATCCAGGCCCCCCTGAGTAGGGGTGGTGGTAGTGGTAGGCATCGAGCCCCCCCTGAGTAGTGATGGTGGTAGTGGTAGGCATCCATCCCCCTAAGGGTGGGGATGGTAGTAGTGGCAGGCATCCAGGCCCCCCTGAGTAGTGATGGTGGTAGTGGTAGGCATCCATCCCCCCATGAGTGGGGATGGTAGTAGTGACAGACATCCAGGCCCCCCTGAGTAGGGGTGGTGGTAGTGGTAGGCATCCAGCCCCCCCTGAGTAGGGGTGGTGGTAGTGGTAGGCATCCATCCCCCCCTGAGTTGGGGTGGTGGTAGTGGCAGGCATCCAGGCCCCCCTGAGTAGGGATGGTGGTAGGGTGGTGTTGGTGGTAGGCATCCATCCCCCTATGGGTGTGTATGGCATTGGTGTTGGCCATCCCACCCCTATGGTTCTGCTGTTGCTAGTGTACGTTATTTGTGCATCCCTATGTGTGTGTGACATATTTCTGGTACGTGTAGTTTGTTTGTATTGTTGGTGTTTGACTTACCGTCTGCGCCGTACGCGTCCGTGCCGGTCCCGGTAATAGATGTAGAGTATAGGTAGGACCTGCGCAATGGGATTCATGCTCGGATCGTCTCGTTCGGGTTTCTCGTGTCTTCGAGTCGTACTCGTAGCAGGCTTGTTCGTCTCGTAGCCGTGGATCGTCTTGTGGCGCGAAACGGAGCTTATGTACGGCTCGCCCGGATGCTCAAACGTGCCGGACGTAGCGACGGGTTCGGCGCGTACGGATTGCGCATCGTACTAGTCCGGCCGGAAGGTGCTGTGTATTTGCTTCCATGCGGCTCGATTCGGCGTTCACGGATCCGGCTCGGGCGGGGAACAGGAGCTGGATTGGGTGAGTACGGCTCGCTCGGAAAATGAGTTGTTATACGCATCGTACTTGTTCGTCCGGACGAGTGTACGAATCGGTCGGGGAACACGCATTCGGCTGGTATTTTTTCCGGACGAATACTGTTAGGTGCCCTACCGGCCGAGATCGGAATCGACCTCAGAATATTAAATCAAAAATATCGATTTACAGAAATATCGAGTTAAAAATATTGTGGGTCAGAAATATCGACAGACAAATTCTCGTGGTCAGGAATATTGAATTTAGGTAAGTAATATCGATGTTAAAAATATCGGAGTGTAAAATATCGTTTGCAAAAATATAGTTGTTAAAAATATATTTTTTTTATTAATGTTATGTATTTTAGTATATATTTTATCTGTATGTGATGTATGTTTTTTTGTACAAGAATTGTTCGTATTTTTAATATATGTGTTAAATTTTTAGTAGTTATTAATTTTTTTTATTTGTTTTTGCGTTTTTAGTTTAGTAGCGGGTTGTGGGTTTATAGGAGAATAGGGTGGGAAGTAATTTAATTATATAAAATTAATTGATTATTTTTAGTAGTTATTGATATTTTTTTATTTGAATTTTGCGTTTTTAGTTCCATAGCGGGTTGTGGGTTTATAGGGGAATAGGGTGGGAAGTAATTTAATTATATTAAATTTATTGAATATTTTTTATTTATGATCATTTGTTTAATTGAGATGTTATAAAATTTATTGATTATTTTTAGTAGTTATTGATATTTTTTTATTTGAATTTTGCGTTTTTAGTTCCATAGCGGGTTGTGGGTTTATAGGGGAATAGGGTGGGAAGTAATTTAATTATATTAAATTTATTGAATATTTTTTATTTATGATCATTTGTTTAATTGAGATGTTATATTGTTAAATGGGTTAAAGTAATTTATTAATATTTATTAATTGGTTGTTAATTAATTTTAATTAGTTAATTGGTAATTAATTATGGTAATTGTGTAATTAATTTTAGGTGTGTGTTGTGGTGTTTATAGGTGTAAAGGTTGGAAAGGGTGGGAAGTCATTTATTTTTAATTGATGAATTAATAAATAGTTGTTTATTAATTTTAATTAATTAATTAGTAATTAATTATGTTAATTGTGTAATTAATTTTAGGTGTGTGTTGTATTGTTTATAGGAGTAAAAGGTGGTAAATATTTTGTGTTTAATTAATTATTATATAGTTGTCAATTAATGTTAATTATTTGATATTTATTTTGTGTAATCTTTTTTTGTGTGTGTTCTTTTTACTTTTAAAGGGGTAAAAGGAGGGTATTAAATACATTTTTAATTATTTAATTATTAGTTGTAAATGGTAATAGTTTTTCTTTTAAAAATAATATTTAATTGGGTTTTATTATTTTATAGTTTAATTTAGGTGTGTGTTGTGGATATTATAGTGTTAAAGCATGTGTACTAAATGAATTTCTATTATTTTTTTATCAATAATATTTTTAATTGATTATTAATTATGTTAATTATGGAAATACATTTAATTAAAAATGCTGAAGTGTTTTGTTATTGGTGTGGTGTTAAAGGGTAGGAAAAAAAATACATTTATGTTTTAATTATTTGTTTTGTTTGTTAATATTTGCTTCTTTAAAATAATTTTTGTTTATAAAGTTATTTCTTAATTTATTTTATATATTATTTGTAGGTTTTTATTATATGTAATTAATATTATAATATGTGTTCTTTTTATATGTTTAATATATTTAATGTTATATTTTTTAATATTGTTTATTTATTTTTATGATTTTTAAAATTTTGTAATAATTTTGGTTTTTTTTTCAATTGTTTAAGTGTTATTAGTAATTTTTGTTTCTCTGCTATCCAACACTTTCCCTAATGTAGCAATCACTGGAGTGGGAATAGTAATTTTTACCTCTCTGCTATCCAGCACTTTCTCTACTTTTGTATTCAATGGAGTGGAAATATCAATTTTTACCCCTCTGCTACCCAACACTTTCCCTACTGTTGCACTCTTTGGAGTGGGAATAGTATTTTTTTCCCCTCCGCTATCCAACACTTTCCCTACTGTTGCTATCACTGGAGTGGCAATAGTAATTTTTACCCCTCCTCTATCCAACACTTTCCCTACTGTTGCACTCACTGGAGTTAAAATAGTGAATTTAATTATTCCGCTATTCAACACTTTCCCTACTGTTGCACCTATTGTATTAGGAAATGTAAGTTTAATTTTTTTTAATAGTTTAATGTTTTGATTTATCATAGAATATTTTCTTCATTTTAAATTATTGATATATATATATATGTTATGTTATTTAGTTAATAAATAATTTTGAAGTAAATATATGTATATGTATATATTGTTATGTTTGTGTGTTTATATTTTTTTAAATTAAGTTTATTTGTTATATTTAGTTAAAATATATATTAAATTTAATTTATTTTGTTAAAAATATTATTAATATTTAATATATTTACTATATATATTTATATATATATATACATATATATATATTGATTGAGGAGCCTGATCCACTCGCGCTCCCAACCTACTAAGGAGAAGCTAACAAAATGAAAAGGACGGCGCGAGGAAGAGATTCAGGCAGGATGATTTCCTGCCATGATCGTGCTGCGAGATGATGTTTACTTTCAAGTCTGTATTTAAGGAGTACATGAAGACACTGTTCCAACTCACCTGACTGAGTCAAGTATTTCCCACAACAATATCAGCGCTTGTGTTCAGAGGGAAAGTACCATCAAGGTAAAGAATATCAGAGGATTGCCAGTGGAACTGTGAACAACAAACACAATGCGCTATGGGACTTGTAGTAGGTAAAATCCAGTCACGTGACTTACCTTTGAAAAAGCGCGCCCCAGCACACCTGCGTGTTATTTAATTCCATCTGTGAGCAAGGCAGAGAGCCGAAATGTTAGAATATGGTATGTGGTGCTGCTGTTCCTGAAAAATAAACGTCATCTGCAGTATTGGGCCTCACTTTTTGTGCTACAGTGATGTAAGGATGGGCTGCTCCGTGCCCTTTGTGTGAGGCCGCTCTGTAGGGTCTTGGGCTCCGGAACGGGGGACTCTTTGTGTGTATTTATTGAGGAACCTGATCCACTCGTGCTCCCAACCTACTAAGGAGAAGCTAATAAAGTGAAAAGGACGGCGCGAGGAAGAGATTCAGGCAGGATGATTTCCTGCCATGATCGGGCTGCGAGATGATGTTTACTTTCAAGTCTGTATTTAAGGAGTACATGAAGACACTGTTCCAACTCACCTGACTGAGTCAAGTATTTCCCACAACAATATCAGCGCTTGTGTTCAGAGGGAAAGTACTATCAAGGTAAAGAATATCGGAGGATTGCCAGTGGAACTGTGAACAACAAACACAATGCGCTATGGGACTTGTAGTAGGTAAAATCCAGTCACGTGACTTACCTTTGAAAAAGCGCGCCCCAGCACACCTGCGTGTTATTTAATTCCATCTGTGAGCAAGGCAGAGAGCCGAAACGTTAGAATATGGTATGTGGTGCTGCTGTTCCTGAAAAATAAACGTCATCTGCAGTATTGGGCCTCACTTTTTGTGCTACAGTGATGTAAGGATGGGCTGCTCCGTGCCCTTTGTGTGAGGCCGCTCTGTAGGGTCTTGGGCTCCTGAACGGGGGACTCTTTGTGTGTATTTATTGAGGAACCTGATCCACTCGCGCTCCCAACCTACTAAGGAGAAGCTAACAAAGTGAAAAGGACGGCGCAAGGAAGAGATTCAGGCAGGATGATTTCCTGCCATGATCGTGCTGCGAGATGATGTTTACTTTCAAGTCTGTATTTAAGGAGTACATGAAGACACTGTTCCAACTCACCTGACTGAGTCAAGTATTTCCCACAACAATATCAGTGCTTGTGTTCAGAGGGAAAGTACTATCATGGTAAAGAATATCGGAGGATTGCCAGTGGAACTGTGAACAACAAACACAATGCGGTATGGGACTTGTAGTAGGTAAAATCCAGTCACGTGACTTACCTTTGAAAAAGCGCGCCCCAGCACACCTGTGTGTTATTTAATTCCATCTGTGAGCAAGGCAGAGAGCCGAAACGTTAGAATATGGAATGTGGTGCTGCTGTACCTGAAAATAAATGTCATCTGCAGTATTGGGCCTCACTTTTTGTGCTACAGTGATGTAAGGATGGGCTGCTCCGTGCCCTTTGTGTGAGGCCGCTCTGTAGGGTCTTGGGCTCCGGAACGGGGGACTCTTTGTGTATATATATATATATATATATTTTATTTTATATATATTTTTAAAACAATATTTTTTACATCTATATTTTTACCTCAATATTTTTGATAGGATATTTTTGCACTTACCTGTTAAGGTATTGGAGTCGATATTTTTGCAATCGATATATTTTTTTGATATTTAGAACATCGATGTTTGTTACATCGATATTCTCTGAGTGAACCATTCTCGGGAGGTTTAAGTTTGATGACATATCCCAAAATATCAAGAACAACAACCTTCTTGATAAATTCCAAGCCGGCTTCAATCAAGGCTGCAGCACTGAAACAGCCCTGCTACAAGTTATCAATGATGCCCTGTGGGTACTCGACACAGGCAATTCCTGTCTCCTGATCCTTCTGGACTTACCTGCTGCTTTGACACTGTTCACCATAAAACTCTTCTGAACAAATTAAAACAAAGAATGGGCTTTGAAGGCACAGTGCTGAAATGGTTTGAATCATACCTCTCTGGTAAGTCTCAGATGATCAAAACAGTGAACAGCCTCTCTACGTCAAAGGCTGTGGCTCAAGGCATGCCTCAAGGTTCGATCTTCTCACCCACCCTCTTCAATCTTTACATGGAACTGCTGGGAAACCTTTTTAAAAAGTCTGTTATCCATTATCACCGCTATGGTGATGACACTCAACTCTACCTAAAAGTGTCCTCCGCACACAACATTTCATTCCTTAACACCACCCTCAACTCCATCCAAGATTGGATGACATCTCATCATCTAATTCTGAATCCCTCAAGTACCTGAGCAGTAGCACCTACTTCCATGCTACTCTCATTCCTTTTGTAATTTACTTTGTTCTATTGTAATGCGCTCAAACACCTCTGGGTAAAGTTTGCGCTATATAAAAAATGCATGAATAAATAAATAAACATGCCCCATCATAATTACAAAGAAGAAAGGTAAATCACTCCTCTATAGATCAATAATGCCACATGGGTTCTCCGTGCACTTTCTGGTCCTTTGATTTATCAATAAACTAGATTATAACCTGTCAATCACCATCTATTCTGCTTTCACAGCTTTAGGGGTCTCAGACAAGATATTTCACCAGATCACACAAAAACAAAATGCTAAAATAGCAATAATAGGACACTCAAAACTACAGTAAGAAAAGTCTACTATTTCCCACATTGAAATAAATGAACTCATAGCAATGAGGAGTATTTGTACAATCGGCACATAATCCTGGTTAGGGGCGTGTGAATCACCACAAAGCGTTCTGTTGTTCTCATGAGTTTGTGGTAAATGATTTTACTGCAAATGGCGAGTTTGTGTTAAATTTCTACAGCAAATGGAGAGTAATTACACAAAGTGGCACAACTAAGTGATTTAAATTTTGCCCAGGCCCAGTCTTGGTGTTGAAAAGGTAGGGACTTGACAAAAATGCAGTACCTCCAAATGGTCTTAGTCACAGTTCAGAGAACTAAGTTTACGGAGTTAGGAATGACATTTGATACCCAAAGATGATCACAACACACAAATAGTTGTCTCCTTAACATCCAAACCCGAAGAAGTGGCAGTTAATTTTAGCAATTGCATGAGTCACATCATTTCCTGGATGTTGCACAACTGTTTAAAACTAAACACCGGAAAAACCGAAGTGGTCATGTTCGGAAGAGATACTTCCATCTGGAACTCTACCTGGTGGCCGGAAGTAGCAGGACCTTGCCCTCAGCATGTGAAACAAGTAAAAAACCTTGGGATTAAGATAGATGACCAGCTCTCTATCTGAACAGGTTAACATTATTACTTCCTCCTGTTTTTTCACTTTAAAAGTCCTTAAAAAGATTTTACCTTTTATCCCCATGGCCCTCAAAAAGACAGTTATTACTGCATTAATACTGTCTAAGATTGATTATTGTAACGCTCTCTATTTAGGAGCAAAGAAGAACGTGATACGCAAATTAGAGACGCTACAAAATGTGGCGGCACGTTTACTTCTTAAAATTCCAAAGTTTAGCCCTGTAAGCCACGCCATTCGCGACCTGCACTGGCTACCAGTCCAGGCAAGGATTCCTTTTAAATCTATGTGCATTCTGCATAAGACTCTGCCCGGAGCTGGTTCAGCCTACCTTAACTCACATATCAGGTGCTACACACCACAACGAGAGCTTAGATCTGCAACCGCCTCTCTGCTGGTGGTTCCAAGGATAAAAACACTAAAGTGGGGTGGCACAAGTTTTCTACATCTGGCACCAAAACTGTGGAACACGATGCCCATTAATCTCAGGAAACAAACCAATTTGTTAATGTTCAGAAAGGCATTGAAGACATGGCTGTTTGCTCACAAAGCTTAGCCGACTAGCCCGGCTCCTTGTACAGAATCTGGACAGCTAGCGCTAAGACGCCACAGCAAACACGCGCTTTATAAAAACCCACATTTCATTTCATTACAACTATAGGGACCTATAACTCCAAAATTGCTGGAGACAGTCAAAATAAGTTGATTTCTTGGCTACCTAGGGTGCTCAATGGGCAAAGTGGCACTCACCAGGAGCAAGGACATCTGGGATTGACTGACTTCGAATCTAACTGTGATAACTAAGAGTGCATGCTTCACTGCAAGATGATTCAAGTGTTTCTTAGATCTGAACAACTCTACAAATTAAATGAAGAGGGTGTTGGGATCTGGGATGAAACCATTTACTGATAATCTCAGTCCTATAAACTAGAGATATAGAAACTCAAATATAAAAAGTAGAGATTACTAAACCATAATGCACCTTTATACTTCACAGGCATAAAGGCCCAGATGGACCAACCAACCTACAAGGCAGGTGCACAGGAGTATGCCAAGATGAGCTTCGGGTTAGCTAGCATATTAAGTCTTAGGAGTTGTCTAATGCAACTTCTTGGGAAATGACTGGTTTAGCTGTATTTGGGCTGCTGATCCTTAAAGTTCCTGGGGAGGGTATATCCTTGAATTCATCATGCATGTAGATCATGATGAGCTGGGCATTGACTCACGTATTGCAATTATTATGCTTGTTTGGAGGCAATATTCCTACATGCGGTTTGTGTATGCATACAATTATAGCACATGTAGTTCTACCACACGAGTACCATCGGCAGTGTAAGTGCATGTGGTAAAATCATATGCATTTAAACAACATGCACTAATTACCATTTTCCATAAAAACATGATGATGTGATCTCAATAAGGATACCTGAACACATCCTACACAGAGGGGTTTGTCTTAGTCAGTGATATTCAAGGGGTGTGAGCCTGAGCTTTTCCAACAATATCGGTAGCGTGAACAACTTAAAAAGAAGCGGTGTCAGGAACCCTTGAGCTAATACAATTGTGTGTCACCTGCAGTTTCTGATCACAATAACATACTTCACAAGATCAGTCATCTGCTGCAGTGATTTGTGTGTAAAAGTGTTAAGGTCCTAGCTTTTAATAAGGGGAGGCACCCTAGGGGGACTGATGCACTTAACAATATGTGTGTAAATGTAGGCCTGTGTTTTGTATGTCGCTGCATCCATGCTTGTGTGCACATTCTCAAGCCTGCTCTTATTTTTTAATAACTATTTGTCTGAGAAATCCATCCTTTTGGCCCAGTTCATCCCCATTTAATGACTGATGCTGGTGGTAACTGACTCCGACTGTGCCCTGGGCTCTACTAACCAGACCCAGGGCCAGTGATCTGATGGAAAAGGTATATGATAATTAGGTATACTTACAATTGGCTAAGACAGACCCTGTAAGTTATATAATAGGGCAAGGGGGATTCAAATTACCTATAAGTCCCTAGTATATAATAGTGCAGGGGGGTTTAGAGGCCCAGTAGATTTCCTGCACTTGACTGTGCACTGACGTGAAACTACTGTCATTTTTAAAAGCAGCCCTGCTTTGCAGACTGTCTTTAAAAGTATTTTGCATGTAAATTCGACTTTGGTGGTAAAAGTACCACTAAAGTGGTAATGTACCTTATATTTACATATAAGTTACCCCTAAGGTCTCCCCTAGGTGCCCTAGGGGTGGGGTGGCATGTGACTATAAGCAGTGACATTATAAAAGAAGGTTTAATAAGCTCTGATGAGGGAAAAACTGGCAATTTTGTTTTCCCCCATTGCAGATTATTAGTTCCCTAGGCTAACATTGGAATATGTTATTTAATTATAAATATTGTGAGGAAGGGGCTAACAAATATCATTCAAAGACTTGAAAGATGGGCAATGATAAATCCAACAACTTGCCCTGTTGAATTTATCATAACTAGTGCAGAAAATAAGTTATAGAACTTTCTTTTCTGCAAAACAAAATGCATCCTTCAAGCAGCATTTCCTGATTGGTCAGTGTTAGAAATGGGGGTCTCTAGTTGGCAGAGGTAGGTACCTTTGTCCAAATAGGGACCCTTGCTTCTAGTCAGGGTAAGGGGGATACACACTTTAAATAACCTCTGCTCACCCCCTTGGTAGCTTGGCACGAGCAGACAGGCTTATCCCAAAGGCAATGTGTAAAGTATTTGTACCAACACACACAGTAACACAGTGAAAACACCACAAAAGGACACCACACCAGGTTAGAAAAATAAAATATCTTTATCTAAACTAAACAAGACCAAAATGACAAAAATCCAACATACACAGTTAAAAATATGACTTTAAAAATGTTTCAAGAACTTGCACCATAGAAAACTATGGATGCGTGACTTTTAGACAAAGTACCTGAAGATGCGTCAAAATTCACAAGGCCAAACAGCCGCAGAGAAAGGAAGCGTTGGAAAACACAGCGAAGCATCAGTTCCTGAGACCTTGGGGAGGCAATGCGACAGTTCTGCTGCACGCAGGAGAAGTGATGCGTCGTGCCCGGTCTGTAGGGGGAAGTGAGGCATCGACATCCAAGACGATTCTGGTCTGCGGGTGATGCATGGAAAAACTTGGTGCACAGGTACGGTGCGTGACACTCTGGAGGAGATGCATCGCTTTGCGAGGCTTCGCGCTGTCGGTGCTGGGGGCTGCGCTGTGAGCATTTGGTCGCCCGGTGAGGCTCGGCGAGGTTTCGCGTCTTCCGGCGCCGATTCGAGAGACTTTGCATGGCTTTGCGATGCTTCGCGCCGGTTCTTGCAGAGATTAGCTGAAAAACCCACCTCTGAGGTCCTGTAACTGGAAGGAGGCACCTCAGGCATCACCTGGCACCTCAGGACTCACAGATGGCAGAGTCCAGCAGCACTAGCAGATTTGCAGGAAGTCTTTTGTGTCCCTGAGACTTCAGAACAGGAGGCCAGCACACTTCAGGCCCTTGTAAATCTCCTTCAAGCAGGGGACACAGCACACAGCAAAGTCCTTCTCCTTTCCTTGGCAGAAACAGCAACTGCAGGCCAACCCCAGACACACAGCAAGGGCAGTACTTCTCCTCAGTCTCTCCAGCCCTTCTCCTTGGCAAACGTTCCTCTTGAATTCCAGGAATGATCTATAGTTCAGGGGTTTTAGGTCTAATACTTATACCCCAAAATGTCTTTGTTCTCTTTGTGAAAGGGGCTCAGAGCCCAGTTCAAACCAGTTCTGGGGGGCACTCTGCAAGTGCACAACAACATCTATTGTCAGTGTGAGCCTTGGCTCTAGACACACCACAGGGGGGCGGAGCCAGCATTGTGGAAGGCAGGAACAGCCCCATTCAGGTACAGGTGCTACTCCTCCCACCACTCCAAATGCAGATCAGGCCTATTCAGCCTAGTGTTGACTCATCCAGACTCCTGGAGCCACTGCACCTCCCCAGCCCCTGTCACTCCAAAGCCAGACAATCCACAAACAGGCAGAGGCACACAGGATGGTTGAACAATAAAATAGTCACTTTCTAAAAGTGGTATTTTCAAACACACAATTTAAAAACCATCTTTACTAAAAGATGTGTTATTCAATCCAGAGTTCAGGGATACCAAACTCCATTTTTCCATCTTATCCCTATGGGAAGATATGCTTGTAAAATGTTACAAAGCATTCCCCATTCTGTCCTATGGGGCAAGATAGCCTTTCAGTAGTGAAAAACGAAATTGGCAGTATTTCACTATCAGGACATGTTACACACACCAGTACATGTCCTAACTTTCACATACACTGCAGCCTGCCCAGTGGGGTACCTTGGGCCTTCCATAGGGGTGCCCTATATGTAAGAAAAGGGAAGGTTAGGGCCTGGCAAGGGGGTGCACTTGCCAAGTCGACATGGCAGTTAACAAACTGCGCACAGGCACCGCAGTGGCAATCCTGAGACATCTTTTCAGGGCTACTCATGAGGGTGGCACAATCAGTGCTGGAGGCCCACTAGTAGCATTTGATTTACCAGCCCTGGCACACTCAGTGCACTTTACTAGGGACCTACTGGTAAAACAAATATGCCAATCAGGGAGAACCAATCACAATAACAATTTACACAGAGAGCATATGCAATTTAGCACTGATCAGCAGTTGTAAAGTGCCAAGAGTCCTATAGCCAACAAACACAGGTGAGGAAAAAATAGGAGGAAGAAGCAAAAGGGTTGGGGATAACCCTGCAAAAAGGGCCCTTTCCAACAGTCAGCCTTAACAGGATTTGCCAGGCTGCTTTGATGAAGTGATAAGTGGCCACATAGAGCAGAGATTATCTGATGGGGAGAGATCTGCAGCTGGACAGAACAGGCCAGGTTGGGGGCTGAGTAAATTACACTGGGCTTCAAAGGGAGCAGGACAGAAAGGAATGCCTGCAAGGCCTACCACTTCTTCCTGTACCCAAGCCAGACGACAGGCCCGGAAATGGAATTTACAGGAGGTGGAGGACTTGTGTTAATGGAAATGAGCCACACTAGTAGGTTAGTTTAGTCAGCTCTTACTCCAAAGGAGAGAACAAATCCATCTTGAATTTTAAAGTGCAATGCTTTATGGGACAAGAATATGCCACACTTTGGAGGAAGATGTCATGCTTTTGGGTGGCACTCTGCACCTCATTTTCAGGGGTGCCCCTCTGCTTGTTGCCCCAGATCATTGAATAAATATGTGGGAGCTGCATAGCAACTCAAATTTGCTGCCTGAAACTACAATAATAATAAATAAGTCTTTATTCAGAAGTAATCACAACCATAAAAGATAACAAGAAACATTCTATAAAAAGCACATCATTACACTTACGATTTATTTAAAAAAAATTGTGCAAAATCGAGAGTCCAAACGGCCATCAGTCGCATCTTGAACTTCTTGATCTAAAAGCAGCTCTCAGGAAATTTGTGACAACAAAAAGGATGTGATCGTTCGGCAAAAGCTGTAAGCACATAAGTTTAACACAGGCTTGTCAAATTCATAGCTTTTAAAACGGGCTTAAGGAACAATTTCCTGGGATAGCTAAAATATTTGCATAAAAGGACAAAATGTCAGGTGTCCTGTGGAGACCTAGCATCGCAGCCACAGGGCCCTCTCATGTTTGAAGGTAAGAAACCGGACGGGATGCCAGGGGATGATGGAGCTGATTAAATCTGAATCGAGTTACTAAAAGTCTATTGGATGCGCTTATAAGAGTCAATAGGTATTTCTCCATTCTCTGCACTGTTTTTAGCAAAACATGCCCTCTCACCTCTGGTTTCATGAGCTAGTGTTTTTGCGCTGGGTAGCTGCATGTTAGTCCTGAGGCCTCAGTGTGTCGCATTTAAAAAAAAATATCTTCCCTGCCCAAGGCCACCGAGGACTACTTTACATACAGTTACCAGGGGATTTTAAGTGCATGATCTAGTGACAAACAATCTAAAATAATTGAGCGGTTAAACTCGGCCTCATCCCTAGACCATATCTTCACACAACACAACAGGGGCTTCACTGCCACCAAATCAGCAAAATAATTTACTCCTTATTCTTCGTGTACGGTTAATGAGGCGGTGCCCTGTGGACCTTCAGAATTTGCCTCAGAAACGTGTTTTGACCGAGATGTATCCCCAAACCTCGCTGCCATACAGGGCCTTGGAGACACATATAGACTGGTGTAACTTTAAAATCACCACTGGGGACCGAGGGCCCAATCTGTGGGCATAGTTGGCTTTGGCTCCCATGGATTTATTCATGTCGCCTAACTTTCCCTCCATCAGTTGTTTCCAGTTAAGTTTTAATCAAATAAAATTCCCAGGTAGGGGAAAGCTGGGACCTTCGCTAGAGTATGGGCCCCTGCCTTAAAAGTTTTCAACTGAGTCACCCGAGGGCCAACTTCCAGAACTTACGATTTTGTGAAGTTAGCTGTCAGGTCCAGCCCATTCATAAAAGAGACAAACCCATTAATCAGAGCTTGGAGGCCCATGGGTGTGTGTGCCATTAGCACCACATCATCAGCGTATAAAAAAACTGACAATGCTTTCCTACCCACTCGTGGGCAATCAGAATGTAGAGCGGTCAGGGCGGCTTCTAAGCTGTTAATATTGATGGGAAATAAAAAATGGTCTAGAATGCAACCTTGATGGCCCCCAGGTGCATCTAAAATAATCAGTGAGGCCCCCTCTTGTGAATGTTTGACTACTGCTGGTGAGTAGGACCCACAGTTCCTTGCGGTTTACCCGGTCAAAGGCGGTCGTAAGGTCCATAAAGCCCAAAAAAAGTGCATCAGGTTGAGCTACCGTATATTTGGACACTAGTAGGTAGAGGTTAAGGCATTGCTCAGTAGCTGATTTTCCCAAGTGGAAACAAAAGTGCGCCTCAGAAATTATGTGATTGTTGTCAGTTCAAGCGGAAAGTCTAGTCAATAAATCCCCAATGAGAACCTTAACTGTGGAGTCAATGAGGAAAATGGGATGGTAAAGGTAGGGATCGTCTTTATCCCCCTACTTGAGAACTGAGACGATGGCAGCAGTTGAACTAAAAGCCTACATCCCTTTCCTTGCTGCTGCGTTTAACACCCTGGTCAAAATCGAAGCCCACACTTATATGTTGTCCCAGAAAAGGTCCCATTGGGTCCTTGCGCCTTATTCCGGGACAATCTCTTAATGCCCTAGGAGAAAGTAACTGAGGTATCTCCCTGGCCGGGTTCTATCTCATTGAAAAGTCCTTCACTATGTCTGAAGTTATACACTCCTACAAAGTGATCAATCCATTGTTCTGGGATAATATGATGGCATAATACAGACCTTCATGGCTCCGAAAAGCAAGGTCTGTTTATGACCTGCCAGAAAAGTGAACTATTGCGTTGCTTACTCGCTTGTACTAGCTCGTTCTATGCCTGTCTTTGTAGTAAATGCCTCCGTTCTCTCAATGCCCCCTTGTAATTACTACAACAGTTTGCCACCTATGCTCTGCCTTGAGGGGACTGCTTCAGGGCTTTGTTTAGGAGGCGAAGGGCCGTAGAGCTTTCGTTGTCAAACCATCTTGGGTGATTGGGGGCAGGGCCAGCTGCAGGTGGC
Organism: Calotriton arnoldi; assembly: GCA_963921515.1. Classification (NCBI taxonomy): domain Eukaryota; kingdom Metazoa; phylum Chordata; class Amphibia; order Caudata; family Salamandridae; genus Calotriton; species Calotriton arnoldi. The sequence goes on along the minus strand of CAWUFW010007696.1, from coordinate 392,972 downwards.
GTTAACAGACCAGCGACCGCCTGTGCGAAGGAGATAAAGGAAATTAGAATATGTTCGACAGAGGCTGAGAGGTCTAAGCAGGTTGGTATCTCCTGCTGTCGAGATTTAAATAGAGTACTATAAAAAGCCTTGGCATCTATCTGCGACCAGCATAGTCGCCTCCCCTGGTTGGTTAAGGATAATGTGCCGTGGGGTGTTCAGGGGTGCACCAGTTGGTTCCCCACCCCTTCAAGCACTAAGGCCAAGGGGTTATGATCGCTGAATGGGCTGTGTAAAAATTTAAAAGAAAGAAAATGAGGGCCACCCCAAAGAAGCTGAAACAAAGATAAAATCAATAATCGTTGCACTTCCCCTTCCTTTATAGGTTGGGGTAAAATGAGACTTGAGAGGGTTTGTCATCTTGGCTAGAGTGAATACCAGACTATGAGTTTGTAAAAAACTATTCAGTGCTGCACCTTCTGCGGAGGGAGTATGGGCACAAGTGGTAATTAAAATCCCCTCCTAAAATAGGATTCTCTTGGGTAAGGCTCTGTACCCTTGGTGAATCAATAGCGCCACTTAAGGCTGAGAGGTTTAATGGCCCTTGCTTCCCCCTCGAGGCTACAAAAATAATGAAGCCCCCATTGTCTCTGCCTGCTCTAGAGCCTGCTGCTGGCCAAAAAAGGTTTTATACCCCTCTAGGAAGAAATTATTCTCAACTTCCCATGTTTCTTGAAGGCAAATAGCATTAAAGGATTTAATAAACAGAATCCACCTTTCGTCTAAAAACTTTGCTAATAGGCCTGCCACGTTCCATGAAATGAGGCTTAAATATTTCCTGGTTCCTGGTTGTGGCTTAACAAGGGGATTATAGAGCCGGCAGAAGGGTCTGTGGCCCTGTGGGAAGATGACCTGCTAAGTTGATGCCCTAAATATAGTGGAGGCAAGACCTTGGTATTTACCGTATCCTGTAAGTACGGCCCTTGTGGAAGGCCCTGAGGTGTACTTCTGATGACGTTCTCTGGATGTCAATCCGAATCGTTGAGACCCACCGGAGGAGTGTATTGGTTTGAAGATGCCTGGGACTCGCCCGAGTCGCATTCTAACCCACCACAGGCAAATATCTGTCTGAGCCCTATTTAGAATACTCTGAGAGGGTCTGTAAATGAAGCCCAGTGGAAGAGGTTTAATACCAGATTCATGAAAGTAAGTCTGGGAAGAACTCCTCAGAATGTTTCGTACCATTTCTGGGTATCTGATGGTGATGATCACACTATCTCCCTCAAAAGATTTACGGGAGGGCCCTATCCAGGAAAGCCTCTGGGCCAACAGGATATGCCGGTGATCTGCAGCATTATGTCTAGTATGTTTCCCTATCCAGTGTGAGACCTTGTTGATCCATTGTCCCGTGGTTTCCTGGTTGAGGGGAGTAAGCCCTGGAACCCCTGTCCGGACTAAAGTGTAAGGGCAACAGGCAGGGGGAGGTTAATTATGGGTGAGAGGGGGATAGGGTTTGCTGGGCCAGGGGTCTGCATAGCTACTACAGGGGTGTGTGTTGGGAAAGACTGACTAGCAGGGGCTAATTCCTTACTACAGGAATGAGGAAAAGTGGTCCGTGAAGGGGCATTCTGAATTTGGCTGCCGGTATCATGGCTTTACAAGTACAGAGCTGCCCACCTCTGGAGTGATCCGAGGGGGGGCAGGTCGACGGTCGTGGATTGTTTCTGAAGAGGAAGGGAGGGGGAAACGGTATTAAAGGAGGAAAAAATTCTCTCAGATCTATCAAACATGTTTCTTAAGTCCGCTGTTGGAAATAGCCCTTTTTGCAGGGTTATCCCCAGATTTTTTTGCTTCTTCCACCTATTTGTTCCTGACCTGCTGTTGTTGGTTTTTAGGACTCTGGGCACTTTACCACTGCTATTCAAGTTAAAGTGCATATGCTCTCTGTGTAAATTGTGTTATGGATTGGTGTTTCCATGATTGGCATATTTGATTTACTAGTCAGCCCCTAGTAAAGTGCACTGAGTGTGCCAGGGCCTGTAAATCAAATGCTACTAGTGGGCCTGCAGCACTGATTGTGCCACCCACATGAGTAGTCCTGAAAAGGTAACTCAGACCTGCCACTGCAGAGTCTGCGCGCAGTTTGTAACTGCCATGTCGACTTGGCAAGTGTACCCTCTTGCCAGGCCCTAACCTTCCCTTTTCTTACATGTCAGTGACCCCTAAGGTAGGCCCAAGGTAGCCCTGTGGGCAGGGTGCAGTGCATATTAAAGGTAGGACATGTACTGGTGTGTGTGACATGTCCTGGTAGTGAATTACAGTGCACTTCATTTTTCACTATGGAAAGGCTGTCTGTCCCATAGGAAAGCATGGGAGTTAATTTATAACATCTTATAAATATATCTTCCCATTGGGACCAGATAGGAAAGTAAAGTTTAGTATGCCTGAACTCAGAATCTAAAGATGCATCTTTTAGTAAAGGTGATTTTTGCATTCTGTGTTTGAAAATACCACTTTTTGAAAGTAGGTATTGCCTTGCTTAGCCATCCTCTGTGCCTCTGCTAGGATATGTATTGACTGTCTGGCTTGGGAGTGACAGGGGCTGGGGAGGAGCAGTGGCTCCAGAGAGTCTAGATGGGCCAGGGATGGGCTGAATAGACCTGGGCTTCAGAGTAGTGGGAGGAGTTGTGACTAGCACCCGAATAGGCCCGGTCTGCATTTAGAGTGGTGGGAGGAGATTTCCCTTGTACCTGAATAGGCCCTATCTGCCTTGGACAATGCTGTGTCCGCCTCCTGCTGGGAAGCTGGGATAGAGAGGACCAAACTGGTTTGGACTAAGCACAGACACTCTCTGCCTGAGAGGACAAAGTATTTTGGGCTATAAAAAGTGGGGTCTAAACCTTAGAACTCTTTTGGACCAAGAAGACTGCCAAGAAGAAGAGCTGGAGAAGCTGTGAGGAGGAACTACAACTTTGCTGAGTGCTTTGCTGTGTTGGCCTGCAGTGGCTGCTTCTGTCTTGGAAAGTGAAAGAACTGGACTGAACTTTCTACAACTTCTTTCTTTGAGTATCTCCAAGGGCTTGAGGTAGAGCCTGCCTCCTGTCCAAGAAGTCTCAGGAACAGCAAATACTTCAAGTTTTTCTGCCCTCAGCACAGGGGGATGTGTGTTTTGTGCTTCAACAGAAGAAAAAGCAACCTGATACCGTCTACGATGCCGCTGCCGACTCCGTGTCATGAAGGCACCACAGAGGGCACCGCCGCAATGCTGCACCGCAACCCTGGTCTCACCGACGATGCTATCTGATGCCGCCACCGAGCCGCTGCTCGCACCGCGACCTGTGGGCACCGCACTCTGCACCGCCTCGATTCACGCCGCCACCTTGGTATCCCCGACGACGACGCTTCATGCCGACATCAATGCCACTGCTTGCACCATAGTTTGAGGGCACTGCTCGTAAAGTTACACAACGCGCCGCCCTCATCCCGCACCGCAGCCTTGGCTTACCGATGCCGGCACCATCGACTTCAGTTCGTCAGCCGACGACAGCGCTTCAGCAACAACGAGGATGCTGCTTGCACCGTGACCTCCCAGCACCGCGATGAGCACCGCATCACTTCGCACCACGACCCTGGTCTCACCGACAACGCCATCTGATGCCGCCAATGAGCCGCTGCTCGCATCGCGACCTGAGGGCATCGCATGCTGCACCACTGCACTTCGCACCGCAGCACCCTACACCCGCCGACGCCAGCGCTCCTGACTTCAACCACGAGGAGTTCGATCTGCAACGCGTGTGACTTCGAGGGCCCGATGACTCCTGCACCGACCTCCAGAACAGACACCTGCAGACACAGTGCTTTCGGAAGTTCAACGAGAGGTCGCCGATGGCCTGCATTTCTAAAGGTACTGTTTTGCGGGTCTCCCCGACACAATAGCTGGTCCGCGACACCGCGGTCAGCCAGAACTGTTTGATTTGTTTGCTCACGACGCTGTGATAGCCCTGGACGGAGCTATCAACTTCAAGGAACTTTATTTTGATAACTAAAGATTTCTAAGTACTGTATTGTGGATTTTTGTCGTTTTTGGTCTTGTCTTAAGTATATATTGTCTATTTTTATAACCTGGTGTGGTGTCCTTTTGTAGTGCTTACACTGTATTACTGTTGGTTATGTGAAAATGCTTTACACACTGCCTCTAAGATAAGCCTGACTGCTCGTGCCAAGCTACCAAGGGGGTGAGCAGCGGTTATTTTAGGAGTGTAACTCCCTTATCCTGACTAGGAAGAAGGGTCCCTATTTGGACAAAGGTACCTACCTCTGCCAACTAGAGAACCCCATTTCTAACATCCACCACCAGTTTTACTATTTTGTCCCAGAGTGGGGTCAATGGATTGGTGAATCACTGACATAATTTCGACAGACATAATATCGACCTACAGTTATTTCGACACAAAAATATCGACAACAAAAATATTGGCACTATATACTTATTTAAAAAAACACAAAATTATCAAAACAATAATATCGTTCTTCAAAAACATCGACATCAAAAATATTGTACACATTTTTATCGTTTTCAAAAATATCGCACATTGTTTAAAAACATACACTATGGTGCCGATTCCGGTCGCAAAACGTACCGACCGACACAGACCGTGAATGGAGACCGACTGACATGGACCGGCGCCGTACGACCCGTGCAGTACGATGCAATACGTGTGAATTACAACCCACCCGTACGGAACACAAGCCGCACGACCGAACCGTTCGGAAAGCATTGATTCGCCCGTAAACCGACCGGGAATCGTACCAACCGACACGCATCAGGAATGGACCCGACTGAAAGGTACCCGCGATGCACGACCCGCGCAGAACGATGCAATACGTGTGAAACCAGACCGACTCACACGGAGCACGATCATGAAGACCGAGACGTACAGAAAACTGTGACTAGCAAACAATAGACCCCTTTGCGTCCGACGCGTACGCCAACGTAGAAACACAGCAGAATGTCAGTGTGACAGCCCCGGGATACCCCGCAAGAGCCACTGGCAGCATCCGACCCGGTCAAACGAACGTCTCCATCATGCCCAACAAAAGCAAAGGAAATAATTATAAAAAATGACCAAAAAAGCAATGCCAAAGCCAATAAATTTTTTTTTAAAAAAGGAACAAAGACACACCCACAACTCCAACTACATAAAGGCCAGAAATCCCGACCATGATCCTTTGCAAAATACAGACATAGGACAGCAGACAACACCACCACACTGCAGAGACACACCACAACTCACACACTACACAACAACTACACAATTTGCACCACTTAAAAACTAGATCACATATTCACTGACAAACTCACACCCACCACACTCACTTATACCCTCACACACACATCAATCCCCACAACCACCCAGCACCATGCCCCCCAAGAAGAATCCAAAGTTCACAGATAGTGAGTTGGAAGTCATGATTGATGAAATACTCAGAGTAGAGCCACAGTTGTTCGGCACATTGGTCCAACAGTCCCCCATGTCACAGAAAACTAAAATGTGGGAGAGGATTGTCGACAAGGTCAACGCACAGGCACCTTGTCTGCGCACAAAGGACGACATACAGAACAGGTACTATAATGTGCGCAGGAGGGTCAAGAAGCTCATCGACAGGGAGCACACCTTGAGCCAGCGGACTGGCGGTGGCCCTCCTGCCAAACAAACACACAACAGGTCCTGGGAGGAGAAGGTGCGGGCCATCCTACCACCGGAGACCATCCATGGATTAACAGGAATACCAGAGCCTGGTGAGTACACAACCAATATACTCAATATTGTGTTGCAAAACACATATATCACTGTCAAGGGGACTGTGAAAACAAGTACTGCCAGCAAAGCCATACCAACAGAAAGGCAAGTATCCTGTGATGTGTATGCCAGTTACACAAACACAATACCCACAGTAATATGGAACTACGTCATAACATGTACAAACCTAACAACAAATACTGCAAGGCATTACCATAAATCACCAACAAACACTGACACCCATTTTACCACCACTGTCATACCACCTCATAGGAAAGCTGAGTCAAAATGAAGGAAGGTTGGGCTGCTGGGAATGTGCATGTAGCAGAAAGCATGATGGGAGTTGCAGTCACAGCCAACAGGCCCCCTCACACATGGTCCGACAAGCTCCACCCAAACCCATGCACATCTCACCGTGAGTTGCAAAAAAATGACAAGATGGCTGAGAATGGGCTCTGCTGTGGGGAGCACAAGGCCCTGCTGGGAATTGTGCCCAAACAAACAACAGGACACCACTGTCAGTCATCTTGCCATTGCTGTCTCAATCACTCACAGGGAAGCAGAGTCACAGGAAGGAAGGTTGGGTATGCTGGGAAGGTGGGTGTAGCCAAAAGCATGATGGGAGTTGCAGTCACAGCCAACAGTCCCCAACCCACATGTCCCAGCAAACTCACACTGAACCATGCTCACCACACAGGGAGTGCAAAAGTACTGCCAAGATGGCTGACACTAGGCCCTGCTGTGGGGAGCACAAGGCCCTGCTGGGACTTGGCCTCAAACAAACAACAGGACACCAATGCCTGACAGCCTGAAAGGTAACTTCCACTCCCTGCAATGGAAGCATGCTGCAGGGTGGGATATCTGGCCTAGTGGGAAGGAGTACTGCCAGCTCTGACTCCATCTACCAGCAGGTACTTGCACACACACACCCCTTAACACAAACTACACACAACCCACCTGGTATAATGCATTCCCTCAGACTCAATTAAAATATCTCACAAAGATTTACCACACTGGGTTCTGCTGTGTGAAGCACAATGGTCTTGTTGGGACTTAACAAACACCAGGACACCACTGTCTGCCAACTTGTCAGCACAGGCACACCACCACATGGGGAAAATGAATCACAGGAAGGAAGGTTGGGTATGCTGGGAAGGTGGGTGTAGCCAAAAGCATGATGGGAGTTGCAGTCACAGCCAACAGTCCCCCACCCACATGGTCCCACAAGCTCCACCCAAAACCATGCACATCTCACAGGGAGTTGCAAAAAAATGACAAGATGGCTGAGAATGGGCTCTGCTGTGGGGAGCACAAGGCCCTGCTGGGAATTGTGCCCAAACAAACAACAGGACACCACTGTCAGTCATCTTGCCATTGCTGTCTCACTCACTCACAGGGAAGCAGAGTCGCAGGAAGGAAGGTTGGGTATGCTGGGAAGGTGGGTGTAGCCAAAAGCATGATGGGAGTTGCAGTCACAGCCAACAGTCCCCAACCCACATGTCCCAGCAAGCTCACACTGAACCATGCTCACCACACAGGGAGTGCAAAAGTACTGCCAAGATGGCTGACACTAGGCCCTGCTGTGGGGAGCACAAGGCCCTGCTGGGACTTGGCCTCAAACAAACAACAGGAAACCAATGCCTGACAGCCTGAAAGGTAACTTCCACTCCCTGCAATGGAAGCATGCTGCAGGGTGGGATATCTGGACTGGGGGGAGGAGGACCACCAGCTCTGACTACATCTACCAGAAGCCCCTGTCACACACACCCCTACCACCAACACCAAAATACACACCTTGGATTATGCTGGACAGCCTCATGCCACAGTACAGCAAGCTGTATGGGAAACCAGGGGAGCAGGTGAGTGTGCAGTCCACATCCTTTTTCATTGTGCATGTTGTCTGACTGGCACTAATGGCATTGTGTACACCAGTGGCTAGCATGCTCACTGAGTAGTTGTTACCCCCAAAGCGTGTAGGTACCTGTAGTGGACAGGTACTGTGCAGGAAAAGTGCATTTTTACACGGTTATAATACTCAGGCAATGTTTCCATGTTGTTAATGCAGGACAAATGTCAATCACCATAGTTGCACTACCTGTGTACATCATATGGCCTTGTGATAACGACATGTATATCCAACTGTGTGATGCACAAACATGTTGCATGTGTGGTAAAGGACTTTTATCCTTGTCATCCTCACAGGTTGATGCCCATCAGAAACAGGAGATATGGCTGACCATTGCCTGGGCTGTTCGATCTGCCTCTGCAACTGCCAGAAGAGGTGGAAGGACTTTCGTGGCTGGACCCGGAGGATCGCAAGAGTCCAGCTGAAGCTGTCGCCTCCTCGCAGAAGGGGCAGACGACAGACACTGACCCCCCACATGCTCTGGATTCTAGCGGTGGTCTTCCCTGACCTGGATGGGCAGTTAAAGGCCAGACAGCAGCAAGGAGGTAAGTGCATGCCTTTTCTGTGAACTATCTCTCACATGCTCCTTGCACTCCTTCATCCTGGTTACACTCCCACAGATCTTCTGTCTGCTTGAACAAGAGTCATGTGCCTAAATTAGGTCATGGCCCATCCTCATCTGATGCACAGGTGTGGCCCTTTCAGTCTGTGACTTGTGTCACTTGGGTTGTGTGTCCCTGCTGTTGTCCAAGCTTACGGATCTAAACAGCATCTGCTACCGGTGCATTGTTTTGTCTTCATGAGTGAGGCAATTGATTGCCATGTGTCTGCATATTGCCAGAAATCAGACATGTACTCTGTGTGGGCAATTGATATGTGTTCCAATTGATGCTTTGGTTCACCATATGTGTCTGGGGTATTTTCCACACAGCCATGCAGCAGGTGAGACAATGTTGGGGCCTCAGAAGAATGTACATCATGTGTGTCACACATGCATGAGCACATGCCTAGTGTTCAGGGTAATACCATGTAACACATGGACCTGGACAGGTATGCCTACTCCGGACATGAAGTGCACTATGTTCTTCTACTCCTGTGTGTCAGCCTACATTTAGTGCATTGTGAAATATGCAATCTGGTGTCTGCCTCGGTATCATTGTGGAGCGGCCTAGCTTTTTAGACTCCTGGGGTGTTGAGCATTTTGGGTTGGGCAGCCAGCTGAGATGTGGCTGTTGGATCATCACAATGGGGTAAGACATAGGTGTGTAATCACTTGACGGTGCCTAATGGTGTATTCTACATTAAAGTGCAGGTAACCTCAATTAGTTCGCATAACACTGTGATGTGATCATGTTTACAGATTGTTGCTTGCAGTCACTCAACTGTCAAATTTGTATTACGTGGGATCATCAGATGCCTTAAGATGTGGGTAGCAGTGGGGGAACATGTGCACTTGACAGCTGCAAGGCTTACAGTCCCCAAAATGAAAATGATTGTGACACAGTGCAGGCTGTTTGTTTTTGGATGCACTGCCCCTGTGACTGAAGTCAGTGATGACTGATTATCCAGACTGGCCTGTAGCATGGTATACCACTTGCTAATGTGTATCCTGCAGTAATGTCGGTTTTCCAGCATACACTCAATTGTGGCATTGACCATCAATACATGGGCAAATCATGGTGTCTGGTGAAGGAAGCATATCCATTTTACTGACAATGAGTTTGGCCATCCCTTCTCCTGACACATGTACTGAGTCAGTGGCAGGAGATGGGATATGTGTGTACTGACACATTTCAATCACAATTCCTGCAGTTCTGAGATATGTCTATGTGGTGCATGTGTGCTCATATAAGTAGTGGCATACTACATGCACCAGACAGATGGGTCCAAGGAGGGTAAGTATATGAGGGGCATGGTTGACTGGCAGACTGACAGGTGTCTTTTTCAAAATGTGTCAGCACTTTTTGCAATATTTTGCAAATGATGCCAAGGCGTGCTCTGTAATGTGCTGTACTGACTGTGATGTGTCAGGTGAAACAGGTGACTGATGTGGATCTGTTTATCCTGATTGTTTGCAGATACATCTTCGGCTACTGAAGGAGACAGCTCCATGGACCAAGTCGAGCCGCAGAGCCAGACTGGGTCTGCTGCAGAGGAGTTGGAGGGACCCAGTGGCACAGAGGGTGAGGGGAGCCACACTGAGGAGACCTCAGCTACGACCACCTCGGCTGAGGAACACAGCACCTCGAGTGAGGACTCCCTTGTGGAGATGGGTGTCAGCAGACCCCAGACAACACCTAGCGAGTCTGTCCCCGCCACCACCACCATCTCCACCCTCCCATCTGCTCCCATCCCAGATGTCCGTGGAGGCCCCCGTGTAAGGTAGCATGTCTCCTTCGTGCCAGGCACCGCACCCCCTGCCCCTGTCTCCCCTGCTGCCCTGAGTGTGGAGTCTGTGGACTTACTGAAGCAGCTCCATGTAGGGCTATGTAGGGCAGACAGCGATGCTGAGTGTCCTCCATTCCCGCACCACTCTGTTGACACAACTGGTGTCCTTCATGGAGGGCATCTCATCAAACATGTCTGCCCTACATCGGACCATTCAGGCCATGGCCTCCACACAGACGTCAGCAGTGTCCCTCCTCCAACAGTCCCTCACCCCTCACCCCTCCTACCTCTGCCACATCCACTATCCCCACTACCCTACCTGTCCAACGCACACACACACCAGCACCGGCATGCACCACAACAGACACAATCAGCGCACAGCCATGCAAGACAAAATCCAGAGCCACAGGCATGCACACTCCGGGGACTGATGGCACACACACAGGGGATGGGTCACAGACGCACAAACAGACATCCACAAGCACTCCGCAGTCCTCAGATGACTCTCCCTCCAAAACCCCTTCCCTTGCCTCACCTGCAACCCCCCCTTCACAGCAGCTCTTCCTCTGTGACCTTGGCCTCTTCCCCACCGATCCATCTGCTCCAACTCACAAGGGGAGGAGGCAGTCACCACGCACAGGGGGGAGTTCCCCTGCCACACAGACACCCTCCCCCAGGCGCACGGACACTGAGGCCCCCATCCACAAGTCCCCCCGGACCAGGAAGAGCAAGACCCCACCACGATCCCGCAGCTCCACCACACAGTCTCCGTCCTGCAGCCCCCAGGCCACCACTCCACAGGTCCCCCCCACCACACCCTGCCCCTGGTTCCCCCACACACTGATACCACTTCCCCAAAATGCTTAGGCCCTACCACATGCACTTCCACCCCCACCTCACATGGTCAGCCTGTTCCTTCCACTGGTGTGGAGACCGTGTCCCCCCCTCTGTCCTGCCCACCTCACCTGAACCCCATGACACTCCTTTGGAGGTTGGCACTGCAGTAGAGAGCACATCCACCCCGTCTGACTTGGGCACTGCAGTGGAGACCCTGTCCACACCATCTGACCTGCCCACTGCAGTGGTGCCGGCAACAACCCCGTCTGACTTGAGCCCTGCAGTGGTGACGGCACCCACCACATCTGACTTGGGCCCTGCAGTGGTGACGGTGCCCACTGTGCCAGACACCTCCACTACACTTGCCAGTGACACTCCTGCACCCACCACCCCTCCCCTGCCCCATTCTGCTGTCCCCTGATCCTGTCCCTGCGGTGCCTGGCCTGCCCCTATGTATGCCCCTCCAAGGGGAGATGTCCCCTGGCCGTAGCAGTGCAGGCAAACAATGGGTGACAACTTGTCACATGTCACCCTGGTTGAATGTAGGAATGGACTGACCATTGGCCTTTTGACATTGTACACTTAACTTACCAGTTACATGGATTTATGTTTTTAATAAAGCCACTTGTTGTCATCCAGTGTTGTTGCATCTAATGTACATGATGTTGATGATGAGTGTCATGGACTTGCTGTTGTACTGGTGTTTTAAAGGTACAACAGAATGATGTGTTGATGTGATGGATTCCATGTGGTCCATGGGATATGTGTACTTTTCTGCTATGTATCCATGACATCCTTTGCTGCAATTTCAGGGTGTAATGATAGCAAAATGTTGTGACCAGGATTTTCTCGTTGGGTTTGCTACTTCACATCTTTGGCATACACTGTTGCACATATGTTGTGCTTACATTTGGGCACATAGTGAGATTCCCTGACTGGGCCCATCTCCACTGGACAGGCAGGTTTGTGCATCCATGGTACACAAGACATCTGTGTCATCAGTGCAACTAGCTCTACATGTGTATTGCGTATGTGCAGATGACTGAAGGGACACTCCCGTACACAGGCTGCTGTGACCAGAGCTTTCATTGTGTTGTAATTGTTGGCTCACTGGGCAAGTGTTGTGCTGGCATGACAGAACCATGCACAGACAACGTTTTGCACAGCTGACCTTCCCCAGGATTGGAGACCCCTCATGGCATTGTGTCATTCCGTGACATTGCCTGGGCACATAGTGTGTGTTGTGTGAGCATGTCTGTGTGTGTTCCCTTCCCTTTTTTCAACACAGCCTGTGTTCCATACAGATGTTCCTGTTTGGTGCGCTTGCTGAGTTGTCCTGTGTTCATCAAACATCTTTGCCCTGGGTTTTCTGGGATGTAGGTGCATGGCAAACTACTGGTCATTAGGTTGTCATCCCTGGCTGTTTTAGTTGTAAGTTCCGGGGATGTTGTCAAACGCACGTGGTACACATTCTGGATTCCCATTGGCACTTATGTGTTACCAACATCATGTTGTTTTCCCTATGTGGTATCTGTCAGTGAGTTGCTCACTTGTATGTGTGTGTGACTACTCCCACTCATCAGGGGCATTGCTGCAATGTTGGAAGGTGTCGACATGTGTTCTTTGTGGGTCTCCTTTGGTTCCTCATTGGTGTGGGTGTGTGGCAGGGTTCCCACTGAATCTGGTAGTTTTCACGTTATGCCCATGTACCGCATACTGTGCAGAGTTGCAGACATTCACAGGGGTTGTTGACAGGCCATGTGTGAGGATTTGTGGGTACCTTAGATCCCCCCACCACCCCTGGGATTGTCATGGGTACATGAGCAATGTCACCAGTCCATGTGTGCCTAGCTGATGCACATTGGTGCAGATCAAGGTGTGTGGTGTTGAGGGTGGCCAAATGGGTGTAGTTTCATGTCTAGGCCCCTACCTACATTTTGCCCATTGATTGCAGGCCATGGCCAGTGATTTGTGTTTATGGAGGTGTGATGGGAGTTTGTTGTTCAGGACACATGACCCAGTACGCACAGCTGACTGTGCTCCACAGTATGGGCAAAACCTACCTTTGTCATCACAGAGGGATTGGCGTACAGGCTACTGTCACCCCAAATTAGGGTCCCTGAGGGTAGTGCTGTAGTGGGTCTGTCTCTTGCTGTGTTGGTTGCTGTTCAACCCAGCTTGTGTCACATGAATCCGTTGGGGTCCCACTCATCTGACAATGCCTGCTTGCCCACAAAGGGGTGCACAGTTCATGAGTTAGTTTTGTATGGCACTGTGTACACATCTGTGTGATTGGAGTTCAGCCCACCATCATGTGTTGTGTACTAGCCTGGGGACACTGAGACACACACACGTGTTGTGTTTGATATGCAGTGTGGGGCTGCCTGTTTGTGTTTGTGCATCTGCACCTCTGCATTGGTATGGATTTTGCGTTACATTGGCTGGATGTTGTTTGGAGGTCTTTCCCTAGTGTCCATGCGTCTTGTAGATCATCATCCTGCACATTGATCATGTTTGGTATGTCCCATTGCTGCCATGATATGGGACTTGGTCACCTAACATCAACAGTCTCCATAGGATTCCTCATTTTGTGTGTCTGTTCGTGAAGATATGTGTGTATGCATCATGATGCTCACTTTTCACATAGTCTATTTGGACACTGAAGGCATTGTCAGGGCTCATGGCCAATGCTTGTCTGCACATGGCAGAGGGAGTTCTTGTGATACACAGCAATCTTTGCCTCCCAAATCTATGTTTGTATGTGACACAACCACCACATTGCCACTACATTGCTTGTGGTGTTGGGACCAGTAATCACAAATGCTGGTCTAGTGATGCTGCTATTATGATGTCCACACTCACCTTCTGGTCACTGTAGTGATGTGGGGTTTAGACCCCATTCACACAATGATCCGGAAATGCTGTATTTTTGGACAACACAATCACCTTTTGGTCACTGTAGTGATGGGGGGTTTAGACCCCATTCCCACAATGATCCTGAAATGCTGTATTTTTGGACAACACAATCACCTTTTGGTCACTGTAGTGATGGGGGGTTTAGACCCCATTCCAACAATGATCCGGAAATGCTGTATTTTTGGACAACACAAACGCCTTTTGTTCACTGTAGTGATGGGGGGTTTAGACCCCATTCCCACAATGATCCTAAAATGCTGTATTTTTGGACAACACAATCACCTTTTGGTCACTGTAGTGATGGGGGGTTTAGACCCCATTCCCACAATGATCATAAAATGCTGGATTTTCGGACACCACAATCACCTTTTGTGCACACATGTGATGGGAGTCACATTGTATGTTCACTGTCAGAATCTGTGTTGTGTGCATTTTGCACACACACACATACAATCTTGCCAAGATGGTAGGGGGTGGTTTGCTTAGTCACCCTATGTGTCTGAATGCTGGTGGTGCTGGCCATCCAACCCCCTATGAGTGGGGATGGTGGTGGTGCTGGGCATCCAGCCCCCTATGAGTAGGGGGTACTGGTAGTGATGGGCATCCATCCCCCTATGAGTGGGGATGGTAGTAGTGCTGGGCATCCAGCCCCCTATGAGTACGGGGTACTGGTAGTGCTGGGCATCCAGCCCCCTATGAGAGGGGGTACTGGTAATGCTGGGCATCCAGCCCCCTATGAGTGGGGGTACTGGTAGTGCTGGGCAACCAGCCCCCTATGAGTAGGGGGTACTGGTAGTGATGGGCATACAGCCCCCTATGAGTGGGGATGGTAGTAGTGCTGGGCATCCAGCCCCCTATGAGTAGGGGGTACTGGTAGTGATGGGCATCCAGCCCCCTATGAGTGGGGATGGTAGTATTGCTGGGCATCCAGCCCCCTATGAGTAGGGGGTACTGGTAGTGATGGGCATCCAGCCCCTATGAGTGGGGATGGTAGTAGTGCTGGGCATCCAGCCCCCTATGAGTAGGGGGTACTGGTAGTGCTGGGCATCCAGCTCCCTATGAGTGGGGGTACTGGTAGTGCTGGGCATCCAGCCCCCTATGAGTGGGGGTACTGGTAGTGCTGGGCAACCAGCCCCCTATGAGTGGGGATGGTAGTAGTGCTGGGCATCGCCCCTAGGTGTGGGTACTGCTGGTAGTGAGGACCATGCAACCCCTGTGGTTTTGCTGTTGCTGGTGGAAGGGATGTCCCCCCCTATGTGTGTGTAGCATTTTGTGTGTTCGTGACGTTTGTTTGTGTGGGTGTCTGACTTACCGTCTGCGATGTACGCGCCTGTTCATGATCCGGTCATAGATATACAGTACTGGGATGACCGGCGCAATGGGATTCATCATTGGTTCGTCTCATACTTGCTGATTGTTGCTCCGTCTCATACATGTTGGGAGTTGGTCCGTCTCGTAGCCGTGGATCGTGTTGTGGCGCGAATCGGACCTGCTATGCAGCTCTACCGGATGCTGTGACGTGCTGCTAGTGGCGACTCGTTCGGCGCGTAGGAAGTGCACATCGTACTTGCCCGGCCGGAAACTGCTGTTTACATGCCTCCGGACGAGTCGATTTCAGCGGTTATGGTTCCGGCTCGTACGGGAAATGTTGCTGGTTTCGGAGCCTACGGCTCGGTCGGTATTCAGACACATTTGCGCATCGTACTTCCTTGTCCGGACGGATCGGCTCCGGGAACGAGTGGGTCGTAAGGTGAGGCTACGGACGGCTCTCGGAGGGCTGTCCGACCCGGATCAGAATCAGCCCCTATGTCTAAAATATCAACCACAAACATATCGACAACTAAAATATTGTTATTTTAAAAATATTGACTATACAGAACTAGAGAAAATATTAAAATTAAACTGCATAAATACAAATAAATACATAAACATATATTACATATCAAATTAATTTAAACACACATATTTTTCAAAGAATAAAACCATAACTAAAATTTAAAATATATAATACACTATTAACAACATTTATACATATAAACTTTCATCATATAAAATACATTTCTTTCATGCCATATATAATATAACAAATAAACAAAACATTTTAAAAATAAGGACATAAAAAAAATAACTAACTCTTAATTAGCGTTTTCCGTATAAGGAAAACAACTTCCAAAACAATTAAAAAAATATAAATTAACCAATAGAAACACACAACTTTAAAACCTACCAATGAAATTAAACTAACATATACTAAACACTGTATAAACTGACAAACCTTACTCTTATTTCACACCTCAAACGAAAAAAGCTAAGGAAGGAGAAACTCTGCTGGATTTCTACCGAAAAAAAGAACATCATCAAACCAAAACTGCTATAAATCTACTAAAAGTAAGTAAATTAAAATATCCTAAATAACACTTAAACTAATGTTCTCTAAATAATAACATACAAACTTAAATAACTAATTTATATCTTTATTCTATTTTATATTTCCACTACAGACAACTCTAAACAAAACAACAAAATTACAGAGGACACCATAAAAAGATCCAACTAACTTTGGGGTCCATTATGATGACTGGCGGATGCAGACTCCGCGATGCTGGCGGTGGGATAAAACGCTGTTTTCCACCCGTGAGCAGCGGTGCACCCGCGCGCCATATTACAATGGTCAAACACAGCCCATTGTCCGTCCGCCGCTGTGCAACGTGGACCGCCATCAAAATGCGCCCGCCACTGCGGCGGAGACAACCAATCGGGAGCCACCTCCGTACAGAATGACGTCCCTCCCGCCGTACAAATTAGGATGCGCCAAACAGCCAGGCACACCGCAGCGGAGAAACCGGCCAATCTGAGCAGGCGGAAGCACCACAGCGGAGTGCAAAATAGAATACCGGAGCAGACCGCCATGGACCCGCCACTATACGTCTTTCCGGCGCTGTACATGATACGCCTCCAGCAAGCCACAGGTACGAGATCACACAACTCTGCACACAAACACAACCCACAACTCCATGGCTGATGTAAGGTCCCTGCCCCCACCAGACACCCTGTTGGGGACAGGAACACAACCACAGGTGTAGCCACACATGTCCTACCTGCCACTAGTCCACCCCTCCTCAACCAGGCCACCATGTCCGCGATCTTGAAATAATGTCCAGTTCACGTGACCGCAGCGTTGAATCTGCGTTAAAAAATGCGCACAATGTAGTAGGCTGGTCCAGCGCAAGGCATGGGCAGTGCACGAAGTACACAGGGCAACACCTCCACACTCCACACACTAGGCCCACCCACAACATGAAGGGACATGCCACGTGACCCTCCTGTGCTCCCACATGGCCAATAACCAGCCAGGTGAACACACACACTGCACCACACAACAAACAACTAGGGAGCCAGCCTCATCAGGTGTGGCTGCAGATTAACACACAGCGTAGAAGCACAGGGCCAGGGGAACCCACACACCATAACAACACCACACTCATGGCAAGTACACTGAGTCCAAGCACAAGATAAACACACACAGACAATGAACAAACACTCCAATGGACACACAGCCTGCCAAGTCACACAGACATACCCCACACTGACACACAGCAACAAATACAGACCACATGCCAGCAGCAATTGAGGACAACAAATAGGAAACCTAAAGTGAGGTGCACACAAATGAATTGGCAAGGAGCTGAACACCAAGAATGTGTACATCACATGCAAGGGAAGGAACATATAACAACAACCACAGCTCAAAAAATCACACATGGCAGTCACAGTGAGTGAAGTCAAACCACAGTCACCTCACTGCAACAACTCAGGGAGAAAGCAAGGCAACCCATGTATAGGCAGAGGGATGAAAGGAAGGGTATTAAGTCTAACACTGAGCAGCCACACATCTGCATCCAAATACATCACAGGAGTATGTCAGCAGCACAACACACAGGGCCCATTGCAACACTCCATGACTGTCAAACACAAGTATGAACCTCCACACAACCCCACACCCATCACACCTGCAGCACATAACACCAGTGACAAACACACAGAAGCTTGCCAATAATGTCCAGTCAATACACTGACAAGGAAACACACCCCCTGGGGGGTATCCACAAACATCACACACACACAGGGATGGCAGAACCACTGTACGCACAAAAACAACAGTCAGACACAGAACTCAATCAAAACACACACACAGAACTACTACAATAACGGACAAGACCTGTGCAGCTAAACAGTGCAAATTCAATGGGAGCACAGACACAACCGGAGTACATAACCTCATCAGTCAGGAAAAATGCACAGACAACATACCACAACACATATAAGAAGTGCATCCACACAAAACAATAATGGAGACAAACAGGGAGAAATGGGCCTACAATGACACACAGACAGACATACCACACCACCCATCAACTCAAAATGGTGTCATAGTGTACCACATGCCTGCACATGCACAACAATGACAAGAGACACATCAAATATAAGAGGAGAAAACACCAAGGATGCACATAAAACAAGCACGGGAACTACAATAGACCTCAGTCCATGTGACAGACACACAAGTAAGGCACACCACAATGGCAACACACATCTGAATCAAACACAACAACAAAACACACACACTGACAGGCAAATATAACACCACACACAGAGCATCTGTCAACTGCATGAGACAGCACAACACAAACACTGCACACAGCCACATCAGACATAACACATGCACATGCAAAGATATCAACATGCTACAACAGCTAAACATCAGGGGGTGCACAACAGGCAAGGACAAGCCAACATACACTCACAGCACTGCATGCACACCAAGCAGTGTGTGCACAACAGACATACCAGTTACAAACAGAGATGAGTGACACACCATGAACACACACAACAACAATCTAAACATCACACAGACAACAACACACCCAGGAAGTTAAACAGTCCACAGCAAACACACCTACATCTAAGTCAACACACACAGATGCACAAGTCTGGGACACCAAAGTTGAAACAACATGATTAGAGGAAACAAGACATTGGCAATGTTGAAGTGGCATATAGAGCATGTGTCACAGTAAACCATACCCACACAGTAACCCTTTAGTTAGCAAGGACACTGACAAGGCAGACAACAGGAGTACATTTCTATTCTATTTACATTTCACACCGTTATGCAGCAACATTTAGACAAGAGCAAGGCCAGTGGCCAGTCCAAAGTGCAGGTGAGGTACATGAGAAGCTGCACAGGCAAGGGGCAAACAGCAGTGAACAGCAAGGCCAGTGGCCAGTCCAAAGTGCAGGTGAGGTACATGAGAAGCTGCACAGGCAAGGGGCAAACAGCAGTGAAAAGCAAGGCCAGTGGCCAGTCCAAAGTGCAGGTGAGGTACATGAGATCCTGCACAGGCAAGGGGCAAACAGCAGTGAACAGCAAGGCCAGTGGCCACTCCAAAGTGCAGGTGAGGTACATGAGAAGCTGCACAGGCAAGGGGCAAACAGCAGTGAACAGCAAGGCCAGTGGCCAGTCCAAAGTGCAGGTGAGGTACATGAGATCCTGCACAGGCAAGGGGCAAACAGCAGTGAACAGCAAGGCCAGTGGCCAGTCCAAAGTGCAGGTGAGGCACATGAGAAGCTGCACAGGCAAGGGGCAAACAGCAGTGAACAGCAAGGGCAGTGGCCAGTCCAAAGTGCAGGTGAGGTACATGAGAAGCTGCACAGGCATGGGGCAAATAGTAGCAAACAGCAAGGCCAGTGGCCAGTCCAAAGTGCAGGTGAGGTACATGAGAAGCTGCACAGGCAAGGGGCAAACAGCAGTGAACAGCAAGGCCAGTGGCCAGTCCAAAGTGCCGGTGAGGTACATGAGATCCTGCACAGGCAAGGGGCAAACAGCAGTGAACAGCAAGGCAAAGGGCCAGTAAAAATTGCAGAGTGAGTACATGACATCCAGCACTGGGAATGTGTGGTACAGTACCCTGCCATAGTCAGCAACACACTCAGGGTGTCAAAAATGGGCAGTCCATGGTACCACTGTGGGAGAGACATGTGTGTGAGGGTGACCAACACTCAGACTTGACTGGCAGTATGACTGGGAGGAGGCTGTCTATCAGGGCCAGTTGGGGTACTGGCTCGGGGAGAGAGAGGCCCAGCTGGGGTAGAGCCATCAGTGTTCTGGGAAGCTTGAGGGCTGCTAGGTCCAGGTGTGGTAGAGTCAGCAGTGGTTTGTGAAGCCTGAGGGCTGCTAGGTCCAGGTGTGGCAGAGCCATCAGTGTTTTGGGAAGCCTGAGGGCTGCTAGGACCAGGTGGGGTGGTGGCATGTGGAGGTGGACTCATGCTTGCACGAGACACAGTGTGTGTGGGAGAATTTAGAGGGGTGCCCTTCCGCTTCTTGGGGATTTGATATGGCTTCCCTGTCCTGGGATTAATGCCAAGTGGGGTGTATACAACAGGCACACTCGTCACAAAAGCTGGCTCATGTGCAGATGCTGGTCCCCCTCTGGGGACGTGCGGGATTCTTTGGGACGCTTGGCCCCGGATTGCCTCTGCCCCTGCATCACCTGTTTACCAGGTGTCCCCCTACAGTGGCCTCCTTTCCCTGCTTCACAGGGCTCTGGATGGGAGTAGATGTTGTGGGTGAACTTGCCTTGGAGCTCTTCTTACGTGTACCCTTAGCAGGCACCTGTTTGTCACTGGGCACGGAAACTGTGTGCTTGTCTCTGCGAGACACTTTTGGGACAGGTGAGTCCTTGGCTGGGGATGCCTCTGAGGCATGTGAGCCTGAGGCCTGCTTCTTGTCATCCTTGCCCTGGGTGTGGCCTGAAGGGCTTTTGCCTCTGCGCTCTGGTGTGGGTTTACCTTTCTGTGGGGATGGTGTCTGCGGCCTGGACGGCTTGGGCTGCTGCTGCCATGTGCTGTGTGTGCCGTATCTGTCCCTTGATGTCTGGGGTGTGCGGTCACTATCATCAGATGCGGCCACTGGCAGGGTGGTAGGCCTAGGGACTGGAGCTGGACTATGGGATTGGGCAAGTTGAATGGCTGCTGTCACTGCAGAGAACAGAGACTGTACAGTCCGGTGTAGCCCACCCACGTCGGAATGAACGCCCTCCATGTAAGCCACTACCTGTGCCAATTTTTTGTCATGGTCCAGGAAGGCATTGAGGAGAGCTGTCTGACCCACACACAGCTGGTGCAAAACGTCCACAGACTCAGCACTGATGGCAGCGGGGGGGACAGGGGCAGGGGCAGCGGTGCCTGGGATGAAGGACACTCTTCCCTTTTTTGTGGTGCGAACACGGGCAGCAACAGTGGGAGTAGCAGGGAGGGTGGGCACTGAACGCTGTGTGGTGGACGAGGAGGCAGAGTCCCCGTTTCCTTCGGCCGAAAACATAGATGCGTCACCGCCGTCGTTAGATGACGTAGAGGTCTGCGTCTCTGGCTGTGAGTCCTCTAGAAGACTACGGTCCCCCTCTGATGCGCTGGTGACATCCGTGTCACTATGCTGGTGTGCAGCAGTTGTGCTTGATGCCTCACCACTGGTGTCCATCCCGTGTCCTTCCGTGCCCATGTGAGATGCTGCATGAGAGAGAGATAGAGGTAGGATCAGTACATTTGCATCAAGTTTACAAATATCTGCAAGGGAAGCATCACTAATGATGAACAGTCATCCATGTTGGACAACACCATGGGCAGTAACACTGTGCAATCTCAATCCAAACATCGAAATTACCGTGGCATAATGCAAACTTGGCATAATTCACCCATGTGATGGACACACAGCCAATTAGCCTGTTGGTGGCTTCAGCTAACCAGACACACATATTCCTCTGTGCACACCTAGGGCCCTGAGGGGTAAAAGATTCTACTCACAACATGTTGCCACTGACACATCTTGAGCCAGCAGAAGTGTCCAACACAGAGACTGACTCCAACATATCCGCACACAATGGCCATGAGCACATGCCATCCACCATGTCTATCTTGGGGCACAACTACAGTTGCACATTGGTATTAAATGTGTAGCCATCACAAATATGACGTCAGGCAATGCACACATTGATGATGGCACAC
The DNA here is from genome assembly GCA_963921515.1 of Calotriton arnoldi. NCBI lineage: Eukaryota > Metazoa > Chordata > Amphibia > Caudata > Salamandridae > Calotriton > Calotriton arnoldi. The sequence continues at coordinate 371,084 of CAWUFW010007696.1, read as the reverse complement.
TCAGATCATGCACTCTGCTGGACCCTGACATGGGATGTCCGTGACAACACCAATGAAGTGTGTACTCAAGGGCCATTACACCAATGACATGGAAAGATACATGTTGGGGGAATGCATGACAACTGCTTAACTCCTCCCAATGGTACCGGCACACTCTAGAGCCAGCGCCATGAAACCTCTGGTGTATGTGCGCTATATAAGAAATTGCTAACATAACATAACATTACTGCACTCAACACCGCAGCCACTTACACGCCATTGCATCACACTAGCAACATCACAGCCCTGCACTGGCCCAGGCTTGGAGCACATGCAGCCAAACAACACCCAAAGTCAAACTCACAGAATACTCACCACCAGCTTGCTGCTGATGCCCCTTCAGACGTGCATCCAGTTCAGGCTGCATCACAGCTAAAATGCATGCCATTAGTGGTGTCATGCTGCGCCGCGCCAACCTGCTGGCCTGAGGGATCAGCCCCAGTGTCATCTCGGCCACGTTCCTGCTCAGCCGGCAGATGTCATCCCACCTCTTGTGACAGTGGGAGCGCCGTCGTTTGGAGACACCCAGTGCACGCACCTTGCATGCAATGGCCCTCCACACGGCCTTGCGCTGGTTGACTTTGAGCTGCAGACATGGGAGACAAGAGGGTGCAATAATCAGTGTAACGTACCACCATTTCACAGTGCAGGAGCATGACACTGACTCATACCAACTTACGCCATAACTTTAGCAGAGACAACAAATCTGCGACATTCAAACATCATCATGTGTGAAACACACATTAATGCATGCAGGTATGAGGGTGGACACAGTACATGCCTATCTCAAAGCCATGCAGGATGCCAGCAGAGAGCAAAATGTGCATGCTGACCACATCTACTGCAAGTTTCTAGGAATACCAAGACATGCAGGACATTACTACATATGTCACTGTGAATACTCACTGTACCCAACACTGCGCAGCCCTCAAAGCACTTGCCCTTAAACTGCCACACTGTGTCATGGATGTCACATTGAGGGACATGACCTCACAAACGCAAACCCTCATCACAAGGCCTGTCGTGTGCAATCTACATCTCTGTAATGGCTCATTGATGGAGAGTCAAGAGGAAAAGCACAGATTTGACACTCTGTACATTTAGTGTTGTGTTACTGTCAGATTGGGCAGTGAATGTGCAGGCCAGTTGGGGTCAAACAGAGGTCCAACGTGGGGCATCTCATCTTTTACATGGAGGGACTGTTTGGAAACACAAACAGTGCCAACACATGCGAGTATGTGCACATGCCGGTGGTGATGGAAGGGTCTGGGCACAAGAATGTTGGCATGTACAGTGTCATAGCTGATTGACAAACAAGAGTTTCTCCCTGGGAGACTGAGGTCCTGAGCATAGTGCAGAACCAGAGATGAGGCACATATTGAGTCAGAAACAATGCCCTCACTACCCTCTGGACAACTACACTAGCTAAGGCCACAGATGGGCCTGTGAAGGACATCAGGGACACACAAAGACATTCAGACAGTAAATCACTGTCCTGACTCCTGAATTGAAAAGGTGCAGCCACACTGTATGTCTGACAAGACATCACATTTCACTCACATCTGGATGTGCAGGCAGGCAAACGTGTGGAATAGGCTGAACACACCTTCCCCCTGGAAACAGCATGCTAGGCAGTGCATGACCCACCACCACACTCTCACGCACATACTGCAGCAGATCAACTTCGTGTGTGCCCCACCTACACTCTCACTCACACCCTGAGATACTTACCACGACATTAGGCACACCATATAGCCTTGGATACTGGGTGAGCACCTCGTCCACCAGGACCTCAAGTTCCTTGGGGGTGAAGGGAGTGGCATGGATCTTCTCAGTCCTCGCCATCACTGTGGGCATGAGACAGCAGCAGCGGCAGTTGGTGGTGACGGGTGTCAGGCAGCAGTCCCTGGAGGCAGCAGCAGGTGAGGGGTCTCAGGCAGCAGTTCCTGGAGGCAGCAGCAGGTGAGGGGTCTCAGGCAGCAGTCCCTGGAGGCAGCAGCAGGTGAGGGGTCACAGGCAGCAGTCCCTGGAGGCAGCAGCAGGTGAGGGGGCTCAGGCAGCAGTCCCTGGAGGCATCAGCAGGTGAGGGGTCTCAGGCAGCAGTCCCTGGAGGCAGCAGCAGGTGAGGGGTCTCAGGGAGCAGGCTCTGTGAGCTGTGGCAATGTGTGGCTCCCTCACACACATATATAGCCCCCAGGGCTCGTGTCTGTGGTTCTAAGCTGCTGCAATTGGTGTTCCAGGTCTGCCTCATTCAAATCCATCCAATGACCGCCTCCGCGGTGGCGGAGCACGCCTACCGCGATTTTCAAAGTTGCATCAGGCAACCGCGATTGCGCTTCCCATTGGCAGGCAGGGCCTGGTCCATGGCGGTGACACACCGCAGGGGACAGGCGTGCGGTTCCGCGGTGGTGCATCTTTCAAGTGCATCCAATGACCGGCCCCACGGTGGCGGAGCACGCCTACCGCGATTTTCAAAGTTGCATCAGGCAACCGCGATTGCACTTCCCATTGGCTGGCAGGGCATGGTTCATGGCGGTGACACACCGCAGGGGACAGGCGTGCGGTTCCACGGTGGTGCATCTTTCAAGTGCATCCAATGACCGGCGCCGCGGTGGCGGAGCACGCCTACCGCGATTTTCAAACCTGCATCAGGCAACCGCGATTGCACTTCCCATTGGCTGGCAGGGCATGGTTCATGGTGGTGACACACCGCTGGTGGCATGCGGTAGCTACTGTGATTCCGGGCACATGCATTCCTATGAGTGACCGGGATCTGGGTGTCGGAGCATGCCGACCGCCATTAGACATGTGTATTTGCCTATCAATCCCGCTATGGTGTCTTGGGCCATGGCGGTGACACACCGCTGGTGCCAGGCGGTAGCTACGGCAAGGGTGCAGCATGACATTGTTGACTATGGGCGTGAGAGTGTTGACTGAGCACGTTTACGGCACCAATGGACACATCGTGCTGTGTCAATGTCATGGGTCATATCTGTACTTCGAACAGTGGTCACTTACAAAATATCAGGGCACTTGATGGAAATCAAATGGGCTATAGTAAGTTATGACAGCCTAAATTTCATACCTAACACCAAATTCCACACTGAAAGTACCAATGGGGCACATTACTCCTACACAATTTCATTTGTGAACCCACTTTGATACACATTTTCATATCTGACCCCAGAATTTGCCCCCAATTTCATATCTGACCCCAGAATTTTCCCCCAATTTCATATCTGACCACAAATTCTACCCCCAATTTCATATCTGACCCCAGAATTTGCCCACAATTTCATATCTGACCCCAAATTTTACACACATGTCCATGTCTCACACAATATGTCACTATACAGTACATGATTGTACAAACATCACAGCATTATTTTCATGACTCACCACATGTGTCACACTGTTGTCTGTTTGGTATCACCTGTTACTGCCTTCATGTAATATAATTGGTCGCAGTAGCAAATCCTACAGTACATGTCCACATGGACATGTGTGTGCTCTACTTACTCAAGGATGTTAATTTCATCACCGGCACACTTGGCATTCTGTACATCCTTATCATTTTTCACTTGTTTCCCTGCCTTTGGGTATGTTTTGTCTCCGTATCTGTCAAATGTCATCACCATTACTTGTGACATTGTGTCTGGTATGTGCTCATGTTGTTTGGCCTGTCATATGTGATTTTGTTACATGTATATTTCCACAGTTGTGAGTGTGTTGCTAGTGGATTTGATGTGTGTGGTGGGTTACGTTGGTACACACCAGGGACAGGTGCATTGACCTTGTCCACATGAGGAATGTTGGCTTGGTGAGGGACTGTAGACAAATGTGGGGCTGGTGCTCACTGAATGTTAAGTTTGACATGGCATCTGTGACCAGTGGGAGGTGACCCACAATTGGCCTGGACAGTACAGCATTGCGTGTTTTTTCATGTGCAGTAAGTGTTTGCAGTTTTGGCAGGGTGCACAATTAGGACACGTGTGCAGTGATATTGAACTGACACATGTGGATAAGCCTGCTATGGTGTGGTAGCCTTTTGGGGGCACAAGCTGGTCCTGCGCTGTGTGGGTGAACTGATGGTGCTGTTGACTGAAGCTAATGATGGCATCCAAGACAGGTGAGATATACCTTGATAGGGCTGGCTGTGGCACCCATCTGACTCAGACTTTTGTTGTTCTAATGGTATCAGAGGCCAACAAGTGATGCACAGCCAGCATCTTTGTCTGCAGAGGAATGTTGAGAGTCCGCTTTGTTGTCCCTGACAGGCTGGGTGGCATGTGGCTCAGGATGCTTTTGATAGTTGTCCTTTGGTACCTGTGTCGTGCGATGACATCCCCTGTTGTTATGTGCATGAGGCTGTTGTGTCTTCAGTATCTACTCAGTATGTCCATGCGCTGACCTTTTTTGTGTAGTGGTGTGGCTTTGTCCGGAAGGTGGTGTAGGTTGTTTCTGTGTCACTGTTGTATGTCCAAGCAGCTGGAGTATTAGCTCCATGGCAAATGTTGCACTTCAGTTGTGTGTCTGGGCAGTGCAAGCTTCATTCTGCATGTCATAGTGCAACTTTAGTGCAGATTGTCGTTTGTCTACAGTCCTTTTGGATCACGTACCTTATCCACTTTTTGTGTGCCACATTGACAATCTGTGTGCCTGCTGATGGTATTGTGCAGTTGTGTTGTTGTGTCTTGATTCACGTCAAGACTGCATATGCATTTGCTGTTCATCATCAGTCATTGACTGACTTAGAATTGTGTGTAACAGCATGTATGGCATGTCTACTGATGACAGTGGATATTGGCATAGGCTTGTGAATATGTCTGTGAGTGGCTCTAGACTTGTGTGGATTAGTATTGGCTCACATTCCATGCTGAGTCCTTCAGAACTGGATAAATTGTGTAGTTCATGTGTCCCCTGTCATGTCTGCACAAGAATGTGTGTCACGTACAGCAGACATTTTGAAGACAGCGGTGTTTCTGTTTCACACATGTCCGGTATCATTTACTGTCCGTGCTGTTTGCACCAGATTCTGGAATGTGACTATCACCATTCACAGACACAGTTTCCATGTTTGTTGTTCTCACAGTGGTAATACTGAAGAACTGTAGTACAATGTGATCTCTATGTGTCACGACTATTGACTTGCACTGTATGGTGCATTGTGATGCCAGTCAATGTTTGCGCTGTGTGAATCAGAAGGTACAGAGTTGTGCACATCTCATGGTCTGTTGCAATGACGTGTCCCCTTTCATCTCACCTAGGAGGCGACCTAATGTGTATCGTCCTGTCTCCCTGCTGGCTAACATAGAGGATGATGACGTGATACGCAGATTCCGTCTGGACCCCACGAACATCCAAGACCTGTGTGCCATGTTGGATCCTCACCTGCGGGCTGGCAGGACATACCCAACAGCATTGACGACCACAACAAAGGTGATGGCGGCACTGCATTTCCTGGCTAGTGGGTCATTCCAGGAGACAGTGGGCATTGCAGGGGGGATGTCTCAGCCCACCTTCAGCATGGTGCTAAGGGATTTCCTGTTGGCCATGATGCGATACAAGGACCAATACATCAGTTTTCCAAGGCGTGCGGCTTTGGCGGATGTAAAGGCAGATTTTTATGCCCTTGGCCACAACCCGAATGTTGTAGGTGCAATTGACTGCACACATGTTGGCCTGGTTCCACCACAGGCACGGGAACACATCTATCGGAATCGCAAACATTCCCATTCCATCAATGTGCAGGTGGTGTGCCAGGCCGATATGATCATATTGCATGTATGTGCCAAGTTTCCGGACTCTGCGCATGATTCATATATCCTGCACAACAGCATTGTGCCCCAGCTGATGGCCAATCTTCTTCCGGAGCGGGCATGGATTGAGGGTGAGTAGGCAGAGTCAAGTTGTGTGCTGTGTGTGCCATGCTGTCCCTCTGCCACAGTAGTATTACTGAATTGTTATGTTTATTTCACACCTAGGTGATTCTGCATATCCAAACAGACTGTGGTTGCTGAGCCCACTACGCAATCCTAGGACACCGTCTGACGTCCGCTACAACAATGCCCATGGTAGAACACGTTGGGTGGTGGAGCGAACCTTTGGTCTCCTCAAATCGAGATTTTGGTGCCTGGACCGGACCGGAGGGGCACTCATGTACTCCCCCAAAAAGGTGTGTCAGATAGTTGTTGCATGCTGCATGTTGCACAACCTGGCCTTACGGAAACAAATCCCCCTGATCCTGGACGATGATGACCAGCCGAGGCCCCCACCTGCGAAACCACAAATGTCCAGTGACGAGGATAGTGGTGAGGAGGAAGGTGTTGACCAGCGTCAGCAGCTCATCAACCGCTACTTCACTTGAAGGTGGGTGACGATGTACAACTGGTCCATTGTCTGTTGATGTAGTTGTTTGGGTGGAGGTCTATGTGATCTTTGTGAGTGCATCCTGTTGATGACTCAGTGCTGGCTGCCTATGTGTTGGATACAGGGTAGTTTGGCACAGCTACAGGATGTCTATGTTGGTACAGTTGCACATTGTAATGTGTGCATGTTGTTGTACGTTGAGGACATGTGTTGTGTGATGTCTGTGATGCCACAACCTGACTAGTGACTTTTGTTCTGTTGTCTTTTGCTAGGTCCCTACTGCCTCTCCTTGCCTACAGAGGTTCCATGCTACTGTGACATTGTAACCATGGTAAACATTGCACATACAGTGATAAAGATGGAGCAGACTCAAATCCATTGGTGCAATATTGTTGTTTATTGTCAATGGGTATATGTGAGAGGTAAGTGGATATTTACATGAGTGTGAATGGTGAATCTAGGAGTTGGCAGTGATGGTAGATGAGACAATCAGGTAGGCACCACAGTGATGTGGCGACACAGTCCAACAGACGGATGCCATTTCCATGGCAGTGTGGGTAAGGACAGTATTCAAAGTCAATGGCAGGGTGAAGAGCGTTGCCATTATGGCTGGCTCCTTGACTGGCGTTTGGCAGGTGCTTTGCCACGGGTGAGTCCCAAGTTTTTCTTTGGACGGCCCCTCCTTCTTTTGGCAGGGGGGTATCGTCTGTTGGGCCAGTGGGGTCTGAGGAGTTACCCCTCTCCGTGCCCGCAGGGGTGGATGATGAACTGTCATCCTGCGGGACAACGGGGGGAGGTGGAGGTGTGTGATGTGGCACTGGCCTATCCCTCAGTACCACCACTAACTGGCCCATGAGGTCCACAATTTGTCCCATACGGTTGTCCATGGACCTCAGCAGACGTTGGAGCTCCAGGGCATCTTCGTGGGCCTGGCCCATTTGTGCCTGTGTTCGTTCATAGGCTCCCACGACTCTGGTGATGTTAGCCAGGGCTTCGGTCACAGTGTCCGGTGTTGTTGGAGTCCCACTTGTCCTCCCACCTGCCCTGCTATCACTGGCCTGTTGCCTCACCACTCTGGCCACACACCTGCCCTCCACAGTTGTTGGTGTGGGCTGGGCATCCTCTGTGGCTGGGCGGATGTTGCAGGCAAAGGTGGTAGTGGTGGTGGTGGCGGCACAGGTCGTTCCAGCAGGGGTCAGCGTTGTTGGTGTTGCTGATGGTGGGGGGGCAGTGGGGTCATGTGACCGGTTGCGCCCTGGCACACCAGATGGGCCGGCTTGGAGCTCCTCGTACAAAGAATCCAGGGACTCCGCATCCGAGTGTCCATGTTCCGAGGGAGGAGACTGGCTCTGCAAGTTGAGGTTGTTGTCCTCTGCAGTCAGTTGTTGGTCACCTGTGGAACAGAGGGTACATGGTCATTGACTTACAGCCATATGGCTTGCTGTGTTTGATGTCTCTTATTTACATGTTATGCAACACACAGTTACGTATTTCATGAGTAGAATGTCTGCACAGTGTTGTTCGTCATGACATGATGTGGAGGTACATACATCTTGTTCCATGGTGTGACAAGTCATTGGATGCCATGGCCAACTTGACACTCTTTGTATGGGACTGATGAGTTCTTTGTATGGGACTGATGAGTTGTCATCTGACAACTGGTTGCCATGCAACTTGATGTGATGCATTGAAGATGATTACTCTTCCCGACAGATGTTACATATGCACATGTATTAGACATTGTCACATTGTTATCTCATGCATACCTTTGTAATGTTCTGTGCTTGTATTTATTTGCTCGACAGACCATGCCTTTTCATTGTTACTAGAGTCCTTCATGCTCAGCAGCCATGGAATTTTCACATGTCATTCTGTGCAGGGCATATTTGGTCCCTGATTTTCTTACACATGGGTTTAGTTGAGTCACAGTTCTGTTTCTGTCACAGTTACATATGCATCGCTGTCTGAGGGATGGGGCAGGGTGTGCCTGGTGGGAGTTGGAGTGCTGGCCTCCCTATTCCAAAGACACCTCCCTGTCAAGATGGCTACCTACCTGTTAGGTGAGGGTGAAGCACACAATTACTGAGGCATGCTTCTGGGTGGGAGGGAGTGCTCCTTCATGCTGAGGGATGGGGCAGGGTGTGCCTGGTGGGAGTTGTAGTGCTGGCCTCCCTATTCCACAGACACCTCCCTGTAAAGATGGCTACCTACCTGTTAGGTGAGGGTGAGGCACACAATGACTGCCACATGGTTGTGGGTGGGGGAGTAGTCCATCCTGCTGAGCTGTGGACCAAGGGGGCCTGGTGGGAGTTGTAGTGCTGGCCTCCCTATTCCAAAGACACCTCCCTGTAAAGATGGCTACCTACCTGTTAGGTGAGGGTGAGGCACACAATGACTGCCACATGGTTGTGGGTGGGGGGAGTAGTCCATCCTGCTGAGCTGTGGGCCAAGGGGGCCTGGTGGGAGTTGTAGTGCTGGCCTCCCTATTCCAAAGACACCTCCCTGTCAAGATGGCTACCTACCTGTTAGGTGAGGGTGAGGCACACAATGACTGCCACATGGTTGTGGGTGGGGGAGTAGTCCATCCTGCTGAGCTGTGGGCCAAGGGGGCCTGGTGGGAGTTGTAGTGCTGGCCTCCCTATTCCAAAGACACCTCCCTGTCAAGATGGCTAACTACCTGTTAGGTGAGGGTGAGGCACACAATGACTGCCACATGGTTGTGGGTGGGGGGAGTAGACCATCCTGCTGAGCTGTGGGCCAAGGGGGCCTGGTGGGAGTTGTAGTGCTGGCCTCCCTATTCCACAGACACCTCCGTGTCAAGATGGCTACCTACCTGTTAGGTGAGGGTGAAGCACACAATTGCTGAGGCATGCTTCTGGGTGGGAGGGAGTGCTCCATCATGCTGAGGGATGGGGCAGGGTGTGCCTGGTGGGAGTTGTAGTGCTGGCCTCCCTATTCCACAGACACCTCCCTGTAAAGATGGCTACCTACCTGTTAGGTGAGGGTGAATCACACAATGACTGCCACATGGTTGTGGGTGGGGGGAGTAGTCCATCCTGCTGAGCTGTGGGCCAAGGGGGCCTGGTGGGAGTTGGAGTGCTGGCCTCCCTATTCCAAAGACACCTCCCTGTCAAGATGACTATCTACCTGTTAGGTGAGGTGAGGCACACAATGACTGCCACATGGTTGTGGGTGGGGGGAGTAGTCCATCCTGCTGAGCTGTGGGCCAAGGGGGCCTGGTGGGAGTTGTAGTGCTGGCCTCCCTATTCCAAATACACCTCCCTGTCAAGATGGCTACCTACCTGTTAGGTGAGGGTGAGGCACACAATGACTGCCACATGGTTGAGGGTGGGGGGAGTAGTCCATCCTGCTGAGCTGTGGGCCAAGGGGGCCTGGTGGGAGTTGTAGTGCTGGCCTCCCTATTCCACAGACACCTCCCTGTCAAGATGGCTACCTACCTGTTAGGTGAGGGTGAAGCACACAATTGCTGAGGCATGCTTCTTGGTGGGAGGGAGTGCTCCTTCATGCTGAGGGATGGGGCAGGGTGTGCCAGGTGGGAGTTGTAGTGCTGGCCTCCCTATTCCACAGACACCTCCCTGTAAAGATGGCTACCTACCTGTTAGGTGAGGGTGAAGCACACAATGACTGCCACATGGTTGTGGGTGGAGGGAGTAGTCCATTCTGCTCAGCTGTGGGACAGGGGGCCTGGTGGGAGTTGTAGTGCTGTTTGCCTGGGCACATACAACACAGTAGATGTGGTCTACCTTTGTGATGTTTGAGGTGGTGTGGATGTAAAATGAGTGTGACCTGTGTGTGTTTTTGGGGTGCAGATGTGTGTACTTGTGCCTCAGGGATGTGTCTTTGTAGTTGTTCAAGACAGTACATGGCAGTTTCATGGTATACATTAGTTGGTACTTACCAGCCTCCACTCCCCTGGGTATTCCTTCAAGACTCTCTGGATGCAGTATGGCAAGCACCTTCTCCTCCCACGCAGTGAACGGTTTTGGTGGGATGGGAGGGCCTCCACCAGTCACCTCAGCCAGCTCACGGTTCTTGGCCCTCCTCTTCTTGATGACACTCTTCAGGTCATGCCACCGCCTCATGATTTCATTCTTGTTGTGGGGCATATTCCCTACTGCATTGACCTTGCCCACTATCCTTGCCCACATGGTTGTTCTTGTGGCTAATGGTGTCTGTTGGACCATGTTGCCAAAGAGTTGTGGTTCTACTCTGATTATCTCATCTACCATTACTGTCAACTCAGTGTCAGTGAATTTTGGAATTTTGTGATGTGCCATGGTGTGTGCTGTGCTGATGTTTTGGGGTGCAGTTGTGAGGGTGGTGTAGGTGGTATGTGTGTGTGTTGTTGTGCTGGTGAGATGTGTGGTGTTTTGACTATCCAATGTGCTGCAGGGTTGTGTTCCTTCAGGGTTGGAGTAGTGCAAAGGATTGTGGTCAGGGAAGGGGCTGGTTTTATGCTCAGCTATGTGGGTGTGTCAAGATGGTGTAATACAGTCAGGTGTGCTGTGTGGGTTGTCTTGTGATTTGTATATTTAACTTTGCCATGGGGGTGTGTCATTGGGATGTTTTAGGTTAATGGGGGCGCAGGGCTAGTTGCTTGTCTGCATTTGCGGGCCTATTTGGTTTTTTTTTTTACTTGGCCGCCATTTTTTTCGCAGAGCATCCGCAGCGATGGCTATGCTGCAGGGCTTCCGCCGTATCTCACATTCATTACTGTTAGCGACCGCGGCAGACGGAGATAGCGGAACGTACCGCTGTGGCATCGGGGATATCATAATCGCATTGGCGGTCACTCCGCGTGTCTGGCGGCGGGTTGTTGTGTTTCCGCTATGTTACCGCCCGTCGCGGTTGCATTTTCACTTTCTCTGCCCTCTTTGGGCGGTTCTTGGATGCCTCCTACCGCCGCAGACGGAATATTTTGGCGGTTGATCCTAATAGGGTCGGCGGGTTTCGACGCTACCTGCGGACGGTGATTTTCCGCTACCATGGTTGTTTTTCCGTCCGCCATCGTAATGACCCTCCTTGTTTGCACCACACAGGATTGATCCCTGAAGGACTTCGCCTTTTGCACACTGGAAACTACAGCCCTGAGGACCTTGCCATGCTTCAAAAAAGATTAAGGAGTAGACTCCCTAAAAACAACAGAGCTTCCTGGCACTATCTCCCTCAAGACGTCCCCAGACTGAAGTGCACCCAGTAGAGTTTTAAGGACTTGGCCAGGTGCAGTGTGGGAACTGTGGTCCAAACTTCCAAGTGACCATCTCAGAGCTTCTAGATATTAGTTTTGGACACTTTGAACCCTCAAGAGGAACTTCAGGCAGAAGTTCCAGAAGTTTGGAGAAGTTTAGAGGAACTTTTGGACAAAGGTCCTCAATTGGGAATATTTTTATAAATTGGTGATGGATTTTTATTTTGTGTTGTGTTTTATTTATTTAATGTATTGGAGAATTTAAATGCTTTACATACCTGTCTCCTGAGTTAAGTCTGCCTGCTCACAGCCAGCTATCAAGGGTTGAGCCTGGGGCTAATATATTGAGATCTTGTCTGGACCTTAAATTGCGTGGGTGGCCTTATTACTAAGTGGTAAATGCATGCTTACCCCTTCCAATAATCCAACCTCCAACAATTTGATATTTTGAATGAACCTTATTGCAAGGAACAGTGGAGTGCCACACATGGAATAAATGTATGGTAGAACAATCATAGTAAGCCTCAAGAGGTGCTGCTTAAAAATAGTGGTGGAGTCGAAAAAACAGAAGGACATGTGGAGGTGGGAAATAGCTAAAACACAGGAATGAGTGGGCAATTAGCATGGCACCTGTTCACCTCCTCAGCTATCCAACAATAGAAATACAAGGTTCTTTAAAAAAATTCTGAATACATTTTTATGAAGAGAAGGGCTAGTGTTAATATTTATATGTATATTAGATGTTCTATTCCTGGACATCAGGATTACCTGGCTAAAAAGGCTGCAGGAAAATAGGAACATGGAAATAATCTAATTCTTAGTACATTTACTACTTTTCTCTGTAGCGCTTAAATGACCAATGAGGGATGTTCTGTATTTTGCTCCTGTTCAAACAATCCACACACCTTCTTCTATAGAAGCAGAAGACTACTAAAAGAAGGACCATTGGCAATTGACCTGCTCTCACCCTCCCCGTTTTGACATAGTCTAAGAGGCACCAATTACCTGATGCCAAAATTGTGAGGAGCAGTTTTGCCTGTCAAAGGGTTGTCTACATCATATCATGTAAGAAACATTAGCTCTCAATGCAGCCTAATAATTGCCTTTGTTCATTAGTTCTATGTGGTGTGTAAGATGAAGATGAAGGTAATAGTCTAAACAAGACCTCTGTTTGAGAGAAAAGGAACATTTGCACTGCTGCTACCTCATCTATATCTTTCCTGTTTGAGAGGCAAGCTTACATTATCTACTGTCCTTAATGGTTCTGACATGCACCACCCTGTGACAGATATGGGGTAGGTATTCCAGTGGATAATATGCCCTTTAGAAAATGGTGATAGATCATGAACACCTTGATACAATGGCTGCATGCTCATCCAGTGAGAGAAAGTCAGTATGAAAAACACAATGCCCAATTATGTCACATTTATATTGGTCTGATTTTATAGGGTGTCTGCCACTTTCAGGTAGCTGTATAACTCTTTACATGCCAGTTGCCATCAGCTTTGTGACACTCCATTTATAGGCCTTGGAAATATTGATGTTTCTGCCATCTTTTTCAGATATAGAATATGCTGGTATGCCGGTTGTGCAAGGGTAACGACAGCAAGCATGTTAGCCAAATGAGCTCTCTTACTAGCCAGTTTTGCAGCACCCATTGAGACACAATCAAAAAGCTAAATATCCACCAACAATGAGATTATTTAGCACATGCTTTTTTGCTTTCTGCATAGCACAATAAGGGTAGACAAATGAATTAAAATGTGTGTTATTATAGATTTCTATGTTTTTTTCTTAGTGATGATATCTTTGCTCTCAAAACTTCATACCAAAAATGTCCCAAGTGGCCTCAACATTATTGCAATATGAAGGGGCCAAAGCAGTTACAAACTCAAATTGTCTAAAACCAAGATGCTATCCTAGGAGCAGGCTCCCTCCCCAACTCTCACCTCCCCACCCGCGTAGCCCAAAACAACCAAATGCATTCTACCAATCAGCCACATTATTTGGAGTAACTGTCTCCATCAAATCCAAGATGAGGAATTTAAGAGTGATCTAAGATGCCAACTTAAGCTTGGATGCTCAAAGAGGGACCTTAATTATGCTTGCACTCAACAAACTAAAACTCCTCAAAAACACCTTGCCTTTCATCCACAACATCATACTCAGTGCTTAAATTGAGCAAGTGGTTGTTGGCGGGGCCACTGACACTTATTTTTGGGGACAAACACTTATTTTTCCTCATCTGACACTTCCTGAGAGCAAAAGATAAAAAACACAGGCAAAAAGAAAGGAGAAGGAAGCAAAAGACAGAAAAACCATCAGCAAGGGAGAAAGCAGGAACCTGCAGGAGCATGACAAAGGGATAGGGAGTGTCTAGTAGTGAATTAAAGAGGCTTGAGGAGTACTCAGGTCTGTGCAGCATTGGTATTCGGTGCACTGACTTTCAGAAACACCGGCTGCGGGCTTCTGAGTAGGGGTGGGTGGAGTTTGCGGAGTCCGACTATGCAGAATTCCACAGAGTCTAAAAAACCTCCGCTGTACTACGTGGAGGTCCGCTTGCGGGAGGAAGTTGCCGGCATGAATATTCACATTGCGTTGGGAACATGGAGTGCGTCTGCGGTCTCCAAAATCGCATGTGAACAACACTACGCGGTATCCAAGTGTGTTCTCTTGTTCTAAATCGCACACAAACAGCACCTCGCAGTCCGCCTGGGTGCGGCCATCTTGTTTTTCTGCTCTCTGTTATGGTGCTGGGCTTAAATTGTATCTGTCCATAATCTTTGTAATCCTCCTCCTTTATTACTTTTCTACCCCAAATTTTTTATTTTTTATAATAGTGTGTGTCTTTGTGTTTGTGTATTTTACGCTTTTGTGTATATTTGTTTGTGTTTTTATGACTTGACTTTATTTCCCCTTCTTTCCTTATTTGTTTCTTCTTTACTCTCCCTTCCTTTTTCTTCTTATTATTCTACCCCACCCAGCGCCATGGCAGTGGGATGACTTCCTTGCTGGCAGTGCCGCCGCACAGGTGCAAAGTCCTGGGCAATCTTTGGAGAGGAGGAGGTAGCAGCACTAGTTTTTTTGTGCAGCGCCACCTCCCCTCTATGCTGGGAGCAGGCAGTAGGCTCTGTAGCGGCTACCCCATGCGGGAGCATCGGCGGTGCTGGGGAAAGGTGCGCCGGTGCGTGCGGCGCACCAACAAGGTTTGGCGTACCGCCCAGCAGCTGACGCACCGCTGGGAAACAGGACCTCCTCAACCTACTAGGCATCGAGATTCCAGGACTCTGTGAGTATTAATTATTTGTTGTGTTTGTGTTCTACAATGCTAACATTTTGTTTCCGAATAGCATGCTGCTCATACTCAGAGGTAAGTTATGTTTAGTTTATGCTAGTATATTATTGTGTGATCCAGTTTCTAGTTTCTGCTAGGCAGGTGTTTAGCGCTACCTAATCGCACTGACACACTAATAAGGTGCTCGCATTGGCTGATTAATTAAGAAGCCATTGCAGACTGTTCTCCTACTGTAGTGAATCAGTGAGTAGCGTGTTCTCTCTCAGACTTTATTTATGTAGCTCGTACAGTTCCAGGTTATTTAATTTATTTAATTGAATTCACAGTGATATGAAGTATGCATCTCTGCATTACAAAAAAGGGAGACTGAGTTGGTCCATCAAGGGTGTTGAGAAATGGGAATAGAATCAAAGATCATTTACTGCAATACATTAGTTCCAAATGTAGTTTTTTTTAAGGAAAGTTTGAATATGCATATAACAACAGTCGATAGACTCGAGTCAAAACTAGTAGTTCTATGTGTGATCTGTTTTAACAAAGCATGTGACTGCGTTTGCTTTTCATAAAACATTTTGTGGAGATTATTAACTGAATCACTAATCAACTTTTATCTTCTTAATTTATTTCATCTGCACCAAGGGCAAGAAGAGGGACATTTCTGAGGGTCCGGAAAAAGCTGGTCAGCCAGTGCCGACCACCAGCGCCACTGCCGAGGGCTCTGCTGATCCCAGTAAGTCCTTCTATGATTTTTGTGAACTTCTTAGGGTAGAATATTGGGGTATTGGAATGTTGGTGCTGTCTGTAGTGAAGATTCAGATAGAAGGCTCAAGTAAGCTGGCATTATACATAAAAATCACCATGTATGTTTGTTGAAAAGGCTTTAATTTTCCTGTTTATGCCTAGCTCTGACACAGTTCAGTTCAAGAGAGAATGGCCATGGTCATCATGGACCACCCCCACCCCCTTCCCCCAATGTAGTGTGCTGCAGACTTGTTCATTTATAGTTACAGTATACCAGCAGTTTCCCATGACAGTGCAGTAAGGCTTGCAAACAAGTATGAAGTTCCACTCCCATTGCATTTGCTAACCAACACCATATGTCTTTCATTGACCATTATTCCATGCCTGGCTTGTCTAACTTTGTGAACCAACCAATCAAATGCCCAGAGTGATATTTGGAAGATACTGACATGCTAACTGAGCTGTAGAGCTGCATTGCAGTTGTATTTGGGGTTGCGTATCTAGGATCTAAACTATGTGTAATTTTTTATTCTAGCCACACAGAACATTGGTGATGCCGGCTCCAGTGCCGCTGCAGGAGGAGACAGGACAGTTGGAGGGGGAGAAGCGGCAGCAGGGACGGGCACTGGTAAGTCACATAATTTCTTGCAATTACTACCCTCACTAGCTATTGCCATGGTGTTGCTCGTCCATAGCCAGCCAAATCAGTGGTTGGGTTATTATGGCCTCTTCTATTTGCAACTCAGCAAAATCTCATATAATGAGCTTTGATGGCTTGAGGGAGACATGAGAGAATGGGATGTAACTTAAAAGAAAGGAAATGGTGTATCAGTGAAAGGGTGGGTGGGTGAAAGTGTATGCGGGTGGGTAAAGGGATGGATGGGTGAAAGGATGGTTTGAAGAAAAGGTTGCTATTGAATGGGTGATAATGGATTGGGAATTTTGGTGAAAGACTGGATGGGAGAAAGTAAAGCTTAATCATGGTGGCTATGGGTGAATTAGAATGAAAGGATGAATGAACAATTAGATTGTTTGGATGAATAAGCAAGGCAGCTCTTCTTCTCATGAGGAGCATGCTGCTCACCTACGTTGCTTACTTGGTTTATGTAGGGTTATCATCATCATCAAATAACTTTATTTCGCATTACAATAAAGAATGCATAAAAGTACATATAAAATATTGTTACACATGATACAGAGAACCATAGTTAAAGAGATAATTACAGTACATATCAGCCAATGAACAATTAGGTTAAGAATTTTATATTAAAAGCATAAAAAATAGCAGCAAACATCAAGTTTCTAGTCAAACAATCATTTTAAAATACTAGAATTGGTGTACTATCGAGCTTTGCAAGATTTTATAGCTGCCAATAAAAATGATGACAATGCATAACACACAAACGCGGTTTCTAGTAGATAGAAAGTGGAAAGTGCAAGTGCAAAAGAACGGAATAAAAATTTATTTAAAAGTGGTACAATAAAATTCTTTCTCTCTATTGTATAAAATGGACAAAAATAGAGGATATGCTCAGTAGATTGAATTGCCTTATCATCACAGGGGCAAGGCGGTAGATCGTTTATAGAAAAAACATTATTCGGATGGTCCAACATTAGCGGGATATAATTAAATCGGAATCTAATCAAAATGTGGCGCTGCTGTCTGTTCTCTACGAACACTAGACAAGAACTGGAGCTCAGGGGAATATGCGGTAGACTATCATAGATCTTAACAGATTGTTTGCCTTTATATCTATCCCATCTTCCTGCAACTGCTTTCATTAAAAAGATATCTTTTAATCGTGTTTTAGGGAATTTTTGGCATAAGGACGGAGAGTCATATAAATATGAAAGCCCCAATGAGACAAGAGTATGATGAAGATATGAAAGCCAGGGGATTTTATAAGCTTGATCTAGGTTCATAATATCTGTTAGGATCTTCTGATTCAGATCAACCGAGCTTCTTTTCCAGACTGAAAGCCATAAAGTGAGTGGTGCCAATTTAATAGCATCAGTGATAAAAGCCAAACTCAATTCCTTATGAGCAATAAAGTTATTGCCTGCTAAAGGGAGTGAGAGCAATCTTTTAACAAATGTATCCTCTATGATTTGAAGTGCCCTCACCTCCGATATCCCCCATATAGCTGCTCCGTATGTGGCAATCGAGACAGTTTTAGCCAAATAGATTTTGGACATTTCCATTAATGGTTTACATTCCAATTTCATGGAAAATCTCAAAATGGCAGCAATACTTTGGGCCATGAGATTAGCTTGTGTCTGTAACATCTCCTTCCAGTTCTGCTTGGAATTAAAAACAACCCCTAAATAATTAAAACAATGGACTTGCTTTATTTTGTCCCCGGCTAGATGATAACTTAGCTGCTTCTTATTTGGATCCCGATGCCATAATATATGTTTTTGCTTTATTGACATGCAGGTCCAGTTTAGTCATAAAATAGGAGTGTAAAACAATTAAATTTTGAAGAGCCAGAGGGGTCCTTGCCAGCAAAACGGCATCATCTGGGTAAAGTAGAATTGGAAGGCGAGTCATCAGTACATGGGGAGTATCTTTCACAGTGTTACTCAAGGTAATATTTAAGTTATTAGTGTAGAGGGCAAACAGAAACAGCACCAAAACTCACCCCTGTCTGACGCCCCTTTTGATTTTAAAGGAATTTGTGCATTCGCCATGCCTCCCATAGCGAACCATGGCAGTAGCATCCCTGTATAGATCCCTGATAAACTCAATAATAGCCTTGTTCACTCCCATTTCCTTCAAGATGAACCAGTTTGCTATGCACAACACAATCAAAGGCCTTAGAAAGGTCCATAAAGGCCATGTATATGGTGCCATTTTTTGCCCAAGTATACTTTCCTACCATCAGGGACAAATTAGGACACTGGTCAATGGTTCCCCTGCCCTTCCTGAACCCATACTGTACATCCGAGAGAATCTTTTTATCCTCTGCCCAAGCTTCTAATTTATTTAGTAGTAACCTACCCATTAACTTAGCCGTGCTGTCAAGCAATGAGATAGGTCGATAATGGTCAGGGGAAGAAACGTCCCCTTTTTTAAAAATTGGGATAATAACAGATTGTTTCAAAGTGGGCAGGGGACCAGACTGAGCTATTGCATTAAAAACCGCATTTAACAAAGGAGCTCAAAAGGGAATATTCGAGAGAAATATGTCGATAGGGACCCCATCAGCGCCTGGCGCTTTCAAGGGTGGTGATTGAGTCAGCGCCTGTATGATTTCTTCAAGCTCGAATAAAAGATAGGAAGGCGACTTATTAGATGGGCAGCTCACTGACAAATTCAAAAAGTCTGAGAGTTTTAAGATTTCCTGGAAGTATCTTATCCAGGAGTCTTCGTCAATATGTGTATCCGTAGAAGGTCCTCCATGATCATTTAAAAATGGGGTGTTAATCACCTTCCAAAATGCATTATTATCGCGAAGTGCGGAAGCTCATTTTAAACTGTCCCAGGCCTCAGCTTTTAGCTGTTTTAATCTAGACACTCTCGTAGTTTTATAGGCTTCCCTCAATGTACGAATAAGGCCTCTATCCCTTGGTATAGTTTAAGAGCTAACCTTAGGCTAGTTGTAACCTGATAAAAGTTAAGAGATTACTGAATGCCTCAACTACCTAGGTTTGACCTGCCAGAGGGTCCAGGCAGAAATTAATATTCTCTTGATTTGTCAAAATAAGATTAGTAAAAACTTAGTAACATCAACTCTATCCCTCTTCAGCACAAAACCATTTTTCCTAGCTAAAGTAGGTTCGGGGACTCTGGTGCCATTGTGTGATTTTAGATCATGCCAACATAAAGCACAGGAGAGCATGGTATGATCACTAAATACTGTGAATTGTGGCTTTGGCTCTATAACACATATTTCAAGGCTGTCTGTAGAAATAATATAATCAATTGTAGAGGAGTACTCTGCTCTATAGAATTGTTACGGGGATTCTGCACCTACACAGAACTATGCGCAGGAAAACGGGACCTCGGTGTATAGGGGTGTACAAACCTACCACCTTAGTGCCCAAAATCCCAAAATCGACTAGCTATAGTGTCTCATTCGTTCTCCTCCAAAAATCACAGAGCTACAAATGATTAGACAACCCAGAACACAACACTCCCGACTCTCTCAGGAGTTGCGGTAGCAAGACATACTCTTTCGCTCGCTCACTCATACTTGTCCACAACAAGATTAGGCAGAGTCACTGTAATAGTTCAAAATGTTTATTTTAACTATCGTGCTCTACAATACAGTTTACGAACCACTACCAGCAGCAAAATGTATAAACTCAAAACAATTAGCATTGTTACAATTCCATATAGCACAAAAGGTTAAGTCATTTTACAAAGACAGTGGAAAAAGGGCTAAAAGACCTAACCACCCTCCCCTTGGCTGGAAGATGTTTATTAGAAAAAGGAATATCTCTGGGCTTTGACAACAGACCCCATACCTTAATGCCTAGATGCAAGATTTACATCATAGGAACAGCATAGCTCTTCTCCATGGAAAGGGCTCTCTCCAAGTGTGTGTTAAAACAACATGCATCCCAGTAATATCAAAGCACGAGTCTCCAGCATTGCAGCTGTGTTTAACATGTTGTGTCTAGGTGCTAGGGACTGACCAGAACAGAATAACAAGGAGCATTGTTTATCGAACTTGCACATCGTGTTCAGACTAAACTCCAGGAACTTCAACAAAGAACGCGAAAAACAGACAGTTCTCATTGAAAGGCACAGGCAGCATTTTGCAAAAATAAAGTCATGTAGTAAGGTGCGCAAAAGCAGTATCATGGCAGCGAAGCTCATGCTAATTTAGCAATGTCGACAATGACCCCAAGAGCCATATAACACCCTCCCCTGGTAAGGCCATAGGCGATAGAGAAAGGATGGAAACAGAGTTAAAAAAACCAAGCAGACCAATAACGTATGAGGGAGAATAAAAAAAAAAAATTGTCATCAATTTTAACAGCCTCCGGGAAAATGTTATGATGAAGAAGGTGGTAAGTCCATCAACGTACATGAACCTAAGAATGCAATTCCTTCCAGAAGAGCATCTCTATCGTTAGTACAAAAAAGGGATGCCATCCAATCAAGTAGATCAAAGGAACAAACGTGCTCCTCATAATCCGATGCTTCCAAAAGCATCATTGGGCAACTTGCGTGATATTCGATGAAACTCTGATGTAGGCGGCTCTGCGCAGCCGCACAGATATCCCATTCAGCCAATACTCCAAGTGCTGCTGCACGCGCCAAACAGCCATCCCCAGAACACGCCTGGTCATGAGCCTCTAAGGGACCCATCAACTGGACACAATCCGGGACTGGACATGACGTATTGGAGAGACATGAATCCATAGCCCAATAGAAGGGGCATCGTTGGCAGTAGAAGACTGGTTGCGCGCAAGTAAAGTAGGCAAAGCGAAAAGTTAATCCATAACTCACGCTAAGCGTCGCTAATGGCAGGCATACGAAAACTTGTTGCATCTGATCACGGTACAGTTGCAATTGGCCTGGTCTGTGCAGGACCACAAGCTGAGCAGCTATTGCGCAGCAGGAGCAGTAGAAGCAGGATTCCACCAGCTAACGCTAGTATTAAAGGGAATCCACTGAAGACGCTGGAAAAAATAGAATGAATAAAAGCTGGTATTACTCCAAATATCGTCTGAAAAGAAGTCACAAGGCCTGCTCCCACTTGTTTCAAAAAATGTGCGAGGCCTTTAGTGTCAGACGCATTAAATATTTGATGTATAAGCTCCCCAAAGTGTAGTGGGAGGTTAGTATTCAGAAGTGACTGAATCTCACTAGATGTTCTAGCCACCTGTAACGCGAAGGTCTCTCGGGCTGAAGTGAGAGCCACTTCTTGTTGGAACAAAAGGGCCTTTAGCCTGCTTAATTTGTTGAAATCTATTTTAAAAGTAGGAATTGAAGGCCAAATAGAACTATCTACACTCCCATGCGGGAGCGGAAAAAGCACATTGCTACAACAAGTAACGCGTTGTGAAACAGTTACCAAATACGGGACACCTGCCCGTAAACCAAAGCAATCCTGGTTGTTCAAAATAAGATAGCTACCGTTAGTAAGCAGGGTAAAAGCAGAAATTATTGATGGCACTGGAGTCCCTTTCAAAAAACATGCAAGATTAGGCACTGATACATTACACGCGCCGTGCAATTTAACGTGTTTACAAACTAGGGAATCTCCTACTGTGAATTCGCAGTCCTCCCCTGTTAGGAAGACCTCCCCATCTTCCCGTTGACATCTGTAAGTAAAAGGTAGGGACCATAATTCATGCAAAAAGGCATTACCCAGGGGTTCGAAGCGGCCAATTGGAAAATGTTGCATGCATGATTTAAATTGAAACAGCAAGAATGGGAGGGAGATAACCCCATGAATTAACCAAACAGCAGAATCTGTTTCCGCCACAGAGAATGGCAAGGGTTCCAATTGTTCAATGTGTAATAGCGTGTAAGTAGCATCTTTCATTGACATAAAACGTTGTTTATCAGTCAAATTAAATGGTAAAAACAAAGCAGAAGCATTAAAATAATCCCAAGGGACTTTTCCCATTTTAAGGGTCTGTAACTTCCATGCAAACTGCATAACAGCGTAATTGATTTTGACCATGATACAATACAGACACATCATTCTGAACAATATCAATAACAGAAGAAACAATGTTATCCAATGTATAAATGCATGATGAAAGCGTATTGATGCTATTGTCGACCACGGCTAGAACCTTTTCTAAATTTGCTTGATCAATCTGACGCAGACGAAAGGCTGCTTCCATCTGTGAAAGTTTCCAAATTTCAATGTAAGCTGCGTATATAAATCTCTTAGCTCTGGGAACCCTGGGTCTTAAGAGAAAATCAGCCAAGTTAATGTCACTCGACAAGAGCGACAGGTGTTGCTTTACTGACGATAGGGTGGAATGTTCCAACCGTTGTTGGCATAATTTACCCCCGAGTATGTGGTAACCGAATGTGAACGTGGATAACGTGGGTCCGGTCTAGTCTGGGTGAAACCAGGAGTTACATTATAAAAACACAATTGACATGCATTTGAATTGGTTTGCCACACCAACCAACCGGATGAATCAATTCCTGAGACATTAAAGGTGTCATTTTGGAACAAAGCGCGCAATGCATTGATGGTATAATTCGTGCGAGCACGCTAATTATCATATTCCGCTAAAGACGGAATGGAAGTGATATATACATTTTTTACCGTAGCCATACCAAAGCATGTTGTTTGATAAACAGTATCATTTAAAAATAATATTTGAACCGGGATTAGACAGGCACGATGTAGTGCCTCAGTTCCCTGAACCTGCCAGGTTTTTGTACCCCAGATTGATTTCAAATCAATGGTCTCTTTCCAGTGATCTTAACCCTGTGTGGCTAATTTAGTCCTGAATGAGTTGGAATAAATCAATTTAGTGTGGGTCAGTATAAATTTGGATTGAGAAGACAATTGTAATTTAAAGAAATATGATTCAAGATTGGACGTGTTACAATCTGTAAAATATGTAAACTTATTCTGAAGAATTTTTGAACTCCCTTTGACAGTGTTCCCATTGAGTGTAATTATAAACCGGCCTCAAAGTATTCGTTTTATGTAAAAAATGATGCCCATAGTGTTGATAACAAAAGATATCAGCATAATTGGCAGAATTTAAGTATAAATATTCAGCATCAAAAGCAGCATAATACTTCAAATCGGAAAATAATGAATGTACCGCTTGCACATCCCAATCATCAGAATGTATGTCCCGTGTTACCACATCTCCTAATGAGATGCGAAACACGTATGGCACCCTGAGTACCTCCGTCGGGCCATGGACTTCGAAGGCTACTTTATCCCAAGTGATGCCATCTGCAACCGGGAATGCTGAAATGTTCACATGAGTATGATCCCGTTTCATGATGTTGGACGATGACCATAGATGAGTAAAAAGAACGCTGTCACAAATCCAATCGACATGAAGAGGAAAATTAGGATAAGCACCAACCAGATGTAGGTCCATGGAGGGACCAAGTACGTCTTCTTGAACCAAGAGAGGAAAACACTTAATTTAGACGGTGGTACTGCCAAAGTAGAAGACGAGGAGAATGAGTCATAAGAGAAGCTGGCATGGTCCCCAAAATACCCATTTTCACCTCTCGGTATGAAAGGTGGGTGAGAGGTATCAGCATGATGTTGTCGATGATCGCTTGGCACTTCCTTGTCCGACTCATCAGTGGGATACGTATACTCAACATCTGTGTTGGAAGAGGTAGGAGGCAAAACAGGAGAAAGGTCAACAGCAGTTTCCATCTCAGCCTCACTGACACTGTTTGTATTCATGGCGGTGGAGGGGGCAGTATTCAAAGAAATAGCGTTGCACGAAACTGCAGGTGTGACACAATCAGAATCGGCCAGACGGTGTAGCTTGATATTGTCTACTGAGATGTATCTGTTGTCTTTGCGACCAGGTAAAGGTGGTAAAATGACTGTACGAGTACCCTTCAATCCAAGTACCGGAACTGGTGCATGATAAGAGGGACTGAATTCTTTCTTGTTCTCCAACTTTTCTCGTACCAGATCTCAAACTTTTGGAAGCCAGCCGGCAACCGGAATCAGCACTGCTGCATCATCGGAAGAGGGTAAATGTTCCGTTGCATAGCTGTCACGGGTCTTTTGTAGATCCGGTAACACAGGAGAATGATTATCTACATCAAAGGTTGCAGCAGCCACCACAATGTCTAGACCATCAAGGTCTGGCACAAACATTTTGATGCCAAAGAGCATTTTGTATGGGGTCCGCCCACCCAGAGATCTTCTAGGGAGATTATTGAGTGCACGTTGAACACCATGCAAATGGGCCAGCCAGTTCCTGCCAGTACCTAAGACTCTAGCTGTCAAGGATTGCTTTAAGTCACGGTTCATTCGCTCCACAATTGAATTGCCCTCAGGCCTGTATGGAGACAAAAACTGCACCAGCACCCCCATGGACTTCATCGCGTCCTTGTAAGCCTTAGAGGCGAACGCTGGACCTTGGTCTGAATGGAAGGTGCCACAGGCAAACATCACGACAAAGACACGCAAATCCCTGATGACATTTCGAGTGTCAGCACTGCGTTGTGGCCAAACCCAAAGGAATCGTGTGCACAAATCAACTGCAACTAAAATATATTTATATGCAGTATCAGAAGAGAACGGACCGCAGTGATCAAGATATACACAGCAGAATGGTTTATTAGAAGTACATAGCTGTGTTTGTGGTGGGCGTGACACTGTAGATGGTTTGATTTGTTGACAAATGTCACAAGAAAGCACATAAGTACGGGTCTGTTTATATAAACCATGCTACCAATAACGTTGCTGTAAAATCGAGAATGTCGCAGACACCCCGGCATGTGCAGAAGCCATGCCCTCATGTGCGGCTCTGATCAAAGCAAGTCTGTGGTCCAAGTTGGGAATCAGCCCATCCCCAACTGATGGAATAGAAGCGTAAGGAACTTGTTCGGGAGATACATGATAAGAGTATTTAGAAGGGAAACCCTGAGGATAACTGGATCCCTCCCTCGTAGCAGCCACGGCTGCCAAAATATCATTATCTATTTTAGTCATGGACCTTGTAACTGCTGCTACGGAACACGTGGCTACTGCAGATTTGGCCGCTTCGTGAGCCAAAGAATTACCAAGAGCATGTGCTCCCACACGCTGGTGGCCAAGAGTATGGATAACCTGTGTGAGGGGCAGAACCTGTTTAAGCTCTGCCACTCTAACCCAAAGCATCTTAAGCTTAATTGTGCTGCCTTTAGAGTCTCGATAGTCATTTTGAGTCCAAAAGAATAAGTTGTCATTAAAAGACTGAACACAGTAGTAAGAATCGTACACAATAAGAGTATTCACATTAGGATCTGCAAACTCGAGAGCAAGAATAGGAGCGTGCAGCTCCGCCAACTGTGCGTACAGTCCCCAAGTGCTTGAGTATGCACGATGGAGGACTTAAATTCTCCATTGACAATGGAGTCAGCCACAATTGCGCAAGCAGCTGAATAAGCATGTTTGGAACCTGTGGCCGGTTGAGCCGAGCCATCGGTGTAAATAACACATTTGTATTCATGCAAAGAAAGCAAAGACAACGGTGGAGGATGAACATGTTCATACTGTAAAAACTCCTGTGTCTGTAGTGCAGGGTCAAAGATAAATGTGACATCAGATGATGCCAAAGACGTAGCCCATTGTATCCAACGGGGATGTAATTCTTTAGAGTTAGGTACACTTGCCTTAGTCACGGCCTCCAAAGCAGAATCCTTCAGAATCGCTATCTGGACCGCGGTCAAAACTTTCTCAACATTGGAAAAACGCATCTCAGCTGCAGTGTACAAATGTGATTCGTATGCAATAGGTACTGTGTCCCCCTCATTGAACGTCAAGTAAGTGAAACCCACCTTTCCAGGCACAATACGTATCACCAGGTTCGTGGTGTTATCACGCGTCAACAATCAGTTAGTTGCAAGCATGTCAGATTGCAGAGATTGTAGAATAGAGGTATGCTCCAGAGGCCAGCTGGCAGAAGAATATGTCAGTTGTATCAAAGCATAAAGCGGCTTGATCGCTGGGCATAATCGGGAATGTAAGTCCTCCCCAAATTAAAAAACCCCAGGAAAGGATTGAAGTTTTTCAGAGTAGAAGGGGGTTGCAAATGTGCACATTTCTCCAGGAAGTGGGGGGCTAACCCCTTTCCTTCATTATTGAGCTCATAGCCCAAAAAGAGCACCGCCAAATGAGCGATGTGTGACTTTGCAAAATTGAATTTATATCCATAGTCGGCGAACGCAGAATTGATGCGGTCGACGCGGACAAGATGCGGCATAAGCTCATCGTCCGTGAGATAGTAACATCCACGTACGAGAACGCATCTGGATCTATGTTGTGTAACAAAGACACAACACGCACAGCAAATGCCCTGGGGCTATTCTTATACCCCATGGGCAATCGTGTAAATTTTTTCTGATTTCCGACGGCATTGAATGCTGTCAAGTCACGGCTCTCAGGAGCCAGATTGTGACTGTAGAAACCATTGGATATGTCCAGTGTAGTTTTGTATTCTTTATGAACAACGTTGTTCACCAGCGCAGAGCTGTGTGTGTTTTGTACTGCAAAAGTGCGACAATGACTATTCAAATTTCGGTAATCCAACACAATGCAATATGAACCGTCAGGCTTTGATACCGTAAATAGAGGATTATTCATCGGCGATGTACAGGATTCAATCACTCCCTGATATTCCAACTGAGTCAGAATGTCACAAACGTGCGCCTTAGCTTCGCGTTTCATTGGATGTTGCAGTTATGGCTGTGGCGTAGACCGTAAATGTATCTCATGTGCCAGTGAATCTATATCCCAGCCCAAGTGGTTACGGTACACAGCTGGGGCAAGGGCCAAATCCCAATCAGCCGCTAAAGCCTTTGCATGCTCAACAGGGACGTAACGCGAAAAACTCGGAAGTATCACATCCTCCCCTCGAGAAGCGGCTAACACAAACGGTGGAGGCCAATCTGCCTCCGCCAAAAAAATGTCGTATGAGGAAGTTAGATTTTCCCAGAAAACCGCCTTGATTGGATGTTGTACATCACCCTCAATTTGAAAAATAATGTCATACAGTCTATCCAGGGGGGGGGGGCAACCGGGTATTTGCTGTTTCCACAGTTATGAAGGTATCAGTTGCTGTCGCCTCCAGACAGGGACGCAGTGCCTCCCGCACTATGGTAACTTCCACTGCACTGTCAAGCAGAGTCACCACCCATGTCGAGTCCAGGAGTCGCGTTCTCACCGTCTGAGGCATAACGTGCTGTTAAAGCAGCAACCTTTTACTTCTGATACGGGGTCTAAAATGAGGCAGGTCCTCTTGTTTGGCTTTAGTGTCAAACTGTCGAGGTTGATCTCGTCCCTGTTGACCAGTGGGATCTTTGCCATGATCCTGGCACTCCCCTCCACCGACTTGAGAGTCCGTTGAGTCCTGTAAAGAATGAGGAAAGCACTGATCAGGGACCTGAAATCTATCAGGAGTCTTAAGTTTCACGCGGTCGCGCAAATCATAAGTACACTCAGAAAACTCAGGTGTCGGTAAACCAGCACTCGAACCTTGCTTCTGCTGTTACTGCCCCTGTTTTTTATTTTTCCAGTTCTTTTTAGGAAAGAACGGGTGCCCGTCCTTATCAGGTTGGGCCTTTTGAGTTTGCGATTGCGTTTGCGCTTGAGTAAAAGGCTTAACTCCCAGACTATTGCGGCCAATGTTTTTATAAGCCTTTGCAATATTCTTTGGTAATTCGCGTGGCTTGTCTGCATCTGGTACAGCCTCCAAACGGTTTGCCACTTGGAAGCTCACCGCATCACCCTTGATATTAGCAAGGATCATGTCAGCAACCACGTCGAACACCCCCACCAGTCTCATTCCCAACTCTTCAGCCACTTCAGCTCCGTGTTCATCTTGAACGCGTTTTATCAGGAAAGGGAGTACGACCATGGAGGGAGTGCCGAAACACTTCGAATAGACCGCAGCAATCACCTTGCCCCAGGTGTTACAATCAGCTAATTTGGGAATTAAGGGGCAGATCTACAAGAAAGTGCCGCAGCGTGGCGCTGCAAGCCCTTTGGCTGCGCCACGCTGCGGCACTTTCAGAGCACAGGAATGCGACATATTTACAAGAATATGTCGCATTCCTGTGCTCTCCCTGCGCTGAGCGCACAAACAGCTGCCAAGCGCCGGCGCAGGCACCCTTGCACCATGGTGCAAGGATGCCTGCGCCATGGGAGATTGTTTTTGTGCAGGAAGGGGCACCTTTCTGCACAAAAACAATCAGTACAGGCTTTTCCTCTTTCAATGCGTGCTGCAGAATGCAGCACGCATTGAAAGAGGAAAAACGAGGAGAAATGAAAACATTTCTCCTCGGTGCGCCTCGCTACGCCACCTCTAGGGTGGCGTAGCA
Organism: Calotriton arnoldi; assembly: GCA_963921515.1. Classification (NCBI taxonomy): domain Eukaryota; kingdom Metazoa; phylum Chordata; class Amphibia; order Caudata; family Salamandridae; genus Calotriton; species Calotriton arnoldi. The sequence goes on along the minus strand of CAWUFW010007696.1, from coordinate 342,431 downwards.
TTCACACGCATCTCCAGAGTTACGATTACTCGTAAATCTGGAGATGTGTCTTGTTCCATGGGTGTTGCGTGGGAACACCCACAGCAACACCCATGGAACGCCCCTTCAACGCAAAGTGCTGCGTGTGAAGGGACGGTATTTACAAGGAGAGGAAAAGTCACGCATGGTGGCTTTTCCTCTCCTTGTAAATATCGAGGAGCCTCTGCGCCACCAGTACGTCACGAAAAGTGACGTACTGGTAGCGCAGAGAGCTTGTAAATCTGCCCCAAAGTCTTTAGGCAAACTTATAGTTAAGATCCTGTGTTTCTCCACAGGAGTGGTATTTGGAAAAACAGCCTCTAGTTGTCCAAATTTTTCAGCAAGCCAATAAGGGAATTCATCCTTATTCTGTGGACGCTTGCCCATTACTGAATTAACCATAAGGGGACTGATGGTCATACCACCAGGACCCGCAGGTTGCGCAGCAACGCCAGGTGGTCCCACCTGGTAGTTGCGCGATATGAACTGTATAACAGCTCTATGCACACGTATCAAGGATGTATGTAACATGCGAAGGTCTGCAATTGCAGCAGTCAAATAACGTGGGTGTGGGGTATATCCAGCCAAAACGGGCCATATGGCCCCGTCTATCGACAAAGGGCCTAGACGGACCGGCATTATTGGATGAGGAAGGGTGCCATTAAACCAAATCTGGTGTTGCCAAGCTGTGAGCGGAACCTCAAGAGTACTATATGGTCTATGTTCCCGCGGAGTCGCAGTGGCAGTATACTCGTGAAACAGATTGTCTGTTCCATCCACTGCCGGAAAGGTGACCCAAGAATAAAACACCTCGAAGCGGAAAGCTTCCGCTTCCACAACAAATATAAGCGCGGCTCCTGCATCAGAACGCCATATTGAGCTAAATATGCCCTGAGCAGCGTGCGGCTAGGAGGGGTTATGTCAACCGCCATAATCAAGAAGAGAAGAACAACCTAAGTGTGGCAGCCCAACAAAGGGTTAAGAGAAAAGAAAGACCTTTTAAAATTTAAGCTTGAAAAACCTATAATATATCACAAAATAGGAGGCTACACCGTCACAACTGTCTCCTGAAACAGATGTGAGGGGTTTTGTGGACAATCACAAGCACTACTCAAGAGTCTCGCAGATAAGAACCAGACTACACGTTGGCGGCGCTATGTTGCGGGGATTCTGCTCCTAAACAGAACTATGCGCAGGAAAACGGGACCTCGGTGTATAGGGGTGTACCAACCTACCACCTTAGTGCCCAAAATCCCAAAACCGACTAGCTATAGTGTCTCATTCATTCTCCTCCAAAAATCACAGAGCTACAAATGATTAGACAACCCAGAACACAACACTCCCGACTCTCTCAGGAATCGCGGTAGCAAGACATACTCTTTCTCTCGCTCACTCGTACTTGTCCACAACAAGTTTAGGCAGTCACTGTAATAGTTCAAAATGTTTATTTTAACTGTCGTGCTCAGTATAATACAGTATACGAGCCACTACCAGCAGCAAAATGCATAAACTCAAAACAATTAGTATTGTTACAATTCCATATAGCACAAAGGGGTAAGTCATTTTACAAAGACAGTGGAAAAAAGGCTAAAAGACCTAACCACCCTCCCCTTGGCTGGAAGATGTTCATTAGAAAAAGGAATATCTCTGGGCTTTGATGGCAGACCCCATACCTTAAAGCCTAGATGCAAGATTTACATCATAGGAACAGCATAGCTCTTCTCCATGGAAAGGGCTCTCTCCAAGTGTGTGTTAAAACAACATGCATCCCCGTAATATCAAAGCACGAGTCTCCAGCATTGCAGCTGTGTTTAGCATGTTATGTCTAGGTGCTAGGGACTGACCAGAACAGAATAACAAGGGGCATTGTTTATCGACCTTGCACATCGTGTTCAGACTAAGCTCCAGGAACTTCAACAAAGAACACGAAAAACAGACAGTTCTCATGTGAAAGGCACAGGCAGAGTTTTGCAAAAATAAAGTCATGTAGTAACGTGCGCAAAAGCAGCATCATGGCAGCGAAGCTCATGCTAATTTAGCAATGTCAACAATGACCCCAAGAGCCATATAACAGAATGTGGGGAAAAGCTGGCCCATGAGTGGGTCTATTTCATTGCGGACCTCCAATTGCCATTTCATCAAGATAATATTTACGACATCACCCTGTGAATCGTGATGAAAATGTATAATAGGGTCTTCTCTAAAATCCACAATCCCGCATGCTTCCTTATTATTCCTTAGACACACCTTTAGAATTAAAGTATCCGAGCCAGATGAGTTTCAGAGTTTTAGGATGAGACTCCACTATATCCTCTAAAACATCATCTAACTGCTTAGGAACCGCATTGGGGTTTAAGAAGTTATTATTATAATAATTCACTAACATAAGATCCCATGAGTCACAACCTTGAATTATTAAAATGTGAAAGTAGTGTGAGATATTTATAAAACTTAAAATATTAAATACAACCGAGTTGGAGATCAGTGTAAGCAGACCCCCCCGTGGCTGGTGTTGCTAGTGTTTGAAAGGAGCGATATCCATTAATGGAGATTGATTCTGACTCCCAAGTTTCTTGTACACAAATGATACGGAAGTTAGTGATGGCGGAGAGCCATTCTTCATTATCTTGCTTGCTTTTGTAGCCTGATATATTCCAGGACAGGAGTGTATGAGATAAAATGATTGCATCGTTGAGAGTACCCTGAAACACTGGATGCGATAAAACTGGAGGGACATAGCCCTGATTAAACTGTGGATCCAATACACCCTGAAGCGACAATTGTACATCATTAACAACGTCCTTGTTTTCCCCTAAATCAGGTGGAATATGGAATAACTGGTTAGTTGATGCGAGTCAATCGCAGGAGTCCAGACCTGAAAGGGGGGCAAACCAGTATGAGAGAGATAATCTGGATGATTCAGGTGATTCAAAATAGGTGTACTATCACACACAGGAATAACCAGACTGCTACTAGGGAGCAACCCACATTGCAGGCTCTGTGGGCTATAAAAAAAACCCCAGGGGTATGAAGAAAATTTTGGTAGGTGGCTTGTGAGCCGGCGCAGGTTGAAAAAGTAGGTCACTTACAATAAGTGGGTAATCAAAATTTAGCACGATGCAGTCAGCCTCCAAGGCCTTTGTAGTTGGACCAATCCATGGTGTTCTTCTCGCCATGATTAAATGATTCTGTATTAGGTGCCCCGATCTTGTGTGATTAGAGAGCCAATGCCAAGATTTATCAATTAGTAAGGTGGATTCTCTTTGGGAGGCTCTAAGGGCTGGAGCGTTAACCAATACTAGAACATATGGGCAAGCTGCAGGCGGAACGCCCAATATGTGGTTGCAAGAGTCCCCCTGTGGCCGGTAAGATTCTCTCTGCGGACTTCTAATAGATGGTCTGGACTCGGGGACAGCAAGGTGAGATGGGCCTAGTGGTGTGTCATCCAAAGATCTAATCACTTGTGGAAAGTCTCTGACGCTTGTTTGCGTTGCACTAATATTTGTTTGAGTCATTGTAGAACAGGGCATTTTTGCCGTTCCACGCCCGTACTTACCCACAGTTAAAGAGCTGTCCACCCGTGAGTGCGGGGGATGAACGTTAGAGGGATTTTCTGTGTGTTGTATAATGTCATTTACAGGAACGGATGTATGTTTAAGGGTAAAACTTAAAAGCTCTTGTAATTTCTGTTCAATGGACTCCAAACGGGACAATATTGGTTGAAACAGAGGGGATAATAAAACAAAAAGATCCTCCGGAGGCCATGATAAATCCAGGTTGACTGAATCCGGATCTAGACTTGACTGGGGTTGACTTCCTTGCCTTTTTTTGTTTTTGGGGGGGCTGATTCTTTATATGGACCTTTTTTCCTCTTACCACTTGCCGGTGGTAGAATGGTAGACTTCATTGTAAGAGAGGTAGCAATTGGTATCGCATTATCCGTAATGTTTTCCATGGCATTAACCATTTGAGACAACGGAACCATTAAGAGCGGACTACCAGCATATGGAAGACCCAGGCCCAGTATTCCAGGATTAGCATTAGACTTGGGAGTGGGAATCACGCCCTCGGGACCTACCAAAGAAACACAAGCACCATCCCCCAGGGAGAGCCTTCGTCCTGCTATAGCAATTTCCATAGAAATGGCATTAGTGGCTTTAGTTAAAAATTAATCGAAGGTGGCTATAGTTACCCCAGGGTTTGCCGTTGCTGTAGGCTTCTTTTTTCCCATCTTAGCCAAATATTTCAGCTGCCGCAAACAGACAATGGCCGGGTGGCAGGCATTAGAGGGGTGGCCCAGCCCGGCCTCCTCTGATCTCGGATGGGCTCAGATGGGCCTGCCCTTGGCCCTGGCTTTGCCTGAGCTTTGCCCGGGCACACCCGCACGCATCCCGCACTGCGGGACCCGGGCGTGAAATGTAAGCGCCTCCGGGCGCGGATTCGCGGTGGCAGCAACGGCCGCAAGGCAAAGGCTCCTGGGGCTTGAAAGGCTGCCCCCTCCTTCCTGCTGCACAGTGCGGGCTCCTGCGCTGCGGGACCCAAGCGTGAAGTTTAAGCACCTCCGGGCGCGGATTCGCGGTGGCGGCAACGGCCACAACGCAAAGGCTCCTGGGGCTTGAAAGGCTGCCCCCTCCTTCCTGCTGCACAGTGTGGGCTCCCGCGCTGCGGGACCCGAGCATGAAATGTAAGCGCCTCCGGGTGCGGATTCGCGGTGGCGGCAACGGCCGCAAGGCAAAGGCTCCTGGGGCTTGTAGGCTGCCCCTCCTTCCTGCTGCACAGTGCGGGCCCCATTAAATTGTTCAGCGACAGCGGGAGGGTGCCTACTCTGAGATGTTAAACAAGTGCATTCATGATTTTTGCCTTCGAGTTCCTCTGCACACATCCCCTCCTTCTAATTCCAGGGAGGGGCGACTGCCTCACAGTACGTTCAAATGGAAATTATAAACATATTTGCAACCAGGGCAGGGCATTCCAGCTGTCTCGAGAAATAGGTTTCTTGTCTTCTTCCTCTAAATGTTCTCCCTCTTGCCTTATCAATATCATTCAAAGCCATGGTTCTAAGTGGGGCTTATTTAGTTTATTCTTTGTTCTACTCCCTTGACTCGCTGTATTTGTTAACCCCTTCACTGCTAGGCCTTTTCCCCTCCTGTGCTAATCCTTTTTTTGGCTATTTGGGGTAGTTCGCGCTTAGGCCCCTGTAACTTTTTGACCACATAACGTATCCACGCCAAATTTGCGTCCTTTTTTTCCAACATCATGGGGATTCTAAAGGTACCCAGGGTTTGTGTATTCCCCTGGAGGGGACCCAGAAATTAGCCAAAATACAGCTAAATTTTGGTTTTTTGGGGAAAAATGCGAAAAAAAGGGCTACAGATGAAAGCGTTTGGTTTTTTCCCTGCAAATGGCATCAAAAAAGGGGTTGTGGTGCTGAAATCACCATCTTCCCAGCTTTCAGGGACAAGCAGACTTTTGTCAGAAAACCAAAAATTTTTACAGTTTTGGCATTTTTCTGGGACATAGTCTATTTTTGCTATTTTTTGTGCTTTCAACCTCCTTCTAGTTAATGGTAGAAATGGGTATAAAAGCAATAATGGATCCTGGAAATACATACATTTCTGAAAAGTAGACAAAATTCTGAATTCAGAAAGGGGTCATTTGTGTAGATCCTTCAAGTTTTCTTTATAGAAACAAACAGTTAAATATAGGAAAAATAGAAAATTAGTTGAAAAAATCAGCCATTTGTGTCAACGTTTTCACCTGTAACTTCTTCTAATTATGACAGCTATTTAAAAGCAATATACCGTTACATCCGCTGGACCTTTCTGGTTGTGGCAATATATAGGACTTGTAGGTTCACCAAGAACCCGACGAACCCAGAGCCAATAACTGAGCAGCGTCTTGCAATGGTTTTTTATTATGTACCGGGTATATAGCAATTATTCTGGGAAAATTTATACATGGAAAAATCGGTATGAAAGACACCTATGTATTTCTGAAATGGGAACAAAATATAGAGTTTATAAATAGTAGATATTTGCACATTTCCGAAATTGGGAGTACCCATACTAGCATGAGAATTATAGGACATTTTTCAAAATGACTTCTTTTTTACACATTGTCTTTCATTTGGAAGGCAGAAATGCATCAAAAGTCAATAGATAATAACAGTTGCTCTACAATTTTGTGTTACCCTAAGTCTCCCGATAAAAATGGTACCTCACTTGTGTGGGTAGGCCTAGTGCCTGCGACAGGAAACGGCCCAAAACTCAACGTGGACACACCACATTTTCACAGTGAAAAATGACCCTTTTTTTGCAAAGTGCCTAGCTGTAGTTTTTGAATCCTAGCTCTGCCGGCACCTAGGCAAACCTAGCAAACCTATACATTTTTGAAAACTAGACACCCAGGGGAATCCAGGATGGGGTGACTTGACCGGCTCTCACCTGGTTCTGTTACCCAGAATCCCTTGCAAACCTAAAATATTGTAAAAAAACCCACATTTTCCTCACTTTTCTGTGGTGGAAAGTTCTGGAATCTGCATGGATCCACAAAATTCCACCCACCCTGCGTTCCCCAAAGTGTTTCGAGAAAAACAGTACCTCACTTGTGTGGGTAGGCCTAGTGCCCGCGACAGGAAACAGTGCAAAACGCAACGTGGACACACCACATTTTCACAGTGAAAAATTACCCCTTTTTTGCAAAGTGCCTAGCTGTAGTTTTTGAACCCTAGCTCTGCCGGCACCTAGGGAAACCTAGCAAACTTATACATTTTTGAAAACTAGACACCCAGGGGAATACAGGATGGGGTGACTTGACTGGCTCTCACCAGGTTCTGTTACCCAGAATCCCTTACAAACCTAAACAATTGTCAAAAAAAACACATTTTCCTCACTTTTCTGTGGTGAAAAGTTCTGGATTCTGCGTGGATCCACAAACTTCCACCCACCCCGTGTTCCCCAAAGTCTTCCGAGAAAAATGGTACCTCACTTGTGTGGGTAGGCCTAGTGCCCGCAACAGAAAACAGCGAAAAACGCAACGTGGACACACCACATTTTCACAGTGAAAAATGACCCTTTTTTTGCAAAGTGCCTAGCTGTAGTTTTTGAACCCTAGCTCTGCCGGCATCTAGGGAAACCTAGCAAACCTATACATTTTTGAAATCTAGACACCCAGGGGAATCCAGGATGGGGTGACTTGACTGGCTCTCACCATGTTCTGTTACCCAGAATCCCTTGCAAACCTAAACAATTGTCAAAAAAAACACATTGTCCTCACTTTTCTGTGGTGGAAAGTTCTGGAATCTGCGTGGATCTACAAAATTCCACCCACCCCGCATTCCCCAAAGTCTTCCGAGAAAAATGGTACCTCACTTGTGTGGGTAGGCCTAGTGCACGCGACAGGAAACAGCGCAAAACACAACATGGACACACCACATTTTCACAGTGAAAAATGACCCTTTTTTTGAAAAGTGCTTAGCTGTAGTTTTTTAACCCTAGCTCTGCCGGCACCTAGGGAAACCTAGAAACCTATACATTTTTGAAATCTAGACACCCAGGGGAATCCAGGATGGGGTGACTTGACTGGCTCTCACCAGGTTCTGTTACCCAGAATCCCTTGCAAACCTAAACAATTGTAAAAAAAAACACATTTTCCTCACTTTTCTGTGGTGGAAAGTTCTGGAATCTGCGTGGATCCACAAAATTCCACCCACCCCGCATTCCCCAAAGTCTTCCGAGAAAAATGGTACCTCACTTGTGTGGGTAGGCCTAGTGCCCGCGACAGGAAACAGCGCAAAACACAACGTGGACACACACATTTTCACAGTGAAAAATGACCCTTTTTTTGCAAAGTGCTTAGCTGTAGTTTTTGAACCCTAGCTCTGCCGGCACCTAGGGAAACCTAGCAAACCTATACATTTTTGAAAACTAGACACCCAGGGGAATCCAGGATGGGGTGACTTGACTGGCTCTCACCAGGTTCTGTTACGCAGAATCCCTTGCAAACCTAAAAAAGTGTAAAAAAAACAAATTTTCCTCGCTTTTCTGTGGGGGAAAGTTCTGGAATCTGCATGGATCCACAAAATTCCACCCACCCCACGTTCCCCAAAGTCTTCTGAGAACAATGGTACCTCACTTGTGTGGGTAGGCCTAGTGCCCGCGACAGTAAATGACGCAAAACGCAACGTGGACACACCCCAATTTCACTGTGAAAAATGACCCTTTTTTGGCAAAGTGCCTAGCTGTAGTTTTTGAACACTAGCTCTGCCGGCACCTAGGAAACCTACCAAACCCACACATTTCTGAAAAGTAGACACATGGGAGATTCCAGGGAGGAATGGCTTGCGTGGATCCCCCAATGTTTTCTTACCCAGAATCCCCAGAAACCTGAAATTTTGCTGAAAAAAATCACTTTTTCACACATTGTGTGTGGGAAAGTTGTGGCATCACCAGGCTGACACAAATTTCCTACCACCCAGCATTGCCCCAGGTCTCCCGATAAAAATGGTGCCTCACTCGGGTGGGAGGCCCAAGTACCCGCGTCAGGCAAGGGCCCAAAACGTATTGAGGCGACATCAAAATTGCCTATCAGAAGATGACCTGGTTTTGCAAGGGGGGGTCCCATGACTTTTTGGCCCGGGGCTCGGTGGCCACCTAGGGAAACCTACCAAACCCACACATTTCTGAAAACTAGACACCCGGGGGATTCCAGGGAGGTATGGCTTGTGTGGATCCCCCAACGTTTTCTTACCCAGAATCCCCCAGAATCCCCCAGAAACCTGAAATTTTGCTGAAAAAATCACTTTTTTCACACATTTTTGTGTGGGAAAGTTGTGGCATCACTGGGCTGACACAAATTTCCTACCACCCAGCATTGCCCCAGGTCTCCCGATAAAAATGGTGCCTCACTTGGGTGGGAGGCCCAAGTACGTGCGACAGGCAAAGGCCCAAAACGTATTGAGGCGACATCAAAATTGCCTATCACAAAATGACCTGGTTTTGCAAGGGGGTCCCATGACTTTTGGCCCGGGCTCGGCAGCCACCTAGGGAAACCTAGCAAACCCACACATTTCTGAAAAGTAGACACCCAGGGGATTCCAGGGAGGTATGGCTTGCGTGGATCCCCCAACGTTTTCTTACCCAGAATCCCCCAGAAACCTGAAATTTTGCTGAAAAAATCACTTTTTTCACACATTTTTGTGTGGGAAAGTTGTGGCATCACTGGGCTGACACAAATTTCCTACCACCCAGCATTGCCCCAGGTCTCCCGATAAAAATGGTGCCTCACTTGGGTGGGAGGCCCAAGTACGTGCGACAGGCAAAGGCCCAAAACGTATTGAGGCGACATCAAAATTGCCTATCAGAAACCTGAAATTTTGCCTGTCGCAGGTACTTGGGCCTCCCACCCGAGTGAGGCACCATTTTTATTGGGAGACCTGGGGGAACACTGGGTGGTAGGAAATTTGTGTCATCCCGGTGATGCCACAACTTTCCCACACAAAAATGTGTGAAAAAAGTGATTTTTTTCAGCAAAATCTTAGGTTTGAAGGGGATTCTGGGTAAGAAACGTTGGGAGATCCACGCAAGCCATACCTCCCTGGAATCCCCGGGTGTCTACTTTTCAGAAATGTGTGGGTTTGGTAGGTTTCCTAGGTGGCACGAGCCCCGGGCCAAAAGTCATGGGACCCCCTGCAAAACCAAGTCGTTTTCTGATAGGCAATTTTGATGTCGCCTCAATAAGTTTTGGGCCCTTGCCTGTCGCGCGTACTTGGACCTCCCACCCAAGTGAGGCACCATTTGTATCGGGAGACCTGGGGAAATGCTGGGTGGTAGGAAATTTGTGTCATCCCGGTGATGCCACAACATTCCCACACAAAATGTGTGAAAAAAGTGATTTTTCAGCAAACTTTCAGGTTTGCAGGGATTCTGGGTAAGAAAACGTTGGTGGATCCACGCAAGCCATACCTCCCTGGAATCCCCGGGTGTCTACTTTTCAGAAATGTGTGGGTTTGCTAGGTTTCCCTAGGTGGCCGCAGCCCCGGGCCAAAAGTCATGGGACCCCCTGCAAAACCAGGTCGTTTTGTGATAGGCATTTTTGATGTCGCCTCAATACTTTTGGGCCCTTGCCTGTCGCGCGTACTTGGGCCTCCCACCCGAGTGAGGCACCATTTTTATCGGGAGACCTGGGGAACGCTGGGTGGTAGGAAATTTGTGTCAGCCTGGTGATGCCACAACTTTCCCACACAAAAAGTGTGAAAAAGTGATTTTTTCAGCAAAATGTCAGGTTTGCAGGGGATTCTGGGTAAGAAAACGTTGGTGGATCCACGCAAGCCATACCTCCCTGGAATCCCCCGGGTGTCTACTTTTCAGGAATGTGTGGGCTTGCTAGGTTTCCCTAGCTGGCCGCCGAGCCCTGGGCCAAAAAGTCCTGGGACCCCCCTTGCAAAACCAGGTCGTTTTGTGATAGGCATTTTTGATGTCGCCTCAATACATTTTGGGCCGTTGCCTGTCGCGCGTACTTGGGCCTCCCACCCGAGTAAGGCACCATTTTTATCGGGAGACCTGGGGGAACGCTGGGTGATAGGAAATTTGTGTCAGCCCGGTGATGCCACAACTTTCCCACACAAAAATGTGTGAAAAAAGTGATTTGTTCAGCAAAAGTTCAGGTTTGCAGGGGATTCTGGGTAAGAAAACGTTGGTGGATCCACGCAAGCCATACCTCCCTGGAATCCCCCGGGTGTCTACTTTTCAGAAATGTGTGGGTTTGCTAGGTTTGCCTAGGTGGACGCCGAGCCCCGGGCCAAAAAGTCATGGGACCCCCCTTGCAAAACCAGGTCGTCTTCTGATAGGCAATTTTGATGTCGCCTCAATATGTTTTGGGCCCTTGCCTGTCGTGCGTACTTGGGTCTCCCACCCGAGTGAGGCACCATTTTTATCGGGAGACCTGGGGGAACGCTGGGTGGTAGGAAATTTGTGTCAGCCCGGTGATGCCACAACTTTCCCACACAAAAATGTGTGAAAAAAGTGATTTTTTCAGCAAAATTTCAGGTTTGCAGGGGATTCTGGGTAAAAAAACGTTGGGGGATCCACGCAAGCCATACCTCCCTGGAATCCCCCGGGTGTCTACTTTTCAGAAATGTGTGGGTTTGCTAGGTTTCCCTAGGTGGCCGCCGAGCCCCGGGCCAAAAAGTCATGGGACCCCCCTTGCAAAACCAGGTCGTCTTCTGATAGGCAATTTTGATGTCGCCTCAATACGTTTTGGGCCCATGCCTGTTGCGGGTACTTGGGCCTCCCACCCTAGTGAGGCACCATTTGTATCGGGAGACCTGGGTCAATGCTGGGTGGTAGGAAATTTGTGTCAGCCCGGTGATGCCACAACTTTCCTACACAAAAATGTGTGAAAAAAGTGACTTTTTCATCAAAATGTCAGGTTTCTGGGGGATTCTGGGTAAGAAAACGTTGGGGGATCCACGCAAGCCATACCTCCCTGGAATCCCCCGGGTGTCTTCTTTTCAGAAATGTGTGGGTTTGGTAGGTTTCCCTAGGTGGCCACCGAGCCCCGGGCCAAAGAGTCATGGGACCCCCTTGCAAAACCAGGTCGTTTTCTGATAGGCAATTTTGATGTTGCCTCAATACGTTTTGGGCCCTTGCTTGTCGCGCGTACTTGGGCCTCCCACCCGAGTGAGGCACCATTTTTATCGGGAGACCTGGGGGAACGCTGGGTGGTAGGAAATTTGTGTAAGCCCGTTGATGCCACAACTTTCCCACACAAAAATGTATGAAAAAAGTGATTTTTTCTGTAAAATTTCAGGTTTGTGGGGGATTCTGGGTAAGAAAACGTTGGTGGATCCACGCAAGCCATACCTCCCTGGAATTCCCCGGGTGTCTACTTTTCAGAAATGTGTGGGTTTGGTAGGTTTCCCTAGGTGGCCGCCGAGCACCGGGCCAAAAAGTCATGGGACCCCCTTGCAAAACCAGGTCGTTTTGTGATAGGCTATTTTGATGTCACCTCAATACATTTTGGGCCCTTGTCTGTCGCGGGTACTTGGGCCTCCCACCCGAGTGAGGCACCATTTTTATCGGGAGACCTGGGGCAATGCTGGGTGGTAGGAAATTTGTGTCAGCCCAGTGATGCCACAACTTTCCCACACAAAAATGTGTGAAAAAAGTGATTTTTTCAGCAAAATTTCAGGTTTCTGGGGGATTCTGGGTAAGAAAACGTTGGGGGATCCACACAAGCCATACCTCCCTGGAATCCCCCGGGTGTCTAGTTTTCAGAAATGTGTGGGTTTGGTAGGTTTCCCTAGGTGGCCGCCGAGCCCCGGGCCAAAAAGTCATGGGACCCCCCTTGCAAAACCAGGTCGTCTTCTGATAGGCAATTTTGATGTCGCCTCAATACGTTTTGGGCCCTTGCCTGTCGCGGGTACTTGGGCCTCCCACCCGAGTGATGCACCATTTTTATCGGGAGACCTGGGGGAACACTGGGTGGTAGGAAATTTGTTTCAGCCCGGTGATGCCACAACTTTCCCACACAAAAATGTGTGAAAAAGGTGATTTTTTCAGCAACATTTCAGGTTTCTGGGGGATTCTGGGTAAGAAAACGTTTATGGGATCCACACAAGCCATACCTCCCTGGAATCCCCCAGATGTCTAGTTTTCAGAAATGTGTGGGTTTGGTAGGTTTCCCTAGCTGGCCGCCGAACCCGGGGCCAAAAACTCATGGGACCCCCCTTGAAACCAGGTTGGTTTGTGATAGGTAATTTTGATGTCGCCTCACTAGGTTTCGGGCCCTTGCCTGTCGCGGGTACTTGCCCCACCCACGCGTGTGAGGTACCATTTTTATCGGGAGACCAGGGGGAGCAGAAAGGCTGTAATGGTGGCGGGGATGTGGGCATTGGCGTGCCCACTTCAGGCAGCTCCCACCCTAAAAACAAATGCGCAAAAAAAAATCCCTGGCGTCAAGTGGGCTTTCTGCCTCCCCGGGGGGGCAGAAAGACTGTTATGGTGGCAAGGGTGTGGGGGCATTGGCGTGCCCATTTTGGGCAGCCCCCACCCTAAAAAAAATTGCACAAAAAAATCCCTGCTGTTTGGTGGGCTTTCTGCCCCACCAGGGGGGCAGATTGGGGGCTGCAGCCCCCATCTGCCCCCCAGGGCGGGGCAGAAAGGCTGTAATGGTGACAGGGGTGGGGGCATTGGCGTGCCCGTTTTAGGCAGCCACCACCCTAAAAAAAATTGCACAAGAAAAAATCCCTGGCGTTTAGTGGGCTTTCTGCCCCACCGGGGGGGCAGAAAGGCTGTAATGGTGACGGGGGTGGGGGCATTAGCGTGCCTGTTTTGGGCAGCCCCACCCTAAAAAAAAAATTACACAAAAAAAAATCCCTGGCGTTTAGTGGGCTTTCTGCACCCACGGGGCGGCAGATTGGGGGCTACTGCCCCCATCTGCCTCCCAGGGGGGGAAGAAAGGCTGTAATGGTGGTGGGGGGGTGGGGGCATTAGCGTGCCCATTTCGGGCAGCCCCCACCCTAAAAAGAAATGCGTCCAAAAAAATCCCTGGTGTTTAGTGGGCTTTCTGCCCCCCCCGGGGGGGCAGATTGGGGGCTACTGCCCCCATCTGCCTCCCAGGGGGGGCAGAAAGGCTGTAATGGTGGCTGGGGGGTGGGGGCATTGGCGTGCCCGTTTCGGGCAGCCCCCACCCTAAAAAGAATGCACCAAATAAAAATCCCTGGTGTCTAGTGGGCTTTCTGCCCCCCAGGGGGGGCAGAAAGACTGAACATTGCCAATTTTTTTGGGGGGAGCAAAAGCCGTTGCCCAAGGGGCCGCTCCCCCTCCCTGGTGCCTTAGTGGGTGGATCCCTGCTTGGGGATCGCCCTCCTGGGGTGATCCCCAAGCAGGGATCCACTGGGAGGGGTACCATTGGAAAGGGAGATTCTCCCTTTCCAATGATACCTCTCCCGTCTTTCTACGTGCTCAGGGGGCTGAGATAGCCCCCTGAGCACGTAGAAAGTGAAACTGAAATGAGCCTAAAGGCTCATTTTAGTTTCGTTTTCAGTGAAATGAAGTCAGCGCGACGTGCGCGCTGATTTTCATTTCACTGAAAGAGGAGGGCCTCGGGAGCTGGGGAAGCTCTTCCCCAGCTCCCGAGGCTGTGGGGAGAAAGGAAATCCCTCTGCTGTCTGCAGCAGAGGGATTTCGTGCCCCTGGCCTCATGACGGAATGGTCCCGTCATGAGCACAGGGGCACCGATGATCATGACGGAACCATTCCGTCATGAGCATCGAAGGGGTTAAGAGAGCCAGATTTATCCTACCTATCATTCCTCATCCTCCTTCCCACCCATGGCATCTTTGCCAACTATGACCGAAGTGAAGTATGGGTCAATGACTTAATGACTGCAGTGCAGGCTGTGTAATGTGTGTCTGCTTCGGTTAAGGCAGCATTTACAAGATTTTCAATGCATTGTATTGTTGTCCCTTTGCCCACTCAGTTACCTTTTAGTACTTCACTCCTTTATTTTTTCCTAATATCTTCTGTCACAACCAACCAAATTGGAAAATCCATTATTGGCATGTGCCACATTTAATGCAATACCCATATGAAGTGATTCCAAAATATATTTCATTGTTTCTCACTAACAGATCAAATTTACACTTGTTCAGATTTTTCCCTTTCAAATTGTACCATGACTGAATAAGCCAAAGATGATGAATTGATGATCAGTGTAGTAGTCCCTCTATTATATATGCATTCTCCTCTGGAAGGTCCACTCATTGGGGCCTGTCTGCAATGGTCCGGTAGGTAAGCAGAAGTGTTGTTGAGCTCAGCTAGCTTTCACCTTTCATTTGTGAAGGAGACTAGAAGAAGGCCTGCAGATTGTAAAAGAGAAACTGTATTTTAGAGTCATGGAGAAGGACAAATGGAAGGTAAGCTTCATGAGAAGTGTATCAAGAAGACTCAGAGGCAGAGCAAAAAATACAAAAGGGGGACCCATAGTTTCACTTTTGGCACAAGTCCAACACACACACAGAGCAGCATTTCACAAAGGCCCCTCTCTCTATTCCACACAGATGTGTACTAGGCCTCAGTTTACCTTTGAACTGAAGTCAATACTTGATAACTTCTTGCTTCTAGCTGTTGATGAGGTAGTCCTGCAGGTCTCACTCTGAGTTCTTCCATGATCCTCCTCCTGACTCTGAGTAACGCCGTCCCAGACCAGTCATCATCATCATGAATAATGATGACCGAGCGAGATAGATGTGGAGTGCACTGCTGTTGAAGAACAAGTAGAGAAACAGAATCACAGTATTTTTCATAGGTTTTTGTTTGTTAACTAAAGTGACTGTTCTGGTCTCTGAAGAACTAGAAATAAGGAGAACGCCCTGCAATTAAATCTGGTAAAGTGTGAAAGGGCTGATCACCTACAGGGAAAAAGATGAGCACCCACCAATCAAGTCCCAACCAATAAAAATCAACAATCATCTCATGAAATTTCCAATATTACAGTTCAACACACCCTCCCTCACTTTCAGCCTCCACATCAATCATTACTCATAGTCATTCAATAATCTGATCACTTATTGGTGTAATGGTTACCTGTTCCACTCCAAGCACAGTGGTAGGTACCGTTTTTCCTCTTTAATGCAAGCAACAGATTGGAATTTGGCAGTCTTGTAAATAAACCGATTGTCTGGGGCAGCCATCCTAGATGATAGGAGTGGACCATACAGGTTCATTCATTTTTGCTAAGTAAGTTTGTGAAGGCCAATCACCCTGCAGGGGGAAAATGATTGCCTACCCCTCAAGCCCCAAACATTGCAAATCAGTCATCTCATTCAAGTTCCCACATTACAGTTCAATACCCTCCCTCACTGTCTGCCATAACATGAATCATCAATCAACTTAAATCATCACCTAAGCAATCAGTCACTCACCGTTGCAATAGTTGAAGTTGCCTCTTCCAATCCAAGCATGGATAGTTTAGGTATTAGGTATTCAATCATCTTTGATGCAGGTAACACATTGGAATTTGATATTGGCAGGCAGTCTTGTAGATAATAAATGATTTTATGGGGCAGCCCTTTAGTGCTAAGTGATTCAAAAAGGGATAGGCATTAGGCAATAGGCAAGCGAGGGGGCAGGCATTGTCCCCAATGTCAAGAAGGAATTGTGGAGGTTTCTTCAATGCACACTGGTCCAACTGCAATCTGGCAATATATATGTGACTAATAAAAAGTGGGGCAGCATAAACCTGACAAAAATAATAATGTTCCTCTAGATCATTTTGTGTTGTTTTGTTGCAAAGACAGAACTAAGTTCAAAGAGAATTTTTTTAAAGTTCTATGGGGCACTGCCATACTTAGTCCAGGAAGTAGAGTTTGTCCTCAAACTCAGGTGGTTCACGCAGAAGTTGGTCAGCTAACACATTTGATTCAATTTCGGACCAATCACCCTCCTCCTCCTCCTGTGCTGCTGTTTCAGGAACAGTGTAATTGTGTGGTATAAAATGTTGGTTCATTTTGATCATAGTAAATCTCTCCATGTTTTGAGGTGAGAGACTGGCCATTCTCAGTGTGAAAACCACACCAGCAGCACTGAACACACATTTAGCAGATACACTGGTACAGGACAAGCCAGGTATTTATTACAAGCCTGCTGAGCTCTGGCCATTGGCACATCTTCCCATACCAGCACATCAATGGATTTTGATCCACATAGACTTCTTTTAGATCATCCAGATACTCCTGGAACATCCTGTGGATGGTCACTAATGCTGCCATTTGCTCAACCTGTTTTGTCATCACCTCTGCACTGGACTTGGGCCGTGCCAATTAAAACCAATACAATACAGAGGTTGGGTCTGGTCCTTCTGTTGCTGTTCTTGCCTGTGTTCTGTTTGATGGCGTGGTTGGCTGCTGTGAGACAAGACTGCCCTCTCTATAAGTTTAAGGTGACACCCCAAAACTGCAGGGTGGGACTCGAACTTCCAGACATTCTTCTTCTAAGTCTCTGGCTTCCTGTATAATCCGCTTCGGAAAAAGGAATTAAAGTGGGCAGAATTTTTTTGTACTGTGGATCAAGTAGTGTGGCACAGGTGTAATCTTTGAGCTCAATGAGGGCATGGAGCAGCCTTATATTAGAAGCCAAGTGAGGGACTAAGGTCTCAACCAAGGCATGCACTTTTGAATTTTCATTCACACCTGCAGGGGCGAACCTTTCAGATGCCTTCTTTACCTGGTTCTATAGGAGATGCAACAATGGGATAGCTTGGCCCATCGTACTGTCCTCCTTGCTAACTTCCTGTGTGAAAACCTCAAAACGGAGTAGCATCCATGTGAGGCATTGGACTAGGCCCTCTTTGTCCGCGTCCACGGTCATAGCTTTCCCAGCTGCATCCCATCCTCTTTGAATGACATAGTCATTGATCTGTTTGCCCTGCTCAAACAGATTTTGCAACACGTAAAATGTGGAGTTGCAACGTGTTGGCACCTATTGTATCAGGGCTTTAACTGGTGCTCTATTATTACGCTGAATAGTCCGCAGCTGCTTCCGGGCTTTAATCGAATGACTGAAATGAGTGCAGCTTCTTCTGCAGGTGGTCAATATGTTGATGACTATGCCTTCCTTTTTGAGGAAATCTTGCACCACCAGGTTGATGCAATGGGCCAAACACAGGACCCTAAAATAGCCTCCGTATGACATGGCCTTGACTATGTTACTGCCATTGTCCGTGGCAACAAATCCAATTCTAAGACCTGTGGGTCACAGCCATTCATACACCTTGATGTTAAATCCCTCCAAGATGTTTACAGCTGCATGTGATTTCTCTATCGTGATCCTGGCCACTGTTGCATGCCGCCCAATGCTCTTAAAACTTTCTTCAGGGCCAAGACATGAAGCTATCTTTTGCTTTACCCCTGCAAAAGAGATCAAGTGTGCAGCGATGCAATGTAATCAGTTGCCTGACAACTGGTCCACATGTTTGTTGTCAGGTGGATGGTGTGAGCAGCGCTTTGCTGCAAAACTTGTCCAACCAACTGCAGCACTGGAACATCCGCTCTGGCAAAATAGGTCCGACTTGGTACCTTCCATTTTGGGCAGATTGCTGCCACAAATTCTAAGAATCCCACTCCTTCCACAAAAAAAGGGAGGAGGTCCAGAGCTAACATTTTTACCAGCTTTTCATTGTACAAACGTTTTAGTGTGTGGTTTCGCTAGTAGGGTCCCTCCTGCCCAAACATGCCCGTAACAGTAGCCTGGATTTTCTTCTTTTCTTGGCGCACTGACACAGGCATTGTTTATGCAGTAGATGGTAGTGGTAGACACAATGTTCATCGTGGTGGTAGGGCATTCACTGTATGCTGTGTCACTCTGAGTTTCATGTGCCATTGTGAAGTTGCTGAGGAGGGTTAATCTGCTGGCACACTGCTGAGGACAGGGCTGCTTTCGTGGAGGTGTCATCCTCTTCTTCCTCATCACCTTCCACCACTTGTAGATGATGTTCCCCAACTCTCACCATGTTCAGTAATTTATTTAAGGCTCCCCTTCAACTTGATTGTGTGATGTTTTTTCATATGGGTCGTCTGGCCTCCAGTACCATAATGTGTACCAGGCTTACCTCAATGAACATTTGTGTGGCAAATGGTGCATACTACAAAGTGCTTCCCCTCTTTGCTAACTGTAAAAAAGTCCCAAACTAGGGAGGAGTACTTTTTTACTGTGCCACTGCCAATGCCTGAAGAAGAACTGGAGGTAGGTGGGCATGTCGTCGATTGCCTCTCTGCTTCTCCTAAGGCAGCGGTTGGTGCAGGTCTCAGCTGGGGCTTTGCACGTATGGGAGCTGGTGGCAGTGCTACCTGTGCCACATCCCTTGGAGCTGGTTGAATAACAATGTCAGATTCCTCTGTGTCACATTCTACCATGACTACTTCGTCATCGTCATTCTCTTCTTCATCCCTTCCATAAGTCTATGTCTTTCTGGAACTTTTATTTTCCCTTGCCTCTCCTGGTCTCTGTCAGGGTCCAATCCATGTCCCTATCATCATAATCATCTTCAGAAGTGGTGCTCGGAGAATATGGTGCAGTAGTACCATTCCTTTTCCTTGATGGAGATCTGGAAGCCAATGATTGTAGAAGAGGAGGTTCAACTTCTTGCTCGGAAGAAAGCTCAACCTCCTGTTCTGCTCCAATGTCAGACAAATTGCTGTCTGTGGCTGTTCTCCACTTTGCTGTGTTTCATGAAACAATTTAACATCACTACTCATCAGTGTCGACATGATTGCACTGGCTGCCTCACTGACAGACATGGTCCTGGGCTTTGGTTGGGGGGGTGCTGTTAATGCAGGAGTGCTGCTCACAGCTTGCTTGCCGGGGGCCGATGCGGCAGGCACAACTTTCATGAAAAAGTTTGCGGTCGGCACACCAGTGGTGGAAATCTGCTTCTTCTCCTCCTCAGTAGCCACTTTCTTGGCAGCACCTTTCTTTCGGGCCATCTTAAAGCTGTTAGTTGTCAGTGGCACTTAGCTTCACCATAAGCTGAAGAGATAACCGTGTTGCGTAGTCAGTCACACGTCACATCGTGCTCAGGCCTTCTGTCTGGCAGTACTGTGGGTGATGTCTCTTCTATTGTGCACCTAAAAGCAAACAAGCAAGAAGAACATCAGTGAAAAATTGCATTGTTGCAGTTCAAGTAGTAGTACAAACAAACAATGTCATTTAGTGTGGTGACTTAGCAACAATACAGTCTAACTATCCAATCGTAAAACCACACCAGCATAAACTTTCATTGTGTTCAGTACACTCAGGAAGAATCAGAAAGAGCAAAAACAACAACATACAGATGTAACTTTTTGATTTATGTGGCACTCAGGGAGGAGCAGGTGACAATGGAATAATCCTTAGACAATGAATGCTGCTGTGCATTGGATTGATGCCAGATGTTAAGAAAATGGAAACTTTTTTCAGATCAAAATAAAAAAAAAGTCAATTAAAAAATTCAAATGACAATTTTTGAAGAATAAAATGTAAAACTGTTTAGGAAATAAAACTAAAAAATGTAAATTAAAATAATTAAAATAAATTAAAAAACGATATACATTTAAAAAAAAAATACACTTTTTTTTAAAAGTAAGATAAAAATATAAATCTAAAAAAATGTAAAATAGAAATTCAAAAAATCGAAATGAAAAATTTAAGATAAGTGAACATATCCACAAACTGCTATCATTGTCAACCATCCATGCAAGCCTATGGCAAAGGGCCACACTGGCTGGACGCACAAAATGGCTGCCAGCCAGTGCCACATGGTCATCAACAACAACTAACAACTAACACATCGCCACAAACAGAGAAGACATGCAGGCCTATGGCAAAAGCACACTGGTTGGCTACACAAAATGGCCGCCAGCCATATGGTCAGAACCACAACAACCAGCAAAGAGGCATGGCCACAAACAGAGAAGACATGCAGGCCAATGGAGTAATCACACTGGCTGGCTACACAAAATGGCATCTAGACACATGGTCAGAACAACAATAACTAGCAAAAAGGCATGGCCACAAACAAAGAAGACATGCAGGCCTATAGAGAAAGCACACTGGCTGGCTACACAAAATGGCTGCCAGCCACATGGTCAGAACAACAACAACCAGCAAGAAAGCATGGACACAAACAAAGAAGACATACAGGACTATGGGGAAAGCACACTGGCTGGCTACACAAAATGGCCACCAGCCACATGGTCCGAAAACACAAACCAAAGACAGAATGGCCACAAACATCGAAGCAATGCAGGCCTATGGGAGAGGCACACTTGCTGGCTACACAAAATGGCCGTCAGCCACAGAGTCAGAACAACAACCACCAGCAAGGAGGCACCGCCACAAACAGAGAAGACATGCAGTCCTATGGGAAAAGCAACCTGGCTGACTATACAAAATGGCTGCCATCCACATGGTCAGAACAACAACAACCAGCAAGGAGGCATTGCCACAAACAGAGAAGTCATGCAGGTCTATGGCAAAAAGCACATTGTCTGGCTACACAAAATGGCCATCAGCCACATGGTCAGAACAACCACCAACAAGAAGGAATGGCCACAAACAAAGAATACCTGCAGGCCTATAGAGGAAGCACCCTGGCTGGCTACACAAAATGGCTGCCAGCCACATGGTCAGAACAACAACAACCAGCAAGAAAGCATGGACACAAACAAAGAAGACATGCAGGCCTATGGGGAACGCACACTGGCTGGCTAGACAAAATGGCCACCAGCCACATGGTCAGAACAACAACAACCATCAAGGAGGCATGGCTAAAAACAGAGAAGACATGCAGGTCAATGGCAAAAGCACACTGGCTGGCTACACAAAATGGCTGCCAGCCACATGGTCACAACAAGAAGCAGGAGGCCTGGAAAACAAAGAACACATGCAGGCATATGGTGGACACTGACCACACAAAATGTCCCCTGTCCACATGGCTTGGGGAACAACAAAGGCAAATGGTGGCCCATGGCAAACAACCATATACACACACTGCCCAGACAAAAGAGGAATGGTAACACAGAGAACACAGCATTGATTAAATAATGCCAAAAATGAAAATTAATAGGGCTAATATCTTTTACAGCAACATACACCCTCCAAAGCCATTACCCGAACTATACACTGTTTGCAGGAAAAACGTGAAATACCACTAAAAAACACATTTTGTATTTTAAACCAATGTCATCCATGACCTAAATGATGTTTAATTTCAACAGACACCACAGACACAGTTGTTTCATGCACCCATGAATAGTACAGGGCCTACTGGCTGGAAGGCCCATTGGCAGACTAGGACACAAAGTGAATTAAATCAATATTGCAAATTTATTAAAAAAACAAGGAGAAAATGTAGTAAACTGTGCAACATTTTTCCTTCAGAAAAGAAGAAAAATTAAATAAAAAAAAAATCTATGCCCCTACTAAAACTGCAGGCCACCCACCACACTAAATTAAAAAAATCGGATAAAAGTACAAATAAATGCAGGTGCATGCCACCAGTCAAACAAACAACACCCTTATACACCAGTTTGTCAAATTACTCGTGATATCTCAAAAACAAAGTCCTTAAATCCAATGGTATATATGCAGCAGACAAGGAGAGTGATCCTTCCAGATCCAAATCCCAGTGAAAAGTGACCAGGAGAGGGACAAAGCACTGGGAGGAGTCAGCTGGACAGGAACAGGAAATTGGAGTCTCTGGGCACTTCAAATCTGGTTTGAAAAAAAAGTTTTCAAAAATGGCTTCTTGCACATAAAAAAAGAACTCCAACGGCCAGTTTGGGAAGAAAATCCACTCCGAATGCCTCTCAGCTGCATTCTCGAGCAGAGAAGCTGCTCAACTACTCCGTTTGAATTCGCGATCGGCACTAAGAATACTAGATTAGTGCCATTGTGGCTGGAAGCCGTGCGATGGAGTGCAAAGTCTCACAGGAGCTTGCTAGCGGTGTGAGAAGTGTCACATGCTCTCGCGGCCCGAGAGTCTTGCTGTACGCAGTTGAGAGCCAAAAGAAAACTCGAGCGCGTGAATGGAAAAAAACCTCTGCTTTGCGCCCAAATGGCGAAATTCAGGAATTCCGTGCTCCTTTGCAGAGTACGGAATGCCTGAATTCCGCAAACTCCACAAGCAGAGCGGAGTTTCATGCCTGGGCTTACTTCTGAGCAGAGCTTTGGGCACCAGCACTCATTATTTTACAGATTAACCAGTGATCATGCAATAGCAGCTAATTGCACTTGTAGCATAGTTGAATAATCATACACCATGACAACATACTTCTCTACCGATTTATTACAAATAGGTTTCAACAAGGCCAAAATGCAGCAAAGTGCTTCAAAATGTTGTTGCAAAAGCTACAGTCAATCAGAAGCAACATCAGAAATATTTTCTCAATTTCAGAATAACGTGCTTCTCTTTTAAAAGCCAGAAGGATCTGCACTTCAGCAAAAAAAAATGTAAAGCTATTAACTATGTGACCTTTTCACTATTTCCAAATCAAAATTTTAAACATTCCCAAAACAACTGAAAATAAAGAGAACAACATTCACACCAGCATTCAGTGCACTTACAAATTCATGGATTTGAGGACTAAACTGTAAACATAGCCTTTCAAGCTGCCAAGACCTGGCCGATACATGCGCAGGAGTCAGTGGTCATCTAAAGCAATACAGACCTTTACAAGAGTAACAAGCATTGGCAATAACGATATATATAGCTTACAAATGCACTGTGAAGCCAGACCTAAAAATCCATGTAGGTTAAAGATTACCCTCTTCTCATCTGTGCTTCTGCCAGAGAAAAACATCATGAATTATTTGGTTATCTAAGACACATTAATAGCATTGCAATATAATGTGTGTGCTCCTGAAAGGTCAAGTTTTTGAAGCTGGATAAATAAACAAAACGACCGTATCTGTGTCGAGGGCAAGCACTTTTTTGTGGAAGCACACAACTTCTGCTTAATCAAAATATGTATGGTTCTCACATAATTAACTTGTGACAGCTGCACTGTCAAGCCAGACCATAAAAACTACCAGAACACTAACAAATGACTTTGCATTGATATGGTGCATGATTGGCTAATAACTTATAAAGAACATAATTAACCAGGAAAGTAGTGTGGTGGCGTGTGCCCAAGTTATAAGAAAGCAAATAAGACTAAGGCGAAGATGATTTTGAAGAACTTTCTAAATTTCATTAGGCAATTTGTAATACATGGTGTGAAGAGAAAATAATTCCAAATGTTTGCCGTAATCACAGATAAGGCATGCCCACCCGCTCGAGCACTACAAACGCTGGTTACGGGAAATGGATCAGCGATGTTTAATTGGAGAGTTCTGGTTGGGATACAGAAGGTGTATTGAGAACTGTTTGTTGTAGCTAGGAACTTTACAAAATAAAGTAATATCTAACATAGCACCTTAAAATACATATTTTCTGAATTGGTAGCCAATATAGATCACTAAGGTGGATAGAAATAGAGAACTGAATTGACATCTTGGTTTGACATCTGAACATCTTTTGTAAACAAAATTTCCTTCCATTATATAAAGTATTGTATATCATGGAAGGTAACCTAACAGTCAGTAACGCAAAATGCATGTTACTGTTACCTGAAAAACATTATTAAGCATGTTCATGTAAATTTCCTGATTATAATGAGGGAGAGGTGTGGCGCAGCGGCCAGGGCAGCTGACTCTGGAGCGCGGGGCTCTTGGTTTGCTCACCGGCTGCAGCTCAGCCCAGCACCATGTGACTCTGGGCAATAGCTCGCTTAATCTCACCGATGGCCCCCAGCGCCTTGAGACCCTTAGAGGTGATTAGTTAGCGCTTTACAAATACCTGGTTAATATAATTATTATGAATTGATATACTAGAGATGCTTTGCAATATATCCCTATGAAGTGCTGTAGCACTCTTGGGGGCATATTATCAAGAACGGTGTTAAAATTATCGCCGCTTTAGCGGCAGAAAACTACCGCTAAAGCGGCGATAATGAGGCTTGATAATATGCCCTGGAGAATTCCAATAGAAGCCCATGTTGACACCAGAACATGGGCTTCTATTGGAATTCTCAAGGGCATATTATCAAGCCCATTATCGCCGCTTTAGCGGCAGTTTTCTGCCGCCAAAGCGGCGATAATTTTAACGCCGTTTCTTGATAATATGCCCATTAATGTATACCCTGAGCACAGAGTGGGTGTGTTTCAACATTAATGCTAGAGGTATTCTAGTTATAACACGTAATAACAGTGACTAGTCATGTTGTACCTGAGAGGATCAGTAGTTTTTATATGTTCTTGAAATGTAATTGTGTAGTTTATCATAAGACATATAAAAAAGATACAAAAGAGTCATGAATTCCTTTGTAATATTAACATATCATCTACTGTTCCTCCAAGGCCTCATCACTTGCCAACGAGCCAAGAGTCTTTTATAATGCTATTGATCAGAGACATTTTCTGAATAAAAAGGATCCAGTATAAAAAGGCAAAAGTTCCCCTGACACTACCATACGTCATCGAATCAATGAATTTGATGACGTTTTTTAGAGAAAATGGAAGGGCAAATTTTGCGTAAATTGAACAATTTTAATTAGTTTGTCCTGTTTCCTTATGACTGTAATTTGGCTTAACAAGTTGCTATGTGCAAGTGTTGGCAGTGTGATTTGGTGGGGTTTTCAGCTTAGGAGGAGAAAAAAGGATTTGTTGAATGGCTTCCTGAGCTTAGAAATTCTTAGCTCTGAACTAGGAAAATACACATTTTCCAGGTACCTCTATTATGATTTAAACCAATTGGATTTAAAGAAGGACACTGGCCTCCTTTTTCTCATATTCATCTTAACAACTTTCCAAAACATTCCTCCAGTCTCATTTGTCAACGGTTAGACGTAGAACATTGCCTAACATAGTAAACGTGTGAGGTGGTGACCTCTTTTTGTCAATTAAAGGTAGCCCAGCAGTACTTGTCTTGAAACTTGAGGATGGTTTTTGTCACGTTTGGACCTTATTAGTTATGAATTTGCTTACCTTAAAGGTGTTAACATCGAAATGGCCTACCTCCGGAGGCAAAGAGAAAGTGTGCAATTTGTGCAATATGGGTATTCAGGATTTTAAATGTATTATTTGTCTGTACCACACTGATCTTTCCGCGTCGTTACATCGTAAGGCTAATGTTGTTATAGAATAATATAAAGACAGTAGCAGCAGCATGACAATCTCTCTTTTTTTCCTAAAAATGAAGTTATTTGTATAAAAGATTTTAGATTTTCTTATGGTTTTTAAATGTATTTTAACGTGAATAATGTCATTTGTTACATCATCTCGTTTTATCAGGTTCAAAGACTTTATTTGTATAGCACCATATCCATAAAAGCACAACACATACAAGAATTAAAATCACAATAAAAACAATTACAATAGCATAATCAAAAAAGCATAATGTTAAGAGCAAGGTGCAAACAAACTTCATGGGTTACACATTGTTTTGCAAGCCTGTGTAGCTATTCACAAAAAAGTGCCAACACGGAAAACCAGTTCATCATTTTCCAGTTCAAGTATGCTTCTAAACGCATCAGCTAAGTGGACGGGTAGCATTTATTTTTAAAAAAGGTATTACAGCCATTGTGCCTATTTTGTGTAAAACTTGCAAAAGAATAAAAAAAATTAAATTGTTTGTCCGCTCTGTCCATCGCACGGGCATGGCAGGGAGCCAAGGTTTGCATTATACCCAAGGGGAAAACAAAGCAGATATTTTACAGTACCAGCCCTTAAGCGAAAAAGAAGTCCCCTCTCCCATACGATACGATAGAAACGCAACCGACAAGATGCCCGTAGCTTTTCAGCACTGCACAACACTCGTATCGAGATATCGCTCAGGAGGAATTTATTCCCAGTAACTGGGTGTTCGCCATCCACGCGGACTACCACAACTAACTTTTTATCGTGACACGTATCGAATTATATATCAGATTACCAACAATACAACGTTCAAGTATAGAACAGAGATTGGACAATATACATTCAGATGTGGTGAATATGAATAACAAAAGTTTTTATCCACAGAACAAAAAGTACAGGGAATCCTAATCTCAGCGAGCCCCATGCCAGTCGTTTAACAGATAAAGTTAATTTGTGGCATTTCCTGACATAGGCGCACTTTGCGCCGAAACGCGCGTCGAAGATTCAATATCCTGCCACTTTTTGGTTTTTAATTGTGATTTTATTAATGTCAATCATGTATAAAACAATTAATGTCATGATGCTTTTTAAATGTTAGTAAATTTGTGTTTTAAATTAAGAACTGTTATTATGTCAATAGGGCATTGAATAATTGACATTAAGGGGTCGATTCCGATCTCGGCCGGAAGCGCACCTAACAGTATTCGTCCGGAAAAAATACAAGCCGAACCCGTGTTTCCCGACCGATTCGAACACCCGTCCGAATGAACAAGTACGATGCGCATAACAGCCCAGATTCCGAGCGAGCCGTACTCACCCATTTCAGCTCCTGTTCCCTGCCCGAGCCGGATCCGTAAGCAGCTGATTCGAGTCGCACGGAACCAAATACACAGCACCTTCCGGCCGGACAAGTACGATGCGCATTCCGTACGCGCCGAACCCGTCGCTACGTCCGGCACGTTTGAGCATCCGGGAGAGCCGTACATAAGCTCCGATTCGCGCCACAAGAAGATCCACGGCTACGAGACGAACAAGCCAGCGGCGAGTACGAGTCGAAGACACGCGAAACCCGAACGAGACGACCCAAGCATGAATCCCATCGCACAGGTCCTACCTATACTCTACATCTATTACCGGGACGGGCAGGGACGCGTACGGAGCAGACGGTAAGTCAAACACCAACAACACAAACAAACGACACGTACCCGAAATATGTCACACACACATAGAGAAGCACAAATGACGTACACCAGCAACAGCATAACCATAGGGGTGGGATGGCCATCACCAATGCCATACACACCCATAGGGGGATGGATGCCTACCACTACCACCACCCCTACTCAGGGGGGCCTGGATGCCTACCACTACCACCACCCCTACTCATGGGGGCCTGGATGCCTGTCACTACTACCATCCCCACTCATAGGGGGATGGATGCCTACCACCACCACCACCCCTATTCAGGGGGGCCTGGATGCCTGCCACTACCACCACCCCTACTCAGGGTGGCCTGGATGCCTGTCACTACTACCATCCCCACTCATAGGGGGCTGGATGCCTACCACTACCACCACCCCTACTCAGGGGAGCCTGGATGCCTGTCACTACTACCATCCCCACTCATAGGGGGCTGGATGCCTGCCACTACCACCACCCCTACTCAGGGGGGCCTGGATGCCTGCCACCACCACCAACCCTACTCAGGGGGGCCTGGATGCCTGCCACTACCACCACCCCTACTCAGGGGGGCCTGGATGCCTGTCACTACTACCATCCCCACTCATGGGGGGATGGATGCCTACCACCACCCCTACTCATGGGGGCCTGGATGCCTGTCACTACTACCATCCCTACTCATGGGGGGATGGATGCCTACCACTACCACCACCCCTACTCAGTGTGGGCTGGATGCCTGCCACTACTACCATCCCCACCCTTAGGGGGATGGATGCCTGCCACTACCACCACCCCTACTCAGGGGGGCCTGGATGCCTGCCACTACCACCACCCCTACTCAGGGGGGCCTGGATGCCTGCCACTACCACCACCCCTACTCAGGGGGGCCTGGATGCCTGTCACTACTACCATCCCCACCCTTAGGGGGATCGATGCCTGCCACTACCACCACCCCTACTCAGGGGGGCCTGGATGCCTGTCACTACTACTATCCCCACTCATGGGGGGATGGATGCCTACCACTACCACCACCCCTACTCAGGGGGGCCTAGCTGCCTACCACTACCACCACCCCTACTCAGGGGGGCCTGGATGCCTGTCACTACTACCATCCCCACCCTTAGGGGGATGGATGCCTGCCACTACCACCACCCCTACTCAGGGGGGCCTGGATGCCTGTCCCTACTACCATCCCCACCCTTAGGTGGATGGATGCCTGCCACTACCACCACCCCTACTCAGGGGGGCCTGGATGCCTGTCACTACCACCACCCCTACTCAAGGGGGCCTGGATGCCTGCCACTACCACCACCCCTACTCAGGGGGGCCTGGATGCCTGTCACTACTACCATACCCACTCATAGGGGGCTGGATGCCTACCACCACCACCACCCCTACTCATAGGACGGGTAATGCATGACACAACCAGCATACTCCCACATAAGGAATGTCTGAAAATTACATCCCCCCCAACACCATGACAAGCGTGTTTAGTCTGTGTCAAATGCCTACAACACTGAACATGACATTGAACATACAATGTGACCCCCATCACATGTGTCACACATAAATGTGTGTGGCCTCCACAATGCAAGCCGACCATGACCACTGTGGCAATGGGTTCGAACACCCCATCACCACAGTGACCAAAAGGTAAGTGTGGGGTCCATAGCTGAAGCACATTTTGAACAGTGTGGCAATGGGGCCTAAAGCCCCATCATCACAGTGACCAAAAGGTAAGTGTGGGGTCCATAGCTGAAGCACATTTTGAACAGTGTGGCAATGGGGCCTAAAGCCCCATCACCACAGTGACCAAAAGGTAAGTGTAGTCATGGTAAAAGCTGCCAAAGTCAAACTGCATGGATGATTCCTGGTCACACAACAACAAACACATCAGTGGCATAGTAGTGCTTGTGTCCCATAGCAACATAGATTGGGTGAGGCAAACAGTGCAGTGCCAATGAAACATCGTTTTGGCCATGTGCATACAAACATCACCCATGGGGGCTCACATTGTCAACATTCACAAATATCACAATGACATACGTGACCATCATAATGCAGACCCACATATCTGCACCAATGGACACACAAATGTAGATATCCTGTGGAGACTGTAGATGTCAGGTGAACAAATACCATACCATGGCAGCAATGGGACATACAAACCATGATCATTGTGCTGACTGATGACCTAGGAGTCCCAGGGACAGCAGGGGAAAGCCACCAAACAACATACAGCCAATGGCACACTCAAGATATGCCAATGCAGTGGTGCAAATGCACAAACACAAACAGGCAGACTCACACTGCATATCAAACACAACAGGTGATGGGGGTGTGTGCCAGTGTCCCCAGGCAACCACACAACACATGAGGAGGCCTGAATTCCAATTACACAGATGTGTATACAGTGCCATACAAATGTAACTCCTGGATCGGATTCCCCTATGTGGGCAAACAGGCATTGTTAGATGAGAGGGAGCCCAAATTACACATGTCACACAAGCTTGTAGGAACAGCAACTAACACAGCTAGAGACAGACCCACCACAGCACTACCCCCAGGGACCCCACATTGTGGTGACACTAGCCTGCATAATAATCCCACTGTGATGACAAAGGTAGATGTCATTCACACTGTGAACCACAGCCATGTGTCCGAGCAACAAACTACCATCACACCTACACAAGCACAAATAAATCAAAACGGCCTGCCAGCCAAGGCCAATATGGAGGTAGGGGTCTAGCCGTGCAACAACTCACATTTGCACACACTCAACACCACACACCTTGATCTCCACCAATGTGCAGCAGTGAAGCTCACATGGACTGGTGACATTGCACATGCACCCATGACAATCCCAGGGGTGGTGGTGGGAACTTAGGTGCAGAAACCTATCACACATGGCCAGTCAACAAGACTCGTGAATGTCTGAAACACTGCACAGTACGCCGTACATGGGCATGACGTGAAATCCACCCCAATCAATGGGATCCCGGCCATAGTCACACACCAATGAAGAAGCCAAGGTGACCCACAAAGAACACACGTAGACAACTTCCAACATTGCAGCTCTGACCCTGAGGAGTGGCAGCAGTCACACACACAACGTGTCACAATCACTGAAAGCTAGCAGAAACTGTAAATTACATGACCTGTGTAACCAACAAGTGCCAAGGGGAATCCTGACTGTGTCCCATCTGCGTTTGCCCACATCCCCAGCCCTGACAACAAAGACAACTAGGGATGACAACCTGATGAACAATAGTTTGCCATGCACCCACATCCTGGAGAAACCAGGTCCAAGATGCTGGATGAACACAGAACAACTCAGCAAGCATCACAAACAGGAACATCCGTAGGGACACAGCCTGTGTAGGTAAAGGGAAGGGAACACGCACAGACATGCTTACACAACACACAACACAGGCCCAGGCAATGTCACGGGATTACACACTGCCATGAGGGCACTCCACTCCTGTGCAAGGTCCGCTGTGCCAAACCTTGTCTGTGCACGACTCAAACATGTCAACAGAACACTCGGTCAGTGAGTCAACAACTACAACACACTGAAGGCTCTGCTCACATCAGCCTGGGTACGGGAGTGTCACGTCAGTCATCTGCATACACCCAAAACACGTGTCAAGCAAGTTGCACTGTATACACAGATGAGTCCTTCAACATTGATGTGCTAAACTGCATGTCCAGTGGAGATGGGCACACAGTCAGGGAAATAGAAACATTGAACAGTGGTAAGCCCCCCAGATGTGCATCAGTGTAAGACAAAGATGTTAATTAACAAATGCAAAACGTACATCCCTGTGTCAAATGCTGAACATTACACCCTCAGACTGCAGCAAAGGATGCTATAGATCCAGACTACATCAGGACACATATCCCATAGACCACATAGAGTCCATCACAGCAACACTTCATTTACCTGATCTGAACACTATTACAACTGCAAATGCATGATGATACTCATCTTCATCATGTACATCAAAAGCAAAACCACAAGTAAACAAAAAGAGGCTTTATTCAGCAAATGTCAAACTAAAATTTTAAGTCCAAAATAAACTAAGGCCAATGGCCAGTCCAAATACACAGTCCCAACAGGGTGATATGTGACAACTTGTCACCCACTGCTTGCCTGCACTGGTACGGACAGGGGACATCCCCCTTGGAGGGGCACCGCAGGGACAGGATCAGGGGATGCCAGAGTGAGACAGTGAAGGGGTGGTGGGTGCAGGAGTGTCACTGGCAACTGCAGTGGAGGTGTCTGACTCAGAGGGGGCCGGCACCACTGTAGGGCACAAGTCAGATGGTGTGGTTGCTGCAACCATTGCAGTGGGCCGGTCAGATGGAGTGGACTGGGTCCCCACTGCAGTGCCCGAGTCAGACGGGGTGGTTGTGGA
The DNA here is from genome assembly GCA_963921515.1 of Calotriton arnoldi. Taxonomy (NCBI): domain Eukaryota; kingdom Metazoa; phylum Chordata; class Amphibia; order Caudata; family Salamandridae; genus Calotriton; species Calotriton arnoldi. Next base: position 310,603 of record CAWUFW010007696.1, on the reverse strand, counting down.
CTCCACTGCAGTGCATGACTCCAAGGGAGTGGAAGGGGGGCAGATGAGGTGGGCAGGACAGAGGGGGGACCCGGTCTCCACACCAGTGACACAAACAGGCAGAGCGTCTGGTTTGGGGGTGGAAGAGCAAGTGGCGGGGGGAGGGCCTAAGCAGTTTGGGGATGCGGTATCGGTGTGTGGGGGAACCTGGGGCAGGGTGTGGCAGTGGAACCTGGGGAGTGGTGGCCTGGGGGATGGAGGAGAGAGACTGGGTGGTGGAGCTGCGTGGTGGTGGTGGTGGGGTCTTGCCCTTCCTGGTCCGGGGGGACTTCCGAATGGGGTCCTCAGTCTGCCTGCACCTGGGGGAGGGTGTCCGGGGGCGAGGGGCACTCCCCTCTGTGTGGGTGGACTTCCTCTTCCCCCGGTATGCTGGATCAGCAGGATTGGAGGGGAAGAGGCCGAGGTCACAGAGGAAGAGCTGCTGTGTAGGTGGGGTTGCAGGTGAGGCAAGGGAAGGGGTCTTGGAGGGAGAGGATTTGGAGGACTGCGGAGTGACTGTGGATGCCTGTGTGTGTGTCTGTTCCCCATCCCCTGTGTGTGTGGTATCAGTCCCCTGAGGATGCTTGTGTGCACGTCTTGCCTTTCTTTTGGGTGTGTCTGTGCTGCTCGTGTCTGTGTGTTTGGGTGATTGTGCAGGTGTGCATGTGCTTTGGACAGGGAGGGTGCCAGGAAGTGTGGATGGGGGAGAAGTAGGAGGGGTGAGGGACTGTTGGAGGAGGGACACTGCTGCCATCAGGGAGGAGTCCATGGACTTATTGCTTCTCTGTAGGGCAGACATACCCATCGAGATGCCCTCCATGAACGACACCAGCTGTGTCAACAAAGTGGTGTGTGCATGGAGGACACTCAGCATTGCTGTCTGCCCTACATGGAGCTGCCGAAGTAGGTACACAGACTCCTCACTCAGGGCAGCAGGGGACACAGGGGCAGGGGGTGCGGTGCCTGGCACAAAGGAGACACGCTCCCGAACACGGGAGCCTCCACGGACCTCTGGAATCGGCGGTGGTGGTGGTGGTGGTGGCAGGGCCGGACAGACTAGCTGGGGTGTGGTGGCTGCTGACACCCGCCTCCACAAGGGAGTCCTCCTCCGAGCTGCTGTGGTCCTCAGCTGAGGTGGATGGTGCTGAGGACTCCTCGGTGTGGCTCCCCTCGCCCTCCGTGCCACTGGGTCCCTCCGACCACTCGTCGGCTGCTGACCCAGTCTGGCTCTGCAGCTCCTCCTGGTCCGTGGAGCTGTCCCCTCCTGTGGTCGTGGATGTATCTGCAAACAATTAGGGAAACAGACAAACATCAGTCACCTGCACTGACCGCACACACCACAGTAAGTACAGCACATTACAGAGCAAGCCCTGGCATCCTTAGTTGAACATTGCCAAAAGTCCTCACACAGATTCGGAGAAGCCAATTGTCAGTCTGATGGTCAACCATGGAACTCACACCCCTCCTGCCCTTGCACCCATCTGTCTGGTGCCTGTCTGATGGTAATACCCCAGTGTGGACACATGCACCACCTACACAGTTGTTGGACATTGCAGAGAACACGGTGAAGTATGTGAACATGCACACATCACATCTCTTGCCACTGAGTCAGTGCAGGTGTCCGGATAAAGGGATGGCCAGAGTCTAAATAGAAATGCATGTGATGCATACCAGCACCAGACACCATGATGCACCCATGTCCGGATAGTCAATGCCACAATGGGGTGCATGTTGCACATGTCACTCCCCTGCAGAATCACTCTTAGGAAGTTTAATGCCATGACACAGGCATGCGTGCAAAGTCATACATCACTGTCTCCACTCACATGGCCATGGCAGCCAGCCAACAACAGTCTGCACTGTGTCACAATCCTAGGACATTGTGGACTTGGGGACAAAAGGCTCTCGAGACCGGGTCTATGTAAAGCTGGTTTTATTGGGTACAGGCGTCGTCTCCTAAGAGAAGCCAGAGTTGAGACACTTCAGAGTCCTTCTGAACTGGGTCCGGTTCACTGTGGCTTTCTTCGGGGTTGCTGCAGGGCCAGGTCGGGTCTTGATCCGACGTCCTCGGGGACATGCAAAGAGGAGGAGATGATAATCAGAGTACTGAACGTACCCGCGAATGAGGGAGAGGGAGTGAGGGATTCACACGAGTGCTCGGTGCTATACAGTGCAGTGCCCGTGTACAGGGAATCGGGAGTAGGGGAGAGAGGAAGTATAGTGCAGAGGAAACACCTCTCTACGTGGCCGGCTTCTCTCGTGATCCAACCCACCCCGCAACCTTGCTCCGTACCTTTGTAAGCCACGCTTCTCCTGAAGCGTGGCGGGGCGCAGCGTGGGAACGGTGGCCTCCTGGCTGCTTCTGTTCTTTGGCTCCCTCGGCAGTTTCTGGTATCGGTCCGGCTACCATCAGCGTCGCCCTCTCGTATTCTTCTCCCGCGTCGGTCTGCTGCTCTCGTTCGCTCCACCTGGAAGTGTGTTTTCCCCCGGAAGAAATGTCCTCATCCCTTATTGGCCAGCATAGGCCGACGTCATCGTTAGAGGCGGTCTGTCCATGGCCCGGTGTTTGTTTAAAGGGCCCGTTCTCCGATAGCGGTATGTCCGCTCTAGGCGTGTTGAAGGAACATGCGTTCCATTCGTCCTGTGAATAAACAAGAGGTTCTGTAATAGAGGGCACAGACCACCATTCCACTCCTGAGTCCGAGGGCACCTTGTGACATTCCTCCCCCCTAAGACTCTCCCGATCGGGGAGAGGGAAGACCCGGGATAGAAAATCTGCAGCAGTGTTGTCGGAGCCCTTCTGGTGCTGAACCCGAAAGGCAAAGGGTTGCAATGACAAAAACCACCTAAGCACCCTGGGGTTGTTGCTCCTGTTCTGTGCTATCCATTGGAGGGGGGCATGGTCAGTGAACAGTGTGAAAGGGCTTCCTTCTAGGTAATAACGTAGTTTGTCTATCGCCCATTTGATGGCGAGACACTCTTTCTCCACAGTAGGGTACCTGATCTCCCGGGGAAACAGTTTGCGACTTATGAAGAGTATGGGGTGTTCGGAACCATCTGGGGATTCCTGAGTTAACACAGCTCCTATGTCGTAGTCCGAAGCATCAGTATGCAGGGCGAAAGGCTTGGTAAAGTCAGGTGAAACAAGTACTGGACTGGAGGTTATGGTAGTCTTGAGCCGGCGGAAGGCCTCGAGGGCTCCCTCGCTGGGATGGAGAAGGGCTTCATTCTTACTATCTTTGCGAAGCAAGTTAGTTAATGGGGTCGCGATTTCTGAATAGTGTGGTATGAAGCGGCGATAATATCCTAAGAGCCCCAAAAAGGCCCTCAAGTCCCTTTTGGTTCTGGGAAGGTTGTCTCCGAGATCGCCCGTACCTTCTCAGACTGTGGAGCAATTACGCCATGACCCAAGATAAAGCCCAAGTACTTGACCCGTTGGAAAGCAACCCTTGATTTTTTGAGTTGATGTGGAGGCCCGCATTTCTCAGGGAGGCTAGTATGGTTTGGAGATGGTCTAGGTGTGATTCCCAAGAGGAGCTAAACACCACGATGTCGTCTAAGTACGCTGATGCGAACGACTGGTGTTTGCGCAAGACCAGGTTCATGAGGCGCTGGAAGGTGGCAGGCGCCCCATGCAGGCCGAATGGGAGAACCGTAAACTCATAAAGGCCCTCAGGTGTCACAAAGGCAGTCTTTTTCCTGTCTGATTCCTTAAGGGGGACCTGCCAATACCCTTTCGTGAGGTCGAGTGTGGTTATAAAGGAAGCATTACCCAATTTCTCTATGAGTTCATCTATTCACGGTATGGGGTAGGCATCAAAACGTGATATGGAGTTCAGGGCCCGGAAGTCCACACAAAAACGAGTGGACCCGTCAGGTTTTGGCACCATGACTATTGGTGAAGACCACTCGCTCCTAGAGGGGCGGATGACTCCAAGTTCCAGCATCTGTTCCACCTCTCTTTGTATGGCTTCTCTTTTTGCTGCTGGTATCCTGTAAGGCCTTTGTTTTACTGTCTTTCCTGGGTCTGTCTCTATGGTATGTTCAGTTAATGATGTTTTCCCTGGTAGGTCTGAGAATGTTGTGGAGAAGGGCCTCAGGACCTCATCAAGGGAAACCCTCTGTTCTTTGGATAGATCGGGATTGATCACTAGCTGGTCTAGTGTTAGTTCTGACTGTTGTAGGGAAGGCACTACCAAATGGGCAGTAGTTGGTAGGGGTCCTAGCCATTTTTTAGCAGATTTATATGGAAAGTTTGTATTCTGGAGGGTCTTATTTGCACTTTATAGCTTGTTTTCCCTATGGTTTCAACGACCTTGTAAGGTCCGAGCCATTCGGACTTGAATTTGCAGGTCGAGGAGGGTAAGAGCACCAGAACCCAGTCCCCCACATAACTTTCTCCACTTCTTTCCTTTATCGTATAGCATTTTCTGTTTTCCTTGTTTGTTTTCCAGCTGAGAGTATGCCAAGTCTCGAAGCTTCCTATCTTGTTTTTCAAGTTTTGGGTGTACTCAAGAAACCCCCGGGACTCCTCTGGTTCTTCCTTCTCCCATGCCTCTTTGGTGATCTCTAGTAGGGACCTGGGTTGTCTCCCGTAGAGCATCTCAAAAGAAGAACACCCTAACGAACTCTGTATCTGGCTCCTTATCACGTAAAGAGCCAGGGGAAGCAACTGATCCCAGTCCTTCCCGTCGTTCTGGAGCATTTTCCGGAGGACTGATTTCAGTGTCCCATTGTACCGCTCGACCAACCCATCGGTTTGGGGGTGGTACACAGATGTTTTTAGGTGTCGGATGTTCAGTGTTTTACAGACCTCCTTCATGAGACGTGATACGAAAGGGGTCCCTTGATCGGTTAGGATCTCTCTGGGGAATCCTACCCTTGAAAACAACTCAACCAGATGCTCGGCTATGCTAGAAGAGGTGGGTGCTCTTAGAGGGAAGGCCTCAGGATATCTGGTGACATAGTCCACCAGGACCAACGCATATTGGTGTCCTTTTTTTGTCTTCGGGAGAGGTCCTATGAGGTCCATACCCACCCGGGAAAAGGGTGTCCCTATAATCGGGAGTGGTTGTAGAGGTACCGGTGTGGGACGATGGGTGGTCTTCCTCTGACATATCTCGCACTCTTGACAGTACCGTTTTACCTCCCCATAAACTCCCGGCCAAAAAAAATAACGCAGCACATTCTGGGACGTCTTTTCAGCCCCCACATGACCTGCTGTTAGGTGAGAATGAGAAAAGAAAAGGATTTGCTCCCTGAAGGCCATAGGGACAAGAAGTTGGGGTTCGTCCCCTGGTGACCCTATCCGATACAACAGGTCGCTGGTAATTGTGAAATGTGGATATGGCAGAGGTGTGTTAGAGTTTTGGGACCGTGCGTTTTGCCATGCGTTCTGCAGAGTGGGGTCGTTAAGCTGGGCGAACCTGAAGCTTCTATCCATGACCCAAGGGTCAGGAGACACCAAGGCGGGCATGGTTTTCCCTGTATCATTGTCCCTTAGAGGTTTCTGCACAGATCTAAGGAACATCTGCAAGAAACCAGGATTATCCGTTCCTAATATGATATCTTCGGGTAAGTCCTCTAGAACCCCAACCTTTACAGTATAGGAGACCCCGTCCTCCAAATGGAGGTCGATCTTTGCTACAGGGTATCGTTTAATGTCGCCGTGTACGCATCTAATGTGTACTACTGTCTCAGGGATGTACTGGGTAGGTTTCACTAGGGGCCTCTGTACCACTGATTGCCTACACCCTGAGTCTAATAAGGCTTTTACGGCTCTCCCATTCACCACCACTCTTACATAGAAAGCGCCTCCCAACTCCGCGCTGTAGAGGACGGACCTCGGGATATACCCCACTTCCATCGGCTCCTCGGTTGGCTTTTTCTGAGGGCATGCCCTGGCAATGTGGCCCCATCCTCCGCACTCGAAGCACTGCGGACCCCTGGGCGTGGGCCCTTCGGGTTTCAGGGGCCTGAATCTGGAGATATCTGTTGGAGGGGGTCTATATACCCTTCGCTCGGTTCTCTGCGGAGGGGCTTTGTGTGGTTTTTCAGGCTCCAGGCTGGTGGGACGCGGCTGGGCGCGCGCAAAAGTAGTGGCCATCTCGACAGCCTGTTCTGTGGTCAATTTGGTGTGCTGTCGTAACCACTTCTGGGTGTTATAGGGCAGGGCCTCGAGATATTGCTCCAAGTAGATCCTGTCCATGATTTCCTCCTTAGTGTTGTCGTGTGGTTTCAACCACTTATCGGCTGCAGCTTTAAGACGAAAGAAAAGAATCTTGGGGTTTTCCCCAGGAGCGCCCCTCTCCCTTCTGAACCGTAGTCTGAAGGCTTCCTCATCTAAACCTAGATGGTCCAGGATGATTTCTTTGATGGCGGGATACGCTGTGTTCCCATCGGCGTTTGCCACCTGGTAGGCGGCTTGTGCCTCACCGGTCAGCAACGGTGCAAGAAAGAACGGCCACTTTTCCGTCGGCCATCCGCATGCGTGGGCGGCCCTCTCAAAATTCAAAAGGAAAGAGTCAGGGTCCTCTCCCGGCTGGTATTTTTGTAAGGACACCCCCGCAGGTCCAGGGGAACGTCCTGTAGTCTGCGGAAGAGGCAGGTGATCGGCCATTAACTTTTGCATGTTCTCCATTTGGGATGACATAGAATCTGTGAAGACATTGCGGTCGGCCTGTGCCGAGGACATCTGCCTCTCGACCGCCCATCCCAGTTTTTCCTGCGCCTGTACGAGTTGCTGGATCAGGTTCTCCATTATTGTGGTACTAATGGAGGGGTTGCCTGTATTCTCCACCAGTTGTGGACTTGGGGACAAAAGGCTCTCGAGACCGGGTCTATGTAAAGCTGGTTTTATTGGGTACAGGCGTCGTCTCCTAAGAGAAGCCAGAGTTGAGACACTTCAGAGTCCTTCTGAACTGGGTCCGGTTCACTGTGGCTTTCTTCGGGGTTGCTGCAGGGCCAGGTCGGGTCTTGATCCGACGTCCTCGGGCACATGCAAAGAGGAGGAGACGATAATCAGAGTACTGAACGTACCCGCGAATGAGGGAGAGGGAGTGAGGGATTCACACGAGTGCTCGGTGCTATACAGTGCAGTGCCAGTGTACAGGGAATCGGGAGTAGGGGAGAGAGGAAGTATAGTGCAGAGGAAACACCTCTCTACGTGGCCAGCTTCTCTCGTGATCCAACCCACCCCGCAACCTTGCTCCGTACCTTTGTAAGCCACGCTTCTCCTGAAGCGCGGCGGGGCGCAGCGTGGGAACGGTGGCCTCCTGGCTGCTTCTGTTCTTTGGCTCCCTCGGCAGTTTCTGGTACCGGTCCGGCTACCATCAGCGTCGCCCTCTCGTATTCTTCTCCCGCGTCGGTCTGCTGCTCTCGTTCGCTCCACCTGGAAGTGTGTTTTCCCCGGAAGAAATGTCCTCATCCCTTATTGGCCAGCATAGGCCGACGTCATCGTTAGAGGCGGTCTGTCCATGGCCCGGTGTTTGTTTAAAGGGCCCGTTCTCCGATAGCGGTATGTCCGCTCTAGGCGTGTTGAAGGAACATGCGTTCCATTCGTCCTGTGAATAAACAAGAGGTTCTGTAATAGAGGGCACAGACCACCATTCCACTCCTGAGTCCGAGGGCACCTTGTGACAGACATGTGGAATGCAAGTTATGTAACTGACAAGTGCACATGTCCATCCCCCACAAACCACATCATCTGAACTCGTATTTGTCCACGTCATACCAGTTGGACATATGGGAGACATGAAACAGAACTCTCAGAACCTGAGCACCTCACAGTGTGCTGTGAATGAAAAACAGCTGCCTGAAAGTCACAGTCGCATACACCTGTGTGCACAGTCAAGTGATCAAACACCTATAAGTCACAGAAGTATCGTCTCTCATGGTCACATCTCAGATGGCATACTGAGCCCTAACCGATAAACATACCAGTAGTCCTGACAACGAAGCCACAGCACAATGACACAGAGGCAGACACCTGAGGGAACATTTCACTGATCACAACATGTCAGCTGATACACGGGAGTGGGAGTACAGAGTGTATTGTATGCCCTGGAGTAGGCATGACTGTCCAGCTCCACCTGTAAGAGGGATGAGCCCTGGACCGTAGGCAGGTGGCTAAGCATGTGTGACACACATGACATACATACTCCTGAGACCCAAACATTGTTCCCACCCGCAGCATGGGGGTGTGCCAAATACCCCAGGGACATGTGGTGATTCAGATCAGCAAGTGGACCACATATCAAAGTTACACCCAGATTACATTTCACGACTTAGGCATTGTGTGAGCAATCGACCCACCCATGAAGCCCACCACAAAGTAACGGGAACAAAAGCTGTCCCCCACCTTGAGCAAAGCAAAATGCAAGGACCCTGTACCCAAGTGACACAATTTCCTGACCGTAAGGACCACACCTGCGTATCAGATGAGGAGTGGGCATGTCACAATTGAGGGACATGGGTCCTGGACCACAAGACTGATGTACTGTGGAAGTTTAACCAGGCCAGAGGAGGGCACATAGCATGTCAGACAGAGTTCACAGTGCAGTCATGGACTCACCCCCTCCTTGCTGCTGCCTGTCCTTCAGCTGCCCATCCAGGTCAGGGAAGACCACCGCCAGGATCCGGAGCATGTGGGGGGTCAGGGTCCGGTGTCCGCCCCTCCTGCGAGGAGGCGACAGCTTCAGCTGAACCCTTGCGATCCTCCGGGTCCAGCCACGAAGGTCCTGCCACCTCTTCTGGCAGTTGCGGATCCGGCGCTTGTAGACCCCCACGGATCTTACTGCCCGGGCGATGGACAGCCAGATTTCCTGCTTACGGTGGGCATCAACCTGTGAGGATGACAAAGTGAAAAGGCCATTACTACACATGCAACATATCCGTGCATCACACAGTCGGATATACATGTCTCAATCACAGGGGCATATGATGTACACAGGCAGTGCAACAATGGCTATGAACAGTTTGCCAGCAGTTACTACATGGTGTCATTGCATGGGAAGTAAACCTTGTTGGAATGCACTGTTACTGCACTGTACCTGTTCAGTGCATGTGACTAAACACTTTGGGGGGTGAGAACTACTCAGTGAGCATGCTAGCCAGTGGTGTGCACACTGGAAGTCTTGCTAGTCAGACAACATGCACAATTAGTAAGGCAGTGGACAGCACACTCACCTGCTCCCCTGGTGTCCCATACAGCTTGCTGTACTGTGGAAGGAGGTTGTCCAGCAGGGCCTGGTTCTCCTCAAGGCTGAAGGCTGGGGCTCTCTCCACAGTACGTGCCATTGCAGTAGCCAGAGGATGCAGAGACAGCAGCAGTGTTGGTGGCAGTTGTCGTCCTGGAGCATGTAGTGCAGGCAAGTGAGCCCTCAGGGGAACAGCCAGCATTATATGTGTGCTGCAGAGGCAGATACTGTACCATGTGTCCAAAGTGATAGGTCCAAGTCGTTTGTATCTTCTGAATCTGACCAATCCATGGAATAGCAGCACTAATACACGCCCACAGCATCCTTCAAAACTTCAACTTCATGACACCCATGATTTTGCAACATTGTTGTGGCTGGCCAACTGAATTCACTGCATCAGACTCATTGAAGCTTCGAAAACGCGTCCGTTGCCATGCCAGGCCCCAGCCAATGCGTGCGCACCGTTCGGTCCATTGCTGTACAACGCGTATCCCGGGATACAACGCGTACCCGCTCACAACCGATGCAATGGGCCGTGCGGGCACACCGATCGGTCCATTGCTGTACAACGCGTACCCGCTCACTACCGATGCAATAGGCCGTGCGGGCACACTGATCGGTCCATTGCTGTACAACGCGTACCCGCTCACATCAGATGCAATGGGCCGTGCGGGCACACCGATCGGTCCATTGCTGTACAACACGTATCCCGGGATACAATGCTTACCCGCTCACATCAGATGCAATGGGCCGTGCGGGCACACCGATCGGTCCATTGCTGTACAACGCATACCCGCTCACTACCGATGCAATGGGCCGTGCGGGCACACCGATCGGTCCATTGCTGTACAACGCGTACCCGCTCACATCAGATGCAATGGGCCGTGCGGGCACACCGATCGGTCCATTGCTGTACAACGCATACCCGCTCACTACCGATGCAATGGGCCGTGCGGGCACACCGATCGGTCCATTGCTGTACAACGCGTACCCGCTCACATCAGATGCAATGGGCCGTGCGGGCACACCGATCGGTCCATTGCTGTAAAACGTGTATCCCGGGACACAAACCGTACCCGCTCACATCAAATGCAATGGGCCGTGCGGGCACACCGATCGGTCCATTGCTGTACAACGCGTATTCCGGGATACAACGGGTACCCGCTCACAACAGATGCAATGGGCCGTGCGGGCACACCGATCGGTCCATTGCTGTACAACGCGTACCCGCTCACATCAGATGCAATGGGCCGTGCGGGCACACCGATCGGTCCATTGCTGTAAAACGTGTATCCCGGGACACAAACCGTACCCGCTCACATCAAATGCAATGGGCCGTGCGGGCACACCGATCGGTCCATTGCTGTACAACGCGTACCCGCTCACATCAGATGCAATGGGCCGTGCGGGCACACCGATCGGTCCATTGCTGTACAACGCGTACCCGCTCACATCAGATGCAATGGGCCGTGCGGGCACACCGATCGGTCCATTGCTGTACAACGCGTACCCGCTCACATTGGATGCAATGGGCCATGTGGGCACACCGATCGGTCCATTGCTATACAACGCGTACCCGCTCACAACGGATGCAATGGGCCGTGCGGGCACACCGATCGGTCCATTGCTGTACAACGCGTACCCGCTCACAATGGATGCAATGGGCCGTGCGGGCACACCGATCGGTCCATTGCTGTACAACGCGTACCCGCTCACAACGGATGCAATGGGCCGTGCGGGCACACCGTTCGGTCCATTGCTGTACAACGTGTCCCTGTACAGGTCACACGCATATGTCACCATGCTTGTCACTGGTGAACGTATGCCAGCCACATATACTTTCCAGGGACTCAGGGGCACACCTACAACACCACACCCAGTCCACACTGTATCTAAGGCATGTGAGGCTGCATTACCTTTTCTGTGTATGGGGGTAAACATGTGGTTTTGGGGTGGCACTTGGGAGCAGCCACACCCAGGCTGTGCACGTGTTCATGGGGACAGGATCCTTTGTGTGTTGTGCACCTGACCACTGTGATGTGCAACTGTTCATTTTGGAGCATGTGGCATGGTCACATTTCCAGGTTGTGTATGTGTATGACATGTCACATACCCCCAGGCTCACATGTGGGAAGGCATGTACGTCACAGGGTGACCCATTGCCACAATAGTCATGGCCCTCCACAGTCTGTGTGCATGTTGTGTTTCCGATGTCTCTGACTCCATGTGCACAATGGGAGACAGTCTCCACATCTACGTTGTTTGTGCATGGACTTTGATGTTGTGTGTGTGTGTGTCACAGACGTCCATGTCTGTCCTGCAGAGGCAACAGGGGCCACTACCTGTGGGAGTCATGTTTGTTTTTATGACGTGTACATGATACGCCATGTCATGCCAGTGTCCATGTGGCAAGACAGGGTCCCTGGGAATCTACCTGGCAATGAGCTGTGATGCCTGTGGGGCATCTGTCCAGACATGTCACTGTGGTGTGTGTGTGGAACGTGACAGCAGTATATGGGTACTGTGACACAGCCTAATGGTTTCCCATAGCACACCCTGGAACCTGTTATCAACACATGTTGAACTGAGATGTTAGATGATGTCCATGTAGGTGCCATATATGTCCAAACAGAACGGCACACACATCAAGTACTTTTGTCTCGTAATGATGTATCATGTGAAATTGAGTATGGTGAATGGCACATATGTGGGGTGACTGACAATCTTTCTTTCTTCACCTATGCACTGCAGTGCTCCAGCTGTCCATAGACCATTCCCGACCTGGCAATGATGGTAGAACGTGACAGCATCCGACGGTACCGCTTCACCAGGCAGCTGATTGTGGATTTGGCAGTGCGCTTGGCCCCACATTTGCAACCTGGCCGGCCGTACCCTACAGCGCTGACCCCCAAGGTGAAGGTGATGGCAGCCCTACACTTCTTTGCCACCGGTACCTTTCAACACACTGTGGCGACTGCTGGTGGGATGTCACAGACTATGTTCAGCCGTGTGCTACGCGATGTTTTGGAGGCAATGTTGAGATGCCTGAACCAGTACATCTATTTCCCAACACGTCAACAACTCACTGATGTCAAGAGTGACTTCTATGCCCTGGGGAGGATGCCACATGTCATTGGCTCCATTGATGGGACACATGTGGCCTTGGTACCACCACAGGCACATGAGCAGGCATACCGGAACCGTAAACATTACCATTCGATCAATGCTCTGGTGGTATGTCTTGCAGATATGACCATCACACTTGTGTGTGCCCGTTTCCCCGGTTCTGCACACGATGCCTACGTGATGAGGAGTAGTCGCATCCCGAGGATGATGTTACCGATGCAAAACCAGCGTGCCTGGCTTGTCGGTGTGTACTGACTTTGTACCATTGTGTGTGTTCTGCTATGTTGTATTCCGCCCACTTTTCCAACTCAGCTAATGTGCAATTGTCTGTCTGTAGGTGACTCCGGATACCCCAACATGCCGTGGTTGCTGACACCCCTCAGGAACCCTGTGACACCAGCCCAGATGCGCTACAATGAAGCACATGGTCGGACCAGGAGAGTGATCGAGCGGACCTTTGGTCTCCTGAAGAGCCGCTTCCGCTGCCTGGACAAGACAGGAGGGGCCCTCCCATATGCCCCAGCAAAGGTGTGCAAGATTGTCATCGTCTGCTGCATGCTACACAACCTGGCAGTGTGGAAGGAGTTGCCTCTCATCCTGGATGACGATGACCAACGTCCGCCACCTGTGGAGGATCCTGGCCTGGGCCACGATGCCAGTGATTATGATGATGATGAGGGTGATGTCCGCACACAGCTCATCACCAACTTCTTCAGCTGAATGTGAGTATCCAGAGATGTCATGTCAATGATGTGAGTTTGCATGATATGTGTGGGTGGTGCTCTGGTGCTGTTTGAGTGTGGCCATGTGCTACTTGACTGGATGCGTGCAGCGATGTGTTCTTGCAGGTAGTCTGTACTGCCCAACAGTGTTGACATGCTAACTTGGTTTTGTGTAGTTATCTTGTGACATGTATTGGGAATGAGTATTGCAGTTCTGTGCTGTTCTTCAGTGGTTTTGACTGTGTGTCATGTCTGACCTTCACAGGGTGCTTACATAGTTGTTTGGTCAACTTGGATCCCCCGACTCCATGATTCCGCTTTCAGGGTGGCAGCAGTCGTTTCCCTACAGGTGATGTGCCACACACCCCTGGACTTTCTATCTTCTGCACTTTTTGACTTTGTGGCCACAGCCACGTGGGATTACCTTGCATTTGTAGTGGAAAAAACATGTTGCAAATGTGTAATAAACCTGTGCCTCACTTTGGGATGTGCGTTGTCTGTGGTCACACATCTGACTGACATTTGCTTGCTGCACCTGTGGGCTAGTTGACACAGACTGTGAATAGGTGTGGTGTCTGTGCATTCCACAGTATTTCCTGGCAACATCAGTGTAGGCGAAGAGTCCGATGGCCCTGGTGTCTCTGTGTTGTGTAGCACTAGTGGTGCGTCTCCCTCATATGTGTCACGTCACCATGACTCACATGATGGTGTTGTACTTGCTGTAGCAGTTAGCATACACAGTGTAATTTAGCAGATCATCATCCCCATGACAGTAACCACGTTGGAATCACAACAGAGGCAAGTATGGTGTAGTAGTGATTTTATTGACAGACATGTGTGAGTATAGTGCACAGGATGGTGGGTGCTGTACATTGGGATTGTGATCCGAAGTTCCCAGATGAGTTGGAAGTCTTGGTAGCAGAAATGTCCTGAGTGAAGTCAACAGTCATCTGATACATTAGTCCAACTTAGACTCCCCATGTCATGTGGGAGAGTTGTGTCGCATTCTACAGGGTGAACAGTTTGCACACAAAGGAGACTTTCCAGAACAGGTGTTGGCTTCCTGGGGGATGTACATGGCCATCAACCTCTCAGTTTTCCTTCCTCGGACGACCCCTCTTCTTTTGGGGGGACCCTCACGTGCAGGCTGCTGCGGTGCAGGGGACTCTCCGCCAGAGTCCTCCTCCCTCCCTGTGGCAGTTGCAGTTGTTGCAGCACCAGATGTTGTGGGCACACAGGGAGGTGTGGCCATGTTGGTGCTAATCTGGCGGAGGCATGTCAATATGTCCCTATGCACCGCTGTCAGTTCTTGCCATGTGTCCTACTTGGACTCCATGCGAGACATGTGTGTCTCCACACGGGACATGTGTGAGTCCAAGCGGGCATGATGGGCAGTCTGCTGCTGTTGGATGTCCTTGAGGATCCCCACTACCTGGCTGACCTATCCGGTGCTATTCTGGTACGCATCAGCAATGCGTGCCAGTTGTGGGTCATCATGCAGTCCAGACCCCTCTGCAAACAGCGACCTCTGCCTACCACCCCTCCCACCACCCCTGGCGAAACGTGCAGGACCTGCGGTGGCACGCCCAGGTGACCCTAGGCCCCCTTGGGGGTTGTTACTGGGGTCGTTGTCCGTAGCTCGACGTTGGGCCAGGGTCCCTGTGCTGTTGTCATTGGTGGTCCTTGGTCTGTCCGTGTCGGCGGGGGTGGTCTGTGTGTTGGCTGTTGTTGGAGGGGTGGGTGCAGGGGGTGCAGATGTTGGTCCTGCTGGTGCTGCATGATGACTCGCACCGGAGGGGCCAGGTAGGTCTTCGCCATCCGAGGAGTGCAGAGGCTGTTCCACACTAGTGAGCTCAGTGTCCCCCGGAGCCTGGGACAGGGACTCCTCCTCGCCTGCTGCTGTTTCCCCATCATCACCTGTTTTTGGAAGAGACACACAATGTATGTTATATTTCTACAGGCATCAATGGTTCACACACCTGACAGTTGTGACTGTACCTCTGGATGCGGGCCTGTACATTGCATTGTCCTAAGTTGTAACAGTAAGAGGTTGATATTGGTGTAGCACATTGTCCGGCAAACCTGAGGCTTTTCAATGTGAATGTTGAGGTGTGTGCATGGCCAGCATTGGTTGTATTTGGTGGACATCCGGCCCTCCTTTTCCCCCCAGCCCAGTTATCCCACCATGAAGCATGCCACCCTTACAGTGTGTTCAGGTTGACTCTCAGGATGTCATTCAGTGGTGTCCTGCTGTTGGTTGGTGCACAGGTCCCAGCAGGGCCTGGTACTCCCCACAACAGACCACCATTGTCAGACATCTTTGATGTGGCTTTTCACTCCCTCTGAGGTGTGCATGCTTCAGTGCTAGCTTGCTGGGCCATGTGGGTGGGGGATGTTGAGCTGTGACTACCACTCCCATCATGCTATTGCCTACACCCCCCTTCCCAGCATGCCCATACTTCCTTCCTTTTGACTCTGCTTCCCTGTGGGGTAGTGTGCCTGTGCTGACAGGATGGCTGACAGTGTTGAACTGGTGGTTGTTTGGCTACAAGTCCCAAGAGTGTCCCTGTGCTTCACACAGCATAACCCAGGGTGGTGGTTCTTTGTGGGATCTTCAATGAGAGTGTGAGGCATTGCATTCTCCCAGGTGGGTTATGTGGAGTTAGTGTTGAGGGTGTGTGTGAGGAGAACTGCTTGTAACTATGGTCAGTGCTGTCAGTCCTCCTTCCCACCCAGCCAGATATCCCACCATGGAACGTGCTTCCATTGCAGGGAGTGCAAGTTGTCTTTCAGGATGTCAGTCAGTGGTGTCCTGCTGTTGGTTGGTGCACAGTTCCCAGCAGGGCCTTGTGCTCCCCACAGCAGTACCCAGTGTCAGCCATCTTGTCAGTCCTTTTCCACTCCGTGTGATGTGAGCATGGTTCAGAGTGGTGTTGATGGGCCAATTGTGAGGATGACCAATATCTGTGACTCCAACTCCCATCGTGCTATTGCCTACAACCCCCTTCCCAGCATGCCCATACTTCCTTCCTTTTGAGTGGACTTCACTGTGTGTGAGTGTGACAGCAATGGCAAGATGGCTGACGATGTGGTCCTGTTATTTGTTGGTGCCCAGTTCCCAGCAGGGCCTTGTGCTCCCCACAGCTGAGGCCAGTGTCAGACATCTTTGAAGTGGCTTTTCACTCCCTGTGAAGTGTGCATGCTTCAGTGCTAGCTTGCTGGGCCATGTGGGTGGGGGAGGTTGAGCTGTGACTACCACTCCCATCATGCTATTGCCTACACCCCCCTTCCCAGCATGCCCATACTTCCTTCCTTTTGACTCTGCTTCCCTGTGGGGTAGTATGCCTGTGCTGTCAGGATGGCTGACAGTGTTGTCCTGGCGTTTGTTTGGCTACACGTCCCAAAAGTGTCCCTGTGCTTCACACAGCATAACCCAGTGTGGTAGTTCTTTGTGGGATATTTAATTAGAGTGTGAGGCAATGCATTCTCCCAGGTGAGTTGTGTGGAGTTTGTGTTAAGGGTGTGTGTGAGAAAAGCTGCTGGTGACTATGGTCAGAGCTGTCAGTCCTCCTTCCCACCCAGCCAGATATCCCACCATGGAATGTGCTTCCATTGCAGGGAGTGCAAGTTGTCTTTCAGGATGTCAGTCAGTGGTGTCCTGCACTTGGTTGGTGCACAGTTCCCAGCAGGGGCTTGTGCTCCCCACAGCAGTACCCAGTGTCAGCCATCTTGTCAGTTCTTTTTCACTCCCTGTGATGTGAGCATGGTTCAGAGTGGTGTTGATGGGACAATTGTGAGGGTGAGCAATATCTGTGACTACAACTCCCATCATGCTATTGCCTACACCCCCCTTCCCAGCATGCCCATACTTCCTTCCTTTTGAGTGGACTTCACTGTGTGTGAGTGTGACAGCAATGGCAAGATGGCTGACAGTGGTGTCCTGCTGTTGGTTGTTGCACAGTTCCCAGCAGGGCCTTGTGCTCCCCACAGCAGTACCCAGTGTCAGCCATCTTGTCAGTTCTTTTCCACTCCCTGTGAGGTGTGCATGCTTCAGTGTGAGCTTGCTGGGCCATGTGGGTGGGGATGTTGAGCTGTGACTACCACTCCCATCATGCTATTGCCTACACCCCCCTTCCCAGCATGCCCATACTTCCTTCCTTTTGACTCTGCTTCCCTGTGGGGTAGTGTGCCTGTGCTGACAGGATGGCTGACAGTGTTGTCCTGGCGGTTGTTTGGCTACAAGTCCCAAGAGTGTCCCTGTGCTTCACACAGCATAACCCAGGGTGGTGGTTCTTTGTGGAAGCTTCAATTAGAGTGTGAGGCATTGCATTCTCCCAGGTGGGTTATGTGGAGTTAGTGTTGAGGAGGGGTGTGAGGAGGACTGCTTGTAACTATGGTCAGTGCTGTGAGTCCTCCTTCCCACCCAGCCAGATATCCCACCATGGAAGGTGCTTCCATTGCAAGGAGTGCAAGTTGGCTTTCAGGATGTCAGTCAGTGGTGTCCTGCTGTTGGTTGGTGCACAGTTCCCAGCAGGGCCTTGTGCTCCCCACAGCAGTACCCAGTGTCAGCCATCTTGTCAGTCCTTTTCCACTCCCTGTGATGTGAGCATGGTTCAGGGTGGTGTTGATGGGCCAATTGTGAGGGTGAGCAATGTCTGTGACTACAACTCCCATCATGCTATTGGCTACACTGACTTCACCAGCATACACAGAATTCCTTCCTTTCAGTGACCTTCCCTGTGAGGTGGTGTTCTAGTGGTGGCAAAATATCTGACTGTGTTTGTTGGTTATATTTGTGCCACTGCCTTGCTGTATTTGTTGTTAGGTTTGTACATGTCATGACACAGTTACATGTCACTATGAGATGGCAGGTATTGTGTTTGTCTGACTAGCATTCACATCTTGGGATGATTATCTTTTGGTTGCTGTGGATTTGCTAAGGGTGCATGGTTTGACTATCCCCTTGACAGTGATGTGTGTGTATTGTCACACCATATTGTGTATATTAGTTGTGTACTCACCAGGCTCTGGGATGTTTGTTAGTCCATATACGCTCACTGTTGGTAGGATGGCCCGCACCTTCTCCTCCCAGGGCCTGAGGTATACTGGTTTGGCAGGAGGGCCACTGCCGGTGTGCTGACTCAGGAGGTAATCCTTCTTCAGTAGGTCCCTGACCCTCCTGCGCACATCATACCACCGGTTCTGGATGTCTTCCTTTGTGCGCAAACATGGTGATTGTGCGTTCACCCTGTCGACGATCCTCTCCCACATCTTGGTTTTCTGCGCCATGGGGGTCTGTTGGACCAATGTGCCAAACAACTGTGGCTCTACCCTCAGGATCTCGTCTACCAGGACTTCCAATTCACTATCTAGGAACTTATGATTCTTCTT
This sequence comes from Calotriton arnoldi, assembly GCA_963921515.1. Lineage (NCBI taxonomy): Eukaryota > Metazoa > Chordata > Amphibia > Caudata > Salamandridae > Calotriton > Calotriton arnoldi. Next base: position 292,149 of record CAWUFW010007696.1, on the reverse strand, counting down.
TGGGGGCATGGTGATGGGTGGTGGTGGTGATTGATGTGTGTGTGAGTGTGCAAGTGAGGGTGGGTGAGTGTAGGTTTTGCTGGGTGTGTGTGAGGGTGCTATTTGTTGAGGTGCTAATGGTGTGTGGCTTGTGTGATGGATGAGCTGTGAGTGTGTCTGTGGTTGCTGCCTGATGGTGTTCTGTGCTGGCAGGTCAGTGAAATATGCAAAGGATCATGGTAGGGATTTGTGGCCTTTATATAGGTGGAGTTGGGGGTGTGTTCTTGTTCCATTTTTCCCCCCCCCTGTATTTATTGACTTTGTGATTGCTTGTTTGGCCCTTTTTTTTGTATTTTTTCCTTTGTATTTTTTGTGCATGTAGGAGACGTTCTTCTGACCAAGTTGGACGCTGCAGTTGTCTCGTGCGATCTTCTCCGACTCGTTCCCGCTGTGTTTCAGCTAGGTTTCATGTGCGGCGTACGAGTCGGTCGCAGAGTTTTGTGTTGTTTCGGCTGGCTTTTGTATGCGTGTCGGTCGTACGGCTTGAGCTCCGTGCGAGTCGGTCTGGTTTTGCACGCATTGCATCGTACTGCGCGGGTCAGAGTTCGCGGGTACGTTTTGTTCGGGTTGATTCCTGGTGCGTGTCGGTCGGTTCGAATTGCGTGGTTTCCCGGCCGGATAGCTTGTTTCCGTCCGGGTCGGCCGTTCGTTTTGTGTTCCGTACGAGTCGGTCGTGATTCACATGCATTTCATCGTACTACGCAGGTCGGACGGCGCCGGTACGTGTGTCGGACTAAATTCCCGTACCGAGTCGGTCGGTACGTTTTCCGGCCCGAATCGGAATCGGCCCCTAAATCTTTGTATTTTTGTACTCTGGTCATTACACTGAGTTTATTATTATCACATACATAAATCATATTGGTATAATTAAGTTGCCTAGGAATTTATTTTTCATTGTGTATTACCCTGTCCTAGGAATTGTACTAGCAATTTGTCAGGGGGTCCTTGTTACTCACATGAGAGTCCCCTCTCCCAATGGCACATAGGTAGTGTGATGTAGCTAGGCAAACGGTGTTCGGTTTGCTTGATGGATATAAAATTAGCAACAGCTGATTTCTTGGATTCCCTCTCTAGTCTTTCCGCGCTGTAGAGTGAATACAATGCTGACCTAAGAGCTTTTCTGTCTACTTGAGAATGGTTTTTGTCACTTTTGGACCTTATTAGTTATGAATTTGCTTCCCTTAAAGGTGTTAACATCGAAATGGTCTAACTCCGGAGGCAAAGACAAAGTGTGCAATTTGTGCAATAAGGGTATTCAGGATTTTAATTGTATTATTTGTCTGTACCGCACTGATCTTTCCACGTTGTTACATCTTAAGGCTAATGTTATTAAAGAATAATATAAAGACAGTAGCAGCAGCATGACAATTTCTCTTTTTTTCCTAAAAATGAGGTTATTTGTATAAAAGATTTTAGATTTGTTATGGTTTTTAAATGTATTTTAACGTGAATGTCATTTGTTACATCATCTCGTTTTATGTGGACCTCTCTTGAGTTTCAGATCATGAATAAAAAAAATTAGTTGAAAAATATTGAATCTCACATTAAAAAACACTATGGTGTTTGAAAGGATGAGTATTTCTATGATTTTCTTTCTGCAGTGGGCATTTGGTTCTTTCTTTTTGAACATTGTTAGTTGAGGTTTGAAAAATGTTAGAATTACTAATATTTGTTACTGTAATCAAGGTTCTAGCCAGAACTGAAACGCATTGTGGTTTGCTTCCTGTAATAAAAGTTTGTTGGTATATGGGTGAATTCCATATTATGTATGTGTTTGGGTGTGTGTGTGTGTTTGTGTGTGTGGTGAATTACGCTCAAAATAACCTTTGTTGATGTAAAAATCTGCAATCTCTAGGATTGTACCATTGAATATCAACACCAGCAATATTGTGGCATACTAATATTGAAGGTAGAATATCAAGGAACAAAAAGTCGAAGGGTAAGGGCATATAGGGAAGTATAGATTTACTACTCCTAATTCAACATCTGTGTACATTGAAGGTATATGTACTGTGTAGGAACATATATGTGGAGTTATGTTTAGAAAATCTAGACTTACTTAAGTCTCAATAATTTGTTTTTGTTATTCTGTCCTCGATATTTTGTCCTATTGAAATTGTTGATTCGATATTCAGGGTACACACTATCTGAAGGTACTCAACGTGTACTTACCATGACTTAATGACTCCCAATCAGTAGTAATGAATGATATTCATTTCAAGGGTTCACGGAACTGATTTAGTGCCTTAATAAATGTCATTGTCTTAAGTTACTCAAATGAAACACATTGGCTGATTCACTCATAAGTTGTAACCCTGAATTGAACCAATTTTTCACCTAAGGTAAGTAAAAAAAAAAAAGCAATTGTTACAATCAAAGATGTAGTCTTGTAGGTTACAAAATATGTCGTTTTATTCGGTTTAGATCAGGTTACAGGTAAATTATGTAAAGCCCCACCAGGAGCAGCATCCTGCTGCTCAGCCTTTCTTCCTCCAACTGTCCACTCAACCAAGCACAAACACTCTCAGCATTCCAACCATACATTGACCTAACTCACTGGCTGAGCAGCCAGGAACATCAAGACTGTGGGGAGAATGCATGAGGTAGCAAGAGGCCACAACACATCTCTCCTCTTTTGAAAACAATAGGAAATTCATCAGGATGAAGAAAGGCAATATATCCCCCCCACAAAATGTCCAACAAAACTATAAATGCCACCCCACCGAAATAAACAGAAAAGGTTAAAAACACTCTCTGCATAACTTCAATGCTCCAATGGGATGTAATATGATAAAATCCACAGGCAATCAATACTTCCCAATACAAGTGTACAGATAATGCAAAAACTGAACACAACCACCCGTTCCCCTCACAAGACATACCCTCCATAACACAACACTAAAACAGGACCAGGGCTTCTTCCACACTATTCTGCATTAGAGTGTAACCACGTACCCCCATCACCATACACTTGAACAGGACCAGGGTTTCAACTACCCTCTACTGCATAGGGATGTAACAACGTACCCCCTTAACATTGGGCTAACTAGCCACTGGGCTTACACATTGCCCCTACATCCTAAACCCCTCAGGAAGGATTGTCAAAATTACACTTCGCAACAATGTCACTCAACACACTGTCCTCCTGCATAGTAAACAGAACAGAGAAAATGTACACTTGCACAACCTTGGGCTAAAACACATGCCCCTGCACCCTTAACCCCTTAGAAATGGTGGAACCGTGGGCTAAACACTTGCCCCTACATCTTTAACCCAGGACCAACACGTCACATCATGGTCAAATTTTAGGACCACCATTTCACTGTACAAACACTCCCTCTTCTGCATATCCCATATGGCTGGGAAAAGCATAGCATTAAAAACATATGCTGAGTTAACATGTCAAGAAACCCCAACTCCGGTGACCAAACTCTCAACCGACATCCAACCCTGTACACTAACAATAAGATGCTGTATCATAGGCTACGGAAGATATTGGTTTATTAGGTTTAGATCAGGTTACAGGTAAATCACGTAAAGCCCCACCAGGAGCAGCATCCTGCTGCTCAGCCCTTCTCAATCCAACTGTCCACTCATCCAAGCACAAACACTCTCATCATCCCAAACATACAATGACCTCACTTACCTACAGAGCAGCAGGGAACATCAAGACTGTGGTGAAAAAGCATAAGGTAGCAAGGGGCCACAACAGAAATCTTGGAAAAGTTCAGGAGTATGTTGTTTGTGACATGTTTAAGAGCATTATCAGATTATTCAGTACTTGCAAATCCTGACTATCTCGGTACAGGGTCAAAATGAGGAGAGCCATCATCATCTCTTTCTTTGAAATATGCATACATAAAACCCCACTGAAAATCTATGCCACTCTGTTGTCGATCACAGACCTTTTGCAGCCATCACACATGGAACGTATTGGGGGTATCTGCTAAGAAATCTGAATTGCAGCCATTCTTTGTACAACCTCTACATATATTTCCTATCTACTACCATATGCCCAAAAACCCACGTACACTTTAATAAAGGGTGAATTTAGTGAAAAACGTGTTCGAATTTCACAGAAAATGCTGCTGAAACCTCTTAGCTTAGTGGGAAGGCATGATTTAAAAAATAACAACACAGTTACTTGAAGACATGGTATAATCCTCTCCTTAGGCAATTGTACACTCACGATACTTCATTAATAGATATGATGCAAAGGTTAGCTGTGTCATATATATGGCAGATGTAATGCTACCTGCGCTTCGAACCAAGTTTAGTTGGGTGGTTAGTCTAATGACGATTTCAGTCTAGATGTACTTAGATTTCATGCAACACACTCTTGCATCCAAATGTTTGTCCTGAGTTATGGGAATGGAAAACCTCAGTACAGACTACATTTACAAAGACAGGCTTCATGCTAGTGTCATCCTCCACACTTGTGCACAAGCAGGCGTTCTTGTGAGATGCACAGCTTTATACCATGGTGCAGAGGTGAATGTGCTCTCTCCATACTCTTTGGGCCTGATTCACAAAGGTAAAGTTACAAATTTGTGTACATGTATGATATTTTGGAACTCAGAGAGGAATTGCATGAGTTGTAGCTTTACAACTGTGGAGTCTAAACACTCTTGGTGGAGACTCTGCGCATAAACAGATAAGCAGTCCTAAAGATACTACTCGTAAAATTGCTTTGTGAATTGCAAATAATTGTAAACTTACACAAAAGTGTAAGTTTACCTTTGTGATTCAGGCCCTTTCATTACTATTCCCTATAGACTACTGAAAAAGGTTCAGACTCATTGCATGTGTCCGTGCTCTGCAGCATATATGCAGGGTCATAATCATGGAAAAGCCATGCAAGGAGCACCTTCCTGCACAAAAACAATGCTCTGAGGCATAATCATCTCTCTATGCGTGCTGCAGAATGTAGCTCACAAAGAAAGAGGAAGTAAGATGGAAAAATAAATATATTTCTCCTTGTTCTGTCTCCCCCCCACCTCCCCCCCTTCAGGGAAGGTGTAGCATTTTGGAGTTTCCTCAGGCTTACAATTTCTGGTAAATATCTGGGAATGCATCAAAATTCATGGGAGTTGTGTGGGAACACCAACTGCAATGCCTATGGAAAGCCTTCCCACGGCAGAGTAACGTAACGCATTGATTTACGCTGCGTGGCATTACTCTAGATTTAGAAAGCCACTCAGGGCCTCCCAAGTGGCCTTGTGTGGCTTCATAAATCACATTTTTGAGTTGCATCAAATGCAAATCCAGTACTTGTATAGCGCACAAATCACCCCCGAAGGGGTCTCTCGGCGCTGGGGGCCGTTGGGAAGATTAAGCGAGTTATTGCCCAGAGTCGCATGGTGCTGGGCAGACCCCTGCCGCCGGAGCCAGAGATCGAACCGTGATCCCCAGCGTCCAGCGTCAGTCGCCCTGGCCGCGGCGCCACACCTCTCAAAAACCAATACACTGCGGCCATATTTATGACCGTAGAAGCATTGGTTTTTGGGGAAATCATTACATTCCCTCGCTTGTACCTGTTTCTACTGAGCAATATTTTTGGGTGAAAAATCTGGTCACGCCAACTTAGTACACTGAGCTTTGTTTGAAAATCTGGAAGTCTGAACTGGTGCACCCTCAGGAATGCCCCCTTGTTACAAAGTATATTTAGAATTGTGAAAAAGGCACTTTTCTGGCACAAACAGTGGCAGCTCCTCCGCTAAGGCGGAGGGGCATAGCTCCACTGCTCTTTGAACAGTGCAAAAAAGTAAAAATAAACTGAGAATAACAAGACGTTATTATCATTTTATTTTTCTGAGCGGGACTCGGAGCCAGGTTGGAGTGAGGTGGGGCTGAGCTCACCAGAACAGAGTGAGGAGTGGTTTGCACTCCTTAAGCGCATGTGATGGTTTGGCAGGCCCTCTTGAACCGGCCAAACAGTCATCCACACTTAGCATGTTCTCCACCTGGCTGTGTTGCACAGCCAGGTGGAGAACATGCCCAGGCTACCAGATGCTGCCTGAGCGGCCAAACAGGCCACTCAGACCATTCACGACGCTGCTGATGCAGCATCGTGATTGGCTGGGAGAGTCTGGGAACCTGGGTGCTTCCGGTGCTGCCAGTGCAGTGAGGACCAAGAAGAGGCATGCAGCAGCGGCGAAGGTAAGTTTATTTAATTTATTTTTTCGTCCCCCGTTCCGAGGCAGCCGCCATTGAGCACAAAACACCTTTTGAACTCGATAATAAAGCACTGGTGCTGCTTTTTGTCATGCTACCGCCAAAGCAAAGCATTAGTAAACATAAAAACTGTAAAACTGCCAAAAGAACAGCAATCTGATGCAGGCTCTCCCTTGCATCTTCTGTTTTGTCCATAAAATATTGATACACGCAATGAATGTAACAACATACGCTTCAGTGAAGGTTCGATCGTTTGTTTTTAGTGCAGGTGAATTTTCCTTAAGGGCTACAATAGGTAAAACACAGTGCGGTGTTGTACAAGAACCTTGTTTGCTTCAGGAAGTGGAATGCTTCAGCTTTACTCTAAACAATATTTTTTGCAACTGCCCATGGGCAAATACGCTCACCCTGCGGCTTCTCACTTAGTGCTCAGGCGTTATCCTGGACATCTTGCTGTGAAGCAGATGCGGTGACTGCGAGAAGGAAACAAAATGCTGTACATATCTTATAAACCGCTTGTAAAGGATTATTCTCAGGATAATCCTACCTCGCAAAAAGCTGCAAAAAATGTGTACCTATACTTTTGTGGAAAATTAACAAACCGCTGAGTGAAAATTAAATTGTTCGGCTGCACATTGATTCTTTGTCACAAATTTAACGTGTACCTGTGGCTTTATTGGGAAGTATCTCTGTTTTTGTGCACTGTAGTTGCAGTTTAGCATTGAAGATAGAGATTATTCGGACCATTATATGGATTTTATTTGACGACTCCAAAAACGTGCCTTGTTTGTAGAGATTTTTATAGATCATGGACTAATGTTGGACCACGCTAGCAATATACACACCTACATATGCAAGCTTATGTATGAAAAAAGTGAGGAAAGTGGAATAAGACAAAATAAGACCACGTTGCAGAAACTGAGATGATGGAAGAGACGGAGAAAGTGTCGAAAGGAGAAAGTGGAAGAAAGTATGTAATGGCTGAAATGCCAAAGAGAAAGTAAGAGAAATAGGAAGATTTAAAAATGTGAAAGCCTTTGAAGGGAGTGTATGCATGAGGGTGCAACAAAGAAAAGTAAAAGGGTGAGCTCAGGGAAGAGATACAGAAGAAAAGAAGTCGCAGAGAAGCAGACTGAGAATGAAAAAGTGGCAAAGCAGTGAAAAGTGGCCAACAAAATAGCATCAAGAAAGTGTGAATCAAAAAGATGATGCTTGAGTGAAGACCAAAGAGACAATGAAAAGGATATAGAGGGGGCTATGCACCGGGTCGGATTGGGACCACAAATAGGCCTGAGCAGCCCCAAAACAGTGGCTCACACTTGAGGAGTGCGACCCATGCTTGGTTAGTATCAGGAGGATAATTTTGGGAGAAGTGCGTGGTACATTAGGCATTTTAAAGTTTGTAGGGTCAGTAGCATTGGTGAAGACTGGAAAAACTGTAGCTGTAAAAACTGAATACTTATTCTAGTCTCAATGCCTTTTACAAGGTTGCAAGAATCCCCCTCCCAATCAACTAGGTCCTCGACCGTGATTAAAAACATCAATCAGAAATCCAGTATAAAGCCAAGGGGCAAAAGAGGTTAGGTCAGGATCCCTGGGAAACGAACGTACAGCGACTAAAGAAAGAGAAAAAGTGCTCTGAAATTCCTTCTCTTGATTATTCACTACAGAGGAATTTCATAGAATAAAGCCTGTCATTTTCAGTGGTGTTCACCCTAGTGTCTGCCCCCCTTTTTTTTTTTTTATAACACCGGTAATTATAAAGTCACACAGAGGCACCTGCAACAGCCATCAACGAGATTGACCAGGATTAGCAAAGTTTGAGCCTTGTCTTCTGGATCCTGCCAGGCCTCAAGACCTCCCCATTAGTGCCACGCTGTAGTGTCCTATCTGTCATGCTGTCAGCTCATCCTCTTCCATCTCATCATGCAGGAGAGGAGTTGACAAGAGCTCACTCACTGCACCCTACCTTATGTCAAGATGAGGTGAAAAGACAAGAAACTGAAAGCTGGAGCCTATGCATCACTGTGCAAACTTCAACTTTGTGCTGTGTACCTGCCTTGAGAGTCTACCCAGTAACATCGGCAGAAGCACAACAGTTCAGCTAGCTGAAGGTAAGTTAGTAAAATAAAACCCTGTGAAAAGTTGTGTGGGATTGTATGTGTGTGAGTATATGATGTGAGTAATGAGTCAGAGGGAGTGGAAATAAGCAAGATTAAGTTAAAATTAGAGAGTGAGTAAAATTGAGCGCAAGTGAGTGTGAGCTACAGGGACTTAGAGAGTACAAATGAAGAAGAGTGAAGGGGATATTTCTTGTCATATGATTCTCCCCAGACAAAATGAGGACGCATACGCTGTAATTCTTGAATATGGGCACCTGAGTTAAAATGCAGGTGCTGACACACTGGGCATATTTCTTGCTATAAGGGGGACACGTGGCAAAATGCAGCACTGACATATTGGAGGCAATTTCTGGCATATGGGATGGGGCACAGATGGAAAAATGCTGGCACAATCACACTTGAGGTACTGGCACTGACATTGAAGACCATTCTTGGCATATGGGGCACGTATAGCACAATGCTGGTGCTACCATACTTAAGATAATTTTAGGCATTAGGGAGGACAACCATAACATATGGCGGGGATGCAGGCAACCACAACAAAATTTGGCCTTGATATACTAGTGGTAAATTTGACCTATGGGTCGCCCATAATATTTATATATATATGATAAGATAATATTTATTTTTGCTTGATTAATTAAAATCTTTGCAAATACATAACAGAAAAATTCCCATTATACACAAATTATTAAGCTTAAAACAACATTAAAATGATCATCAATAAAATATTCCCAGTTTGTGCGATTGGCTGTTCTGTAAGACATTACACATAAATACTTATACTTCAAATAGTGCTGAGCTGGCAATAACTACCATTGGATTACATGCCGCCTGACACAGCATAACCAAGTCCATTGTTCAAACTATTGGGCATTATTAATTTAAAAAACTAGTGCAACTATAGGAAGGTGTTAAGTTCATTTAAAAAAGCATTTTCTTGACCTTTCGGCAATTAATAAAAAGTGCTGGTTCAATTATAAAATGTTATTATTCATTTTTGATTTTTTGCGAGTCCCTTCTGATGCCCTTGTACTCTTGTTTTTAACATACTTCAGATGACGACAAATTTTTGAGTCTCTTGGATACCGTCTCAAAAAATTTTGTTAGCCGACAGTTCAGCTGAATGTCAACAGGGTTGAAACAAAGCTTCACTGCCTGCCTGCAGGACCGGGTGCCATAATACCTGAAAAAGGGACGTAACAAGGTGCATCTTATATCCTTTAAGTTGGGACAGATACAGATTACATGAATAATGTCCTCCTTCCCGCTTCCACATAAACGGCAAGTCGGTGTACCTCCTCTTCTTTCCCATGGTGGGAGGTGGGGATTAATCGCAATTATCCCCAATCGCAGCTTTAGAAAGTTTTCCTTCGTTCTTATTTTGACTCCTGCACTCAAGTAGGATTGGGGTTTGAGCCTTACGTAATCACTAAGCACTATCCAACCGTGTGCCTTTTAGTAAGAATTGCTTTGTCTTCTAAAACAGATAACATGGACGTTGTCTTTTTCACTGTTTTTTAAATGAAAGATGATCTGTTGATACGGCCCTGAGATCAGACAAACCCAGTTGCTCAATGGTTTGAAACAGGTAATCCCTGGCTGGGCATTTTCCTTGACGAAGTAAGGCGATCCAGAGGTGGGAGTTTAGGGATCCTGCCTCTGCACTTCGGATTTTATGCCAACTTTTTACATAAGCACTTCTTCTTTCCACCGTTTGTCTTTGGACCCCAAATTCCAGCCGTATTTGAGCGGGGGAGACATATTTTGGAAGATTGAAAATCGCTCTATAAGAATTGGCTATTACTACGTCTAGGGTTGCTGCGTCTTTACCTTTAAGAGCCTCACTCCCGTATGTTAGTGTCGGCAGCAGTTTGGCCCGCAAAACCTGTAGGAAGGGATCCAGCGTGAGGTCGGGAAGCCGTCTCTTCAATGACTTCAGTGCTAAATAAGTTGTAGTTCCCTTTCTCCGCATGGACTCTAGCTGAGGTTTAAAGGAGCTTTTATGGTCCATTAGTATTCCCAGGTATTTATAACTCGTTACCTGGTCCAAGCGTTGGCCATCTAGGAACCAACTGTTATTCTTCTTTTTATGATAGTTAACTGCCATAATTTTAGTTTTCTTGAGATTTATTTGGAGGGCGTTCCGATGTGAGAAACTACTTGTCGTATTTAGAAGATGCTGAAGACCAATGGGAGTCCGACTAATCAAAACCAGGTCGTCAGCATATAGCAGGTTTGACAATAACTTGTTTCCCAATTTTGGAGCATGGGATATACAGCTGTCCAACTCCCCTGGGAGATCAGCTAAAAGAGGTTAAAAGAAGCGGCGCAAGGACGCACCCCTGCTTGAGGCCTTTCGAGGTCATGATTCGTTTTGAGATATGTGTCCCTGCGCCTAATTTAATCCTGATCCAGGTGTCTGTGTGTAACTGTTTAAGCCGATCCAAGAGTGAATTAGGTAAACCCCAGCTTTCAAGTTTTCTCCAGAGTTTGGCTCGGTCAACATGATCGAAGGCGGCTGTATAATCAATGAAGCAGAGGAAGAGGGGGATTTTTGATTCCTTAGCTGCGTCCATTAACAGTGTTAGGGCCAAGATGTTAGTTGATGTTCCTTGGCCACTGCAAAACCCAGTTTGATTGGTAGGAATGATGGAGTTTTCTGAGGCCCAAGAAGTTAACTCATCCAAGATTATTCCTGCGTAATATTTTGCATCTATGTCGATAAGGGCGATATATATGGTTATTATTCAGCGTCGGCGGTTGACGCTGTTCACGCATCACCAGTCGGTTTTGGGCTCTTCATGTTGACCGCAGTCAGTTTGGAGCAGCATGGAAGTGCTATGTTGAAGAGCCCCCAGAGATTCTGCCGGGAAGAGGATTACAGGATGACAGCGGTATGGGAGACAATGACTCGGCGCGAGGCGGTCTGCCGACTGCCAGCACAGGATCTACGTTTCCCCGGTCTAGAAATGCCTGACTCAGCAGACCGGCCCTTCTGTGGTGACTGGGCACCGTGAAAGCCTATGCGGAAGCAGTGAGGACTTTGCAACTTAATACATTTTTACCAATTGGTCTCCTTCGACCCCACGTTTTGCCTATTACTTTTACTTACCACGTGCTGCGGTTTAAATTGAGATTGTGCAAGTTTCACTTCGAGTTGGCTTGAGTTTGAATCGCTTGTCCATTTATCATTGCTATCATTTAAAGCCGCTGTTTTGAATACAGGGAACAAGGCGTGTTATCCTCGAGGGATTTAGTGTTCGATCCTGCTGAAACTTGTGACTTGATGCGTGTCAATATTGACTTTTAAAAGAGCCTTTTGGTTGAATTATATGTCACATGCAATTATGCTGCCCATTGAATTGCAATGTCTGCCTTTGCTTTGCACATCATGACAAGGGGCTTTATGGGACTGGTAGTCCCTACGGGACGTAATCTATAACTCTAAGGCTGATATTTCAGTCTAGAGAGTGCACACTATGTGTTTTCAGTCATCATGGTTTACTCATTAACACTATGACGCATTGCCACAATACAGTCATGTTATGTTGATGTGTGTTCCAAGTCGGGCAGTGAATAACAATTTTTGCTTTCCGGTATGCAAAAAGAGCAGGGTTTATGGACACAGCCCGTTAGTTATGGTAAGCCTAAATTTATCTGTTCATTTGTTTATGTGATTGCTGTCTCTCTCAACGGTATATATTATATACGCAGCACGTTTTAATAGATATCATGTTATTTTAGATGGTTGGCATTTCCTTAGGGGGTTTGCGCCATACAGTGGAGTTTATTTTAATTAAAGTATTTTGAGCATCACATGTTTTCATACATAGGCAGTTGAGACGTTCTATGTGCATTTAGAGACTTGGACATATCATATAAAATAATGTGGTTTAAGATGCATTATGCATTTAATGTGTTCATATATCTTTTCTGCTCAATGCGGGCTTATATTTTTAGTGACAAATACATTACATGAGCCACTTATAATGTTTTATATATTATGATATTTCCCGAGTATTCCAATATAAAATGCAATGTGAGTTAGGTATTTTAATGCACAACAGACCTATCTCTTTTATTTCTATGAAATTTCTTTTATGCCTATGACTGTGATGGGGTATAAATGTTTTAATTTTAATGGCGCTTGCCAGATCGAGAAAGGCTGCTGTGACAGCCGAAACGCGTCTTTTCAGTCGTGAGGTCGAGGGAGGCCCGATGGAATAAAGAAGCATTTAATTTGCAGCCCTCGTGTGCGTGCCTTCTTCCAGTGTGGAGTAGGAGTTGGTTTGGATATATATATATACACATACATACATACAATACCCACTGGCATAAAAGCATTTTTGACTTGCTAAAACTTTGGTGTCGTTTTATCAATCTTCATGAAATTTTCAAAAAAAAAGTGTCAAAGTAGGTTCTGGCTGTCATGCAAAGTTTGGGGGTGATCCATGCAGTGGGGACCGAGAAATAGGCGTGCGAAAAAAGTGTGCGTTTGTAATGTTAATTCCCATAGGAACGCGTTGTCGCACCTACAGCCCAAACCGTTGGATGGAATTACATCAGATTTGGCAGAAAAGTAGATGTTGTTACGCAGAGTGTGCTTTTTGTTATTTAGTGCAAATCCATCGAGTAGTTTTTGAGACATTTAGGCCGAAAATTATGGATATATTTCTGGCCATAGATATTTCATGATGGTTTCGCGATTAAGCGCGGATGCATGCACCAATAGGAATGCTCTGATTGGCTGGACGCAACATGAACAGAAAGTTGTGGCCATCATTTTATCATCTGGGAACGGTTCCCGGGGCTGAAAATTTGTGTCAAAGCCCACATAAGGGGTCAGTGTGGAGATACTCTAACCCCATGTTTGAGAAATGGGTGTGCTAGTAACACAAGTTATGTGTCTAAAATTGATTTTTTGGAACGCGCACGTAATTCATGACGGCGACAGGACCGCCAGCACATGCCCCGTATACCATCTTGGGGACATCGCGAATATCTCGGTGACATCGCGAATATTGGTGGAAAATAGAAAATATATATATATACACACCCTCGCTGGTCATGGTCACACACTCATGTATGCACTCACAAACTCATTCAGACACTTATACACCCATTCATATACCCACTCAGATACTTATGCACTCACTCACATACCCATTCAGGTACTTATGCAGCCACTTACAGACTCACTTGGAGAGTGACTCACCCATGTACAGACCCACTCAGAGACTCATGCACCTACTTAGAGACTCAGTCACAGACTCATGCGTACAGTTTCATACCTACTTAGAGACTCTTATACCCACTCACAGAACCACCTGGTCACTCATGCAGCCACTCACAGACCCACTCAGATACTCATGCACCCACTTACAGACTCACTCGGTGGGTCACGCACCCATGTACAGACCCACTCAGTGACTAACGCACCCACTCACAAACCCACTCACACTCATGTATGTATTCAAAGACCCACTGAGACACTCATACACCTTCTCACAGATCCACTCAAATACTCATACACCCACTCACACATCCATACATTCAGGTTTACACTCTCAGAGACTTATGGACTCAGTCACCCATTGATACACTCAGAAAGTCACACACCCACTCACAAACTCACTCAGATATACACACACCCACTCACTCACCCACTCAAGGCTCATGAATCCACTCACAGACCCACCCAGACACTCACCCTCTCAGTCACAGACACACTCAGACACTCATGCAAGCAACCATTCACTCGCACTCTCAGAGACTTATGCTCTCACTCACAGACCCATTGAGACACTCAAATACCCAACCACAGAGTCACTCAGACACTTTTAAACCCACTCACAGGACCACTCAGGCACTCACACACCCATACAGTCACTCACACACCCTATCACAGACACACTCAGAGACATATGCACACAGTCACTCATACACTCAGAGACTCACACACACTAGCAGTCACACTCAGAGACCCATGGACCCACTCACAGAACCACTCAGACACTCATGTGCCCAGTCATAGACCCTATTGAGAGACTCATGTACTTAGTCACAGAACCACTCAGACACTCATGCACCCAATTACTGACCACTCAGGCACCCACTTAGATGCTCATGTATCCACTCACAGATCCAGTCAGACAGTTATATACATACTTACAAGTACACTAAAGCACACATGTGCCTACTCACAGATTGATTGAGAGTCATGCAACGAATCACAGACCCATTGAGATACTGATACACCAACTCATAGATGCACTGAAACAGTTATGCAGTTTGTTACAGAATCATTGATGGACTGATGCACCATGTTACTGATGTACTGAACTAGTTATACAGTGAATGAGAGACTTACTGATACAGTGATGCATGCAGTTATAGATTACACTGAAAAAGTTATGCACTGTGTTATAGAGATATTAAAGGAGTTGTACATGTTATTATTCAGTTATTTAGATAGTAATGTGTTTAGTCTGTTGGTTATAATGCATTTTGAAGTTAAAAGTTTTAAATGTGGTGGTGGCTATTAAATGTCTCCGTTTGTTTTGTCATTTCGCAACGTATTTGCGGCGTCACTGATAAAACAGAAAATCAGTTTAAATGGTTGTTTTTATACAAACTCCCTACAAAAATATGACTTTAAACAGTGCAGAAATAATCCCTAGTGTCTAAAATACTGTAAAATATCTGCATATATGTGTTTTGCACCCCCTAAAAAAGGTGCAATCGTCGCGGTTACCGGAGTCATCGCGACTCTCTGCGTAATCACGAAAACAGGAAGTAGGGTTCAAACAAGTTTTTAAAAAAGTTTCTTTAAAAATGTGTGTACAAACATGTTCTTTAAGTTAGCAATGTGTGTATTGTAATATTTTTTTTTCTTTAATTATTTTATTTTGACATTTTCATCACTATAACAACGTCAACATACATCCATACATACATCATAGCTACATCGATTCTGCAACATTCATTTGTCCTTTAGGTTACATACATTTACTTCAGCGTGACAGCATCACCTGACTCTGAGGCAGCTTTTTCTCTTAGATACTCTGACGATGGGCCCCATATGTCCTTAGGCCTCGACATTTCTGGAAGTGCTTCCGCATAGAGGACCATATTTTCTTTGCAATAAAACATGTCCTTAATCCATTGTTCCAGCTTAGGGGCTGACTTGCTCCCCCAGTGCATTGCCCCTCGTCTCTTGGCCAGTAACAACGCCACTGCTTTGAATTTACATATGCATCCCTTCAATTTCGGAATCAGGCCCAACAAACAAACATGCAGGCTGCATTGTATTGTGTCTTCTATCATGTCCTTTACACTTTGAACTACAGATTCCCAGAAATTTCTTATCCAAATACAATCCCATGCTAAATGCATAAAATCCGCACCTTCACTCCCTCACCTCTGGCATATATAATTTTCTGTGATTCCGTACCAATGTCGACTTGCTGGTGTGGAGGAGAACTTTACAACAACTATGGCAGCATATGCTACTAGGACAAAACTACCAGCATAACAGAGTCACAGTAGTATGAAGTATGTCTCACAAAATTACAAAAAGAAAATTAGGCTCCCCAAAAATTTAATTTACCAAACGTTGAGACATCTTCGGTATAATCCAGCAGATAAAAAGCAACTAGAACTACTATAAAAGCAAAAGGCACTGTTAAAAAAACACAAATGGGAAGGTAATAGATCTGTGTAGGACAATCTCTGGGCAAAACTACACGCTGACACCAAACAGAGTAATAGCGCAAGTTTCTGGAAAACTATAAATCAATTTATACCCCCCTTGCATGATGGAGTTTCTTCTAACATCACAGAAGAAGTATGGGCACCTCAAGAATCACTTCAATCAAGACACAGAACTCATGACTCTGGCGTCAAGAACCAAAAATACTTCAAGAGGCGCTACTGCTAATATAGCCTGGACAGTAAGAGTCCACAAAACCCCTGATAAACTGGAAGGTCAATTGCCAACAAATGATGCTCTGATTAGTAAAATCAACACTGTCAAGCAGCAAATAGGAAAAGGAAAGAGAGAGGGGGCTCCAGGTCCGAACGGAATTCCACCCGTGCTTTGTAAACAAGATGCAAACGATTGGGCTGTATCGCTGGAACCACTCTTCATGGAAATAAGGTTATTAAACACACTGCCTGGCTCCTGGAAAGGATCAATTATCTCTCCAATATTTAAATCAGAGGATAAGTCATTACCACAGAACTACCGGCTAGTGGCTCTTATGGATAACGAGGCAAAGGTTTTTGCAGGAACACTTCTAGAGGAGCTGCAGGCTTTGGCCAAAGAGAATTCTGCAATTCCACCTAATCACACTGGTTTTGCAAAAACAGTTGGAACAACAACCAATATTCTAACCAAGGCTATGCTAACAGACAAGGCTGAATCAACAAAAATGCCCCTTCATTTATGCTTTATAGATTACAAGGCTGCCTTCGACCACATATATCGTAACACCTTATGGTCCGAATTGAGCAGCTGGGGGATCCCACAGCCTCTGCTAAACCTGCTGATCAGTCTGCATACTGACACATGGGTTCAGATAAAGTTGGGTGATGGGTCACTCCTGTCAAGATGCATATCAACCAACAAAGGGCTCAAACAGGGATGTGTTTCAGCACCCACACTGTTCAACTTGATTTTAGCAGACCTCGTCCCGATATTAAACAGCTGTGACTCTCATGCACCAAGGCTAGGTGGGCTAAAACTACAGTGCCTCCTCTATGCGAACAATATAGTCCTGATCAGCCACACACAAGTAGGCTTACAACATCTTTTGAACGTCACGCAGGACTATTCCAAAGTAAAGGAACTAACCATAAACCTTGAGAAAACAAGGACCATGATGGTCAGGAAAAACAGGAAAAAACCTGCAGCTTAGTTTTGGGGCAGGACCCATATTGAGGATACGTCGGATTATAAATATCTAGGCGTAAAGATAGACAAAGGCGGCCATTTCATTGCACAGAAAACCAGCATCAAAGGTAGAGGCCTTGCCTTGGCAATCTCTTTAAAAGCACTTATCAGCAAACTAAATGGTCCGTCGCTCCTGCCCTTGGCACAAGTGATACGTGCCAAACTTCTGCCAACAATTGCCTACGGCAGTGAAGCACAGAGAGGAAGAGATGCAAAAACTCTTGACAATACAGTTATAGCTGCATACAGGGTTATTCTTGGTCTGCCCAAACATACCTCACCAGCGCAAATGAGGCTAGAGTTTGGTATTCAGAAACAGTCTATGGCAAGACAGGGGGCATATATTATCACCTGGGACAAAGTGAGGAAATCCGACCAAGGAAATCTAAATGAATATCTGTGGAAGGAGCTACAGCAACAAGCCGCCTCACCTGCTGCCAAATACCTCAAAAGCAGCCTGGCCAATACTGGCCTAAAGCAGCTCTGGGACACTCCTACAAACAACTTAACACTCAAAAAACTGGTCTGGAAGACGGTCAAATACCTCTCATGAGTCGAGGACAAGGCATCCCTTTCGAAAAGGTCACATGGGTGGATGACCCTGAACACGTAGTTGGCGCCAGCAGCTCAGAATTATCTTGACTTGGGTTACGCCAAAACTATTAAAATCAAGTTCTTGAAGTACAGACTTGGCTTGTTACCCTGCATTCAGCATCTCCCACACTGGCTAAAGGAGAATGCGGGCTCTTCCTGCCGCTTATGTGGCTCAACGCCATAAGATCTGCTGCACCTGTTATGTACTTATAAAGAACTGTTGAAAGAACGAAAACAACTGCTAAAACACCATTTTAATCAGCGAGGGGTATGCTCTAGAAGACAAGCAGTGCTGGCCTGCTTTGCACCTAATGACCCACAGTTGAACTGCTGCCTGGTGAAATTCCTGAGGTTGCTGGAAAAGAAAATGCCAGCCCTATAGCCAAAACCCAATCACAGCATCCAAGTAAAACTGCAATTTTATCATGGCGGCTCAAAGAGGGCAGTTTTTTTTACTTGTTCCCACTGGTCTTGGCACTAAGGCACTTTATTAAAAATCTCAAGCACTTTATACATTTACAAGCACTTTCATTGAACTCCAGTATAAGAAGTGACAGGGAGTAGTGGACTTTAACTAAATACCTCGACCATTAACAGCATGAGCTGAATTAAAAACTGTTTGGCCAGGAGAATGTCTATTAAGTTGCAGTATTGGTTTTAAAAAAAAAGACGTAAATTATGAAATATTTTTTTAATATCTATTGCAGAATTGTTTTAACTTGATTTTCTTTGTATTGCAATGGTTTTTATTAACTATGCAAAAAAACTAAGGAGGTCATTACGATGGCGGACGGAAAAACAACCGACCGCCATGGTAGCGGGAAAACACCGCCCGCCGCTACAGCGGGAAAACCGACGGCTAGATTAGGATCCTCGGCGGTAAAAATCCAACTGCGGCGGAAAGGAGACCCGAGAAACCGCCGTTCGCCTGCGGAGAAGGCCCAAACCCGTCCGCGGCGGTCGGTTTCGCAGCGGAAACAGCCCAAAACGACCGCAACCACAGCAGAGACACCGCCATCAAAATTATGATATTCCCGACATCCCCGCGGTGCAGTGCGCTGTTTCCGACCGCCGCGGTCGACAACATTGAAGAATCAGTGAGACGGCGGGAGCGCCGTAGCCGAGCCACCACTGCGGACGCTCCGTTAAAAAAATGGTGGTTGCTAGAAAAACACACAACATGGCCACAAAGTGCACCAACCAAACAAGGCATGCACCCAAAAATAGCTAACACAGCCCAAAGACACATCCCCATGGTAAACTCCAAAACTACAAATCCCAGGTTCACACACACACCACACCTGCTATCAATACCCCATCCTGACACACCCACAGACACCAGTATAAATCCAGCCCCCAACATACCACAATCCTTTGCAAAACTCCACAACTGAGGGGACATCCACCACAGATGACAGGAGAGGCAAATCTGCACAACACACACACATCACCACCACCACCACCACTTCCACACCTGCACCTCTAACTCCTTTGCACAGCACACACCATACACATCACAACCACCACTAGCACTTCCAAACCTGCACCCTAAACACCTTGACACATCACACACCATGTCACCACAGAGAATGCCCAAATTCACTGAGAGTGAGTTGCGGGTCATGGTCGATGAGATAATCAGGGTAGAACCACAATTGTTTGGTAACCAGGTCCAACAGACACCACTAGCAGCAAGGACGCAAATGTGGAGAAGGATAGTAGAGAAGGTCAATGCAGTAGGGACCGTGCCACGCAATAGAGATGAAATCGTGAAGAGGTGGCACGATCTGAAGGCAGTGGTCAAAAAGAAGAGAGCCAAGAACCATGAGCTGGCTCACAGGACAGGCAGTGGCCCTCCCGTTCCACTCAAAACATTCACTGAATGGGAGGAGAAGGTGCTTGGCATTCTACATCCAGAGAGTCTCTCAGGAATACCCGGGGTAGTGGAGGCTGGTAAGTACAAACAAATGCCTAACATCACACAAATGTACTGTCTTGCACTATTACAAAATAATACCTCCTAGGTTCAAAATCATTCATGTGCACAACACTCCCCCAACACATCTCTCACAGATACAACAGACACTTCCCCTGAAGCCCCCAAAGGTAGTTAGCAACATCACCATGGGTACATGTGTACATGCTGCCAGCACTACAACTCCCACCAGGCCCCCTTGTCCCACAGCTGAGCAGGATGGAGCACTGCCCCCACCCAGAAGCATGCCTCAGCCATTCTGTGCTACACCCTCACCTAACAGGTAGGTAGCCATCTTTACAGGGAGGTGGGTGGGTGTTTGGGAGGCCTGCACTACAACTCCCACCTGGCCCCCTTGTCCCACAGCTGAGCAGGATGGAGCACTAGTCCCACTCATAGGCATGTGACGTCTGTGCAGCCGCACATGACACCATGCCACTTAGTCCACAGTCACCAACACAAATAATGCAAAACAGTTGTGTTGTAGTCAGCATGCACAAGTCTCTGTCCAAAATTGACCCACATTCTGTACACTGTGCCAGGCATCACACACTGCAACACTAACAACGATCATGCTGCCCTGCAGCAGTGTCTGGCCGTTTGTATGGCAAAGTGCAAATCACCCATGTCATACCACAGTGTTGCAATGTAAACAGTGGAAGTGCAGTGTACCCAAAACCTACACTGCAGCTGGGACTCACAATGCTAAACTAAGCACATCCCAAATGTCCTGCAACACACCCAGCTACCACAGTGCTGCAGTGAATTGCAGAACAGCACCTTGTCTGAATTAAATTGTCAAAGGTGTCTTGTTTGGACCACCAATGTGTGTATGCATTGACAATGTTCACATCTCACACTGTCTGTCTGATCAGTGCTGGTATAGTCTGGCCCCAAAAGCACACATTGTCTGCACAGGGCTGAGTACATCTCACACACACACCACTGTTGACCACAACATGTCAGTGTATGGATGCCTTGGAACAACTGCTTCACCAGTACTGTGCTCATGTTCTCAGGTCCACAAATACCATGAAACCATGACAGTGTGGAAATGTATGCTGGGTGAGATCTGCACCCTACTGTATGTCACCACTGTGCTACGAGACTATACCCCTTGCCCTATTGTGCCTTCAAATGTCGGGGAAGTGAACCCCACAACCAGATAGCTGGGACAACAGTGATGGGGGTCTATACCCCATGACCAAATGTAATCTGAAATCAATGGGTACAAAAAGCCACACACACATCATGCTCACCACACGCATATTCCATCCAAAGATTTCTACCAAGTCACATAGCCATGTCATTGCTCACCTTCACCTCAAACGGTAGTTAGCCATCTTCACAGTGAGACGGTGTAGTGTGTTTGGCTATCCGTCCCACAAAATGCAACTTGCATGCTGTTCCACCACTATGGAGAATGGGACACTACACCCCCAATAAGAAGCATGTGGCAGGCAATGTATGCTACCCACCCAACTCACAGGTAGGTAACCTCATCTCACAGGTCGGGGTGTGTGGGGCTGGGAAGCTTGCACAACAACTCACATGGGCCCACCTGACCGCCAGCACACAAGACCCATTACTTCCTGGCACCAACATGCATGTGTCAGTCATTGCAATGTACACTTCAAAAGAACTAGCATGTGGACATATCATGCTGACTTGTCCCACACTGGACCAAGATGGAAGCCCTCATCATACACACACAGAGAGGTCTCTCAAATACAAGGAAAACACAGCAAACACAACATATCAACAGCCACAACATGCAGCCAGATATGCATTTAAAAACACATGTTGGTATAGGACACCAGGCCTCTCAATGCACAACTGCACACCCAGATAGTATTGGCAACTATACTGTGCACACACCTATGAAAATGAAACGGGGACAGCAACCAAAGTGTGAATGACTGAAACACATGTAGATGGAACTGTGAGCACAACCATGCACACCACTGCATGCCATCTGACAGTAGCAGTGGTCCAGACCACCTAGGATCTAATTAAAGCAAACTTAAGCATGTCTGGAATTGCAAATACAGATATATATACCACATTGAAAAGGTATGCATGAAACTACAATGGTCACTCACTGTGCAGAGTAAACCGCTGCAAGGGCTCTACAAGTGACACATACGCGTAAATGGATGACATATGATTGATCAATAACAGGATGCCAACATGAGACTGTCAATGTCAAAAAATTATATTGTGCATGTCATGTCTTGACAACTCCCAATATGGACAAGTAATGCATGTACCACAACAGCTTGTAATGCATCACTGGATGTCGGTCAATGCAAATTTGTACAGTGAACAACTGCTGGATGTACAAACAGTTGATGTAACACTGCTAACACAAACTTTGATGGGTGCAACACAATGACCATTTCTCATCTGACCCACAGGTGACCAAGAACTCACTGCAGAGGATGACACCACCCTGCAGAGCCAGTCCCCCAAGGAACAGAGACAACTGGATGAGGACTCCCTGGATTCCTTGGATGAGGAGCTCCACGCTGGCCCATCTGGTGTGGCAGGCCGCAACCAGTCCCAGGCACCCATTGTCCCCCCAACCACATCAGCTGCAGCCCCTGACCATCCTCTGACAGCTGCTGTCACGGCCTGTGTGTCAACCACTACCACCACCACCACCACCACAGCTGTCCGCAACACCCTCCCTGCCCCAGGGGTTGAGCAGCCCACCACATTGACTGCGGAGGCCAGGGAGAGGATGCAGCGGGCCAATGTGAGGATCGGACAGGACCGTGGCAGCAGTGCAGCTGGTCGGGACAGGGTCATGCAGAGGGGGACTGATCCTGGGACGGAAGCCCTGGGCCACATCGACAGAGTCCTTGGGGCCTACCAACAGGCCCAGGGATGAATGGGCCGGATAGAGGAAGAATCTTGGGAGCACCTCCTGCTGCTGAGGTCCATGGACACACACATGGGACAGATTGTGGACCTCTTGGGGCAGCTAGTGGCGGTTCTGAGGGACAGGCAAGCGCAACATTCTACCCCTCCACCTCCCCCTGTTGGGCAGCAGGATGACACTTCATCATCCTCCCCTGCGTCCACAGAGGGGGGTGAGTCCTCAGACACCACTGCCCCTGCAAGCAGTGGCCCCTCCAGTCAAGCGCAAGAGGGGCCGTCCAAGGAAAGGCCAGGGGGACTCACGTGCCAAAGCACCTGCCAAACGCTAGTCCCCGAGCCAGCCATGATGGCAGACCACTGCACCACTGCAGTGACCTTTTGGACTATCCTTCACCACACTACCATGTGAATGGCATCTATCTGTTGGACTGGGTCTCCACATCATTGTGGGGACTACTCAAGTATCTCATCTACCATGACTGTCAACTCACTTCGTCAATTCCCCCTTCACATTTTCTCCACCCTCGCATGTCACAGTTGTAAATAAATACACCTTACACACATGTTGTTGTGTCTGCTCCGTCTTTAATACAGGATGTGCAACCTTCACCGTGTAGGACATGGTCCAGGGGAATGGAATGTAGGTAACAAGTGAGATGCTGAAGGGACTTAGGGAAAACCGCAGAACAAGAGTCACTTGTATGGGTGTGGCATTGCACACATCACACAACACTTGTCAACAAGGTACTCAGATCTACAAACTTTACACAGAGCAACAGTCACCATAGAGACATTATGTATCACACTAACCAATCACACATACATTGGCAGGCAGCAATGAGTCAACACCAAGCTGCAGTCAGCAAGCTCACATACACCCACACAGCAACAGCAACACCATCAGACCATTTTGTCCCTTCTACATCGTCACTCACCTTCAAGTGAAGTAGCGGGTGATGAGCTGTCGATGCATGTCGACCCCTTCCTTCTCTCCACTGCCCTCGTCACTGGATCTGGGTTGATTTGCAGGCGGCGGCCTTGGCTGCTCATCATCGTCATCCAATACAGGGGTATTGCCTTGCGAATGGCCAGGTTGTGGAGCATGCAGCATGCCACCACTATCTGACACATCTTCCCTGGTGAGTCCATAAGGGCACCTCCAGTATGGTCCAGGCACCGAAATCTTGATTTTAGGAGACCAAATGTCCGTTCTATCACACGCCGTGTCCTCCCATGGGCATCATTGTATCGCACATCAGCTAGCGTGACGGGATTCCGCAATGGGCTCAGCAACCACGGGCGGTTCGGATATGCCGAGTCACCTGGGTGTGAGAGACACAGATTAACCTTGCAGTCCCAAAATGCAACACAACAGCATGCCACACACACACCACTCTAATCCACTATGCATACTCACCCACAAGCCATGCACGCTCAGGAAGCAGATTGGCCATCAGCTGAGGAACGATGCTGCTGCGCAAGATGTGGGCATCATGGGCTGAGCCGGAAACTTGGCACACACGTGTGAGATGATCATGTCCACCATGCACACCACTTGAACATTTACCGAGTGTGAATGCTTCCTATTGTGGTAAACCTGTTCACGTGCCTGTGGTGGCACAAGCCCAACATGTGTGCAATCAATTGCACCAATGACATGGGGGATATGTCCAAGGGCATAGAAATCGCCCTTCACAGCCACCAACTCAGGCCCCCTGGGAAAATGGATACATCTGTCTTTGTACAGCATCATGGCCGACAGGATATCCCTCAGCACCATGCTGAACATCGGCTGTGACATCCCGCCTGCACTTGCGACCGTGTGCTGGAATGAGCCTGTTGCAAAGAAATGCAGGCATGCCATCACCTTAGATGTTGCGGTGAAAGCTGTTGGATATGTCCGACGTGGCTGCAGGTGGAGCTCCAACATGGCACATAGGTTCTGCAGGGTTTGTCGGTCCAGCCTGAATTTGCGGATTATATCCTCATTCTCCATGTCTGCCAGGACTGTGAACGGACGATGGATATTGTGCCTCCTCCTCATAGGACAGATCACAGTGCACAGATGTCAATGCAGAAGACCATGAAATGTGCATCACATACATTTTTTCAACAGACACATTCCCAAGTCTTACAACATGCACCATTAACCGACAGGGCACTTCACAAGTAGGTACACATCAGGCACACTACTCGTACACCTGTCCCCTTAACAGCAGCAATTATCTGTGCACCCCTCTGGCTCATTCGCATGCACAGTGTGATATACTAACAGATATGTTTGCATACCTGTGAGTATGACCCCCAGCATATGTTACTAATTGCAATACTACCCAAACACACCATGTTGCTGGCCCTGATACACCTACCAAAACAGGTTGCACATGGCACACTTCAACTACACACTGACCACCAGCTGAGCATGGGGGACACGTGTGTGCATGTGCATTGGACAATGTGCCAGTTGCTGATGCCCCTAGTTCAGTAAATGAGACAACAGTGTGCGTTACATTGCACACACAGACATTGACCATTATCTACATATGCTATGCAACACATTAACTGGACAGTCTACATTTCATTACATAGCACATGTGACATGTGCAAGTGTATGTGCCCATGCAATGTACTTGCGACCAATATATGGTATGTGTTGGTGACGTGGAGTGACATGTCCCTTTTGTGCATTTGCCCTCATGAGGACCCTTCAATTGTTGAGACACTGGGCACTGTACATGTTGGCCTATGCAGAGAGCTGGAGGACACGTTAGGTGCAGCAAAGCTACTCCACAACTCCATTAACGCCTACTCCAGGCACTGTCTGGCACCCATATGGCGGTGCCTACCACCTGGCCCCTGTGGTGTGGCACCGCCCATAACCCAGGCACGATCGCGGGTGACACCGCCAGATATGTATGTGACAATGGCGGTCACCATGCACCGCTACCCAAATCACGGTCACTCCAGGCACTGTCTGGCAGACATATGGCGGTGCCTACCGCCTGGCCCCTGTGGTGTGGCACCACCCATAACCCAGGCACGATCGTGGGTGACACCGCCAGATATGTATGTGACAATGGTGGTCACCATGCACCGCTACCCAAATCACGGTCACTCCAGGCACTGTCTGGCAGACATATGGCGGTGCCTACCGCCTGGCCCCTGTGGTGTGGCACCGCCCATAACCCAGGCACGATCGCGGGTGACACCGCCAGATATGTATGTGACAATGGCGGTCACCATGCACCGCTACCCAAATCACGGTCACTCCAGGCACTGTCTGGCAGACATATGGCGGTGCCTACCGCCTGGCCCCTGAGGTGTGTCACCGGCATGGACCATGCCCTTGCAGCCAATGGGAAGCAGCCTCGCGGTAGCCTGATGTGAGTTTGAAAATCGCGGTAGGCGTGCACCACCCCCGCAGAGGCGGTCACTGGAGGCATTCAAAAGATGCACCACCGCGGTAGCGCGCACATGCACCCTACGGTGTGTCACCGGCATGGACCATGCCCTTGCAGCCAATGGGAAGCAGCCTCGCGGTAGCCTGATGCGAGTTTGAAAATCGCGGTAGGCGTGCACCACCCCCGCGGAGGCGGTCACTGGAGGCATTCAAAAGATGCACCACCGCGGTAGCGCGTACATGACATGCACCCTACGGTGTGTCACCGGCATGGACCATGCCCTTGCAGCCAATGGGAAGCAGCCTCGCGGTAGCCTGATGCGAGTTTGAAAATCGCGGTAGGCGTGCACCGTCACCGCGGAGGCAGACATTGGATGTATTTGAATGAGGCAGACCTGGTACACCAATTGCAGCACCCTGGGACCACTGACACAGCCCCAGGGTCCTATATATGTGTGGGAGGGTGCACCACATTCCCACAGCTACCAGGGACTGCTGACTGACAACCCTCCACCTGCTGCTGCTGCCTCAAGGGACTGCTGGCTGCCACCCTGCACCTGTTGCTGCTGCCGCAAGGGACTGCTGGCTGCCACCCTCCACCTGCTGCCTCAAGGGACTGCTGGCTGCCACCCTCCACCTGCTGCTGCTGCCTCAAGGGACTGCTGGCTGCCACCCTGCACCTGCTGCTGCTGTCTCAAGGGACTGCTGGCTGCCACCCTCCACCTGCTGCTGCTGCCTCAAGGTACTGCTGGCTGCCACCCTCCACCTGCTGCCTCAAGGGACTGCTGGCTGCCACTCTCCACCTGCTGCTGCTGCCTCAAGGGACTTCTGGCTGCCACCCTCAACGTGCTGCTGCTGCCACATGTCCATTGTGATGTCGAGGACTCAGAAGATCCGTGTCAGTCCCTTCACCAGTGAGGCGCTTGGGGTCCTGGTAGACGGGGTGCTTGCACAGTACCCAAGGCTTTATGGCGGCCCTAATGTTGTGGTAAGTCTCCCAGAAATGAGTGAGAGTGCAGGGTGTGCACACGTGGGGTGGAGGTTCTTCGGTATGTGTCAGTGGTTGTGGGGCTCTGACATGCACTGCCTATCATGTTTACTACAGCGGGAAGGGCTTGGTGGGCTCTTTCACGTTACCCTGCATGCCTATCCTGAGTAGAGGGACATGTCCTGTAGTGTCAGCCATACAGTGCAGCTGCATTTTGGTGATGCAGGAGTCTGGCCAGTTATTGTTTGTGTGAATGGCTGTGTTGCTCCCAATTAACCCACTCAGTGTCAGTCCACCTGCCCTGCACAGTCCCAGCTGAATGCCACATGTCCACATCACTGCATGTACAGTGTGTTCCATGTGTGTTTGGGTCACGCCTCTTCATCTAAGTCCCATCTCTGCCATGTAGATTGCACAGGAGCAGGCGTGGGAGAAGGGTGTGTGTATGACAGTTGGTGTCACTCTATGTGAGTTCCAGGACACAGTGAGGCTTTCACAGGGCTAGGACACTTAGGAATGTGCAGTGTTGGACACAGTGAGTCCAACAACAAGACACATGTTTTGCTATCTTCTCTATGTGTAGTTGTAGGTAGCTGCAGACAGTAGCTGCAGCCAGACTACACGTTGCTTGCTGTGTTGGTATCCTGCATGTGAATGGGATGTGGAGGTACTGTGTCCACCATCGAACATGCATGCCTGTACGTCTGATTGACCAATGACATTGCACCATGTTCAGAGCAATTGTTGGCTATGTGACAGTTGTAGCTGGAGTTTTGGATGAGTCACTGTCGTGCTACTGCATTTTCGTTGTGTTGTCATTGTGCACTGTGTCACTGGAACCTCACCCCTCTTGTCTCCCATGCCTGCAGCTGAAGGTCCACCAGCGTAAAGCCGTGTGGAGGGCCATTGCCTCCAGAGTCCGGGATCTGGGTGTGTCAAACCGAAGGCGCACCCACTGTCATAAAAGGTGGGACGACATCTGCCGGCTGAGCAAGAACGTGGCCGAGATGACGATGGGGCTGCTCCCTCGGACTGGCAGGTTGGCTAGGCGCAGCATGACACCACTAATGGCCCGCATCCTGGCTGTCACACAACCTGAGCTGGACAGACGACTGAAGGAGCATCAGCAGCGAGCCAGGGGTGAGTATGTGTTGCAGATTGCCTTTGGCTGGGACTGGGTGCATGTGTCTACAGAGTGTGCAAATTGTCAGCTGTGTGACGTTGGTTGTGTGGTGCAATGTTTTGTGAGTGGCCTCTGTGCTGGGTGTATGTGCCATGCTTTTGCCCAAACGGTGCTTCATGAAGTGAGTTTTAGCACTGTGCATCTTTCTTACATTTGAAGTTGTGGCCTTCAGGTACCTTCTGCTGTGGGGTAGTGTGTGAATTCAGGTGGATGGGAATGCCAGTGTGCCAACTGTGAATGCGTTTCAATGAATGCGTGCAATTCCAGACCTCAGATGTCTGCCAGTCAGACATCTGAGGCCAATGTGCAACAGTAGATGTGCCCATGGACTCGATATGGTGGATGGCATGTGTGCAGGGTCATTGTGGGCTGGTATGTTGTAGTCTGTGTGGTCCCCTACTGCTCCACACATGTAGGTGATGTGCACCATGTCGTAGTGTTCATCCTTGCCAACATCCGGACAGTGTGTGTGCACAGGCCATTTTGGGGCTGTGTCTGATGTGAGCCAACTGCAGGATGGTGTGCTGTGTGAGTCACCTGGGGCACTTATGGCAGGCTGTGTGGCGGACAAGCACCGTTGTGTTGGAAATTTGGGTGGCAAGATATATGTGTGCACAGGATGGCATGCAATGTGCTGCACACCTCTTTCTAGGATGCAGATGTATTGGCACGTGTTAGTTCTGTTGATGCCACTCATCTCACAGTACTTCTCTCTCCTATGCAGCAGCTCCCGTATGTGCAGAGGGAGAGGGGAAGGACACCAGTGGTGAGGCTTCCAGTGCAACAGCCGCACCGGAGCAGACTGACACAGATGTGACCAGCGCCGAGGAGGGGGACAGGAGTCTGCTAGAGGATTCACAGCGGGAGACACAAAGCTCTACCTCATCTGATGCCAGTGGTGACACATCCATGTTGGGGGGTACAGGGAACGGGGACTCGGCCTCCTCTTCCGCCACACAGCGTCCAGTGCCCAGCCTCCCTTCAACCTCCACTGGTGCTGCCCGTGTCCGCACGAGTAGGAAGGGAAGAGTCACCTTCACCCCAGGCACAGCTGCCCCAGCCCATGTCAGCCCTGCTGCCCTCAGTGCAGAAGCAGTCGAGCTATTGCGCCAGCTGTGTGTGGAGCAGACAGCACTTCTCAATGCCTTCCAAGAGCATGATAAAAAGTAGGGGCAGGTTATAGCTTTCATGGAGGGCTTACATTCCGACGTAGGTGGGCTACACCGGACTGTGCAGTCCTTGTCATCAACTGTGACAGCAGCCCTGCAACAGGCACATAGTCAGGGAGCGGCTCCCAGCACTCGGTCTGGCCCCATGTCACTGTGCACCTCTGACGACAGTGACAATGCTCAACGGACCCCAAAGTCCCGATACAGAACCCGCAGCACACAGGAGCAGCAGCAGCCCAAGCGTACTAGGGCACAGACACCATCCCCACATAAGAGTAAGGCCACCCCAGAGCGCAGAGAGAAAAGCCCATCAGGCGACAGCAAGGGCCACAAAGCAAAGAAAAAAGCATCAGGGTCACAGGCCTCACCTTCCTCCCCTGCCAAAGACTCCCCTGTCCCAAAGACGTCTCGCAGAGGCAAAAGACAGTTTCCACACCCACTGAGAAGGTGTTGCCTGCAAACATTACACAGGATGAGGGCCCCATGGATAATCCATCCTTGACCTCCACTCCCATCCCAAGCCCTGTGAAGCCAGCACGGGAGGACACTGTAGGGGGCAAAGCTGGTGGACAGAGGGAGGCAGGGCGGCGGCAAACACCAGGCAAGTGCACAGCGGGATCCAGCATGTCCCCAGAGGGAGGGTCACCATCCACACCAGAATCAGCTTTGGTGTTGGGGTCACCTGTTGTGTCTGCCCCAGTTCCCCTCGATCCACAGACAGGGAAGCCATTCAGGATCCCCAAGAAGTGGAGAGGCACCCCTCCACAATCTCCGGCACACACTGTGTCTCACCAGGGCATGAGTCCACCTCCCCGGGCCACCACCCCACCTGGTCAAAGCAGCCCCCCAGCTACCACATGCACAGTTGGCTCTTCCACAGTTGTTACTCCCACTGCCCAGGGCAGTCCTCCAACTGACCCCAACACACAGTCAGCTCCAAGTCCAACAGACAGCCCCATCTGAGTGGTGGTCACCCTCACACACCTGTCTGTCCACAGGGGTGCGAGTGATGCCCATTGTCAGGCCCATTACTCTGTTGCTGGGCATGGCATGGTAGAGTTTCATACATTCCCTGTGTAGCTTCTGATGTCACTACTCTGCACATTGTACTTGCCTTGTGTTTCACTGCTGTTTGCCCCTTGCCTGTGCAGCTTCTCATGGACTCACTCTGCACTTTGTCCTGCCCACTGGCCTTGCTGTTCACTGCTGTTTGCCCCTTGCCTGTGCAGCTTCTGATGTAACTACTCTGCACATTGTACTTGCCTTGTGTTTCACTGCTGTTTGCCCCTTGCCTGTGCAGCTTCTCATGGACTCACTCTGCACTTTGTCCTGCCCACTGGCCTTGCTGTTCACTGCTGTTTGCCCCTTGCCTGTGCAGGATCTCATGTACCTCACCTGCACTGTATCCTGGCCACTGGCCTTGCTGTTCACTGCTGTTTGCCCCTTGCCTGTGCAGCTTCTCATGGACTCACTCTGCACTTTGTCCTGCCCACTGGCCTTGTCGTTCACTGCTGTGTGCCCCCTGCCTGTGCAGCTTCTCATGGACTCACTCTGCACATTGGACTGGCCACTGGCCTTGCTGTTCACTGCTGTTTGCCCCTTGCCTGTGCAGCATCTAATGTACCTCACCTGCACATTGGACTGGCCACTGGCCTTGTTGTTCACTGCTGTTTGCCCCTTGCCTGTGCAGCTTCTCATGTACCTCACCTGCACATTGGACTGGCCACTGACCTTGCTGTTCACTGCTGTGTGCCCCCTGCCTGTGCATCTTCTCATGGACTTAATCTGCACATTGGACTGGCCACTGGCCTTGCTGTTCACTGCTGTTTGACCCCTGCCTGTGCATCTTCTCATGGACTTAATCTGCACATTGGACTGGCCACTGGCCTTGCTGTTCACTGCTGTTTGCCCCTTGCCTGTGCAGCTTCTCATGTACCTCACCTGCACTGTGTCCTGGCCACTGGCCTTGCTGTTTACTGCTGTTTGCCCCTTGCCTGTGCAGCTTCTCATGTAACTACTCTGCACATTGTACTTGCCTTGTGTTTCACTGCTGTTTGCCCCTGCCTGTGCAGCTTTTCATGTAAATACTGTGCATATTGAAATGCCCACTGGCTTTGCTGTTGCCCAAATTTGTTGTCTCTATGTACAAATTGTGAATAAACACAGTTGGTCCTGCAGTGAGTTGTGTCAGTGTCCTTCCTGAATAAAGTTGTTTCTGTGTGTGCATGGTTTACTGTGTCACAGGCTCAGTATGCCACTTCAACATTGCCGATGGGTTGTGTCACATTTCATTTTTTTTGCAGGGGTGGGAGGCACTTCATTTCTACATGACTGTGATACTTATGGGTGCAGTGCAGGTGGTTGGCAATGAAATCTTGTAGTCATCTTCCTTCTTGGCTCATGTTATCTATGGTGGACACATGTCAGGTTTGTGGGCAATGGCAGCACAGGGTGGGAGTTTGGGCACAGGCTTACAGGCAGGCAGGCCAGGGTAATGGGGTCTGTGTGAGCTTCCTTTCTGTGTGCCAATCAGTGTCGGTGTATGGACATCTTGTGGTGATGAGTTATCCAGGTCCCATGGCTTACTTCCAATGTGTGCACTTGAGTGGTGGAGAAGTGTATGGTGTGAAGGGGGTGACTTGGTTGTGACGGTGGATGTGTGTGCACCTGCATTGTCAACTACTGCCATGTGTGACCCTGGAGTGGTGTGCCTGTATGTGTACTTGTTGAGCCCTGTGGTTGTCTTTTGTGCACATGGCAGTATTGAGTGTTGCTGTTGTGGGAGGAGGTATGTGTGACATATCCTACTTGTGCTTGGCTGTCATGTAGTGTGTCAATGTGTGTTGTGCAGCAGACATTGCCTTGTCCAGTATTTGGATGCCTATGTGTGGCTGGTCAGTGTTTGAGTTCAGGGCCTTCCTTACATCCCTGTGCCTATACATGGGTGTCCTTGCTGTCTCCAGGAGTTGTTGCATTGGGGTGACCGTGGTTTGTGTAGAATGACTGTGTCAGCCATGTGTGCTGTGATGGGCTGTGTGTGTTCTCACATGTGTCTTGTCTTGCATGTGCATCACACATGCTTGATGGTTGTGTCACTGCCCTTCCATTTGTGGGCACCTCACTTTGGCTTTCCTATATGTTGTCCTCCATTACTGCTGGCATGTGGTGTGTGTATGTAGCTGTGAGTCAGGGTGGTGTGTGTGTGTGTGACTTGTCAGGTAGTGTGTGCAGTGGAGTGTTTGGTCCTCATCTGTGTGTGTGTACATTTTGTGCCTGGCCTCAGTGTTCTTGGCTTGTGTGTGATGTTGTTGTGGTGTGTGTGCTGGCTGGGGCCTGGGCTTCTGTGCTATGTGTTCCTTTGCAAAGGGTCCTGCTGTGGTTGTATATGCAGTTGTTGGGACGTGGGGCATGGTGTGGCTGTAGTTGTGTGTTTGTTGTGCAGGAGTGGCACTTGGGAGGCACATGTTGTGTCCCTTCAGGGAGGTAGCTGGTGTGTTGTGGATGGAGTTGTGGCTCTGTGCTATTTGTACGGTGCCCTTGGCATGCGCTGGCCCTGTGCTCTGCGTTGTGTGCATGGTTTCATGACCGCGGCGGTGACGTAACCGGGACATTTGTTCATGAATGCGGTACATGGGTGGGCAGTATGTGGTGAGATGTTTTTGTCACAGGTGGGACATGTGTGTGTGCAGTGATGGCTGTGTGCCTGTCCCCACAGGGGTGTGCGGTGTTCCCATGCCAAGTTTTTTCCACCCTGGAGCTGTGTATTGTGTTACTTGCACTGTTGTGTCTGTACGTACCTGCGGAGGCGTCCGCAGCGGTGGATAACTTGCAGGTGGTGTATCATGTACAGCACCGGGAAGGCGTGGAGGGCAGGATCCATCGCGGTGTGTCCCGGGTGTTTCTTTTCTGTCTCCGCTGTGATGTCTCCGCCGTCATTCGCTGTGCGGTTTCTCCGTCGTGGTGCGCTGCCCTGTTTCCGGCATCGTGATATCTTCGGCGTACGGGACGTCATTCCGCACGGCGGTGTGTGGTGATTGGCTCACTCCGCCGCGGTGGCGGGCGCACTTTGATGGCGGTCGGCGTCGCACCGCAGCGGGCGGGAAATGTGCAATGTGTGGCCATCCTAATATGGCGGGCGTGGAGACCGCTGGCGGCGTGCGGTAAATGGGTGTTACCGCCACCGCCGGCACCGCGGTCGTCTCTCCGCCCGCCATCCTAATAGGCCCCTAACTTGTTACTTGACTTGCTGGTGTGTAGTACATTTGTTGTATGTATTTAAAATATCTTATACGTAGATTACAATAAGACATTAGTGTCTCTGTCTGCACATAGCAGTACTCCCATTTCTCCTATGTAAGTTGAGGTTGCAGCCTTTCAATCCAGCACTCAAGGGCTCAGTTCGGAATGCTTGTTTTTTTTCTTCTAGTGCCATCGTGTACAATTTGGTAACTAATTTACACCTCGTGGGTCTTGCTAGAAGCGTTTGAAATGTGTTTGATGTGGGTGGCTTCTCTGGGAATGTAGGATACAGTTCCCTTATAGCCGCTTGGAGTCTTTGATATATGAATGTAAATAATGGCGTTTTGTTCTGTGTGTACTGCATATTATCAGCTGTAAGAATCTTCCTTCAGGAAACATATCATTCATCCTCTCTATACCCGCCTGTTGTAGGATAATGAGCGTTCCCCGCTCGTGCGTGACTGACAGGGTCGGGTGATATCCAATACGGAGTAATGAAACATATAGCTGGAGTTTATTAGCTCTCATCCCCAGGGCTTGCCAGGAGGAGGTAGTGCAATGTACAGTATTAATTTCTGTACACTGTATCCCCCTTTTGTGGTGTAGTAGCACATTCTG
Source organism: Calotriton arnoldi (assembly GCA_963921515.1). Lineage (NCBI taxonomy): Eukaryota > Metazoa > Chordata > Amphibia > Caudata > Salamandridae > Calotriton > Calotriton arnoldi. The sequence continues at coordinate 257,808 of CAWUFW010007696.1, read as the reverse complement.
CAGTGGTGCAGAGTGTGCATCCGAGTCCTCCACTGCTAAGTGTGGCATGTACGCATGCAGGTTATGCCAATCAGCGCAAAGTGTGCATGTGTGCATAGGCAGAATAGATATAGATCTGGTATGCCAAAGCCTCCGCATTTATAAGAAATTGTAAGTGCATCCCACTTTACCCAAGGGTGTTTACCTGCCCAGATGAGCCTTAGCGTATATTTGCAAAAAGTGAGATGGGCAAGACAATAGGTATATTTATGAACAGGTAGAGAAAACCCGGCAGTATTATCATTTTTATTAGATCTATCCTGTCTGCAAGAGACAGCTGCATTTTTATCCATCTTTTGACTTGTTTTTCCAGATTAGTGAGTGCTCTGCCATAGTTTTCCCTTATTACCAGGTCTGGGTCTCTGTGAATCCACACTCCCAAATACTTCACTGGTTGTGTGGACTATTTAATGGGATATTCAAGCACGTATGGTGAGGTGCATTCCGTCAGAGGGATAATCGTCGATTTGTTCCAGTTTATGCTAAGCCCTGAAAACTGCTCAAAGTGAATATATTCGCGGAGAATTGGCATGAGATATGTTTCCTGCTCCCTGACAAAGAGAACCATGTCATCCGCATACAGGGAAATATTAATTGGCCCTATCTGAATCACAACACCGATGCCCCGTGTCGCTGCCGTATAATGCATGCCAGGGTGTTTAGACAAAATTTTGAGTTGCAAATATCGACAGACAAGAGTATCAGGTTTAAAATATTGTGATATGGAAATATCAATGTCAAGAATATCGATGTCAAGAATATCGATTTGAAAGTAAGCAATATTTATTTTTAAAATATAGTAGTCATAAATATCATTTGCGAAAATGTAGGGGCAGCGAGACCACCACCGACAGCCCGTCAGTGGCGGTCTCACCGACATCGGAGACAGGTTTCAATATTATACTTGCGGGTGGTGTGATGGCGGCCACGCATGTGTGTGATGGCTGCCACGCATCCGATGGGCTCCTTGAGCCTGCTGGTGCGGCAGAGGGCCTCGCAATCCCTGCAATGGTGGCAGTGCCTACCAGGCACCGCCATAGGGATCACAATGTCCCTCCCGCCAACCGTTTCATGGTGGTTCACCCGCCATGGAAAGGCTGGCGGAAAGGGACATTGGGGGCCTGTAGTGGGCTCCCCTTTCCCCTGGCCCTTGATTTGGGGTATTGGGGGCACCATAGGTGCCCCTCTATATATCCCTGCACCATGTGGCAGGCACCACATGGTGTCTACCACATAGTGCAGGGATATGTTCCCTGTCTATTTCTTGTACTGCGGCGTGTGCTGCAGCACCCGCCTGAATACCGGAGAGAGGCAGTGCGACGGCCTTGGAGTAATGAGGTAATGAGGTTACTGGGACCGCCGACAGCATGTCGGGCGGTCCCGTTGTCTGATAGTGGGCGGCCAGACAAGGCACACTAGTAAAGTATTACTGGAGGACGAGGGAAGCAGAAGACAACACCCTTGCCCACCACTGCTAGGTAGAGATGGAAAATCAAGTAAGGCTAGCCAATTAAACCACAACAGTCCTGAAGGAATCTTTGTCGGCATTACAGCTAGAGGAGGCTTGGTTCACCCCTGCAACGTATCCCGGATTCAAAAGTGTGGTGAATAACGCTATCAAGCGGATCTCTTTGTTAACAGACAAAATTACCTTTGCAAAAAAACATCATGCTTCGGCTGTGGTACAGGCCTACCAGAGGCTGAAGCCGCAACCGTACCTGACTGAACATTTCTCCCCCCTTGAAAAAGCACTATCTGACGTTGCTACGAATGGGGTCATTTCCCTCAAAGGATCTGACCCCGAAATGGAAACACACATGGCCATCCAAGGAATGCCACCTCTGCGGTCAAGGGGACGAGTCTTTATTACACTTACTGTGTACCTGCCCTTTTTTACTGGAAACTCGAAAAACCATCCTTCGTGAGGCTCTAAGGAAGGAACAAATAAGAACATGCAGAGCAGCAGTCATTAGGTGTCTCGGAGGGTCGTCGATTCCCCTGTCTTGTAGAGCCATACAATTTTGGAAAATCGCGGCAAAAGAACTGGAAAAATGTGACTCAATCCAAGTAGCCAAATAATAATTTGTTGGCACATACTCTTTACATGTACTGTTACACCTGTCAATATTTTAATCCAATTAATTGTCCACTCTTCGCAGTCACGACCTCGAGGCCTTTTAACAATATGTTTTTAAAATGTACACTTAAAGTATTGTGTTTTATGATGGTTCTCCATCCTTTTATGATTTTCTAACGAATCAAATAAAAGTATTTATGTTTAAAATATTGTTTTTTAATTAGTGTTATGTATTTAGTATTTAATTTAAATTTATGTGATGTAATTTTGTGTTGTTTAATATATGTGTTAAATTTTTTGTAGTTATTACATTTATTTAAATATTTTAGTTCCGTAGCAGGTTGTGGGTTTATAGGGGAATAGGGTGGGAAGTAATTTAATTATAATAAATTAATGATTATTTTGTATTTAATAACATTTATTTAATTGATATTTAATTGTGTTAATTGTGCTACATTTTGTTTGGGGTTTATAGGGGTAAAGGGTGAGAAGTAATATATTTGTAAATAATTAACAATTAGGGGTCGATTACGATGCCGTCCGGAAAGGCTCCGAACTGGATTCGGCGAATCTGATTTGGAACCTTTGTTTCCGACCGAATCGGACACCTTCTTGGGTGACCAATTATGATGCTGGGAAACCGTTCGGGCTGTCCGAATTGTTTCCGAATGGCATTCGGGAAGCCCGAGTCGTTCGGAGCCGATTCGTACAGCTCTAAGGACATGGTTTCCGAACAAGGGATTACGATGACTGAATTGGACAGCCGTTCTGATTCAGTCAGCCCAACACGAAACGGCTGTCGGAATCCGGCCCATAGCATGCCCCTCTTCACCCGTAGGCCTCTGGGTGGGGCCCGTGGGGGTACCCAAGGGACCCCTATTACACACCATGCACAGTGTGGCAGGCACCATGGGGTGCACGTCACAGGGTGCATGGTTTTCCCCAACCACCCCTTTTTTCAATCGGAGCCTGTGTTCTAGTTAGGAACACAGGCTCCCATTGAAGTCGATGTGAGTCCGACCGAATGAAGTTGGGAAGCATCATAATCGGTCGGTCGGACTTGCAGAACCTGAGTCGGTTGCAAACATCCTGAAACCGTTTTGGTTGAAATAGTTTCCAACAAACAACATCATAATTGCCCCCTTAGTTGTTAATTAATATTAATTAATTAATTGATAATTAATTATGTTAAATGTGTAATTTCTTTAGGTGTGGGTTGTGGGGTTATCGGGGTAAAGTGTGGGAAGTAATTTATGTTTAATTAATAATTAGTTGATAATTAATAATTAATTAATTAATTATGTTAATTGTGCAATTTTTTAGGTGAGGTTTGTGGGGTTATAGGGGTAAAGGGTGGGAAGTAATTTATTTTTAGCTACTTAATAATTAGTTGATAATTAATATAAATTAATTAATTGATAATTAATTATGTTTATTGCTTATTTACATATTTGGGGGGTTTATAGTGATGAAGCATGGGGAGTAAACTATTTTTCATTACTTTATAATTAGTTGTTAAATCCTATTAGTTATTTATTTGAAAATTAATTTTAAGTGTGTAATTATTTTTTCTAAATTTAATTTTAGGTGCAGATTGTGGGGATTATAGGGTTAAAGCGTGGGAAGTTAAATGAAGTTTAATGATTATAATTTGGTGTCTAATTAATAGAATTTGTTTAATTGATAACTAGTTATGTTAATTGTGCAAATACATTTTTGTTTAGATTTTAGATGTGGGTTGTGGGTTTTGTAGGGTTATGGGGTGGAAAGTAAATTAATTTTAAGCAATTAATAATTATTTTTTTAATTAATATTAATTATTATTTCAATAATTAATTATGTTATTTGTGTAAAGAATTTTTTGTTACATGTTATGAGTGTGTTGTGTGCTTTCTGGGGATTTATTGTAGGAAGTATATTAATTATAATTAATTAATAATTAAAATTTATTTAATGAAAATAAGTTTGCTGATGAATATTTATATTAATAGTGTAAAGAACTTTTTAGGTGCAGGTTGTGAGTTTTGTGGTGTTATAGGGTGGGCAGTAACTAAACTAAATGTCTGTAATAATTAATGTTTTGTTAATTAATAATTTCTAAATAAAAATATTTCTTAGTATGAAAGTTATTTTTGTATTTTATTTATAATAATATTTTTAGGTATTTGTGATATGTAATTAAGATGGTAATATGTATTAAAAAATGATTTAATATTAAATATATTTTTATTTCAACATATTTATATATTTTTATTAACTTTGTTTTTAAAATAATTTTATTTTTTTGAAGATATTTTGTTTGTTTTTAACGAAGAACAGACTGAAGTGGGAATAGTAGATTGTACCGCTCCACTGTCCAACACTTTCCTTACTGTTGCACTTATTGGAGTGGGCATAGTAAATTTTACCCCTCCGCAATCCAACAATTTCCCTACTGTTGTACTGACTGGAGTGGGAATAGTAAATTTTACCCCTCCGCTATCCAACATTTACTCTACTTTTACACTTATTGGGGTCGGAATAGTAAATTTAGCCCTTCTGCAATCTAACACTTTCCCTACTGTTGTAGTGATTGGAGTGGGAATAGTAAATGTATCCCTTCGCACTCCAACAGTTTTGCTACTGTAAATATTACTTATCCGCAATCCAACGCTTATACTACTGCTGCATTTTTTGGAGGGAGATTTGTAATTTTGAACCAGTTTTATTATTTTTACATTGTGTGACGGGGAAGTAGTACATTTTTTATATATTAATTTTAATAGTTTGCGTAGTTTGGTATAAATGTAGTGGGAACAGTAGATGTACTAAATTTTATATTTTATCATTTATTTTATGCTGTTATAGTTTATATTATTATGTGTTTGTTTATTTAAAATTATCATATTTTTAATTATTAATATTTTCAATGTGTAAAATCATTTATGCTACATTTAAAGAATTTTAAGTTGTTTAATTTTGTATTTACTATAACAGTTTGTTTTTTAAAGATTATATAATAATGGTATATGTATATATATATTTTATTTTGATTAATATTTTTAATTATATAAATTAAAATTAATAATTTCATAACTTTGTAATTAGATATATGTAAATATATTTTAATTATTATATATGTGTGTTTAACTTTTTTAATTAGGTTTATTTGTTATATTTGTTAAGAGATATATGAAATATTTTGTACTTTTTAAAAATTAATTTGACTATTTAATATATTTAATATGTATTATTTTATTTTATATATATTTAAAAATCAATATTTTATACAACTATATTAAATACATCGATATTTCTTTTGTACTTACCATTATATTATATGTGTTTGCAAGATATTTCTCCCCGAGCATGCAAACAGCGTTCACGAACAGGAAAAAGCATCGCCAACAGGCGGAACAAGCAATTCTGCGTGTTTGCGGAACTTTTGCGTGCTCGCAGAGATTTTTTACCGTTTCGTGGAGCTTTGCGGAGCTTTGCGGAGCGAGACTACGCAAATTCCGCCCACCCCTAAATATATATATATATATATATATAAACACCAGCTCTAGTTTCCTTCCAGTTCCTGGATACCGACACAAGGACTCGGGTTTCAATTTTTTAAAAGACTCTCGCTTTTATTTTCTCTGGTAACGCATTTCGCCTGTCTCCGCAGGCTTGCTCACACATATATATATATATATATATATATATATATATATATATATATATATATATATAAATCTGCCACCAAATGCTACATATCCCGTCGAACACTTTTCAGGGCACATGCTCTTTTCGTGAGAGTGGCATCTTGTGCACAATATTCACCACCAAATATCCAACAAAGGACAGAAGAGCACTCCTCGGGTTTCAGACACCATTTATTGCATCCAACAGACGCGTTTCGGCAATTAGTGCCTTTCTCAATGTTGATTCAATAAAGGTTTAGTCAATTTCACATCCATTTCCTTTAGGCTCAGTGCTTCGCTCTTATTGGATGATTCATCTGAGGCATTGACGAAGGACTGCAGTATTGCCATGAATCGGATGCTCTCACTGGCGCCATCTCAGTGTCTATTAACCACTATATTACAACATAGCAATATTGCACGAACCCATGCGCATTCGTCATTAATTGTTATAGTAACACTATTTATCCCTCAGTGGGAGCAAATCGCATGTTATTCTGGCTCTTTAGTTGCATTTTGCAGTTATAGACAATTGTTTCCAGTTGGATTTGACACTTTAATTTCCAAGTCTGTGTCCCTCGCCCGGCCACACATCCCTCGTAGTTGTAGCACATACCTGAAACAAAAGATTTGAGTAATCGATAGTTGTACGTTTTGTAATGTTCCAGTTTTGCATCTGCAAGGATTTTGCTACACGAGGAATATGGTGGTTCTGACGGTCTCTCCTAATCTGACCTATATATATAGGCAGTCAACAGCAGCATTCTACCATTCTACCACTGGCTTACTATACTGTATGTAATTCGTGGTTGTGCCCACGGCATATGGGTCCAATTCATATCAAAATTCAAGCCCTAGCACATGGAGGTAATTATTAACATACTGTGGAATCCACTGCACATTTTTTATTAAATGAGGGAGTGTCTATCTTCACTGACTTGGCACCCCTTTAAAGTACTTCAGTATTTAATAAGGACAATTTGAGAGACAGTGTTTTTTGAACAAGTTGATGTGAACATTCGTCATTAAAATACACTTTTGATGTTATTTTTTTTTTAAAAATTTAAGAGGAAAAATCCCATGGAACCTATCTAGAAGTTGGACCTGCTCACATTGCTTGCTTGCTGGAATTCAGAGCAAATATTACAGCACTTTCTAAAGCAACTTTTTGACTTTGTTAAACCTGTGTGTGTGAGACAGGCTTTCATTCTTTTTTTTATTTAATTTTTTTAATAGCGCTGTGTGTCTCAGTGTAGGGTGTAAATTAATTCATAGGAAATGTTACATAAGACAATGAGGGTTACTGTAGCATATCTTCCATATTAGTTGGCAATATATGTTAGGAGTTCTTGGCCTGGTGAAACACAGACAAGATTTGGAACATAATACAGTGTTTGTGGTTGTCTGCACTAATGCGACTTTATCAAAATAAAGAAAGATTGATTTAAAATGCAAGGTTTCTTTGCTTTGCAGTTTGCAATGCAGCTCCTTGAATCTGGTTCATAGCTCACTGTGCTTCAATGGAAGGATTATAACTAGGGCCACTGGAATTATGTGATTTTGTGGTCACACCGTTTTCTGCATAATTATGGATTTGCCACATTTGCTACTTAATACTTCATCTAATGCAAAATGCACAGATTTTAAGGAAAAAAATTGTTTCTAGTTCTGTCGGTTTAAAAGTTAGTAAAAACGTGGTGACACGCGTTCCTGCGCATTGGAAGGCCCTTCTCAAATGCTGACTGGTCATACTTCAGTTGTCTATTGTTGTATTTGATTGTTAAACTGATTTGCACAGACTGGGTTACACTGTTTTAAAGTGACAAAATAATGAAACAATACCATCACAAAAGTTGCATAATTTATCTTTACTTGCCCCAAATTTTAGTCAACCCTTTTGCATAACTTGGTCCTTGCTGCTGCATAATTCCTATGGCTCTCATTATAACTTATGAGCTGCAGGTAACCAAAGGACCTCTAAGCAGTAACCCACTGACCTTTCTACATAAAATACAAATCTGTGATCTGCAAGCTACACATTGTGCTTTGCAGCAGACAATAAACCCTCCCTGCTTTTGATGAGTTAAAACTGACAAGACATAACACAGATCTCTCCAGCAAGTACAAGGGTCAGAATAAACTGGGCATTTCCTGGGTAAATTGGTTAATGAAATTTGGACCGGCCAGGTTGAGGTGAAACTGGCCATATCACCTCACCTGGCCTTCCAGTGAGGACTTTCAGCCTTTTTGCACTCCCCCAACCCCTCCTACTATGACCTAAATGTGCAGTCCTGGAGGAGGAGGGGTCAAATGAAATGTGAATGCTATTGCTTCACTTCTGGGCCGGAATGGCCCCATGGGGCCCGAAGTGAGAACTGACAATTATGTGAGAATGGCCCAATGGCCACAACACCTGGTGTTTTCACACTCCTCCCTCTAGCGCTCACCATGGCCTCAGTGTGGCAGCTGGGGAGGAGAGTTGGTGAAGAACACTAATTATGGACTCAGGTCCATCCCTTTGAGTGAAGATAGCCTCCCAACGACGAAGCTGCGAGCCCCCATATACTTGCCCCTACTTCAAAGCATAGCTCTCTATGCCTCTAGCCTGCCTATCCATTCTGGCACCATATGGCAAGGACATGGGCATGTGGGCATGGCGGTGGCTGGGAAGGACAATAGGACACACTGTGGGCAGTTGACAGAAACCCAAAGAAAAAAGAGGCCCTTGCTGGGACTTAGGCACCAGCCCATCAGCCCATGGCTGATTGGCAGCATTGCCAATCTGACCCTGGCTATTCACGAAAATGCCTTGCACTCTTGAGTAACTTTCACTTTTGAGTATCAGTTTGGGCTTTCGAATGTTACTTTGGGCTAATCAAAAAATCTGAGACAAAAGTAATCAAAAGAGTAAACTTCTAAGTCTCCACCCCTTGAAAAAAGGGAGTGGAGCCAAATTTAAGAGTGTAAGGGGCTCATTACGATGGCGGGCGGAAGCACAACCGCCGTGCTGGCGGATGCAAAAACCACCAGTTACCGCCGGCACGCAGCAGTCCACACGCCCGCCCAATTACGATGCGAAAAGCAGGCCAAACACCGCCGGCAAGCCAGCAACACCGTCCGCCATCAAAGTGCGCCCGTTCACGTAGCGGCGCAGCACAACTGACACACACCGTCCGACGAAACACGTCCCGCCCGGCGCATAAATTACGATGCCGCAAACAAACGGCTCCCACGGCCAAGAGACACCGCACGTGAAAGAGAGGCGGTAACACGGACGCAGAGCACGGACAACGAAGAAGCGGCACCCCGGGCATGAATCCAGCACTGCAGGCCCTTCCCATGCTTCTGCTGATGCACCACCAAGGACGCAACGTACCGCGGAGACGCAGGTAGGCACACACACAACAAGTGCACGCAAACAGCGCACACAGTGCAAGGGCGGAAAAAGCGGACAACCCCCACCAGCGCGTGTACACTACACATCCACCATTGCATCCACATATGACACACAGGCCAAATCCTAACATCGCGGAACACATGTGTACACACCACCTGGGACTAGGAACCAACCACCCCGTCACGGCCACAAAGCGCCGATGGCGCCGCCACACATGCGCACAACGCAGAGGCCAACCGCAGCGCCATGCATGCGTCGCACACAGACACAGGGACACAACCAAGCAGCACACACATCAGCCCCACCCCGAACGCACATGACACGTGACAGGCCTGCCACAGACATGTCCCCAACGCCCAATTCACGGACAACACCCAACGCCACACAACCGACGCACACATGTCAGTGAAGTCACGCAACAGCAGGACACACCCCAGTGTAACAAACATGGCGAAGCACACAGCGGCGGCAACACCAACTAGGAGAAGCAGGGCCCCTTCGGGAAGAGGAACGCCAGTACCACACTGAAAAACCCATACCACCCTGCACATATGAACAAGACACATGAAACGGAACACCAAAGAGCCCGGGGACCGACAACAGGTGGCCCAAGAATAACATCCACACACAAGGCCCAACGCAGAGCGGAAAGGCAGCCTGCCGCCCACACAAGGGAGAGCAGACAGCACTGAATGACCTTCCATTCCAACTCCGAAACCACAGCCCTACGACAGAAGCCGGTGAATACAGCCATTGTCCAAGAATAGACCAACACAGGCATGCCGAGGAGACCGACCACAGGGCAGATAGCGCATATCACAGAAGCACACAACGGACGGGGAAGAAAGAAGAAAACACTCCCCCATGTCGGCCACATGCAAGTTAATTGGAAGGAGTCACACAGCACTGACCTTGAACTGTCTGAGAAGCATGTGGGAAGAGGGCCCGTGTCCTCCAAACAAGCCAACAGAACACAAGTCCTGTCTCCCTACGACTACACAGAGCTCACAGCAACCCCGGAGCGTGCACATTGCAGACTGCACACACAGCCGGAGCACGCCACCTCAACGAACCGCTGCGAAATGGCAACCGCAACACACCTACCCAACTACGCCGAACAGCTCAAGCTGTACAAAACCAACACGATACATACATTGGGATGCAATCTCCTGTCCCTGCTGAACGTAAGTTACCGACTGACTTACCGCATCACATTGTTCAGCTGCGTCATGCCCGTCTTCTACTGTCGGAGGTGTCCCTACCAGCATCCCGTCGAGATATGCCTCTCCAACCCGGCATGTCTGAAGGCGGACCTGCTACCACTACTCCTCCCTCTGGACGCACACGACAGGGCCTGCTCTGCCTATGGGGGCATGGCGTATGTGGCCAACATCGCACGCGCACTGAAATGGGACCACTGTGCCTCCACACGACGGATCATCGAGAACAGCTACATCGAATGTCACCCAGCATGCCCCATCATGGTCCTCCAAGGGACAACTTACGAACAACACCTTGACAGCCACCATCCGCTTCATTGGCTGGCAAACATGTACACCACCAATGACATGGAAGCCCTGCTGGACGGCATCGCATACCTGACAACCTGTAAATACGTCGGACCACAACGCAGGTTCCCCGAGTGACCCATGAAGTCCAACCCCGCACCCATGCTCAGCTTCCGCACGGACTGGCCAGTCACCACCACAACAGCCATACCAAACGACCGGCAACTGTAACCACACCATCAACGACATCGCCATGACATCGGATATGACCGGGACATGCACACTGTTCCCCATCACATCCAGGAACACCGCATGCATCGTGGGAGGCAGTGGCATGGGCTCTGTGTATCGCACCCACATGGACGGAACTGCACGAACAACCAGGACACGACATGGATCCAGCGCCCATGGACACACACACCGCTCAGTGGACATGAATAGGTCGCCTGGAGTCTGTGGGTGCTGCACCCCTCCCACCCCCGCCCCGGGAATCCCATACCAGGACCTTTGCATGGACGACAAGTGCATACAACAACAACACGACCCCAGTGACTGTGACATGTCCAGTAACCACCACAGTGCAACAACAAGTGGCACGCCGCTGCATGCACGCAAGCACATGCCCTGATGTCATCTCACATGCACGCGTGCATGAGGAACAACCGCAGCAAACCTGTCACATGGAACTGAGATGGACTGTGCCCATGATGCCGAGCGGTCTGGTAGGCTACATGTATACCGTCTGTGTCAAAGTCCGCAGCTCCGCAGCTATACGTAAATGTACATTAGCACAGCCTTGGCCAAGCAGATGTTACCCCACACCCTATCCCATTTGTGATCATGCTCAGTATATCCTCAACATGTATTCCGCTGCCAGTAGTGTCCACTATACTGCATCACAGAGGACAGAAGACTCAATATAATGTTTGAAACCAAAACTGTCTCCGCTGACTCATTTCACAAGTACGAATGAGAGAGGATGAGAGTATGTGAAGTACACGGCAGTCGTGACATGACCATGTAGTCCACTGGTATTGGATGTCAACGCAAATGAGTAGCACTACTGTGGAAGACACACATGTGTCGTGTGAAGTCGTATGGACGCAGTGCTCAGGTGGGTGGGTGCGACGGGTAGATGCGCACATGCCAAGTTGGAGCACGCCGTGTTGGGAGGGCTCATGAACAGTACACCACCGCTTCCCTGGGCATTGTGAGAGGACACCTGTCGGGGGGAGTGAACACGTGTGTGCACAGCAGCCGGGCACACATACAAAGCGGTACCAGGCGCACCTCAGCCCACCCTCTGTGGACAAGCTGGATCCTGTTGTGTGCCCGCCATGCCCCTTGACAAGGCACACACAGCCCCAGTCGACCAGGTGTAACCCCAACATAGTCAATCCGCACAGGCGATACAGGGCACGGGATGGCAGTGGAGCATGGTGTGTGAGAGGTCTCCTTGCGCTCCTCCTGGTCATATCACGCAGGCAATAGAACCTCAACGTCTAGCATGGCACAAGTCACATGGAAGTGTAGGGGGACGCACCACAGCACGAGCAGCACTGACGTCACGGGAGGTGGCTCGCACCATCCCATCCATTGCCCATCATACCAACCACGCACACATGCCATTGCGACTAAGTGCAAGCGCGTGCGCCACCACCCCCGAGCCCTCCCCAGAGAGGCCAAAGAGTGAATGTGTGGGCCATCAGCCACAGACGGATGCGGCATGGCCGCAAGGGCAGCCACAGCCACTGGGTGTCGCAGGTGGCGGATCCGGAAGGCGAAGACTGTGATGCATAGTCCATGCAGGCCGGGTCTCCATTTGGGGCACCACGCAGGTGGACGGCGTCCCGCCAGACATCATACCCTGAGACAGCCCACTGTGCAACTGGACCTACACTCCTTGCCCTCTCTGGTGCGAGCTTGGGGCTGCCTGTGCAAGCGCTAGCCTCGCATGTGAGCATGCATATTGGGGGCGAGGGAGGACATGAGGGCTGGGGCGAAGATGACTGTATCACTGTCAGTTAGTACAAGGGATGACCCAGATGTGGAAAGGAAGAGACGTGTCCCGTGTGTACTGCAACTAGTCGCCAATCCAACTACCCCCCATGTCCGGAATGTAAGCCCGCACCTAGGCCCGCCCATCCGCCACATCGAACATACCACCAGCACGACAACCTTCCCATTCGAAACACTGACTGGGGGTGGCGACCAGTGAACAATCATGTGTAGCCTACCCACGCGTACATGTGGGCCCTCCATGATCCATGTCACCTGCGGCAAAGACATGACATGCGCAATGAGGGAAGTGAGGAGAGCTGTCCGCCCCACGCGCAGAAGGTGCATCAGCTCCACAGACCCAGCAGCGAGTCCAGCAGGGGTCACATGTGCAGGGGCAGCTGTGCCTGGTGTGAAGGCACATGCATATAGACAGCACATCGACCAATGTGTAGTCTGCCCACATCCACAGTCCATCATCATGCGGACATAGGAATTGAACACAGGGCAACACATCTTAGTTGGTGCACCCACCGTGACCAATAATGCGCAATCATCGACGTACCCGCCCTGTGCATGGCCCCCCACCCAACGGAGGCACATCCAGTGCCACCATCCCACACACACAAGCCTTCCACGGAACATGCTGTGTCCAATGGTCAGTACAGAGTCAGCGCCCATCTGGTGGATCCTGAACAGGAGACACATGCACACACATGCCAGCTCCCACTATGTACGTCTGCCACCTTGCACGTGCAATGTAACCTCTCACCTGTGACGTGTGACTGCAAGCACACAGCCGTCTTGGCATGGGGCTGTCAATGTGGACACCAGTCAATGTTTCGGGAGCTGTGATCCGTACAGTGCTGTACATAGGGTGCAGTGCTGACACCTACTACTGTCTCATATCCCCTCGTGCCACAGGTCCCACTTGTATTGGCCGCTCAGCCCGTGCCCACATCGTCGTCGTCGTGTGCCATACTCATCCAGCCTCGGAAGCAGTTCCATGCTCAGCAGACACTCATGTTGCCGTGGCGTTGCCGCTTGACGAATATGCAGTCAGTCCCCATCAGCACGCCCCGCAAGTCATTGGGGCCTAGATCCCCATGTGCATGCACATGGCAGTGGTATGTCTCACTTGCCATTGCCATTGTTGGGAGACCTGTGTAAGTGTATTGTGGCCGTGCCGTCCCAGCTTGACAGCTGGGCTGTGGCTCATGTGCTTGCTCAGTCATGTCAGTGATGTGTATGCGAAATTGCTATGTGCCGTGTTGCTTTGACATGTGTCCTCTGCCATTTAACCCAGGCGGAGACCGAACATTGACCGCCCATACCAATTGCTGGCGGACATGGAGGATACTGAGGTCATCAGGAAGTTTCGGCTGGACAGGCCAACTCTGCATCGACTGTGTGCCATGTTAGAGCCCCATCTCCGTCCCCGCAGGGTGTATCCGACTGCTGTCACCCCCACGGCTAAGGTGATGGCCGCCATGCATTTCTTCGCCACTGGGTCATTCCAGCACACAGTGGGCAGTGGAGGAGGGATGTCCCAGCCCATGTTCAGCAAGGTGCTGAGGGATGTACTGGCAGCCATGATGCTGTACCGGAACAGGTACATCCGATTCCCCAGGGCTCGTGAATTGGCGGCAGTGAAGGGTGCATTCTATGCCCTTGGCAGAATCCCACACGTCGTGGGAGCCATTGACTGCACACATGTTGGCCTTGTTCCACCACAGGCCACTGAGCACCTGTACCGCAACAGGAAGCACACGCACTCCCTGAATGTGCAAGTGGTGTGCCTTGCGGACATGGTGATCACCCACGTGTGTGCCAAGTTCCCAGGCTCGGCCCATGACGCACACATAATGCGCAACAGCATCTTGCCACGACTGATGGCCAATCTGCAACAGGATCGTGCCTGTATTGTCGGTGAGTATGTGGAGTGGTGTAGCGTGCTGGTTGTGCGATGCTGTCCCCTGTCCAGTTGGAATAGCAACGGTTCTCTGTGTCCCTCACCCAGGTGACTCTGCGTATCCGAATGGGGCATGGCTGCTCAGTCCATTGAGGAATCCTCGCACCCCAGCAGACGATCGATACAATGAGGCACATGGGAGGACCAGACGTGTGGTCGAGCGTACCTTTGGCCTCCTCAAGTCCAGGTTCAGGTGCCTGGACCGCACCGGAGGTGCACTGGCGTACTCCCCACAGAAGGTGTGCCAGATAGTGGTGGCGTGCTGCATGCTGCACAATCTGGCCATTCGGAAGCAGATCCCCCTCATTGTGGATGACGGAGATCAACCAGGGCCCCAGCCCGCAGACCAGGACAGCTCGAGTGAGGTGGACAGCGGAGAGGAGGAAGCTGGGAATGTGCGGCAGCAGCTCATCGCCCGCTACTTCACTTGACGGTGAGTGTCCATGTACGACGGATGATGTGTCTGTATCTGTGCAGGTGTGTGTGTGCTGTGTCAGGGTGGCCGTATGTTCACTGCGTGCAGTGTGTCAACGCTCCATGGCCAGGGTAGTATGCCACTGTTGGTGACTGTGGCATTGTGCCCTATTGCTCTGTGCGATGTGTGTACATTGCTTGTAGTTGTTGACATGTACTGTGTGATGGGTGTGTGACACACTCATTGAATGTGCTCCTGTTCTGTCTCCCACCCCTAGGTCCCTACAGGCCCTCCGGATTCCATTGCCATGCCACGCATCAGGTGCCTTTCCGCCCAAGGTGGCCGTTGTATTCCGTACAAATAAAACACAGGGCACAAACAGCAGTTAGTGAAAAAGGTGCATTTATTACAAACTGTGACATGTGATTGTGTGTAAGGTGATGACAAAAGTGGTGCGTGCAGTGACAATGAGCTGTCGGTCATGGCTGCGTGATGATCAGGGTGTACCCACTGGTTCTATGTCCATAGTCCAACACATACATGCCATCCAGATGGCTGTGTGGAGTGGGATCGTAGAGCAAGTCAATGCAGTGGCTGGTCAAGGAAGGCTGGCGGAAGGCTGGCTGGCTGCCTCACTTGCGACTGGAGCGTGCGAAGTCCTCCCGGGAGATCTGTTTCCTCTTCGGACGGCCCCTTCCACGTTTGGGAGGGGGTGTGTGGTGGCGACCTGCTGGTGGTGGGTGAGGTGTGCTCACTGGCTGTGGACGCAGGGGAAGTGGACACTGCTGCCCGAGCCTGCGCCCTAGCAGGTGGTGGCGGAGGTGGTGTTGCTGGCCTTGCCTGTGACCCCACCGCCACCACCAGCTGGCCCATGAGGTCCACGAGTTGGTCCATACGGGACACGAATTGGCCCATATGGGCGTCCATGGACCTCAGCACCCCCAGCACCTCCCGCGTGTCAGTAGCAGACCTGGCCCATTGTCCTTGGGCCTCTTCATAGGCCCCAAGGACTCTGGCCATTTGAGGCAGGGCATGGCTCCCAGGGGAGGCTGGCGTTTCCCTGACCCTGCTCCTCCTACCAGTCCTGCTGCCACCGGCCCTGCCCACTAGCCACATTGCACACCACGGTCCTCGCTGTGGCTCCCAGGGTGGATCCAGTCGGCCGGGCCACCACCTGCGCTGGGGCTGGTGCCAGCGAAGACGTGGTGGTGGTGGAGGCGGTGGTGGTCGGTGCGGCGATGGTGGCGGTTGCGGCAGTGGTAGTGGCCGCAATGACCGTGGGTGTGGCCGCAACGACAGTGGCAGCAGGGGACTGGGACTGTTCAGCATCCCTGGATGATGGGTTGGTGGGTAGGAGGGGTCCTGGGGAGCGGCTGGGCCCTGCCACGCAAGATGGGCCAGCTTGGTGGTCCGTGTCCGAAGAGGAGGACAGATCCTCCAGATCCGTGTGTCCTCGTTGGGGGCTTGTAGGCTGGCTGTGCTGGCTGCTGTCTCCATCCCCAGCATCCAGCAGTTCGTCACCTGTGGAGAGAATGAGATTTGTTATTGTGTTGCACCTGGCGAAGTATGTATTAGTCGTCTGACATTGGCAGTTCGTGCAATCTCGTACATGGGTTTCCCGGAGGCGAGTGTGTGGCTGTGGCATCTGTAGTTGTGTGTGCTAGGCAATGGGACTGTGTGCTGTGCACATGTGGCATGGGACGGATTGGCCATGCCGATGGGTGTGTTGCTGTGCCCCTACTCATTGTGACTCTGGTGTATGCGGGCTCCTGGCCCATTCCTGGGTCTGGTTTGTACTTTGCTTTTGGAGTTCATATGGAACGCTTAGGAACGCATATGGCAACATGGGGGCCATGCCCCAGATTCGCATTTGGGAGGGGATATGCTTTTGGGGTTCAAATGGAACGCTTAGGAACGCATATGGCAACATGGGGGCCATGCCCCAGATTCGCATTTGGGAGGGGATATGCTTTTGGGGTTCAAATGGAACGCTTAGGAACGCATATGGCAACATGGGGGCCATGCCCCAGATTCGCATTTGGGAGGGGATATGCTTTTGGGGTTCAAATGGAACGCTTAGGAACGCATATGGCAACATGGGGGCCATGCCCCAGATTCGCATTTGGGAGGGGATATGCTTTTGGGGTTCAAATGGAACGCTTAGGAACGCATATGGCAACATGGGGGCCATGCCCCAGATTCGCATTTGGGAGGGATATGCTTTTGGGGTTCAAATGGAACGCTTAGGAACGCATATGGCAACATGGGGGCCATGCCCCAGATTCGCATTTGGGAGGGGATATGCTTTTGGGGTACATGCTGTGAGCCATGGGTGCCGAACGTGACATGTGTTGTGGCTGCATGACAGTGCATGGTCTGAGGTGTGTGCATGCCTGACATGCCCTGCATATTTGCTGTCTGTTGTGGTTACTGGACATGGCATTGGACGCATCGTTATGGGTGAGTGATAGTTGTGTGCCAGCCAACGTATTGCAGTTGTCCCATCTCCTTGGTGTGCGTGCTGCCCTGTGCCATGTGCATCACTGCAGTGCTCGGGGGGTGGCCCATGTTGTGTGTTGTTGCTCACAGTGTGTCGTGCGCTTAATTGACTTCTGGCACATGGTTGGTCATGGGCATGTGTCTTAGCGTGACTGCTGTATGTGTGGCAGCTGTGCGGATGACATGCCTTTCATGAGACTGGGGCTGACGGATGGGATGGATGGTATGTTGTATGTGCATGGTGTGTCTGTGAGTTTGATGGGTTCAGTGGTGTTCGTGTGCATTTCTGTTGTTCCGCTCTGTTGCGTCTAGTGTTGTTTGTCTTACATAGGCGTAGTTGTGGGGTGTGTGGTTGACAGGCAGTAGGGGCTACATGGACAGGACTTCAATGGTGTTTCGGTTGTGTGTGATGAGTTGCACAGTGGCTGCCGTGTGGGACTATATTCAGTGTGGCTTGTGCATGCAGACGTGGCTCCTTGGGTGTTGCTATGTCTGTGATGGGTCATGTGGGGTGTGAGTCTGTTGTTCATGTCCGTGTGCACATTGTTCACTTGTTCGTGACGGTGGGCGGTGCTGCGTGTTCGTCTGCTACGTGACATGTCCCATGTGTTGGTGGTGTTATGGTCCTCATGCCTCCAGTAATCCAGCCCTGTCCAGTTTCCCACCTGCAAGTTGTTCGTGCGTGCACTGTACTGGATGCCACATGGCTCTAAGCGGGGGTGCTCCATGTTGCAGGTCTGTGGGGGTGGGGGGTGTAGTGGGTCGTGGGGGTGGCTGTACACCCACTGACACCGATTGCTGTGGACCGTGATGTCTGCCTTTCGGCTGTCGTTGTGCACTGCGGTGGCTGACACGTGGCTGTGGGGTGTGGGGGATGCTCCTCCTTGCTGTGCTGTGGGACTGGGGCCTGGTGTGTGTTGTACTTGGGCTGTCCACCGTCCCACCCACTGCACTTTGTGTTCCTGCCACTTACCTGTTACTTGTCGGTTAGTGCAGCTGTGGCGGACACATGGGTGTGGTGGGTGCTCGTTGTGGCGCTTCTGGCATATTTGGGGACCTGTTGGTGGTTACGTGGCTGGCTTAGTGTATACATGTCCCCACGCATCTTACAGTTGTTCGGTTTGGGCTGTGTGTGGTAGTGTCTGTTGCATGTGTGTGTGATGTGTTGTGTATTGTGTGCTGGACATGGGGGTGTTTGTCCCTGGGAGCTGTGGCATGGTAGTTGCGCATGTGAGTACATAGCGGTGTGCTGGTATACATTAGTTTGTACTTACCAGCCTCCACTCCCCCTGCTAATCCGGCGAGGATCTCCGGATGGATTACGACTCGCACCTTCTCCTCCCACGCTTTGAAGGTCTTAAAGAGCGCGGGATTCCCTCCGCCAGTGACGGCAGCCAGCTCTCTGTTTTTGCCCTCCTTCTTCTTGACCAGGCTTTTTACGTCATTCCAACGTTTGTTTATCTCGACTCTGTTCCTGGGCAGGGTCCCGACTGCATTGACCTGGTCTACGATCCGGTTCCACATTCTGTTTCTGGTGGCTAGTGGTGTGTGCTGGACCATGTTCCCATAGATTTGTGGGTACACCTTGATGATCTCATCGACCATGACCGTCAGCTCCATGGGCGTGAACTTGGGCATCCTTTGTGGTGCCATGGTGTTTGTGGTGCTGGTGCGGTGTGTGTTGTGTAATGTGCAGGGGGTTTGTGGTGCCGGTGTTTGGTGGTGGTGGTGGTGGTGGTGGTGGTGGTGTTTGGTGGTGGTGGTGGTGGTGGTGGTGGTGGTGGTAGTGATGTGTGCGTTTCTGTGGTGTGCTGCTGTCCTTGCTGTGTCACTGTGTCCTCTCCTCTCCTCTCTGGTTTGCAATGTAGCAAGGGGTTGTGGTCTGTGGGAGTGCTGCTTTTGTACTCACCTATGTGGGTGTGTCCTCATGGTCTGTTGTTTTCAGGTGTGTTGTGTCTGGGGTTCTGGCCTTTGTATTTTTTGTTTGTCCGGGGGGTGTTTTCGGGATGTGTACTGTGCTTGTGTATTTGTGTGTGCCTTGCTGTGTGGACTTGTTGGCCATGTTGTGTGCTATTGGTTTTGTGTGCGGATGGTTTCTGTGCAGGTACGTTGGCGCCATGGCTTCTGCCGTGTCGATTCTCATCGGCGTTGTTTGCGCTGGCGGGCGGTATATTTGTTGTTTTTCCGCGCTCATGGCGGTGCGATCGTAATTTCACGTGCGGTGTGTCGGCCGTGTGGGCGGGCGGTTTTGTGTTGTCGTGCGTGTTTCCGTCCGTGGCGGGCGGTTTGACTCCGACTCGGACGATGGCGGGCGGTATTTTGTGTGATTTTTCCGCCGATGGCGGTTTTCGGTTTGTGTACTCATAATGGCGTGGTCGGTGTTCAGGCGGTGTGTGCGGGCGGATTTTTGCCGCTTCCATGCCTGGCGGATTCTTTTACGCCGGGTATCGTAATGGGCCCCTATGTTTGTAATTGTTGTCGACGTACTCATTATAAAATTCAAACTAGGAATGTTAATTTGTATTTAAAAAGTGAAAAGGAGAACAATGATAGGTGGCAGCAATTTGGAGGTTACTTGTTGGTGGAAGGTCGATTTGAGTTGGGTACTGATCAACGTATTTGTAAATATTGTTATAACAAATTAGAAGAGAACAAAATGCCCGCTAGAGGAGTACATAACAAGTTAGAATTAGTACCTATTCCAGAGGAACTGGCAGATTTGAATACATATGAGTCAGTTCTTATTCAATCTGTTCACCCGTTTCAAGCTATAATTCGCATGGAGCCTAAAACAGGTAAACTGCCACCAACAGACTTACAAAGAGGTCTGAAAGGAAGAGTTGTGTACTTACCTTTAGATTTTAAGAAAAATATTGAAACTGTTGGTGGAGACAGGGAGGAAAATGAGCAAGTAGTTATTCTAGTAAACGGTGTACCAACAAAGAGTCGGAAAATATGGCAAGAGTTTGTAGATGTTAATAAACTGCAAAAGGCTACGTTATATCTTGTACAGAACAATATTTATTATAAAACTGTAAATGTTGATGAACAGTTAATAAGTTTAGAAGATGAATCAAAAATTTCAAGTGGTCAAATAGAGAAAGTGGACAAGTCAAGGAGTGAAGAGATTTATGAACATTACACAATATGTCCTCTACATTCAAAAGAAGTAATAGGAAACAGCATTGAGTTATTTCAAATGAAAAAAGCAAAGGGTACTCCAATGAGTGTATGGGAGAAAAGCTTAGAAGCTCGTTGTTTTCCACAGCTGGTCCCCACTGGACAAGGTGGACGATTTGATGAGCGACCTGTACGGATTCCAGCTTCAGAATATCGCTCAACAAGATTATACTCTGGAGATCCTGGATTTCGACAGTGCATTCCATATATATTTCACCTTTTGTTTGAAAGTGATTTGTCTTCTCTTTCGTATGCAGTAAACCACATACTTAAAACGGGAGTTCATCAATCACTTGTTTCAGCCAAAGAATTCATGGACAAAGTTCAACGAACAGATGAAAATGTAGAAGTACAGTTTATTAATTTGATGGCATGTCAACGTGGAACCAATGAGTATTGGTTTTGTCGTCATGGTGAACTTAAGTATATGTTAAGAAACTTAGGTACACCAACATGGTTTGTAACACTTAACTGTGCGGAGTATGCATGGGAAGATTTACTTGAATTTCTACGAGAAGCAAATTCCAATATAAAAAATATTGAAATGAAGACACCTGGAGAACTGTGTTCATTGGATCCTGTAAATGTGTGCAGGTATTTTAATCATAGGTTTCAAGCTATGATGTCTTTCAACTGCAATAAAAATAATTGTCCTCTTGGAGAAGTTATTGATTTTTTGGGGCAAAAAGAGTATCAAGCGAGAGCTGCTCCACATATATACATGCTATTATGGATAAGGAATGCTCCAAAATTTGGAATGGATACTGATGAAACAGTATTGTCTTTCATCGAACAGTATGTTAACTGTGAGATTCCAAGAGAAGGAGGAGAAAAAATCTTGAGACAACAAGTTTTACGTTTCCAAATCACCGTTGTGGAAAGTACTGTCAACGAAAATACAAGTCTAAAGGAAAATTTTATACCAAGTGTCGGTTTGGATTCCCAAGTCCAGTAATTTCTAAAGGAAGAGTAAATTCTTTTATTTCTGCTGTAAGGCATACAATAACTCGGAAATCTCCGAAGAATACGTACAACTTAAAAAGAACAGAACAGTCAAAGTATATTAATGACTACAATCCAGTTATTTTGAAAATGTGGAATGCAAACATGGACATTCAATATGTTGCAGATAACTCAATCGACGTTGCACGCTATGTTACATCATACATAACGAAATCAGAAAAGACAGAGATGAAAGAAATGTGGGAAGAAATTTCACAAGAAAAGAGCCTTAGCAAAAAATGGTACAGCTTTAGCTTGAAAATGCTTTCCCACAGAGAAATTGGATCCTATGAATGTTTGGATCGCTTGTCCTCTTCAGTTTATATTCAAAGTCACGAGGAATCATTTGGGTAAGTTTTGGTCTTGCCTGTACACGAAATAGAGTATTCAAAACATTAGAAGAAATTGAATATAGTAAATTAACCAAAAAGTACAGAAATTCTTAAAACTAATTTGTTGGATACATACTATCCAAAAGGAGTCCACATCTGGAAGAGCTATGTCAGTATGAAATACTTCAACATTACAGCTTTAAAAGAAATGTTACACAGAATTTAAAACAAGGAAAATATTCAGTAATTGTATGTGACGGTTGTTTAGTAAAACATGGCAAAGGAAATCTTATTAACCACAGAAAACTCAGTTGCGAAACTCCAGATAAGAGAGAATTTTTCTATTTAGCACTTCTGCAACTGTTCAAGCCATGGCGTAGTGAAACTGAATTACTTGGACATTTCAACTGCTATGAAGATTCTTTTAATGCATTGCATGTACAATTTTTCCTACATATCTACAAATGTTAAATGATGAAATTGAACAAGAAAAGACTATTACAGCTGAAATAGCTAACGACAGTTCTCACAATAGTCAAAGTTCTGGTCCAGCTAGTCAAGATCCACTGGGACAACCAATAATCGAAAATGAAGCAGCAATAGCCATGTATGAAGTAGAAATTGCAATGCAACAAGCACAACAGGAGAATACTATGTTGGAAAACTTAGAAGAACAACTAAATATTGAACAGAAAGAAATATATCTACAAGTGACAGAACAGATACAATATGGTTTGTTGCATGAAAAAAAGGAATGTATATGTTCATCATTTAAACCTATTCTTATGTATATCAGTGGTCAAGCTGGAACAGGTAAAAGATTTTAATTAAAGTTTTTTGACCAGTGATATACAAAAAAACTACAGATTCACATTTATCTTGTGTTGTAACAGCTCCGACTGGATTAGCAGCGCACAATATTAGAGGAATTACTTTACATAGATTACTTATGTTACCAGTTGAACATGATAATAAATTTGAATATCAGAAGTTGTCTGGAGATGCTTCTTATGAAGTGTCAAGAGTGCTGAAGAAAATGAAACTTTTAATCATTAATGAGGTGAGCATGGTCTCAAACTTAATGCTTGCCTTTGTACACTTGAGAATGCAACAGGTTTTAAAAACAGATTACTATCTTCTGTTTGGAGGAAAACATGTAATTGTATTTGGAGATCTACTACAACTAACTCCTGTAAAGGACAACCAGTTTTTAAAACACTTGTGCATGAAGACACTAGGAAATGTTTGGGAAGTATAGGAAATGTGAATATATGGTTACATTTTGAATATAAAGAACTTATAAAGAATATGCGACAAGCAACTGATGAAGATTATGGAAATATTCTGAAAGACAAAAGAATTGGTTTCCTTACTAAACATGGTAAACAAGCTTTAGAAAGTCGGCTACTAAGGAACTTGTTTACAACTGAAAACACAGCAGCTGAAGTAATGTATAAGAAGATTGGAGAAAAGAAGTCTATAGTTTGCCTAATGCCTACACTGCAAGAGTGTTGTACATTTAATCAAGAGCTCCTGAAATTGAAATAGTTCACATTGAAGCTATTGATAAAATAGAGCATCAGGGAGTGACCATTCTTCTTTCAGAGAAACTACAGACTAAATTGTACTCTTTGGAAAAGTCTGTATCTAAAACTGCTGGCTTAGAAAAAACTTTAGATGTATGAATAAACTGTCGGGTAATTTCGCTGCGTAATTTGAATGTAGAAGAAGGTTTAGTAAATGGAGCAATGGGGAAAGTTGTTGATTTTGTAAAATATCAGAACAGAGATGGAATAGAATTCTTGAAAATAAAATGTGATCAGATTACAGAGGTTAGACAGATTGGGTGTTGTGCTGTACGTTTTTTGCTCGTAATAGACTTGTATGTTCGCAGAAAACAGTTTCCTTTGTCTTTAGCATATGCAGTAACTATTCATAAATCTCAAGGTTTAAGTGTAGACAGTGCTTTGGTAAATATTGGAAGTACTGTGTTCAAAGAGGGAACGGCATATGTTGCATTATTAGAACATTGTCTGGTTTGTATTTGCTTGATTTCGATGACAACAAGATTAGTGCTGATGTAAATTGAGTAAGAGAATATAATCGTTTAAGAAGACTTTATGCACCAAATTTAGGTGAATATCCCATTTATGAGAAACGTGTTGTGTGTTCATAACGAAAATATGTTAAAGAATCAAGTGTGGTTGAAAAGCATAAAAAAATTGAAGAGAAAGGAAAAGGTGTAAAGAAACATAAAATGGGAAGTGTTGATGACGTTGTGGGATACCAATTGGAAAATAGATCAGGTATCAAATGCTATGGTAATGTTATTCTAAATGTTGTATTTTACCTACAAGATCTTCATCATGAAATTATGAGAAATCAGGAAAAGAGATTGTTCTGCACTTTATAATGTATTTCAACAATTGACAACTGACAGAAGTAAAATCCATACTGCTTGTGGTATTCGCCAACTCTTGGATATATGTACTGGTTCTTTGAACTTCAGTCTTAATATACAACAAGATGTACAAGAATTTCTGATGGTTATGCTTGGAGTATTAGAAGATGAAGGGATACAGATTGAAAACTTATTTGGACTAAGTTACAAATGGGATCATAAATGTGAAGTGTTCATTAACTTCAAGCACTGTAGTCGACACAGAACGATTCATATACTTAACAATACCTAACTGCAAAACTGTAGCTTTTAACAAAGTAGTAAAAGCAGAAAATCATGATATGAAATGTTCTCATTGCAAATCAGAGAGGTTATCTACATTACGAATAGAAAGATATGGAAAATTTCTGATTTTAATGCTACAACGTTGTAGAGCAAATGGAAGAAAACTGGAAACCAGAATTAAAAATGTTGTTACCAGTCAAATATCTATTTCTGGAAGAACTTTTACAACAGTGACTATTATTTACCATGCTGGACCTACTACGACATCTGGACACCATACTGTGTAATAAACGATGGACACATTGCAATGATGCACATTTGGAAATAAAACCTAGATTGCCTTACGAATTGCCAAATTCATATTTGATATTTTTGAAGCCTAAGTTTTGAATACATTATTCGGCCTATTGGGAAGATGTAAACATGCTTTAACGAATTCATATTGGATATTTTGCAAACCAAAGTTTTGAACACATTATTCGGCCTATTGGGAAGATGTAAACATGCTTCAACGAATTCATATTGGATATTTTACAAACCAAAGTTTTGAATACATTATTCGGCCTATTGGGAAGATGTAAACATGCTTTAACGAATTCATATTGGATATTTTACAAACCAAAGTTTTGAATACATTATTCAGCCTATTGGGAAGATGTGAACAGAAAGTAGAGAGCACTGGAAACAATTACTGATTATAACTAGTGTTGGGACTATTATTTGTGCTGATTGATATTGCATTGGGAAAAAATTGAGTTAAAATGCAAATAGTTTACATATTTGTTCTGTATATTGTAGGAGATGTAAATGAGTGCATATTTTGAAAATGTTCTTGAGATAAATGAAAGACATCCTGTAGAAGAAGGATGTAATGAAAAAATTGTAAGGAGGAACACATATAGGTAAAGATATTGAAAATAATGTTGTACGCTGATTTGTTTTTTTTCCCCGCTGTTTCATGATGATACTACATTGACATCACGTTCTATAGTGAAGTTAAGTGGAATCTGAGAACAGCAAAAAAGGGAAAATAAAATGTTATGTAAATCTTAATTTATGTTGTAGTCTTAAAAAAGTAAGTGTCATTTTTTTGTTTATTTTATTGTACGTAGTTGTAAACTATCAAACGAGTTTTAATGATGAATAGCACAATTGTACTTTGAAATTTACTGGAAAAAACATAGATTTCAGGGACGTTAAAGTTACAAATTAGCATTTAAAAAACCTTAGAAATTCACTGAAAAAACCATAGGTTTCAGGGACGTTTTAGTTAGAAATTAGCATTTAAAAAACCTTTGAAATTCACTGAAAAAACCATAGGTTTCAGGGACGTTATAGTTAGAAATTAGCATTTAAAAAACCTTAGAAATTCACTGAAAAAACCACAGGTTTCAGGGACGTTATAGTTAGTTGGGCATTTCACTCGTACAAAACCAGAGAAATTTGGCCGTTATAGTCAGTTGAGCTAACTATAACTTGCGCCCCCGCAATGCACTGCTGATGACGGCACATATTACATCATTCATGACATGGTCAGTGACATCACTGATGATATCACTGATGACATCTCAAATGACATCACTGATGACATCACTGATGACATCATCCAGATGATAATCTGATGCACCACCTCAAACCCTAATATAACCTTTGATATACCCACTCTAAAATACAGACTACCATATTCGAAACCATAGACACACCAATACCAGTTACTACATACCCAATCACTGATTCCTAGGTCTACACACACATCCACTCATTCACCCATACAGTCACTCATACATGCAGTCACTCATCAATACAGCACTATCATATGCACTCATATACCTATACAGACACTCACACACTGCCACTCATCCATAGAGTTACTCACACACCTAGTCAGTTATGCAAAGAATCAATCACACTCCCATTTACTCACCTATACAGTTATACACACACCACCTCACTTATTCATACAGATACTAACACATACTTACTCTCTTATACAATCACTGATACAAGCACACACTCATCCATACAGCCACTCTCACAATCACTCACTCTCGCATATAGTCATTTATACACTCCAACACTCACATATACTGTCTTTAACATATATAGTTACTTACACATGTACCACTGAGACATCCATTCACTAACCAACACACCCATACACACACTCACCCATTCAGCCCTTCACAGATGCACTCTTGAACCCATACACCCAGTGAATCACCCACTCACACATCTATGCACAGTCACACACCCCCTACCCACCCACACAGACACTCAGGCACCCATACAGATACTCAGACAACCACTCACTAACCCATATATACACTCATGTAGCTACTCACCAACCCATGCAGCTGCTTATACACCAACTGACAGACTGATACAGACATTCACACAGATTACTCACTGACCCATGCATTCAGTAAGACACGTTTAAATCACTCACTTATACAGTCAATCATGCACCTACTAAATCATCCATTCAGACACTTATACCCCCACTCATTCTTCAATACACCTTGGGATATATATACATAAAACATATTTAAACTTTACAGAAACACACAGCCACTGGATGATGTCATCAGTGATGTCATCAGTGATGTCACTGACCATGTCATGAATGATGTAATATGTGACGTCATCAGCAGTGCATTGCGGTGGCGCGAGTTATACTTAGCTCAACTAACTATAACGGCCGAATTTCTCTGGTTTTGTACGAGTGAAATGTCCAACTAACTATAACATCCCTGAAACCTGTGGTTTTTTCAGTGAATATATATGTATATATGTATATTGTTTTCGAATCTTTTGTTGTCTTCTTTGTTTGTTTGAATATATTTTGTTGAACATAAGATTACAGGTTTCAATTTCCCAAAACATTTCCCAGGATTTAATGTTGTACGTAAGTGTGTTTACACCAAATAGCATATTGCATAAATGTGTTTTGTAAATGTCTGTTCTTTTTTTAACAGCATATTTTCAGTGAGTAAGTTTAACGTACGAATTTGCAAGCATTGTTAGTGTTTAATTTAAATGACTACAACTATCACAATGCCTTGTTTTTGTTTTGTAAAAATAATATTGCAATGTTATCTGGCTCATTTTCTCTTTCCTATTACATTTTCACATATGTCAGTGTTATCTATTGATCAATCTCTATATCATGCTATGTTTACAAATGTTTTTGTGTTTAATTTTGTATGTTGCCCTATCCATGTCATTTGATTATATTGATGTCATTTTTTAAACAAATCAAAGTGTATTTACAAAGAAAGTTTAGGATATGAAATTTTATATGCTGAATATAAATGGTTATTTTTGTGAAAAATGCACTCTGGAATGTGCATATGATGACTAATACTATATATCCTTCTAAGCTTCTGGTAGCAGATCATCGTGCATGCTCCCCCTGTGACTTATCTCCTTTCCAACTTGCCCGCAGTCTGCTTCCCTTTGCTGCCTGTCTACCTGCTGTATTCTTAGTTCAGGAATACTAATCTTTATTTTCCTATCTTGTTCCCAGGGGTAGTTATGCTTATAAGATGTTATAAGCCAACTCGCCATTCTATCCTATGGAAACAAGTAGCCTTGCAATAGTGAAAAACAAACTAGGCAGTATTTCACTATCAGGACGTGCCACACACACCAGGGCATGTCCTGCCTTTCACATACACTGCACCCTGCCCACAGGGGTACCTTGGGCCTACCTTAAGGGTGACTAACATGTAATAAAAGGGAAGGGTAGGGCCTGGCAAGTGGGTGCACTTACCAAATCGACATGGCAGTGCTAGACTGCACACAGGCTCTGCACTGGCAGGCCTGAGTTACATTTACAGGCTGCTTATGTGGGAGGCACAACCAGTGCTGCAGGCCCACTAGCAGCATTTGATTTACAGGCCATGGGCACACACAGTGCACTGTACTAGGGACTGACTAGTAAATCAAATAAAGCCAATTATGGAAACACCAATCCATACACACAATTTACAGGGAGAGCATATGCACTTTAGCACTGATCAGCAGTGGTAAAGTGCCGAGAGTCAAAAAAACCAACAAAAACAGGTCAGAAACAGAAGGCCACAAAGCAAACAATATGGGGATAAACCTGCTGTAAAAGCCAGGGCTAACCGCGACCTGATAAGAAAGGATGCTCTCCTTTAGTGGAGGAACTGAAACTCATCTAACAAGGACATAAATTGTATATATAAGTAAGTGAAAAGAAGCAATTATATTATAAGGTGGGTGACTCAATAATAAGACTTGTTTAAATGAATGCACCTAAAAAACTATTTTTTAGCAGTTACTTCATTATTTGCTCCACCTGAATTACCAAGATATTTTGTGATATGGGTAACTAATAACGAACACAATCCTTGGATAATTTCAAAAGAATATGAATTCAGAATTAGTAACATAGAAAACACTTTCGGTACATAGAAATAAAGAACATGATGTTTGAAATTAAGAGAAAGAGGAATCTGGATGAAATCTCTAGTGAAGTATTTGATTCTGAGTTGTTTAATGAAGGTGTAAGTAAACTATTAAAATGAACAATACTCAGTAATCTCCTTAGCATTATTAAATTAGATATTCCACCAACAGATGATACATTAACAAGGCATAGGAAGTAAATGTAGGCCGCCTGTTTTGCAACAGATACTGGATTTTATGGACAATTAAGGTGCAGGCTAATGTTCCTTGATTCTTTCTTCTAAAGGCATCCACTACCATTACTAGCATTAGAAGCATGTGTGACCTTGGATCATAGTTATGTCCATAATGTCTGAGGGGCATTAAAGTTTCAGATCATTTGTTATGAGGTTTTCTAAATAATTACTGAAACAATGGAAGCAAACTGCAGAACCATACTGAAAAAGATTATCGCTACTTTCCAGTAATATTTTTCTTGATACATTTGCTAAGGTTGTTATTGAATATGTCTTACAGTTCACTTTTAGCAATAGTAGGAGTACTCAAAGCATTCCATTCTTAACTCAGCTAATCGATGAATTAATTAATTGCACTAAATTCGCTGTGGTAGGCCTTTTAATAATTGATGAAGAGAAATGAATATTCGAAAATGAATAACTTTTTGGGATTTTTTCAGAATAGATATATTATGTATCAAAGTATGATTAGGGACCCTCGTCCTTCTGTAGACCTCTGCACACAGAGGACGAAGATATATAATGAATGGGTCTTACTGTTGTGTGGATGAGACTGATATTTGTAGTACAGTAGTTAAGTTATAGGTTTTGATCAAAATCCTAAGATTAACAAGTGCTGTGTGACGAAGTATTATGAATACTAAAATAGGAACTGTTAAATGTCCACCAAAAATTATTCTGACTAGAATTGTTCTGAAAAATGCGAATTCCACGTTCCGTAATTAAATTATTTTATTTTAATTCTTTGTAAGTATATGTGCCTATGCTGAAAACAGTAAACTTATTCTGTCTGGTTTTGTTATAAAAATAACGTATACAAAAGTGTAGAGAATGGATTCCCTAGTCGCTGTGGATGTCAAAACCATTCCATTGGGCCATCTTGGGCTGAAATATACGCATTCCACAAGGCGTCCTTAACTGATAAAACTTTGGCTATTATGAACAGGAACACAATACTGAAAGTTTTATCATCATCTAAATTCACATACTGCCACCCAGCTCTGACCCATGGTCTGTATACTCCTTCTCCTGTGTCTCTAAATCCACCACGTACTACACATTCCTCTCTTTTCCTGTCCATCTTTATTTTCACCACTGAGAGCTAAGTGAGAGCAACCCAGTGTCTTTCTTTGAAGGATCCACAACATCAGGGATGATGTATTAAGGAAGCAAGATGCATAAGCCCTTCTGCACAGCTTTTGATAATGTGGTGCTTTTTGATGCTTGGTTGCTCTCGCATCAAACAATTAAATCTTTTATTCACATCCTCATGAATCTCTGCCTAGAAAAGACATTTCTTAAGATCCACAAATGTTGATCTCCAAGATAACACTATGCAGGCCTTTAAAACGACCTGATTGATTTCTCCACATAATTATGTTGAGAGCACTTTGGACTCTGGAGAAACTAATATTATTGACTTAACAGCAGGGGCTTTAGATTTATTAATAGACAAGTGACAGACGATATTATTCACTTTATTTACATATTAGCCCTTCTTATCAGGCCCTTTGGTCTCTCTCTTTTGTCGAAAATGTGGTTTGTGCCCAATTTAGAGAATGACCATAGTGCTCAATGCATTAAGGCATCACTCCTTCATTGGTACATAACAAGAAGTGGGCAGATGATGAGGCTGACCGCAAGAGGCTTAAAGCCAATGGAAATGCGATCATCAACCATGTGAGTGGTAGCAACAAACTCAGGGGGCGGCTCCTCCATGTGGGTGGAGGAGCGTCGCCCCACTGCTTTCTCGCAGTGCGAGAAGCAGAAACATAAAATGGTATTATAAATACTATTTTATGTTTCTGCTTCTCGCACTGTGAGAAAGCAGAAGGGTTTGGTTGGGGGTGGGCGGGTCTGCTCGAGGGCAGGGCTGCCATTGCAGCATTGTGATTGGCTTAGAGAAGGGGAGGGAGGCTACCTGCTTCCTGTTCCTGCAGAGGCAGGAAAGCAGGAGCAGACCCAGCAGCGAAGACTCAGGACCCGGGAAAGTTAAAAAAATTAAAATTTAAACTCCCCTTCCCTGCGTGATCCCCCCTTCCCTCGCGACCACTCGCCTCCCCCCTGCCCCCCGTGACCTCCCGTGAGCCATGCCTGCCACGACTGAACAAACTCCAACTTGTTTATGGAGATTATTTACTCTACTAATGAACTATTTAAGCAATAAAATGCATTATTCATTTTAATGGCAGTCAGACACAGGTCTATAGAAGTAGAATCCAAATTCTTTTCTGGTTTTGATGTTGCAGTGAAGGTTGACCGGATAAAACTTCCAGGGGCGGTTTCTTCAAATGAGCGAAGGGGTGTTGACCCCCTGTCCGATGTGACCTGACACTCATTTTAATGGTAAAGTGTCTGATTTCGTGCCTTTAAGCCTGGAGTGACATTTGAGGGAGCGTCATTAACCACCAGTTATGACAGTGGAGTAGCCTTAAAGTTAAGTGCGCATGTCAAGTTGGACTGGTTGCTTGTTGAGGCTAGCACGACATCCGCACTTTAGAGATCACCTATTTGTGAAATTTTAGGACTCTGGGCGGAACACAGCCACAGACACCAGTCTCCAACTCCAGCCAATCCAAATGCTGCTCTGATGCTGTTTACTAACATAAACAGCAAGGGAGCAGCATTTGGATTGGCTCAGTCATTAGTCAGATGGCGAGCCACCAGTTCGACGGTGTGCCTGCTACACAGAAGATTCAGAGCGTGGGTGGGATTCAGAGCGCAGGTTCACAGCAGACGACGAACCACTCCTCCAGACAGCATGAAGGAAGTGGCCCGATCGGGTCACTCAAGTCACTAATGACCACCTCTCAGCCTTCCATACCAAATGAAAAGTCGGTCAGACAGTAGAGAATACAAACCAATAACTGTTTATTCAGAATACATTCAGAGCGGAGCCCAGTCTGCCCAGTCACTAGGAGTGCTGCAGAGGGACTGAAATCAACAAGCATAAAGATACATTATGTACATTTCTTAACTGGGCTAGAACACGCCCATAATGGAATTTTCCAGACAGGTGCTGCAAAGCAATGGAAACGAGAGAAAAACAATCTCAGGGCTCATATCTCATACAAAGTTACAAAGTCCAAGGTTGCTCCAGTCGGGCCCGTCACCAGACAAGTTGGAGAAGGCCTCTATCTAGTGAGAAAGGTATGCACTAATAAGAACAGTCTATTCATTAGTGAAGCAAAACCCAACCTTGGAGAAATGAAACCTAGCAGAAGCCTTTTCTCAGAAATAGCAAAGGATTAGTTTCGATCATGATTTAAAATGGCGCCTAAATAGAAAATGGTGCAGCAAATGCCAACTTACATAGGATAATGCACAAGCAGACACATTTCTATTTTAACAAGCAGAAGGGGGTGCCATGGTCCCGAGACCTCCCACCCGGACAGCGCTGTCAGCAGCGATGCTACTCCTTCTCACCCATTAATCACCCAGACGGCCAAGCTAAGCAGAAGATGAATTAGATGAATTCATCGAAGAGTTCATCCCCCAAAGAGCCGCTCAGTATTTTAACCTCTCCTCCGAGTTCTTTATATTTTGCTTTCAATTATTAATTTCAGGCAAATCTTACAGCATGGAAAATAAGAGGAAAACTTCATCGGGATACCTCAACTGCGTGAGAAGAAGACAGGTGAAGACTGTTGTCTCACCAAATGTCTGCAGCACGAATAAAAGTAATAATGTATTTTTATACGGCCCTTCATGTCCTTTTTTATTTCTAACCGCTGTAAAGAAGAGGTGTTATTATTACCCAACGTGACAGTACTCACTCTGTCCACCTTTGAAGGATGAACGGCTGAGCTGACCTGTCAGTATTCAAACCATTGGTATAAGAGACTGCACCAGAAGTCAGCAGCGAGCACTCAACCGCTTGCGCTATCTTCCTATGCCAGGGTACACATGTAGGTGGTGGAGTACACCCATGAGACAGGTGATTAGGTCAGTAAATGGAGCAGAAAGCTACAAGCCACCCTGAAGCCCACGGCAAACACATTTCACTCTCTTTGGATAGGACAAATGCACAGGACCCAGTAATAGAATTTTGTTTACACTTAAATCTGGGCTTAAGTTTAATTATGGCAGATTATGCATGTCAATAGAGTAAGATTCTGTAATGGGAATGTTAGGTGAACCGAATGAGCAGATCATGGCAAAACCTAAAAAGATGCAAAAATATGAAAAATCACAGTAAATATTTAGTGTCACTTTGGCGTAGGTAGCATGCATTAAATCAGATAGCTACATATGTATAAATGACTTAAAGCCTTAAAGTTGCATGTGGACACTAGTCTGCTCACAACATAGAAAAAAAACCCTGGTTTTTGCACAGCTCATGCAGTATAGGCGGAGGGGTGGTTGGATCCCACGCCTGGGTTAGTGTCCTGCCTTCCCATCAGAGCCAACATTAGGTTTTCAGGTTATCCGCTGGCCCGAAGCCTGAGGCCCGCAGAAGGAACCAGGGCAGTGGTGTCAGATTTATGGCACTTGAGTGCTTGCCTAGGACTCTAGTTTGAACCACTCTGCGTGCATTGATCCTCCCACCCCCGTACACAAGTTGTCCACTATGTGATATCAAGCAGTTTTACCCCGCCTCACCACTTTGAAATGTCATAAGCCGCCACTGAAAACTTCTTCTCCATAATCCACCAGTTGAGGAGACACCCAGATAAGTATAAAAATCCTGACAGGGACCTGGTCCATTTTGCCAAACAGCAGTTTGACAATCTTTTGAAATTCAAGAATCAAGAGCTTTGAAAAACATACTGGCATAGGGTGTTCAATATAATTTGAGTGGTGAAACACTGCTTATGTTGGAAAATTGTAGCTAAAGGAATCCGTCAAAAACGAGCAAGCCTCCAGATGGAGATATTTATAAATCATACATGGAATCCTTGCTTTGCTTCCAACAGAAATATGAAATCATAAGGACAGAACTCCCTGGGCTGTTATAAGTCAAGATATCGTCCTTGAAATTACCTCAAAGATGAAAAGCATGAAGGCGCTTGGACTCGATGGTTTGTGTAATAATGATTTCAAGAAACATATTGATGGTGGCTCCCTTTGTTGATTGTATTGTGTAGGAAAATCCCAGCCACTGGCAATGTCCCTGATAAATGGAAGGGTGCTGTAATTGTGCCTGTTCACACAAAAATCTGCACAAGGGCCCTTAAATAATAATTTGATATTTCTGTTATGTAATGACATTGTTCAACACCTGCAGCACTTTAACCACGGCTCCCCGAAACTAGGAGGGACACCAATACCTGCGCTACTATTCACAGATGATACTATCCTCCTATCCCACCGAAGGGGCTCCAAAAATTATTGGACAGCTTCAATGATTATTGCAATACAAATAGCCTAGAAATTAATTCTAGCAAGACCGCATAAGTCTTTCAGGAAAAACATTACTGTCCAAAACCAACAATTTTATTATGTACCTAATTTTAGTTATCTGGTTATCACATTAGACACAATATTGTCCTGGAAACCACATTTAAATAAAGCCAAAACTGTCTTGTTACAAAATTACATGGCCATTGCAAAAAAGCATCAATCTACCAAATCTAAAGCAGTGGCACCAGCCTTGGCGGTCTACAAATATATGACCCAAACAGCTGCCCTTTATGGGGCGAAATTGTGGGAGGGAGACAACCTGGGCTCACTCACTATGGACAAAAATAAAGTTGTAAGTATGCTACTTCACTTATCAAACTGTACACTGATGACACCAGTGTACAATGATATTGGCATAAAGAGAATAGAACACCAAGCCCCACTAAGACCTCTACTTTTTTGGATCCGTCTATGGACCACTGACGAGGGATTAAAGCAAATTCGAGGGCTAGATAGCCAAGTTACATTCCCCTGGCTTCATCATTTCAAACCTGGTTTAACAAACTGGGTGCCCCAATCCACTGACAGCCCACTCTAAGAAGGTCTTGAAACACTCTTATTGGGAATACATATTAAACAGCGTCCAGAGCGATTCCAGAGTAGGCAGGCTCACCACACACTTCTGAGTGTTAAACTGCTCCCAGGTTTTTAATCATATTTATATAATGTACAACCTCAACAGGCAAAATCATTATACAAGAAGTTTTGTTTGGATCTTCTCCAGATCAAATTAAACACGATTAGATGGCCATCTGGTATCACTGTTGATGGGGAGGTCCATTGCACATTATGCACTTTAAATGTGGAAGAAAATATTGCATGTGCTGTTCTTTTGTCCAGCATACCCTGACCTGAGAAAGAAATGGATTAAACCTATGTGTTGCAATATGGGGAATAGGAAATTATTAAAATCCCTACAAATCCCGAAAACGGGCACATCCCATATTAAAGTTTTTGCTCTTAATAGATACTTTTCTGCTGTAAAATTAGTACGCATGAAAAAAGGCTTGAAATTTTAACGGTTTGAATAAAATAAGATTATTTTATCCTATTACCTGCTGTGTTACTTAGTTTTAAAGAACTTGTGATGAACTATAATTGTTTTAAAATCGGTATTTGTATTTTTGTATTATATGAAATGTTGTTGTATGTTTTTTTATGGGTTTTTTTAAGTTTCAAAAGATAAGTCTATTGAAAATATGTTAACAAGGAAACATCAAAGTATCAAGTAATAGTACAACAAAAAACAATGCGAGAGATATCATTAAAAGCATATAGGCAGGTAATCATACAAGAAAAGAAAATTCATGGCATGAATAAAAGGGTGAACACGGGCTTACAGATTGATAGGTATGCAACCATAACAAGATTAAATTGAAACAAGTAGATATTAGAATAATCACAAAAATAGAAAATATAAGGGGGCTGAGCAACTTCTTGAAT
The DNA here is from genome assembly GCA_963921515.1 of Calotriton arnoldi. Taxonomy (NCBI): domain Eukaryota; kingdom Metazoa; phylum Chordata; class Amphibia; order Caudata; family Salamandridae; genus Calotriton; species Calotriton arnoldi. The sequence continues at coordinate 221,519 of CAWUFW010007696.1, read as the reverse complement.
ACATGGTACTGGAGCACAGGATCTTTTAGCACTATTATCTAGAAATTGTGTGATAGGAGACCATAAATGTAATTTTTTTGTTTAAGAGACATAGGAAATACAAAGGTTGTGTCAAGTCTGTGGTTGTGACATACAGAATACCACCAAGCTAAATACAAAAGTTTGGAAGCATCTTTCTAATTTTTTGTTATCTGCTGAAAGGCAGTAGCCAATAATAGGTCAATGATTTGCATTTGTGTTTTTGTTTTAGTCCAACTAGTGGAGAGGCTACCGAGTAAGACATTTGCAAATGTTAGGGGAACGTTCGTACCAAAAATAGTATTGATTTGTGACCAAACTGATTTCCAAAACTGCATAACTTGGGGACATGAAAAAAGTAAGTGTTGAAGATCTGCCCGTGGAAGTGAGCAAGACCAACAATTATCAGGAGTGCCAGAAAGTATTCTGTGCAAGGAAACTGGTGTTAACAGTAGCCTGTTATAGATTAAAAAAAGAGTTTGTGTAGCGCTAGCTGCTCTGGAAGACTTTCTAATTTTCGTCCAAATCTTATCCCAAACAGAAATGGGCCAATGTATATCCAGGTCAGTCGACCAAGAAATCTCAGTCTTTGTTTTGGCTCTTGGCGAAAGTGGGGTTAGTAAGCAGGTGTAGAGAGTGGAGGCCCTAGGCATTCTACAAAGGATATTTGAGCAATTATGATCTGGTTGTGAAGAGGGGTGAGGCAAGGATTTAAAATAAGAGTGAGAATCTAGTATAGCTGAGCGTAAGGCTAGGAATTTATGTGAAAATGAGGGCGGTAAATGAAAAAGAGAGCGAGCCTTTGAAAAAGTGAGGAAAGTGTCATTCTCAAATAGTTGATGCACCCATTGAATGCCTCTGTCTCTCCAGGTTTTCCAATAAATGGGTTTTTTCTTAATGCAAATGAAGTTATTATGCCATATGGTGGAATTGAGAAATGTATCGAAATCATGGGGTTCAAAATGAAGAAGATTATTCAAACTTTTACAAGAATATTTAATAATTGGTGTACACAAATTTTGTGGTTTTCGTGTGAAAGATAGGTATTCTTGGAAAGAAAATGGGGAGAGGAAGGAACCCTCTAGATCCACCCAAAGGGGCAAATCAGGGGAGGGAACAGAAAGCCACTTGGAAATATGTCTTAGTAAAAAGGCTTTATGATATTTGGGAAAATCGTGGAAGCGAACGCCCCCTTCAGTTTTCGGGCGTGATAACTTTAATAAGGACATTCTAGGTTTTATATTCAACCAGAGAAAGGAAGCAAGGATGGAGTTAATTTTGTGGAACCATTTTGTAGGAATGGGTACAGGAATATTAGAGATAAGATAAAGGACAATAGGCGTTAACATCATTTTAATAGTGTCGAGACGTCCCCACCATGAAAGATATAAAGGGTGCCATTTGGAAGTGAGGGAGCTAAGTTTCTCAATACATTTATTAAAATTGAGAGGAACTGATGATTTAATGGAGGAGGTGAACCATACACCAAGATATTTTATGTGAAGTGGGTTCCAAGTAAAATTAGAAATGGAGAAATCTTCTTTAAAAGTATATTTAGTTAACGGTAAAATTTCACACTTGTCATTATTTAATCTATAACCTGAAACCGAGGAATATGAATGGACTTCATTTAAAAAGGCCGGCAGGGAATCTTGAGGTTGGGAGAGGAATAAAAGAACATCCTCAGCATATGCAGCTAATTTAACCTGTAAAGAGTTTGAGGTGAAACCCGTAATGGATTGATTTTGTATTATTTTGGACAAGAAGGGTTCTAGGGCTAGGTTAAAAAGGAAAGGGGATAAAGGACAGCCTTGTCTCACTCCTCTGTGAAGAGTAAAGTAGGGGTAGGTGAGGCCGTTAGCAAAAATTGCAGCTTTAGGTTTCGAGTAGAGCAGGGAAATCAAGGAGATGATTTTCAGGCCAAAACCAAACCATTTTAGTGTCTGAAAAATAAAAGGTCAGTATACTCGATCAAAAGCCTTTTCAGCATCAAGGGCAATGGCAGTGAGGGGTTCTGAAAGATTTGGTGACTTGGAAATAATGTAAAAAAACAGACGGGTGTTATCATTGATAGATCACCCTTTGACAAAGCCCGATTGTTCCCTACCCAAGAGGTGGGGGAGATGAGATTCCAAACGAAGAGCTAACGACTTCGAGAAGATTTTGTAATCTATGTTAACTAGGGAAATTGGTCGGTAGTTTTTGCAATAGTGGAGATCCTTTCCTTCCTTTGGGATAAGACAAATCAAAGCTTCCAGAAAAGTGCCTGAGGAGTTACCAGAAGAAAGAAAAGAGGAGATTAAAGCATGTAATTTAGGTACGAGTACTTGAGAAAAATGCAGAAAGAATTGAACAGTAAAGCCATCTGGACCAGGGGCCTTATCTTTCTTGAGGGTTTTAAGTGCATTGAATAAATCAGTCTGAGTCAAATCAGATTCTAGGAGGTCTAAATGTAAAGACGGGGATGGGCGCTTTTGAATTGAGGAGAGGTAAAGGGAAATGACGTCATCAGTCGGAGTGATTTCCGGTGTATAAAGTTGCTCGTAGAATCGAACAAATTCTTGTAGAATATCAGCGTCTTTATATTTAGAAGTATTGGTGTTTGTTATTATAGATTCTATGGAGTTTATTCTGTTTGGTCTTAAGATAATTGGCTAACAATTTACCAAATTTATTTTGTCTACCGTAGAATTTGGCACTAGTCTTTAAAAGAAATAAAGAGGCATTGTCAGTCGTATCTTTGTTGTACTGCATCTTAGCATTAATCATATCAGTTAGGGATTGTTTCGATTTAGAGGTATAATAAGTATGCTCTAATTTTTTTATCTTAGAGAGGAGATCCGTGTTTAAAGCCCGAGCCATTTTTAGTTTGTTAGAGGTATATCGAATAATGAAATCACGAGCAGAGGCCTTAAAGGCATCCCAAATTATATAAAAAGGTGTAGTGTCATTGCTATTTAAAAGAAAATATTCGTTGAAAAAAGAAATAAAAGAAGTATTAAAGTGAGGGTCTAAAAGCAAGGAGTTATTAAAGCTCCATCTCCTGGGATGGTCAGAATGAGGGAGCATGTCTAACTGGATGGAAACAGGGGCTGATCTGAGATAAGTATGGGACCTATATCTGCAGATATTAGAGATTGGGAAACATTGTGTGATGTTAAAAAATAATCAATTCTTGTCTGGGTTTGATGAGGTGAAGAGTAAAAAGTAAACTCTTGCAAAGACGTGTTGCATAGTCTCCAGGCATCAGTTAGATGAAGGTGCTTTATAGTTTGTGTAAAAGTTTTATGTGCTTTTGTCGGAGTGAAAGAAACTTTAGATTTCCGATCCAGAAAAGGATCAAATACTTGGTTACAATCCCCAGCCAGGATTACATTGTGAGCATTGTTGTGAGAAATCAATTGGTGTATATGGGACCAAAAGGGGCATCACCAGAAGTGGGGGCATAAACATTAAAAGAGAGAGCGAAATACCACCAATCTGCAGTTTGGTAAACAACCATCTACCCTCATTATCTCTTTCTTGTGAAATAAGTGAGACCTTCAAGGATTTGTGAACCAAAGTAATAACACCATTTCTTTTGCCATCGCCAGGTGAGAAAAAGACTTCACCAACCCAATTTTTCTTAAGCTTTAAAGATTCAGATTCTGAGAGATGGGTTTCTTGCAATAAAACAATCTTAGCATTCAATTTAGATAGGTAAGATAATACCCGTTGTCTCTTAATAGGGGAATTCAAACCTTTAACATTCCATGTAATGAGTTTTAAAGCCATAAATCAAGGAAGCAAAATGAGTAATAAAATGAACCAGCCTTAATGCAAATATCATTAAAAGATAAATAAGAAACAATTAGATGTAAGTTAACCTTGAAACTTAAAAGAATGTGGAAGGAGAAAAAAGAAGAAGAAGAAAAAGGAGAGGTCATGAATAGAAATACCAAAAAATAGCAATTGAAGATGAGAAGTATTAAATGAAGAGAAGAAAGAGATAGAGTGAGAGGAAGGATAACAGAAGATAAGAGAGATAGAAACAAAAAAAAGAGATACCACATCCAACAGATCCAAATATGAGGGTGGGGGGGAGAAACCACATGGAGGGACGGTGCATCCAGATCTCACGAAGGGAGGGGCACAAGGGAGACTGGGTATTACACAATGCGAAACAACAGGATATGTATACAACGGGGGAACCTACAGGGAGAAAAAAAGGTGTGTGGTTAAACTGCGAATTAAGAACAGAAAAGTCACAATGTATTCAGGTTAACATGGAAAAATGTGACAAGTGGAATTAACAGCATCCATAGAATAAAACATTAAAGTCAAACAAAGTGAGAAGGTGAGGCGCCAGAGGTGTCCATAGTCTCAACTCTACAAGCATTAAGAAAACTTTTCAATTTCACAGGCTCTTCGTAGGAGGTTGTTCTATTTTTATAGGTGACCTTAAAAAGACATGGGTGGAAAAGGCCATATCTAGCACCCAAAGCACGAAGATCCGGTCTCATGTTAAGAAACTCTCTACAACGGTCAGCAGTACTTTTGGCATAGTCCTGTGAAAAAAACAGCGTGTGACCTAACCATGAAATTCGTGGTAACTTTTTAGAAGCTGATAGAACTTTAAGCAGATCAGTATACTCCCAAAAATATAGAATAACACCTCTTGGGCGGTTAGACCCAGAGGTGACAGCATTCTGATGCCCTAGTCTGTGCGCACGCTGAATGTTCAAGATAGTATCTGAAGGAAGCTCCAATACTTTCGGTAAAAGGATTTAAAGAAAGTGAGAGGGTCTGCTCCCTCTGTGTTCTCCGGCAAACCATAAATACGTAGGTTATTCCTTTGATTTCTATTTTCTAAATCTTCGACGTGCTTCTGTAAGGAGGAAACTTGTGATTGAAGAACATGAACTTTACTCTCAGTCGCGCTGAGAGAGGAGACACTCTGCTCCACAGCAACAAGTCTCTCATCTAGTTGTGACCAGCGTTCAGTCAGAAACTGAAGTTTAGAGTTTGTCTCCTCCATATAGGGCTTTAAGGCACGTATTTCTTCCAATAGCAAATCCAGCGAAGCAGGAGGAGGCGACTTTGTTGGGGATGGAGGGTCGTTCTGAAGACGCTTAGGTTTAGCCTTGGCAGAAGTCGCTGGAGTGGATGCCAGAGACTGCACAGGTGAAGGTATGCCAGTTTTTGAAGGAGGAGCAGAGGCAGACTCCATTGCAGCAAGCCTTGAGAATATCGTAGAATTTTTAATGAAACTGTGCGTAGGAGATGAGGCTAAGGGATTAAGCCTCCGTAATCTCCCCATAAATCGCCTGAGGCAGCCGTAAAAAGAAATGCAAAGTGATATATGTGTGCCTTTAAAAGTAAAATGCTGGGTCACTGAAGGATTAAAACAGAGGAGAAATAAGGAGGTAAGTAGAACATTCAGCTTCAACACTGCAGTATGGTAATTATGGCAACTGCGTTCGTGAGAGAAAAAGTGATGGACTTATTTAATTAAAAATCAGCATGGCAGTACAAAAATTCGTTGCAACCGGACTCATGAAGAGGAAAGTGACGGTTGTTTAAAAATAAAAAAAAGAGTATCACATGTGCTGCGTTTAGATACCCAATATCAGCAAAGTCCTGCCATTATTAAATGGAAATTAGGGTATGGCATGCTGGAAGAAGCCACAGTATCCCAGGCTGTCAAATGCGGGAGGAAAAAATAAAGAAAAAGAAGAGCGCCACTGCAGGAGCGTGAGGCGGGTGACTGCCGCGGCCGCATCCCAAAAGGGCGGCCGCGTCTGAGGCGGCAGCAACTGCGGTGAAATACCTCGAAAGCAATGTTGCTGGTGTGCAATTAGCACCACCAGATTGTCAACGGGCGGTTCATGGAAGGGAAACCGCACTTCAATGAGGTGACGGGTCGCGGGACCCGCGAAAAGCAGCCTCCGCTTGTGCCCTTGATCCGGAGCTCACGGATCAGCCGCCATTCTCCGTGGGCATCAAGCCACGCCCCCCTTTTTATGTTTTTTTTAACCAATATAAAAGCTATTTTGATTGATTGATATTTCTGTTATGTCCCTGCAGGAATCTTTTTTCTGATTTCTTAAATCTGCTGGAATGCCTTGATAGCAGGCGTGAAATTCTCAAAGTTCAAACCTGCTACCACGCTGGGATTTCCACAATGCAGCAGCTCTGGCACTCTTGGCAGGTCATGCCATTTATGGGAGCGAAGAGCCATTCTACTTGGCATGTGTGAATTCCTCCATAGCGTTTGAAACCATCGAAAGTAGATTTCTTTGGAAAAATATTATTCATTGGATCGAGCCCCAAACTTGCTAGTTCCCATCATAAAAATATGGATCATGCTGGAGTTTGCCACTGGTCCTGAAGTATTCTCAACATATATGAGGTGCAGAAGGTTTCCTTCAAAACTCGAAACAAAATCATTTTATATAATGACGTTACATTATTAATTGAAAGGACACCACTGAGTCTACAGTGTGGTCATAGATATCTGGAAACCTGCTTAATGAAAACTAGCCTCAATGTCAACATAGACAAGACCTAGGTACTCTGGGGCATATTTACAAGCCACTAGTGCCACCGGTCATCACCTTTTTGATGCTCCGGTGGCGCTCTATGCTAGCCCATATTTACAAGGCAACACTAAACCACTTTGAGTGGCTTAACACAGCCTTGTAATTATGGCCCTCTGCAACGCAGTTTTCTGTGGCAAAGGGGCATGCAATGGGTGTTGCTGTGGACGTTCCCGGCAACACCCATGGCTTTTTGACACTGCTCCAGATTTAAATCCGAGACAGCACCAAAAACTAACGCCTTTCAAAAGGAGGCGTTAATGGGGCGCTACAAGGAGAAATACTTCCATTTCTCCTTATTTTTTGCTCCTTCTATGTGTGCTGCATTCTGAAGGAGCAAAACTCCATTAATGATTGTTTTTGTGCAGGAAGGTGTTTTTTGGCACTGAAATCTGGGTTGCAAGGTGAAAATAAAACCTGAGTCTGAGGAGCTAAGTCACTCTTGAAGCCATTAAAGTGGAATTATCTCTCAGCTCAGCGTGGAATTGTGCCTTGGCCAGATGTTTAAACTGGCAGTTCTGCATATTATTTGCCACCTCTGACTCCCTATTGCTCTTAATTAAAACTGAACAGTATTATTCAATTGTTCACACAGAACTTCAAAAGTTACAAGAGCTGAATTAGACCTTGGAGATAACGGGTTTGAAGGGGGGGGGGGGGTAAATAAGTGAGAAGCAACCACATTACAATACAAAGTTGGTGTATGTATACATTTGAGCAGAATCATATTTTTGCTTTATAATCGACATACATTTAGCATGTACACCCATTAAATAGATTACACTGCATTTCCTCCAAAAAGAAAGCACAATTTCACACATAAGGCTAGGATAAATGATTTTAGGTGGGCCATAATTCCACTCTTGGTGACCACTAAAGCTCGGCCTGGCATCGGCATAGATTGTAGAATGTTCAGGATGTGTAAGGGATGGGTGGGTCACTTCACCATATTTTCAAGACTGTCCCTCTCCTTCAACCCACAGAGAAATGCGTATTTCCCAGCTCTTGGCAAAGGGCCGTTTGGAAACTGGTGGAATTTGGCATGTGAGCCCTGATTTCTAGTTTAATCTTATAACACAGGGAGGCAAACTCAGAGCAGTTAGATTTTTATTGATTGCTCTGCAGGCATGTAATAATATGGTGTAAACAATAAATGAGTTAAAGTTGGATCAACATATTATGCTCATGATCCTGTTTCTATTTCTAATTGCCTGAAATTGTAATTTTAAATGTTATTTATATAATTGTTTGTATGTTTTTTAAAATTCTAGACAAACGTATTTCCTGTTTCAAATAAACTGTTTCGCTATTTTTGACCATCTATTTATTAATAGCACTGCACTTGATTAGACTATTCTAAGCATGGGATTTCTGATGGCTTGTAAACTAACTCGAGAGAATACATGATTAGTTTTGTATCCTAAAGGAACAAAAATCTGAAAAATGGTACTAAGACTCCATCCAGAAGATACAAAGGGGGATATGTACAAGAACTGCCGCTAACTAACGCTAACGCTAGTTAGAGGCAGTTTTCTTAACACTGCCTATCACCAAAAACTATCGCCCTGTTAGCGATGCATTTACAATACGTCGCTACATGGCGATAGTTTCAGGTAGCTGCGGTGAAAACTGCCGTTAACACTAGCGTGAAGGTGATACAAATTCTGGCGTTAGCGGGCGAAAACTGATGAAAGGCCAATATGCGGGCAAAAAACTCATGTTAGTCAGCCTAACATGAGTTTTTTAGCCTATAAGTCCACCCCTAATGAAAAATAGGAAACAAAACCAATGGAATGCAGATTGGAGCAGCCAGGGCCAAGGGCAGCACAGATCAACAACCCCCCCAACAGCCAGGATGACCAGCCAGAGTCCCAGGGGAAGAGGAAATCCAGGGCTACAATCATGAAAAGAGGTGCATCGCTGGGCAAAACCAGTGATGCATCACTTATCATTGTGCACTCCTTGCAACACCATGGCATCCAAAACCTTGAAAGCGCGGACAGTCCCCGGGGCCCAAAGGCCTCGCTGGGCCTGTGTCTGGGCCCCGGAGTGGGATGCGGGGGTGCTGTGGAGTTGCAGGCACGTGGTGGTAGACATTGAGGCGTTGGCGATCACCCTTACCTGGTGGTGAAGTCTGCCAGGTCGCATGGAGACACGTTGCTGACCTGTTTGAGAAGTCCGCCTGGTGCCTCTTGGAGCTGTGAACAGTAGAGGAGCTCCTGCGCACCAACGTTGGGAGGTCTGCATTGCATACCACTCACCACCACTACACCGGGGTGCATGGAGGAGATAACCAATGGTGGGCCACGCCTCTCTGCATCACAGGCCGGAGGATGTTGCGCTGGCCGGACGCTGTGGAGGGTGAGGCCCCTGAGCTGCGCCGAACTTGTGTGGTGGGAGCGCTGCAACTTCACACCTAAGGGGGCCCTGTTGCATCACCTGCATCTGGAGGTTCCCCAGCGGACTTGGCGTCGACTGCTGTACCCTGGCTTGTGAAATCCCGCCTGGCTGAGGCTCCTGCTGGCTGAGTTACAGATTTGGGGAGAGTGCAGCGGATTGCGCAATGGTGTCAATGCCCAGGTGAGGAGAAGGTGGGATGTGTAGCGGAGGAGGCCCGGGGGTTGAGTTGGGCACAGGCCTAGCACCTGTGGGTGACGCACCCCCAGTGGCGGCTCATCCGCTGTGGCGGAATAGCGTCGCCCCACTGCTTTTAAGCAGTGCAAGAAGAGGAAACATAACAGGATGATAACTTACCGATGTACTTATGCTATGTTTCCTTTGCAGGCGGGAGGGTGGGTGGAGCTGCACTGCCCACAGAGCAGGGCAGGGGCGGAGTTGTATGCCCACTCAAGTGTGCAATGACTGGTCGGCCCTCTCAGGCCACCCAATGCAGTTATGCACACATCCCAGTTCGCAATGAAGGCTGCATTACAGCCTGCATGTAGAACATGCCTAGCCCTCCAGCCCCTGGCTGAAAGCCTCGGCACGGCGCTCAAGAACAATCACAGTGCCGCATTGCAGCATTTTGATTGGCTTAGGGGAGGGAGCCTGGCTGCCTGCTTACTGTTCCTGGAAGCAGAGCACCGAAGAAGCGGGACCCAGCCTCGAGGTAAGAATTATAAAAATATATATTTACAATCCCCGCTCCCCCAGCGTCCCCGCCCCGTCCAGGGTCCTTTTCATTCATTTCCCACCTCCCAGCTGTCCAGTCCCTCATGCAGCACTACATAATGGCAACCGCTGTGTGGCCATGCGCAGCGTGCGTACCACTGGTGCGCCAAAGGCAAGCCCGTCTGCGTCCGTCCACCCCTGGACCGTGCACAGCTCCAAGGACCGTTCCTCTCGGACACTCCACCATTACGACGCCAGCACCCTCCTCGCCATCAACCCTGGACACCACACTGCCTGCCATCTAGCAACACTGTAGAATTATCTTGCACCCTGCGCCTGTCAAAACTGCAAACGCACCTTCTGCAACATCAGTACACCAGTGCCTCCTGCCGCCCAGCCGAACAACAGCGCAGCCGACCGGCTCAACCGGATCCTCCTCAACATGCGGTCCCTCCACAAACACGCAACAGAAATCTGGGACCTCCTTTACGTCACCTCTTCAGACATCGCCTTATTCACGGAAACCTGGACCAACCTCTGCTCCGGACCGGACATCGCCATCACCATCCACGACGGCTACAAATTCACTCGCACGGACCACCCCGAGTGGCCAGGAGGAGGCATTGCCATTGTCTGGAAAAGGCACACTCCGACTGACCACACACTCTAATGACCCGACGGTGACCATGGAACACCTCCACTTCCAGATCCGGACCAACCCCAACACCACCCTCCGCGCACCCTCATGTACAGGCCCCCCGGGCCATGAACCCCCATTCACCGATGCCATTGTAGACCTCATCGCACCCCAGACTCTCCCATCCACCTACTACATCCTACTTGGAGACCACAAGTTCCACCTGGACAACCCCAGTGATCAGAACACCACTCCCCTCCTGGGGAACCTCGCCAACATCAGACTCAAGCAGCTAGTCACCCCAGCAACCCACAAAGCCTGACACACATTCGAGCCTGTCTTCTCCACCAGAGGGAGCTTCAACTACAGCCTCACCACAGGACTCTCCTGTACCGACCATCATTGTTTACATCATGCCTTCACCACACCCACCATACACCATTGCCATCATTGCCCCCCCATCGCGGCTGGATCAAGGCCACCGAAGAACTTCCCGTCAACTCCCTCAGCACCACCACTCCGCCAACACTTACAGATGCCAACACCCTAGCGCGCAACCTCCACCGATGGATCTCCAACTGCGCTGACACCCTGGCACTCCTCAAGAAAAGACCATGCAAACAACACTCCAAGAAGGCCAACTGGTTCACTCCCGCCCTCCACTAGTCCAGCCCCAACTGCAGACATCTTGAGAAGAGATGGAGCCACAACATCAATCAACTCCGCAACACAGTCAGCCATGTACCATGGCGCAAGGGTGGCTGCGTTGGCGCATGGCAGCCATTGTGCACCAACTTAGGGGAAAAAGACAGGGGGGCTAATTCATGAGCCTCTTCTGACAGTTTCACCCCGCCGGTGCATCATTTCCTTGACGTACTTGCAGCATGATTCTTGCACCACGTTGCACTGTATTTGCAAAGTGACGCATCTAGGCATATGCGTGACCTTGTGAAGCCCTGTGCCACCACATTATACCTGCACCAGGTATGATGTATGCAGGGTGGGTGTTTCCAAGCAACAAAGCCTCATAGGAGTGGCACAGTGAAATCCATCAGATTTCACTGCGACTATTCTAGGACGTCACTGCGTCAGTACCTTAAGCCTGCCTCATGGCAGGCGTAAGGGTGACCCAGTGCCACAGGGAAAGGCGGGCCCAATGCATAGCTGGAGTTGCGCCATGCTTGTGACACAACTGCAGCAATGCGTGACTTTAGCCCTGACAGATACATCAGGATTCCAGACGTATCTGTCATTAATTGCGACATGGAGCGCATCCATGGTGTCGTAAGATGGGCACTGTGAAAAGTGTTCCAACGCTGTTTTGTCGCAGCGTCGCAACACTTTTCATGAATGAAGCCCAGGAATGTGCCCTATCTTATTGATGGTGCGCATTCCTGCCCTGTAGTTTTGACGCAGGGCAGTGCAGCAACATTCCTTGCGGCACTGTCCAGCCCCAAAACCTTCTAAAATGAGGCCCCAAGTGTTTGCACCAATTTTAAGACCAGCTATTTTCTGGTCTTAAAAACTGCCTCTAACTGTGGTTAGAGGCAGTTGTTTTGGTTTTGCACCATACAAGGAATTCCTTGTAAATATCGCGAAGTGGGGTTAGCGGCAGTTTTTGCACGGGAACGCCTACCTTGCATCTCATTTTCGTTAACTCCCGCTAACAGAAGTGGCGATCTTAAAAATGTATGTTTTCACCAGAAAACTGCCGCTAACTGAGGTTAGCGACGACTTGTAAATAAGGCGATAAAAAAATAGCCGCCGTAACGTCAAACAAATTTACGCTATGGCGGCGTTAAGTCCTTGTACATATGCCCCAAACAGTCTACATAATCTAGAACCATAATGCATACAAAAAAATGACATAGAATCATGAATTTCAGAACTAGTACACAATTATGTCTATTTTGATCTTTAAATTACTTCATAATATTACAGCCATTGCAAGTAGGACAGTGACCTTTTAGCTTTTCACTTCAAAGGGCACAGGAAAAGTCAAAGTATGAGTCTTGTATGTAGTGTGCAGAATGACTTACACTGGGATGGCCTCAGTGGCGTAACAAAAGCCCCCGCAGCCTCCACAGTGCAAAGGGGCTCCTGAGCTCGTGGGGGCCCCCTGCAGCACTGGCAGGTCCCTGGCCTGAGATCTCCAGACTGGACCCAGAGCGTGGGGGAACCCCTGCATGTACTTTGCATGGGGGCCCCTCAAGCTTCATTACGCCACTGGATGGCCTATCCACCACCCCTCACATATGTCTAAACCAGCTCACCAACTCCTCTTTACGGAGGCAGTCACAGGTAAAATGTTGAAACCTCTGAAAGAACAAGGCAAAGTGACAGAGGACTTGGCATTAGATACAATCCTTAAAGAACTTGCAGCAGATGCGGTTGCTACCATTGAGGTTAAAGCCCACAACATTTCGCTGAATCTCTCTTCACTTCAGGCAGATCTCACATTGTTTTACACATAACTCACTGATTCGGAGCCGCGAATAATGGCAGTGGAAAAGGTGCACACTAGGGCAACCAACTGGGAACAGGGCCATTGATTTTTGCGGTCAAAGCTGACTGAGTCGGAGGATAGAAACAGGAGAGACAATCTACACTTTTCCGGTATCACGGGGAAAATGGAAGGGGATAACATAATAACCTTTATGGTCCACTCATTTCCATCATTAACCAATCTGATCTTTCAACGACCACTGGAGCTGCAGCGAGCCTATAGGATCAAATCAAGAAATAATAGAGGTATGTATGCCCCTCAACAGGTGATTGTCTGTATTTTATGGCACCAGCAAACGAGAGGGGTGATCCAACTACCTAAAAAACAAGGTCCTTTCTTTCTGGAAGAGCATAAAATACATATGAACGAAGACTTTTCTCAAGAGCCTATGTGCAAACGGAAGAGATTAATTTCTCTACGGCTTAGAATGAAATGCCTCAATCTCCGCTACATCCTCCTGGATCCTGCCTGGATGCTGATATCTAAAAATAGTCAAAACAAAAGAATTTGACAATCCTGGCCTTCTGGAGTAGTTTATGTACTCTATGGACACAGAAGATATGGATATAGCTCATCCCACATGTCAGAAGTCAACAGACACTCACAGGAGGATTGGCTCTTGGGATGATCCAGCTCAAAAGGATATGGACAGACTCAATGAGGTAACCAGGCGTTGGTCCCATGGCCCAAAACACAAGAATAAGGACTGGCTGCCTCCCACTGGAGATAAATCTCGGTCCCCACTCAAAAAAGACTGATTGGTAGAAATTGAGTTTCAGGTTGGCCGAGGTATGTATCCTGTCCAAGCAGGAATCCAATCCTTGTAAGGGTAAGTCTCAACACACCCTAACTTATTCTGTACTCACCCTCTGGTAGCTTGGCACAGAGAAGTCAGGATTAATTTAAGAGGCAACGTACAACACTTCTAACAGTAACACAGTGAAAACACCACAAAAGACTCCACACCAGGTTAGAACAATAGAGATTAATTTGATAAATAAAACAAGACCAAACCAACAAAAATTCAACAAGTGGAAAGTCGAGATATGAATTTTTAAAGAATAAATGCAAAATAGTGCTTAGAAGCAATAAGCGCTTAAATAAGATATCTGGTCGCGCTAGTCCGGGGCAAAGTCAGAAGTTCTGACTGACCGCGATGGAGTGCGGACCAGATACGGTGACCCACTTGGGCTCGCTGAACCAATGTACCTTCATCCGGGATGCGATGCCGTCCACAAAGATGCGAGGTGCAGCAGAAGCAATGAGTCGATGTCGAGCCACGCAGTGGACGAGATGTGTTGATTTCTCCTCGCAACTGCAGTGATGCATCAGTTCCAAGTGCGAGGCACTGGTTCCAAATGCGATACACAGCTGCTGGTCCCGCAGTAGGCGATGCGTCGATTCCGAAGGTGATGCGCTGGTTCTGAAGGCGATGTGCCGGGTCCGCTCCACGCAACGGGGAGGATGTGCTGGTTCCAACTGATGCAAAGGTGAAGATGCACCAGTTCCAATGAGGATGTGTGGTTTCTGGTTGAAGCAGCACTTTATACCCATGTCCAAGGGACCAGAACTGGATTGCCACCACTTGGCAGGGAAAGACTTGCTGCAAGCAAAGTCCATGTGCTGTTGCAGCATGAGTTGAAGTCTTTGATGTCCCTGAGACTTAGAACAGGAGGCAAGCCAGCCAGCCCTTAGAGTCACTCTCGGTTCAAGTGATGCAGTTCCAGTCCTTCTCACCCAGGCAGGAGGAGAGCAGGCACCAGGGCAACTCAGCAAAGCAAAAGCACATCAGGGCAAGAGTCCAGCAAAGCAGCAATCAAGCAGAGTGGCAGTCCTTCAGCAGCACAGCAGTTATTCTTCATGGCAGAGTGATCGCAGGTCCAAAAGTGCACTGAAGTCATGGTGCCAGAGGTCAAGTACTTATACCCAGTTGTGCCTTTGAAATGGGGGAAACTTCAAAAAAAGCTTTGAAGTGCACAGAGGACCTCCATTCCAGACTCACTACAGGGGGATATGTAGCCATTTGTGTGGGGATAGGACACAGCCTATTCAGGTGTAAGTGCCAGCCCCTCCCTCCATCCTTCCTGGATAGCCCATCAGGATATAGATGGCCCATCAGTCACACCTAAGCTCCCTTTGTGTGTGGCTCTCTAGAGGGAATGCACAAAGCTCAGCTGTCACCAAACCCCAGATGTGTATTCAAAGACAGCCATCAGGCACAGAATGGCTGAAGTAAGAAAATGCCATCTTTCTAAAAGTATTACAGCAAACAAATGATGAACGGAATGCTGACAATACAAACAATCTCCCCCAGTCAAAAGATCTGGGTTAAATCCATCGTTCTTTTGCCCACTACGCCACCCCAGTTTGGACCCAGCCATATGCAAATCAGTCTTGACCCTGTGCCCCATGGGAACAGTCCAGACCGAACTGCCAGGCCAGGTCCTCCCTGGACCGTAAACAAGCATCCTGGGTCTGGTTTCAGGGTATGTCACCCTTCTTCAGCCAGGCTAACTTGAATCCAGTGGCACAGTGAGCAAGGGACCCACGTCTGGGCATACCCATCCCACTTAGGGCGAAAAGTGTTACAGCAAACAAATGATGGACGGAATGCTGACAATGCAAACATTCTCCCCAAGTCAAAAGATCTAGGTTAAATCCATCGTTCTTTTGCCCACTACGCCACCCCAGTTTGGACCCAGCCATATGCAAATCAGTCTTGACCCTGTGCCCCATGGGAACAGTCCAGACCGAACTGCCAGGCCAGGTCCTCCCTGGACCGGAAACAAGCATCCTGGGACCGGTTTCAGGGTATGTCACCCTTCTTCGGCCAGGCTAGCTTGAATCCAGTGGCACAGTGAGAAAGGGACCCAAGTCTGGGCATACCCATCCCACTTAGGGCAAACAAAGCAAACAGAAGGAGATGATGGACGGAGCACTGAAACTTTTCAGACACTCACCCCCAGTCACAGATCTGAGTTGAATCCATCATCATTCTTTAGCTCACTTCGCCACCTCAGCTCAGACCCAGCTATATGCAAATCAGTCTTGACCCTGTGCCTCATCGGAACAGTCCAGCCTGAACTGCCAAGCCAGGTCTTCTCTGAACCGGAAACAGGCATCCTGGGACCGGTATCTGGGTAACACCCTTCATCAGCCAGGCTAGCTTGAATCCAGTGGCAAAGTGAGCAAGGGACCCATGTCTGGGCATACTCTGCCAACTTAGGGCAAACAAAGCAAACACAAGGAGATGATGGACGGAGCGCTGAAACTTTTCAGACACTCACCCCCAGTCACAGATCTGGGTTAAATCCATCATCATTCTTTAGCTCACTTCGCCACCTCAGACCCAGCTATATGCAAATCAGTCTTGACCCTGTGCCTCGTGGGAACAGTCCAGTCTGAACAGCCAAGCCAGGTCTTCTCTGAAATGGAAACAAGCATCCTGGGACCGGTTTCTGGGTAACACCCTTCATCAGCCAGGCTAGCTTGAATCCAGTGGATTCAAGCTAGCCTGGCTGACAGTGGCGGCTCGCCGAGTAAGTGGTGCGGGCGGTGGGGCGGGTGGGGGAGGGACAGGGTGGGAGGGTGGGGGGGTAGTGGGGTAGTGGGAGTTCTGTCCATCGTATGTCCGAGTTCACTACACCCCACCCTGCCCCTCCCCCATCCCGCACCACTCCCTCGGCGAGCCGCCACTGCTGGCTGATGAGGGCTGTTAGCCCAAAACCGGTCCCAGGATGCTTGTTTCCGGTCTAAGGTGTCTGAACTGGGGTGGCGAAGTGAGCTAAAGAACGATGATGGATTCGACCCAGATCTGTGACTGGGGGTGAGTGTCTGAAAAGTTTCAGCGCTCCATCCATCATCTCCTTGTGTTTGCTTTGTTCGCCCTAAGTTTGCAGGGTATGCCCAGACGTGGGTCCCTTGCTCACTTTGCCACTGGATTCAAGCTAGCCTGGCTGATGAGGGCTTTTAGCCCGAAACCGGTCCCAGGATGCTAGTTTCCGGTCCAGGGAAGACATGGCTTGGCAGTTCGGGCTGTACTGTTCCCATGAGGGACTGTGTCAAGACTGATTTGCATATAGCTGGGTCTGAAGTGGGGTGGCGAAGTGAGCTAAAGAATGATGATGGATTCAACCCAGATCTGTGACTGGGGGTGAGTGTCTGAAAAGTTTCAGCGCTCCATCCATCATCTCCTTGTGTTTGCTTTGTTCACCCTAAGTTTGCAGGGTATGCCCAGACATGGGTCCCTTGCTCACTATGCCACTGGATTCAAGCTAGCCTGGCAGATGAGGGCTGTTAGCCCGAAACCAGTCCCAGGATGCTAGTTTCCGGTCCAGGGAAGACATGGCTTGGCAGTTCGGGCTGTACTGTTCCCATGAGGGACAGGGTCAAGACTGATTTGCATATAGCTGTGTCTGAACTGGGGTGGTGAAGTGAGCTAAAGAACGATGATGGATTCAACCCAGATCTGTGACTGGGGGTGAGTGTCTGACAAGTTTCAGCGCTCCGTCCATCATCTCCTTGTGTTTGCTTTGTTCGCCCAAAGTTGGCAGGGTATGCCCAGACGTGGGTCCCTTGCTCACTTTGCCACTGGATTCAAGCTAGCCTGGCTGATGAGGGCTGTTAGCCCGAAACTGATCCCAGGATGCTAGTTTCCGGTCCAGGGAAGACATGGCTTGGCAGTTCGGGCTGGACTGTTCCCATGAGGCACGGGTCAAGACTGATTTGCATATAGCTGGGTCTGAACTGGGGTGGCGAATGAGCTAAAGAACGATGATGGATTCAACCCAGATCTGTGACTGGGGGTGAGTGTCTGAAAAGTTTCAGCGCTCCGTCCATCATCTCCTTGTGTTTGCTTTGTTCGCCCTAAGTTGGCAGGGTATGCCCAGACGTGGGTCCCTTGCTCACTTTGCCACTGGATTTAAGCTAGCCTGGCTGATGAGGGCTGTTAGCCCGAAACCGGTCCCAGGATGCTTGTTTCCGGTCCAGGGAAGACATGGCTTGGCAGTTCGGGCTGGACTGTTCCCATGAGGCACAGGGACAAGATTGATTTGCACATAGCTGTGTCTGAACCGGGGTGGCGAAGTGAGCTAAAGAAAGATGATCGATTCAACCCAGATCTGTGAATGGAGGTGAGTGTCTGAAAAGTTTCAGCGCTCCGTCCATCATCTCCTTGGGTTTGCTTTGTTCGCCCTACGTTGGCAGGGTATGCCCAGACATGGGTCTCTTGCTCACTTTGCCACTGGATTCAAGCTAGCCTGGCTGATGAGGGCTGTTAGCCCGAAACCGGTCCCAGGATGCTTGTTTGTGGGCCAGGGAAGACATGGCTTGGCAGTTCGGGCTGGACTGTTCCCATGAGGCACAGGGTCAAGACTGATTTGCATATAGCTGTGTCTTAACTGGGGTGGCGAAGTGAGCTAAAGAACGATGTTGGATTCAACCCAGATCTGTGACTGGGGGCGAGTGTCTGAAAAGTTTCAGCGCTCCGTCCATCATCTCCTTGTGTTTGCTTTTTTCCAACTTTCTAAAAGTGACATTTTCAGACTTGCAACTTGAAATCCAACTTCAGCATAAGCTGTGATTTTAAATTGTTAGTCCAGTGACACCAAACTTGAAAAGTCTATCTCTTCACAATTGGTAATGACACCTAAAAGTTAAAATGTTATCCTAGGTTGAGATAGGCCTTGCAGTAGTGTCAAATGAAATTTTCACTACCAAGACGTGTAAAATGTAAAAGTACCTGTCCAGCCTTTTAAATACATTGCATCCTGCCCTCTGGGTTATCCAGAGCCTACCTCATGGGTGCCATATGTATAAAAAGGGAAAGTTTAGGCCTGACAAGAGGTTTATTTAGCAAGGTCTAAACTGAACCTACAGGCTCTGCAATGGCAGGCCTGAACCATGGTTAGAGGGTTACTTAAGTGGGTGTCACAATGTGTCCTGCAGGCCCACTCTTAGCATTTAATGTCCAGGCCCTTGGTTCATGTAGTGCACTTTACTAGGGGCTTATAAGTAAATTAAATGTGCCAATTGGGGTAAGCCAATATTACCATGTTTAGGAGAGACCGTACAAGCCTTTTAGCGCTCGTCAGCAGTGGTAAAGTGCACAGAGCCCTAAAACCAGCAAAGACGAGGTCAGAAAAGGGAGGCAAGCAAAAAGTTGGGGGAAGACCAACCTAAGGCTGTCAGGTCTAACATTGATTGACTGGAAATAATAAGTTATCATATGAACAAGTGGGATATCTCTATGTGGAGTGACGGGGACTCCCTGTCCCTCTTTCTGCTTATGTAGAGGAATGTGTGGTATCAGGGAAATGTAATTATACTGTGGGAGTTGAAGGGGGTGATAATTGGTGAGTATTGTATTACCCCTGTATGCCGGCAATGGCTGACCCGCAGCGACCCTCTGTAACGATCACTATCCTCACCTGGGGGACCATTGCAGAGGATGCGGGCAGAGTGGGATTCACCTTCATGATCATCCGTAGTTTGTCATGCCTTCTATACAGTGCTTTAAATGGGAAAAAATAAGTGCAGGTACTCATTAAAATGAGCTAGAGGTGTAGTGAGGGGGCGGGGCTAGGGGCGGGGCTAAGGGCAAGACATGATGATACTTAACAACTTCTATATTAGTTGCAGCACATACCAAAACACATGAGAAATGTGTTTATATAAACAAAGCAGGTTAAGTCATTACACAAAATGAAAGAGAAATGCGATAATACGTTAACATTTCCTTTTTTTTGCAATAGTTGCACCTTCTTAATGTCATACTGTTAATTGCTGTTTGGCACAATACTAAATATTTTTGAGCATGCGAGTAGGAAGAAACTGAAAATACCCCCACGTCGCACCAAAGCTCTTATGGCACCAAGCAAATGAAGCAACTCATCATGACCCTCCCCAGAAGATATCACTTGTCTCTTCTATCAATCCATCCATTCATTCTTTCATCCTACCATTTACCTGCTGATGTCCACCATTTAACCTTTACATTCTATCATCTAGTCAGTCTTTCATCAATCATTCAATTTTTCACCATTCCGTCTATCCACCCTTCATATCCAAACCTATCCATCCATCTCCAAACCTATCCATTCATCCTTTCACTCATCCATCTCTTTATCCACCCTTTCCCTCATCCATCAATCCTTTGCTCATCCATCCATCAACCCTTTCACTCCTTTATTCTATCCACCCTTTCACTCAATCCCTCCTTTCAATCATCCATCATCCACCCTTTCATCCATCCTCCCTACCTTTCATTCATCCATCCAAACTTTCACTTATCCACCCATCATCTGCCCTTTTATCCAATCATTAACCCTCTTTCATCCATGCAAGCTTTCACTCATCCATCCATCTATACATCCACCCTTGCTCACTCATCCATCCACTCACCCACCCTCCCTTTTACGTTATTTATGAATCTTTGTCGCAGAGCAGACATATACAAACAAAGTGCTACACATTTTCTTTAAAATACCTCCTGAGAGTGTCTTGATTCTCTCTCTCTTTCTTTCACTTTTTTCTTACAAAAACAGGCATACACACAAACATAGCAGACACACAAAAGACTCGGGTATGATAAAAGCCATCTTTTCTCCTTCACCTACCATGGCTTTTTTAATTGCCACCAGGGCCGGACTGGCCGTAGCCTGATTGCCACTGCCAGGGGACTGACATGATTCCTGTGCTTGCGCGAACGCACAGGATAGTGTGAATGTGATTGACAGCACAGGGCCTGAATGGACCCTGCTCTGTCAAGCACAGCGTGTTGGTGAGCACCCGGACATTATTCAAATGAGCCCTGCTGAATAGCTCAGCTGGGGCTCAGATCGGTGCTGCAGAAGCGGCGCCTTGGCTGCCAGAGACACGTTCTACTTCTGCTCACCAGCACTGCCAATGAGCCTACCTTTTCATGAGTACCAGTACTCTCCAGGGCAGTAGAGAAGTGCCGGTACTCAGAGCAATAAATCTAAGAAGTGCCGGTACTCAGTACCGGTGAGTACCGGCCCATTTAAAGCACTGCTTCTATAAACATACTTTTATGGTTATTGATCGCACCAGCTTTAGTCATTATTTACTGGGGCTATGACTACCGCTGCCACTGCCCGCCACAACATGGTACCCTCTCTTCTACACATGTGGCTGTAACCAGTGGATAGGCCCACATGGAGGCGACTACCGCTTCACCCGGAGAAAGTTTGTTCCCCTTAATCCTTTCACCCTTTCCCACTACTCAATCCATGCCCTGAGATCCTCCCCTGCCTACAGACACTACTCCGTTACAAACGGTTTGGCCATATACAGCTTGCCCTTTCACCCTTTGGAGGATCTGTCAAGTCCTCGGGGCTCATACTCTCCCATCCCATCTCTTGCACCATTTCACACAGTTAAGAGTTACTACCCTCCTGGGACTGTCCACACTGCCACAAGACTGAACTAAATGTGTTTCCACACAATCTATCACAAATCTTTTTTGAGTGCTTTCTCAATGCAACCAGCAAGAGTCTAACTGTACTCTCTTTTAATGTCATTGACCTGATCCATTATGTGAAATGGAAGAAAATCCTGTCCTTTCTACACACCCAATGCCCACATTTAGTGTTCATACAATAAATGCAACTTTCCCATTCAGGGAGCAAGAATCTCCCAAGAGAATGAGAAGGCAAAGAGTACCACACGTGTAAGGGACTTCAGCACAGAGAGGTTGCCCTACCTTCCAAGTGTTACCGCAAGCATGGAGTGGCAATTCTGATCAGGAAGAGACTACAGTTGAGGGTTCACAAAATGTGGGTTGGACCAGACCGTCATTACATACTTCTTGAGGCCTTTATTTAGGGTGTGCTCTTGATACTTGGTTCTGTATATGCCCCAACCGGAGATAAAGTACACTTTCCCAAAGCTTTGGATCACATCCTTCTTTCCCTGCCCAGAGCTAAAATGCTTCTGAGAGATGATTGCAACCTGATTTTGGATCCAGTAATGGATAAATTGAACCATCATGGGCTGCACAACTGAAAAGACTGGCATAGCCTTATTAATTTATTAAATGACCACAGGATCACATGTCCTGGCAACTGCCTCACCCCACTACTTGAGACTACACATTCACTTCCTGCACTCATGGCACTCATACTAGGATTTCCTACTGCTTCACAATGGCAGCCATTTTTCCATACATAGAGGATGAAGAGATGATCCCAAATGGCACATAAGATCATGATGCGGTTTGTCTTCACCTAGCCATTGGTATCTTAACACCCCTGATGGGCCAATGACACTTCAGTGTCGCCAAGTACAGGACAAAAGACGCTTGAAGTAAAGTGTGAGCATTACTACACACTTAACTGGAGGAGAACAGTTGTTCGGTGTTGTCCTCCCACTTGTTATAGGAAGCTAGGAAAGCAACCCTCAGATGGAAACTCATGAGAGACTCAGCCCTTGGATAAAGACAGGCATGAGATGTATAACAAGCGTTAGCAACACAAGTGGCCCATCTCACCGAATGCCATACTAGAACACACTCACAGGATTCACTTAGGGAACTGCTCCCAAAAAAATCTGAGCTTAATAGTTTCTACTCCTCACAAGCAGAAAAATCTCTCTTTAGCTGTAAAAAAAGCAATATGAGAGAGACGAGAATGTAGGATGCCTACTCATCTATCAATCTTGAGCCACTAGCAATAGCCATTGAAGGACACCCGATGATCAATGGGATCCCTACCCTAGCATGGGAGTTGAAGGCATTACTGTAACCGATGACATCCTCTTGACTCTGTCTACCCTAGCTACTTCCTTGGTACATCTCTCATCCCTGAAATCACATTTCTCTGCCTTTTCTGGATACCAAGTTAATTGGAGAAAAGTGTGCAGTTATTCCCTTAACCCCTGTAACTACTATTTCTTCACTAGGACAGCATTCTATACAATGGAAACGGAGAAACCTGAAATACCTGGAAATCTTACTGAACAGGGAGGTTAGAATGCTCTACTGTGCTGCTTCATGATACCTCTTCTAAACTGGGGCTAACACCTCAAGCCACCCTGCGGTTCGCCACTGCGCTGGCTGTCGCCAAACTGTGCATTCTCCATTTCTGGAAGACAGATAACATCCTTACATCTTAATGGCATACAAAGAGAAGATCATATATAGCCTGGAATTCTACTGCCTGTCATCGAATAAATATGAGGTGTCTTGCTGCAATCTCGAGGGGTGAGTGCTCCCTTCAGAGACAGGTCCACCCAGACCCCACACACACCTGCCACCAGCCCAGAGAACATGATTCGCTGCTTGAAGATTTTGGCACACAGTGGTTCGGGTGTCGACAGTTCTCACATTCCCCAAGTGACTCAGGCCAGGGCTGTACCCACAAGTAGGAGAATCTCAGAGACACAACACTGGGTATATTCTTACTATTATGTTTTCCTTTTACCATTTCTGGTTTCATTTCCTTCTTCTTGTTGTTTTTGACATAAAGTGATAGGAAATATCGGATGATAGTGTGTGGAATGGTAGGGGGCAGAAAGAGGGAAAAAGGACAATTAGTTATGACAGTAGCGGCTGCTACCGAACAGGGGTGGTGAGGCGGGAGGAGGAGGGAGGGAGGGGGAGTGGACAACAATTTTTTTTAAATGCCACTTACCTTTATACCACCAACCACCGACCGCCGCCTCTTCTTCCTCCGTCCTCCTGTCTGCACTCGGCAGGAAGCACACAGCCTCCCAGATTCCAGGGACCAATCACAAGCTGCCTTACAGCAGTGTTGTGATTGGTCTCAGCGCCATAGTTCGGCATTCAGACAGGGGCCGACAGGCCGTGCATGTTCTCCACCGGTGGAGAACATGCAGAGTGCGCATGACGGTTCGGCGGGACGGAAACGGCCAGCCAAACCGTCATGAGCACTTTAGGTACTGCCACCACTCCTCCCCCTGTGATGTGGGGAGCCCAGCCCCGTCCGCCTGACTTCAGCTGAAAGCTGAATACAAAAAACAAAATGATAATAATAAGCATTATTATCATTTTATTTTTTGTATTCTGATTGCAGTTGAAGCAGTGGGCGGTGCTCCTCCACCTTAGCGGAGAAGCCGCCACTGAGTTATGGTTGGTTTTGGTACTTTGCATCGTATGTTGTGAATGTGTTGCTTTGGAGCACGTGGACATGTTAATGCTGAGACTTGGGGGGCGTGGCTTGGCACCCGAGGAGCATGGCGGCGTCGGCATGAGGCTCCTCGGACGGGCGCGACGGCTTCGCGCTATTAAGAGATTTCAAGCGGAGAAAAACGCTGAAGCAGGCGTCGGAATGGCCCCTGTTTGAGATGCGACTCCTTGCTCTTCATATCGAGGCAGTGGAGGGACACTTTATTTGAAGGTAATTCCCGACCCTCGGCGACGCAAATTCGCGGCCGCCATTTTGAATTACTGCGACGCTCAGAGCTGCTTTTTTCTACATGCTTTGGCCAATCTTCTTCTTTTTGGCATACATGACGGACTCCTCTTGTGCATTGGCCACTGGACCAACTCTCTTGATGCTTCCTTAGGGTGGTTCGCTATTTTGGTTCTCCCTGCTGTGGTAGCTAAAGTGAGGCGAATGCGACCGCCATCTTGGGGAATCCTTCAGGTCGCTCCTGACTAAAAAAAAACAAAAAAAAAAAAAAACAATTATAACTGGTTCTTCAGAAGGCGAACTCATTTTAGGAATTGGGCCTGATACCCCGAATTTCAGTGGCATGGGTTCTCTTGCATTGCTTTTTGAGACTTTGAGATCAGTGTTCCATCTCATCATATGAAACCCAAGTGACTTTGAGGGAGATATTATTCTTTTGTGCACAGAAATTAATGGACTTTGCTGCGGACTCTGCTTATTTTTGAGAGAGCCCTTACCTCGCTCATTGGTTATTTACTGGCTAGAGTTTTGGCTTAATCAATAAGTTCTCTCCTTTTGTTTTACCTGGAGATTAATGGGCAGTCTGAAGAGCTCTCTCTCTTCACCCTCTAAAGGTAAGCGAATCTTCATTAAGAACTCGAAGCTTTTTACAGAATTTTCCAGATTGCAGAACTCTATGACGTCCAGGCTCAAGGAGTCCGACACAACGATGGATTCGCCTACGCCGCTAGCGGGAAAGTCCAACACAAAGCGATTGAAAAAGGACCCTCCTTCCCCACCTAAATCTGCTTCTCCCGTTTCAATGGAGATGCTGTTGGAGGAAATAAGGGCTCTTAGGCCCTTTATGGAGGAGACTAATACCAAGCTTCAACTCCTTACGGACAGCTGGTCTCAATTGGATACAAGGCTCACGGTAGTTGAACGCAATGTTACCTCACTGGGCGAAACCAGTGCTACTGTTACTCATCTTCAGTCTCAAGTCTCGATGCTCCAAAAGCAGGTTGAAGACCTCGAAAACCGCAATAGGAGGAACAATTTGCGTATTTATGGTCTAACAGAGGGAGCGGAGGGAACGGACTCTCTCTCCTTCTTCAAATCTTTTCTTCCTAAGCTACTTCATATGCCAGAGAGCACCATGCTTAATATCCAGCGAGCGCACAGATTAGGTCATTTATCTCCAAATGCATCGTCCCTGGGGAGATCGAGAGGAGTCATCATTTACTTCTTAGAATACACTGATCTGCTAAAGGTCAGCGGCCAAAGCTTCCAAACGAATTACGTGGTGTGGCTCAACTTTATTCTTTGCACAAGATTACGCCAAGGCTACTGCCAATAGACGCAAGGAATTCCTAAGTATGAGATCTGATCTTCGTTCGTTGGGAGCCCGTTATGGCCTCCTCCATCCGTGCTTGTTTAAAGTCACATACAATAACAGAACAACAACATACGAGGATCCAACACGTTTGCGAAGTTTCATAAACTCATGCAGCACAAACAATATGGACTTATCTAAACCTTCTTCATCGCTCGATGTTTGAATTTTCTCTTAATTTGCGTTACATTTATAAATTTACTCTTATGTCATATTAGTCAATGCATCTCATTTTACTTCTGTACGAGCCATCCTGGGTACCCAGGCGATTCTAAAACAGGGCATGGATCTGGTATATGTATGGCTATCTGTTCAAAGGTTATTGTTTTCCTGTTTAGGGTCATGCATGTGTCAGTCTTATACTTAGCTCAGAGTTGGAGTTTGGTATCTTTTCGTAAATTGTTTGACTGTACACTATATTGTTACTGTTTTTTGTTTTTTCCTTTTTTGTTTGTGAACTCCATTATGTGTTCTTATTCTTAAAATATTTGGTCTTCTTCGCTTTCACAGCTGGTTTATTCTTCTTGCGTGTACCCGTCTCGGCCCTCCGTCTAGTCAAACCCGGACGTGCCGTTTGTTCCATGTGGCCCCACCCCCCCCCCTTACCTCTACTCCCCTTTTTGTAGGTATGTTTCCACTTTTTAACTTTGTTATATCCTTTTTTTTATTTCTTTCAAATTTTTTTCCTCTCCCTATTCTTGGTGTCTCTACTATTTACATCCCCTGTTTTCGTCTCATATCTTTGAATTTTCTAACTGTCATCCAATGGTTATATTTTACATTTTTCCTTTTTCTTTCCTTGTTAGGCATTTCACCTTATATGACTCTTGCTCATCGAATTTCTCAGTTCTCTAAATTTCAATGTTTACCTCTTTTTTCTTGTCTTCTTTTCTTCTCTCGACACATAGACAATTTGGTCACACATTTGAACTATTTCCTATATGCTTATTGTTGTTATTTTAATGAATTGGTTTATTGTTTAATATCTTTATATTTCTCACCTTTAATTAATCTATGATGTTGAAAATAATTTCTTGGAACGTTAGGGGATTAAATTCTCCTATCAAGAGACAGAGGGTCTTAACTCATCAGGCTAAACTAGAAGCTGATATAGTTTGTCTTCAGGAAACCCATCTCACAGCTGCTGAATCGTTAAAAATAAAAGGGGCTGGGTAGGTGAGATCTTCTTTTCCCCATGAGATGGAAAGCGCAATGGTGTCATGATACTTTGTCGTAGATCGCTTCCTTTCAAGCTCATTTCACAAAAATCAGACACAGAAGGTCGATGGTTAAATGTTAAATTAACGCTGGGAGATGCTCCAGTCTCTTTTCTTAATGTTTATGCCCCGACTGGTGGAGATTCATCATTTTGGTCATCATTAGCCAAGCAAATCACTCTATGCATCGAAGACAATTTTATATTGGCTGGAGACTGTAATCAGATTTTTGACCCATTTATAGACCGACATTCCAGAGTGTCTTACATCCCCAATAAACCCCACAAAGCTTTTGTTCGTGCAATTACCCAATGTAAACTCCTGGATGCATGGAGGTTATGTAACCCTACTACTAGAGAATATACTTTTTATTCCCCTGTTCATCATACCCAATCACGTATTGACTATTTTTTTGTTTCCCATAATGTTTCTCAGGCACTTATGAACGCAGACATTGGCTCCATTTTATTATCAGATCATGCCCCTATCTCTATCCACCTTGACATATTACCAAAGGTTAATACCACCAGAAGATGGCAATTCAATAATAGCCTACTTCTTGACCCAACTTTTACCTCTTCTTTTCTTGTTTTTTTTAACGAATATTTTCTGTTAAATCAAAATGAATCTATGCCATTTTCGATTATTTGGGACGCCTTCAAGGCCTCAGCTAGGGACTTCATCATTGGATATGTTACCAAGAAACGCCGGACTGCGCGTGCACATACCAATGCTCTCCTCCAAGAGATAAAGAGACTGGAGCATTCTTACTATTCCTCAAACTCGAAAGAATGTTTGTCTGCCCTCATAAAAGTGAAACTTCAGTTCAACAAGGAGTCAACAGATAGTGCCTCGCTGTACTTATTGAAATCCAGTGCGAAATTCTACGGTGGTCAGAACAAGGCTGGGAAGATCCTAGCTAATTATTTGAAGGTTAAGCATAATAAATTAAATATTGATTCTATCTATGATGAACACTCTAACTTAAAATTTAAAGACACAGAGATACTGAATGAATTTTATAAATCATTATACACTGCAGAATCACACCCCACAGACCACTTACTGTCTCAATTCTTCTCCAATATTCACAAACCTACATACAAATCGAGTGACTTGTCTCCCTTAGGATTGGATTTGACACAACCTGAACTTCTTGGGGCTCTCCAGCATCTCAAAAGAGACAAGGCGCCGGGACCAGACGGTTTTACTGTCGAATTCTTTCTCCACTTTTCTAAGATACTACTTCCTAAACTGCATTTTTTGTTAAACTCCTTTTCTCACCCGATTAATTCTACTGGATCTTTTTCAGAGGCACATATCTGCCTCATCCCTAAGGAAGGTAAAGACTTAAAGTATTGTAAAAATTATAGACCCATTTCTCTTGTTAATATTAATTAAAATTTTTTATCAAAAGCATTAGCCCTCCGTTTAGAGTCTCATCTCCCAAATCTAATAGGTAAAGAACAATCGGGCTTTGTTAAAGGGCGACTGATAACTGATAATACAAGACTTTTTTTTGACATCTTATCTAAGTCGTCTCATCTCAAATACCCGATGGCAGCAATAGCATTAGATGCTGAGAAAGCGTTTGACAGGGTGGAATGGCCATATCTATTTCATACTCTTAGATGGTTCGGTTTTGGTCCCAAGTTTATTTCTTTAATATCTCTTCTCTATTCAAACCCTCATGCTGCTGTCTGTGCTAATGCATTGACCTCGTCATTTTTTGATTTAGGTAGGGGTGTACATCAAGGTTGCCCCCTATCTCCCTTTCTCTTTAATCTGGCCCTTGAACCTTTCCTTTCCAAAATACGCCAGAACCCAGACATACATGGAATCGAATTCCTTACTTCTCACATTAAATTTGCGGCTTACGCTGATGATATTTTGATTTTTATGTCCAAACCACACGAATCCATTCCGGCCTTTCTATTAGAGGTACAATCCTTCTCGTCTATATCTGGATACAAATTGAACACGGATAAGTGTGAAATTTTGCCGTTAACCAAGTATACTTTTAAAGAAGACTTTGCCCCATCTCATTTCACATGGAGCCCTAACCATATCAAATATCTAGGATTACACTTTACCCCCTCAATTTCGGACACAGTAACCTTATGTATGAACAAATGTATCCAAAGAATTACAGACTTAACTTCTAAATGGCATCCTCTTTATTTATCTTGGTGGGGTCGTCTTGATACTATAAAGATGATGCTATCCCCCATAGTGTTATACACTATTTCCAACATTCCAGTCCCCATCTATGCTAAAATAATCAAAAAAATTAATTCTATTCTGTCCTCCTTTTTATGGTCCAACAAAAGGTCTCTCCTTTCCTTATTAAAATTGACTCGTCCTAAATCAGAAGGGGGAGTCAATTTTCCTCATTTCTCTACTTATCACAAATCCTTCCTCCTACGTCATATTGATTGCTTGATTCCATAGAAAATTGCCCTTTATGGGTCTCACTTGAACGCTCATTTCTTTCCCCGTTTTCCTTTCAAGAGTATCTTTGTTTTTCTCGCAAACCACAATCCATTTCTACCCCAATTATCAAATTGACTTCCCAAATTCTTGGAACAACTTCTTCTTTAACTCATGCAGACTTTGACTCTCTCCTTAGTTCAACAATATGGCACAATAAAGCCCTATTAATAAATCACAAGCCGTTTTACTGGAAGACTGGGAGGCGGAGGGGATTGGTTTGGGTTAGTCAACTATTTTCGCATTCCGAAATCTTGCCTTTCCCTCTACTCAGTCAATTGTTTGGCTTACCCACCTCTTTTCTTTCCAAATATAATCTTCTCAAAAAGGCTCTTCTAGATGCTTGTGCCAAATTCATTGATACATCTGCTGTCGCTCACTCTCCTGCTCCGTCAAATCATCTCCATATCCTGCTACATACTATGCCTAAGGCTTCCATCATTTATGACCATCTGAGATGCACTAGCAATATTAGACAAAAGTCTAGTATAGAGATTGCTTGGGAACATGATTTTGGGACGTCTTGGTCGCTGTCTCTCTGGGGGAAGATCTGGACCAAGTTACAAAAGTAATCAAGAGCGGCAAACACCACCCAAACATTATTTTTTATATATAACAGACTCTTGCTATGTCTAAGTACCCTAAGTAAAAGATATTCTACTGTAATGGACACTTGCTGGACCTGCTTGTCCCCGAATGCTGACTTATTTCATATGCTATTCTTATGCCCAATTGTTCATAGTTTTTGGAAACGTGTATGGTCGCAAATAAATTCAATTTTGAACACCAACTTCTCTTTTTCTCTAGCCCATGTGTTTTTGGGGAGTTTAGCTCCTATCTGGAATGATTGTACACCCAATGTCAAAATTGTTGATCTCTTACTAGCAGTTGCCTTTCAGAAAATCACCAGAAACTGGAAAGACTTTACCAAAATCTCATATCAAGCTTGGTGGAACGCTGTCTGTCATAACCACAGGTTGGATACCTCTTTTGTTTACCCTGCACATTTGGCTGTGAAACGTATGCATTTGTGGTTACCTATCACACTATATATTGATGCAAGTGCCAAGAGAGTAACGATGCTGAGACCCTCTCAACAAGAAGTACTTAAACCACCATGAATCCCCTCAGTGTTTCCTTATTTTACTTTAATATTAATTGTATCTCCCCTTTACCTTTTTAACTTACCTCTGATACCTATTAATCCAATTCAAGTACTTCTTTTGGATTTTATGTATTGCATTGTGATGACTTTTGATTAATTTCATGTATTGTACATTGACACCTCTTTTCTATTAATAAAATGTCTCTGAACTTAAATGCTGAGACTTAGCAGGATCTCACAACTTGCACCGTCTGTGTTTAACCCTGGAGTTTTTCTAGGTGAGCTTGATCTTCTCATGCAAGAGCACCTAATGTAAACTGAGAGTCTGTGTCTGCTAACGTGCTATTGGTTCATTATTTGCTCAAATTGTTGTACTTGCTATAAAACCATGGTGCTTTATAAAAAAGAATCGGTGTTGAAACAAAGAAAGTGTATTGGAAGAAGATTAGCAATTGGGAAAAGGCGTGAAAGAAAACGTGGCCATAACTATTCTCCGTTTGCAGTACAAGTGAAATGAGAAAATCCTTAGAAAACATTAAAGTAATTGCTGGCGCTTCATGTGAGCCCTCGGGTACCATACTAAAAAAGCAAAATAGGAGCACCCCAATCCAATTAGGCAGCCAATTTTCCTCCATCCTAAACTTGAATAGAGCTATAAACTGTAAGAGACAGTTGGCAAAAAACACCTTGCCTAATCCCACAGTTATATAAACATTATCATTCTTGGCACACCGAAATAAACTTTTTCTAATGGCAACTTTCTTTTACATTTCCAAAACACAGAATCCTAATATTCGCACTAACAGAAACCTTTCCAAACTTCAATAGAGTACTATTTAGCTGATGGATGGGGCATACAAAAAATGTTTCGCACATTGAGCTAAATATACCCCAGTCAAAGCAAGGTTACTGACAATAATATTCCCTTATGGCTTACTGCCATGTTTATTTTGCTCTGCTTTTAAAATAAATACCTACAACTGATTTACATCATTAATATTCAACATAAAAATGTTTTTATAATTTTTTTGGGTTAAATAAACTTTTTTTTATTCTTTTCCCTTTTTCTAATTTTCCCATTTGGAGACTCCACATTTGGGGTGGAAATCTACGTATGGTGAAGTACGGGGAAAATTGAGAAGGTTTATTAAACTTTATAAGAATTTAATAGGCATATTTCAATTTAAAATATTAATGTAAATTAATTTATAAATGTATTTTAAATGTAAAACAAAATTTAAAAAGTGCTACTTCTGGGGTGATATCCATACGTACAAAAGAAGGTTAACACCCTTCTAGCTCAATATTCGGTATTGTATATGTTAATCCTGCTAACAACAATGTGTTACTCCAATTCTCTTCTTTTTGCAAGGCTTGACATCTAACATATTGTTCAATATATTAGTTCAATCTTTCCGTCTGTCAATGGTGGTAATTGGTAGAGGGACTAAGGGGCATATTAGCAAGACCCACGTTAAAATTATCGCCGTTTTAGCGGCAGGAAACTGCCGCTAAAACGGCGATAATAGACTTGCTAATATGCGTTATGGAATTCCAATAGAAGCCCAGGTTAGATGTCCTGCACATCTAACCTGGGCTTCTATTGAATTCCCATAATGCATATTAGCAAGCCCATTATCGCCGTTTTAGCGGCAGTTTCCTGCCGCTAAAACGGCGATAATTTTAACGTGGGTCTTGCTAATATGCCCTAAATTCCATATCAAATTATGTGATGTACCAAGATTTGTGGTAACTCTTTTGATATGAGCAGCTCTGGTAATGAAATAAAATGCCCCATCATCATTAAACCATCCACAACAGCCAAAATGACTGTACAATTTTGACTCATGGTCAATGGAGCTATAAAATCAATACATGACTTGGGTGAAACAGGCAACAGTTTTGAAAGACCAAGAGATTTGAATAGGAAGTCTTAATGTGTGTGCAAAAGGAACACGTTGGCATATAATGTTCCACATCCACAAATAAGTTGACTACTAAAAATATCTCCTAACTTCTGCTAATGTTTTAGCCATTCCAGGATAAACAGCAGTTTGTGAATTATGAAGCCACATCCTAGTCTGTTTCTTTAAACGAACTGGGAGCAACCATAGAGAATTCCTTGAAACAGTAACTTATTTGATGCAGTAGCTTATATCTCTCACTGTGGTCTTCCTGTTCCCTGCCTTAAGGTTCCTTATCCGTATACTGTATTGTTAAAAATAATTTCTCATTATTAAAGACTTTAGATTGAGTATTCCATGTTTTGAGTGGAAACGTTGACTCCACTGGGACAAGGTGTCAGCTTTATCATTGTTTGAACTTCTGTTTTGATCAATAACAAAATCAGAAAAGAACAAGCGTACCCTAGCTGTCTAGGAGTGAATTTTCTGGCTGTGTTCAAAAACGTTAGGTGCTTTTCATTTTGATGATGCAAAATAGGGCGTAAGAAAAGACGTTGTATCAAAAAACGAAGGTCCTGATTGAGAATTTGCAGGTGGCATTCCATCACAAATGTGACAGATGTTCCATCCATCTTATTACAAGTGCTTCATATGCTAATGCACTTATAATAAGGCAGACTGGATATCTGTCACATCTGTAACTGAATACCAGTCCGTCAAACTCTAAATCAGGCCCAAAAGGCCTAATCAGTCGCTGTGGACCATGCTAACGGTGCTCCCTTACAGAGTAATCTGATACTGGGTCTTTCTACTTCAGAAAACTCTGAGGACCTCCTGAGAACAAGCTGTGAAGGGCATACTGCAGACTCCAGAGGGTTGCTGGTGCGTGTGAGAATCAATGGGTATATCAAGGAATGGGAATGTAGCATGGCATCTATGCCACCAGGAAGATGGATGTTAGGATATGAAGCAAGCAGATATTGGTGTCTTACCCACTCTAAGATGACGACTGTTCACTGTGTTGGGAATAAGCGTCATAGCTATACACATTCCCGGCTTCCCTTCCATTACACGATTGTTGTTTTCAGCCATTCCTGCAGATAGTTCCACTGAGGCAGGAATGATTATCTGCTGGTTCTACATAGCTCTTGGTTTTCCTCACTCAGCTCTTTTCATCCTGGAATCTTTGAATTCACCATGTCAGTAAAACTGACCCTTAGCCTGCAAGTGGTGAGTTGCAATATGAACACTATGGGGTCGATTCCGATTCGGGCCGGAAAAAGTACCGACCGACTCGGAGCCGGAAATTATACCGACCGACACGTACCTGTGGCGCCCGACATGCCAAGTACGATGCAAAGCGTGCAAAATCCGACCGACACATACAGAACCCAAGCCGAACGACCGATCCGCACGGAAAACAGCAATCCGGCCGGAAAAACACGCGAATCGAACCGACCGACACGCACCCGGAACAAATCCGACCGAAACGTACACGCGAACTCCAAACCGCAAAGTACGATGCAAGGCGCGAAAACCACGACCGAGTCGGACGGAGGACAAGCCGCACGACCGACACGCATACAAAACCGAGCCGAAGCAACACAAAACACCGCGACCGACGCGTACGCAGCATAGAAAACTGCACAAACACAGCGTGAACGAAACGGAGAACACCGTACGAGACAAATGCAGGGTCCGACTCGGTCACAAGAACGTTTCCAACATGCACAGACAGTACAAAGGAAAAATCACACAAAAAAAGGCCAAACAAGCAATTACAAAGCCAATAAATACTGGGGGGGTGGGGACAGAGAACAAAGACACACCCACAACTCCACCCATATAAAGGACACAAATCACAACCATGATCCTTTGCAAATGCCATTCCACTGCCAGCACCCAAGAGACAGCAACCACACACCCACAGCTCATCCCTCACACAAGCCACACACCATCAGCACACCAACAAATACCTACCTCACATACACTCAGCAAAACACACACTCACACACCCTCACCTGCACACCAACACACACATCACTCACCATCACCACCCATCACCATGCCCCCCAAGAAGAATCACAAGTTCCTAGATTGTGAATTGGAAGTCCTGGTAGACTAGATCCTCAGGGTAGAGCCACAGCTGTTTGGCACACTGGTCCAACAGACCCCCATCTCCCAGAAAACCAAGATGTGGGAGAGGATCATCAACAGGGTGAACGCACAATCACCATGTCTGCGCACAAAGACCTACATCCAGAACAGGTGGTATGACGTGCGCAGGAGGGTCCGGGAGCTGCTCAAGAAAGACTACCTCCTGAGCCAATACACCGGCAGTGGCCCTCCTGCCAAGCCAGTATACCTCAGGCCCTGGGAGGAGAAGGTGCGGGCCATCCTTCCGCCAGTGAGCGTATATGGACTAGAGAACATCCCAGAGCCTGGTGAGTACACAACAAATGTACACAATATTCTGCCACAAAACACACACACATCACTGTCAAGGGGAGAGTCAAACCATACACTCATAGCAATTACACAGCAACCAGAACAGAATCATCCCAAAATGTGTATGTCAGTCAGATAAACACAACACATGCCATCAAAAAAGTTACATCCAACCGTGCCATCACATGTACAAACACAACTACAACTACAGCTAGGCAGTGGCACAAATAGAACTAACAAACACATCCAGACATGTAGCCACCACAACAACACCAACACACAGTGAAGACCACTGAAAGGAAGGAATTCTGTGTATGCTGGCCAAGTCAGTGTAGCCAATAGCATCATGGGAGTCGTAGTCACACATATTGCCCCCCCACAACTGTCCCATCAACACCACCATGAACCATGCGCACATCACAGGGAGTGGAGAAGGACTCACAAGATGGCTGACACTGGCAACTGCTGTGGGGAGCACAAGGCCCTGCTGGCAACTGTGCACCAACAAACAGCAGGACACCACTGACTGACATCCTGAGAGACAACTTCCACTCCCTGCAATGCAAGCACGTTCCATGGTGGGATATCTAGCTGGCTGGGTGGGAAGGAGGACTTGCAGCACTGACCATAGTCACAAGCACCTCCCCTCACACACCCCCTCAACACAAACTCCACAGAACCCACCTGGTAAAATGCAATGCCTCCCATCCTAACTCAAGATCCACAAAGAACCACCACCCTGGGTTATGTTGTGTGAAGCACAGGGACACTCTTGGGACTTTTAGCCAAACAACTGCCAGGACAACACTCCCAGCCATCCTGTCAGCACAGCCAGCCCACCCCACAGGGAAGCAGAGTCAAAAGGAAGGAAGCATGGGCATGCTGGGAAGGGGGGTGGAGGGAATAGCATGATGGGAGTGGTAGTCACAGATATTGCTCAGCCTCACAACTGGCCCATCAACACCACCCTGAACCATGCTCACATCACAGGGAGTGGAGAAGGACACACAAGATGTCTGACACTGGCTACTGCTGTGGGGAGCACAAGGGCATGCTGGGAACTGCACACCAACCAACAGAAGGACACCACTGTCAGCCATCTTGCCATTGCCCTCACACCCACACACACTGAACTCCCCACAAAAGCAAGTAAGTATGGGAATGCTGGCAAGTGGGGTGGAGGCAATAGCATGATGGGAGTGGCAGTCACAGATATTGGTCACCCCCACAACTGTCCCATCAACACCACCCTGAACCATGCTCACATCACAGGGAGTGGAGAAGGACTCACAAGATGGCTGACACTGGCTACTGCTGCGGGGAGCACAAGGCCCTGCTGGGAACTGTGCACCAACAAACAGCAGGACACCACTGACTGACATCCTGAGAGACAACTTCCACTCCCTGCAATGCAAGCACGTTCCATGGTGGGATATCTGGCTGGCTGGGTGGGAAGGAGGACTTGCAGCACTGACCATAGTCACAAGCACCTCCCCTCACACACCCCCTCAACACAAACTCCACAGAACCCACCTGGTAGAATGCAATGCCTCCCATCCTAACTCAAGATCCCACAAAGAACCACCACCCTGGGTTATGTTGTGTGAAGCACAGGGACACTCTTGGGACTTTTAGCCAAACAACTGCCAGGACAACACTCCCAGCCATCCTGTCAGCACAGCCAGCCCACCCCACAGGGAAGCAGAGTCAAAGGAAGGAAGCATGGGCATGCTGGGAAGGGGGTGGAGGCAATAGCATGATGGGAGTCGTAGTCACAGCTCTACATCCCCCACCACATGGCCCAGCAAGCTCACACTCACGCATGCACATCCCACAGAGAGTGGAAAGGCCCATCAAAGATGTCTGACACTGTTGCTGTGTCGTGGGGAGCACAAGGGCATGTTGGGAACTGCACACCAACCAACAGCAGGACACCACTGTCAGCCATCTTGCCATTGCTCTCACACCCACACATACTGAACTCCCCACAAAAGCAAGTAAGTATGGGAATGCTGGGAAGTGGGGTGGAGGCAATAGCATGATGGGAGTGGCAGTCACAGATATTGGTCACCCTCACAACTGGCCCATCAACACCACCCTGAACCATGCTCACATCACAGGGAGTGGAGAAGGACTCACAAGATGGCTGACACAGGCTACTGCTGTGGGGAGCACAAGGGCATGCTGGGAACTGCACACCAACCAACAGCAGGACACCACTGTCAGCCATCTTGCCATTGCCCTCACACCCACACACACTGAACTCCCCACAAAAGCAAGAAAGTATGGGAATGCTGGCAAGTGGGGTGGAGGCAATAGCATGATGGGAGTGGCAGTCACAGATATTGGTCACCCTCACAACTGGCCCATCAACACCACCCTGAACCATGCTCACATCACAGGGAGTGGAGAAGGACTCACAAGATGGCTGACACTGGCTACTGCTGTGGGGAGCACAAGGGCATGCTGGGAACTGCACACCAACCAACAGCAGGACACCACTGTCAGCCATCTTGCCATTGCCCTCACACCCACACACACTGAACTCCCCACAAAAGCAAGTAAGTATGGGAATGCTGGCAAGTGGGGTGGAGGCAATAGCATGATGGGAGTGGCAGTCACAGATATTGCTCACCCTCACAACTGGCCCATCAACACCACCCTGAACCATGCTCACATCACAGGGAGTGGAGAAGGACTCACAAGATGGCTGACACTGGCTACTGCTGTGGGGAGCACAAGGGCATGCTGGGAACTGCACACCAACCAACAGCAGGACACCACTGTCAGCCATCTTGCCATTGCCCTCACACCCACACACACTGAACTCCCCACAAAAGCAAGTAAGTATGGGAATGCTGGCAAGTGGGGTGGAGGCAATAGCATGATGGGAGTGGCAGTCACAGATATTGGTCACCCCCACAACTGTCCCATCAACACCACCCTGAACCATGCTCACATCACAGGGAGTGGAGAAGGACTCACAAGATGGCTGACACTGGCTACTGCTGCGGGGAGCACAAGGCCCTGCTGGGAACTGTGCACCAACAAACAGCAGGACACCACTGACTGACATCCTGAGAGACAACTTCCACTCCCTGCAATGCAAGCACAGTCCATGGTGGGATAACTGACTGGCTGGGTGGGAAGGAGGGCCGGCTGTCAACCAAATACAACCAATGCAGACCATGTTCACACCCCAACAAATACATAGAAATGCCCAAATAATGCAGGACAATGTGCCACACCAAAATCAACCCCTGACTGTGACAACTTAGGACAATGCAATGTACAGGCCCGCACCCAGAGGCACAGTCACAACTGTCAGGTGTGTCAACCATTGATGCCTGCCGAAACATAACATACATTGTGTGTGTCTCCCAAAAACAGGTGATGATGGGGACACAGCAGCAGACGCTGAGGAGTCCCAGTCCCAGGCTCAAGAGGATGCGGAGCTCACTGGTGTCGTACAGCCTCTGCCCTCCTCGGACGAAGAAGACCAACCAGGCACATCCGGTGCAAGTCTACATGCAGCACCAGCAGGACCACCAGCTGCAGCACCAGCAGGACCACCAGCTGCACCCCCTGCACCCACCCCTCCAACGACTGTCACCACAAATACCATCCCTGCCGACATGGACAGAACAAGGAGCAACACCAGCACAGGGACCCTGGACCAACCTGGGGCCATGGACACCACCACCACCACCAACCCCCAAGGTGGACCAGGGTCATCTGTGCGTGCCACTGCACGCACTGCACATGTCAGCAGGGGTGGTGGGAGGGGTGGGAGACAGAGGTCGCTGCTTGCAGAGGTTGCTGGTGTGCATGATGACCCACAACTGGTACGCATAGCTGATGCATACCAGTCCAGCACCGGAGACCTCAGCCAGGTAGTGGGGCTCCTCAGAGACATGAAACAGCAGCAGGCTGCCCATCATGCCCGCTTGGACTCTCACATGTCCCACGTGGAGTCACACATGTCCCGCGTGGACTCACACATGTCCCGCGTGGAGTCCAAGTGGGATGCACTGCATGAGATGACGGCGGTGCACAGGGACATTTTACAATGCCTCCGCCAGATGAACAGCAACCAGTCCACACCTCCCTGTGTGCCAACAACATCTGGTGCTGCCCAAACTGCAACTGCCACAGGGAGGGAGGATGACTCTGGCGGAGAGTCCCCTGCACCGCAGCAGCCTGTACTTGAGGGGCCCCCCCCAAGAAGAGGGGTCGTCCGAGGAGGGGCAAGTGAGAGGCCGATGGCCAAGCGCAACTCCCAGGAAGCCTGAACCTGTTCTGGATGTTCACCTTTGTGCACAGACTGTTCACCCTGTTGACGGCAACACTACTCCCACACATTGCATGGGGAGTACAAGTTGGACCAATGTCTCAGACAACTGTGGCCCCGATACTGGGGATTTTGTCTACCAGGACTTTCAATTCACCTAGGAACTTCTGATTGCAAGATTTATGTACAGCACTACCCATCCTATGCACTATTCACACAAATGTATCACAATAAACACACTAATACACCATACTTGCCTCTGTTGTGATTCCAACGTGGGTGCTGTTATGGGGATGATGAACTGCAAAATTACACTGTGTATGCGAACTGCAACAGCAAGTACAACACAGGCATGTGAGTAAAGGCAACGTGACACATATGAGTGAGACACACCACCAGGGCTACACAACACATACACACCTAGGCCATCTGACTCATTGCCTACACTGATGTTGCCAGGGAAGACGGTGCAATGCACAGACACCACACCCATTCCCAGTTGTAGTCAAGTAGCCCACAGGTGCAGTAAGCAAATGGCAGTCAAATGTGTGACCACAGACAACGCACATCACAAAGTGAAGCACAGGTTTATTACACAGTTGCAACATGTCGTAACCACTACAGATGCAAGGTAATCCCACCTGGCAGCGGGCACACAGTCAACAACTGTAGACGGAAGGAAGTCCATGGGTGTGGCGCACATCACCTGTAGGGACACAACAGCTACCACCCTGGAAGTGCAATCACGTCGTCGGTGGACACAGTTGACCAAACGAATCTGAAAGTACCCTGTGAAGGACAGAAATGACACACAGTCAAAAGCAATGGAGAACAGGACAGAACAGCAAAACTCATGCACAATACATGTTACAAGATACCCACCCAGAACCAAGTTAGCATGTCAACACTGTTGGGGAGTACAGCCCACCTGTAAGCACACATCGCAACACACATCCAGTCAAGTAGCCCATGGACACACTCCAACAGCACCAGAGCACCACCTACACATATCATGCCAACTCACATCATTGACATGACACCTCAGGATACTCACATTCAGCTAAAGAAGTTGGTGATGAGCTGTGTGCGGACATCACCCTCATCATCATCATCATCATCGTCACTGGCATCGTGGTCCAGGCCAGGATCCTCCACAGGTGGCGGATGTTGGTCATTGTCATCCTGGATGAGAGGCAACTCCTTCCGCACTGCCAGGTTGTGGAGCATGCAGCAGACGATGATAATCTTGCACACTTTCGCAGGGGCATATGGGAGGGACCCTCCGGTCTTGTCCAGGCAGCGGAAGCGGCTCTTCAGGAGACCAAATGTCCGCTCAATCACTCTCCTGGTCCGACCATGTGCCTCATTGTAGCGCATCTGGGCTGGTGTCACAGGGTTCCTGAGGGGTGTCAGCAACCACGGCATGTTGGGGTATCCCGAGTCACCTACGGACAGACAAGTGCACATTAGCTGACTTGGAAAAGTGGGCGGAATACTACAGATCAGATCACACACAATGGCACAAAGTCAGTACACACCGACAAGCCAGGCACGCTGGTTCTGCATCTGTGCCATCATCCTGGGGATGCGACTACTCCTCATCACAAAGGCATCGTGTGCTGAACCAGGGAAACGGGCACACACGTGTGTGATGGTCATATCTGCAAGACACACCACCAGTGCATTGACCGAGTGGTAGTGCTTGCGGTTCCTGTAGGCCTGCTCCTGGGCCTGTGGTGGTACCAAAGCCACATGTGTCCCATCAATGGAGCCAATGACATGCGGCATCCTCCCCAGGGCATAAAAGTCACTCTTCACGTCAGTGAGTCGTCGCAGTCTAGGGAAATAGATGTACCGGTTCAGGAATAGCAACATTGCCGCCAAAACATCGCGGAGCACACGGCTCAACATGGTCTGTGACATCCCACCAGCAGTCGCCACAGTATGTTGGAAGGTACCGGTGGCAAAGAAGTGTAGGGCTGCCATCACCTTCACCTTGGGGGTCAGCGCTGTAGGATACGGCCGGCCAGGCTGCAAATGTGGGGCCAACTGCACTGCCAAATCCTCAATCAGCTGCCTGGTGAAGCGGTACCGTCGGATGCTGTCCCGTTCCACCAT
Source organism: Calotriton arnoldi (assembly GCA_963921515.1). Taxonomy (NCBI): domain Eukaryota; kingdom Metazoa; phylum Chordata; class Amphibia; order Caudata; family Salamandridae; genus Calotriton; species Calotriton arnoldi. The sequence continues at coordinate 180,334 of CAWUFW010007696.1, read as the reverse complement.
CGTTGCCAGGTCTGGGAATGGTCGATGGACAGCAGGAGCCCTGCAGTGCAGAGGAGAAGTAAGCAAGATTGTCAGTCAGCCCACATATGCGGCATTGAACACACTCAATATCCCAACATACATCATTATGAGGCACAACTACATGAAGTGTGCAGTTCCGTAAGGACATGTATGGTACATACATGGCCAACATCTGTCATCACGGTCCAACAAGTGGCATCAATTAGTCCCAGGTTGGCCCATTGGATATCATGAGGCCGTGTCACAGTTCCCATCTCCTGCTGCCGTGTCACAATCACCCCCCACAGTGACATGTGAGGACAGATGTGCCCCAGGCATCACAGCTCAACGACAGGTACATTCCCAGGGACCCTGTATTGCCACATGGACACTGGCATTACATGGAGTATCATGTATACACCACAGCAAAACAACCATGACCCCCACAGGTAGTGGTCCCACTTGCCACGGCAGGACAGACATGGACGTCTGTGACACACACACGCACAACATCAAAGTCCATGCACACACAACGTGGATGTGGAGACTGTCTCCCATTGTGCACATGAAATCAGAGACATTGTAAACACTACATGCACACAGACTGTGGAGGACCATCACTATTGTGCCACTGGGACACCCTGGCTCAAACATACCGTCCCACATGGGACTCACGGGGTATGTGACATGACATACACATACACCACCGTGAAATGTGACCATGGCACATGCACAGATATGAACAGTTGCACATCACAGTGGTCATGTACACGTAACACCCAGGATCCTGTCCCCATGAACACGTGCACAGCCTGGGGGTGGCTGCCCCCAGGTGACACCCACAGGACAACATGTACACCAACATACACACAATAGGAAATGCAGCCTTACATGCCTTATGATACAGCTTGGACAGGCTGTCGTGTTGTAGGTGTGCCCCTCACTCCCTGGGAGCTATCTGTGGCTGGCATATGTCCATCTGAGACAGGCATGGTGACATATGCCAGTCACTTGTACAGGGATGCGTTGAACAGCAATGGACCGATCGGTGCCCCCGGCCAGCCCATTGCATTCAATGTGTGCGGGTACGCGTTGTGCCCCTGTACGCGTTGTACTGCAATGGACCGATTGGTGCCCCCGGCCGGCCCATTGCATTCAATGTGTGTGGGTACGCGTTGTACCCCTGTACGCGTTGTACTGCAATGGACCGATCGGTGCCCCCGGCCGGCCCATTTCATTCAATGTGTGCAGGTACGCGTTGTACCCCTGTACGCGTTGTACTGCAATGGACCGATCGGTGCCCCCGGCCGGCCCATTGCATTCAATGTGTGCGGTACGCGTTGTGCCCCTGTACGCGTTGTACTGCAATGGACCGATCGGTGCCCCTGGCCGGCCCATTGCATTCAATGTGCGGGTACGCGTTGTACCCTACGCGTTGTACTGCAATGGACCGATCGGTGCCCCCGGCCGGCCCATTGCATTCAATGTGTGCGGGTACGCGTTGTACCCCTGTACGCGTTGTACTGCAATGGACCGATCGGTGCCCCCGGCTGGCCCATTGCATTCAATGTGTGCGGGTACGCGTTGTACCCCTGTACGCGTTGATCAGCAATGGACCGATCGGTGCCCCCGGCCGGCCCATTGCATTCAATGTGTGCGGGTACGCGTTGTGCCCCTGTACGCGTTGTACTGCAATGGACCGATCGGTGCCCCCGGCCGGCCCATTGCATTCAATGTGTGCGGGTACGCGTTGTACCCCTGTACGCGTTGTATCGCAATGGACCGATCGGTGCCCCCGGCCGGCCCATTGCATTCAATGTGTGCGGGTACGCGTTGTGCCCCTGTACGCGTTGTACCGCAATGGACCGATCGGTGCGCACCCATTGACAATGGCCTTGCCTGGCAACGGACGCGTTTTCGAATTTCGAACGAGTCGGTTGCTGGAAATTCAGTTGGTCACCCACAACAATGTTGCAAAATCATGTATGTCATGAAGTTGAAGATTTGAAGGATGCTGTGGGCGTGTATTGGTGCTGCTATTCCATGGATTGGCCAGATTCAGAAGATGCAAACGACTTGGACCTATCACTTTGGACACAAGGGACAGTATCTGCCTCTCCAGCACATATATATTGCTGGCTGTTCCCCTGAGAGCTCACTTGCCTGCACTACATGCTCCAGGACGACATCTGCCACTGCACTGCTGCTGTCTCTGCCCCTCTGGACCCTGCAATGGCACGTACTGTGGAGAGAGCCCCAGCCTTCAGCCTTGAGGAGAACCAGGCCCTGCTGGACAGCCTACTTCCACAGTACAGCAAGCTGTATGGGACACCAGGGGAGCAGGTGAGTGTTCTGTGCACTGCCTTTCTGAATGTGCATTTTGTCTGACTAGCAAGGCTGAAAGTCTGCACGCCACTGGCTAGCAGGCTCACTGAGTAGTTGTCACCCCCCATAGTGTGTAGTGACATGCACTGGACAGGTATGGTGCAGTGACAGTGCATTTGAACAAGGTTTTACTTCCCATGCAATGATACCATGTAGTGACGTCTGGCAAACTGTCCATGGGCAGCGTTGCACTGCCTGTGTACATCATGTGCCCCTGTGAATGAGACATGTATATACAACTGTGTCATGCACGGATATGTTGCATGTGTAGTAATGGCCTTTTCACTTTGTCATCCTGACAGGTTAATGCCCATCGGAAGCAGGAGATCTGGAAGGACATCGTCCGGGCTGTCCGGTCCGTGGGGGTCTACAAGCGCCGGATCCGCAACTGCCAGAAGAGGTGGCAGGACCTTCGGGGCTGGACCCGGAGGATTGCACGGGTCCAGCTGAAGCTGTCGCCTCCTCGCAGGAGGGGCGGAACACGGACCCTGACCCCCCACATGCTCCAGATCCTGGCGGTGGTGTTTCCAGACCTGGATGGGCAGCTGAAGGCCAGACAGCAGCAAGGAGGGGGTGAGTCAAAGACTGCACTGTGAACTCTGTATTACATGCTTTGTGCCCTCCTCTGGCCTGGTTCAACTGCCACAGTGCAGCAGTCATGTTGTCCAGGAGCCATGTCCCTCTATTGTGCACTGCCCACTCCTCATCTGATACCCAGGTGTGGCCCTTACATTCAGGGAATTGTGTCACTTGGGACTGTGTCCTTGCAGTTTGCTTCACTAAAGGTGGGGGACAGCATCTGTTTCCCTAACTCTGTTGTGGGCATCATGGGTGGGTCCATTGTTCACACAACGCCTGTGTTCGGACATGTAATCTGCGTGTTGCTTTGATATGCGGTCCACTTGCTGAGCTGAGCCACCACATGTGCCTGGGGTATGTGGCACACGCCCATGCAGCGGGTGGGAACAATGTTTGGGCCCCAGGAGTGTGCAGATTACGTGTGTCACACATACATAGCCAGCTATCCACTGTCCAGGGCTCATCCCTCATTCATGTGGGGCAGGACAGTCATGCCTACTCCAGGCCATGCAATGCACTCTGTACTCCCACTCCCGTGTATCAGCTGACACATTGTGCGCAGTGATTTGACCCCTCAGGTGTCTGCCTCTGTGTCAGTGTGCTGTGGATTAGTTGCCAGGACTGCTGGGGTGTTTCTTGGTAGGGGCTCAGCATGCCACTGGAGATGTGACCATAGGAGACGATACTTGTGTGTCACATAGGTGTTTGATCAGCTGCCCGTGCAGACTGGGGTATGCGAATGTGAAGTTCAGGCAGCTGTTCCCCATTCACAGCAGATTGTGAGGGGCTCAGGTTCAGAGGGTAGTGTCACAGGTCTCCCATATGTCCAATCGGTATGACCTGGACAGATGAGGGTTAAGATGATGTGTTGTGTGGGGGATGTACATGTGCACTTGTGCAGCTCCAGGACTTGCATTCCCCATGACCTACTATTGTGACACAGTGCAGAGTGTTGTTGTCTGGCTGCCAAGTCATACATCACTGAGACAGTGATGTATGACTTAGCAGTCATGCCTCCGCCATGGCATGTGTCTACTTATTGGTGATCCTGCAGGGGAGTGACATGTGCTACATGCACACCATTGTGGCGATGGCTATCAGGACATGGGTGCATCATGGTGTCTGTCGCTGGTATGCATCACATGCATTTCCTATTTGACTCTGGGCATCCCTTTCATCCGGAAACCTGTACTGACTCAGTGGCAAGAGTTGTGATGTGTGCATGTCCACATGCTACACCGTGTCCTCTGCACTGTCCAACTACTGTGTAGTTGGTGCATGTGTCCACACTGGGGTGTTGCTATCCAACAGACACCAGACAGATGGGTGCAAGGCCATGTGGGATGTGAGTGCCATGGTTGGCATCAGACTGACAATTGGCTTCTCCTGTTCAGTTAGGGCACTTTTAGCAATGTACAACTAATGATGCCAGGGCTTGCTCTGTAATGTGCTGTGCTCACAGTGGTGTGTGCGTTTGGTGCAGGTGACTGATGTCTGTCTGTTTCCCCATTGTTTGCAGATACATCCACGGCCACGGAAGGGGACAGCTCCACGGACCAGGAGGAGCCGGAGAGCCAGACTGGGTCAGCAGCTGAGGAGTGGTCGGAGGGACCCAGTGGCACGGAGGGCGAGGGGAGCCACACCGAGGAGTCCTCAGCACCATCCACCTCAGCTGAGGACCAGAGCAACTCGGAGGATGACTCCCTTATGGAGGCGGGTGTCAGCAGCCACCACACCCCAGCTAGTGTTGCTGTCCCCGCCACCACCAGCACCACCACCGCCCTCCCATCGGCTCCCATTCCCCAGGTCCGTGGAGGCTCCCATGTTCGGGAGCGTGTCTCCTTTGGGCCAGGCACCGCACCCCCTGCCCCTGTGTCCCCTGCTGCCCTGAGTGAGGAGTCTGTGTACCTCCTTCGCCAGCTCCATGTAGGGCAGACAGCCATGCTGAGTGTCCTCCATGCGCACACCGCTCTGTTGACTCAGCTGGTGTCGTTCATGGAGGGCATCTCATCGGGCATGTCTGACCTACAGAGGGGCAATAGGTCCATGGACTCCTCCCTGACGGCAGCAGTGTCCCTCCTCAGACAGTCCCTCACCCCTCCTGCCTCTGCTCCATCCACACTCCCCAGCACCTTACCCGTCCCAAGCACACACACACCGGCACAGGCACACACCAGCACACACACATCCAGCACACAGACACACACGCCACAAACAAAACGCACACGCACGCACAGTCAGGGGACTGAAACCAGACTCACAGGGGATGGGGCCCTGGAACACACACACGCATCCACGAGCACTGCGCAGTCCTCAGTTGCCTCTCCCTCCAAAACACCCTCCCTTGCCTCACCTGCAACCCCAAAGACCCAGCGCCTCTTCCTCAGTGACCTCGGCCTCTTCCCCTCCGATCCAGCTGCTCCAGCATCCAGGGGGAAGAGGAAGCCCACCCACACGGAGCAGAGTGCCCCTCGCCCCCGGACACCCTCCCCCAGGCGCAGACAGACTGAGGCCCCCACCCGCAAGTCCCCCGGAGTCGTAAGAGCAAGACCCCGCCGCCGCCCTGCAGCTCAGGCACCAGGTCTCCTTCCTCCATCCCTCAGGCCCCCACTCCACAGGTGCCCCCACCACACCCTGCCCCAGGTTCCCCCACCCACAGATATACCATCCCCAAGAGGATCCGGCCTTCTCCCCCTGCCACTTGCTCTCCCGGCACCACACCCCCGCTGCGCTTGTCTGTGCCACTGATGTGGTGAGGGTGTCCTCCCCCTCTGTCCAGCCCACCTTGCCTGTTCCCCATTCTCCTCCCCTGGTGGTAGGCACTGCAGTGGAGTCCACTTCCACCCTGTCTGACTTGGGCACTGCAGTGGCGGACCTGTCCACTCCATCTGCAGGGTCCACTGCAGTCGTGCCGGCACCCACAACATCTGAGTCATGCCCCCCAGTTGTGCCGGCACACACCATGTCAGACACCTCCACTGCAGTTGTCAGTGGCTCTCCAGCACCCACCACCCCTTCCCTGCTTCCTCCTGGTGAGCCCTGATCCTGTCCCTGCGGTGCCTGGCCTGCCCCCCGGTTGCCCCTCCTAGTGGATTGTCCCTGGTTTTGTGCAGGCATGCGTAGGGTGACATCTGCCACTGTCACCAAGTTTGGACTTTGACAATGGACTGGCCATTGGCCTTTGTGTTTTTTCTGGACTTTGTTTTCATTCCACACATATGCTGAATAAAGCAACTTTCTGTTCTCTAGTGCTTATGCTTCTGATGTACATGTTGTTGATGATGCTAACCATGCCCTTGCTGCAGTGATGGTGATATTTGGTCTCATGATAATGAAGTGTTACTGTGCAGGAACCCATGTGGTCCAGGGGGAATGTGTCCTATCCTGTGGTGTATCCATGTCATCCATAGCAGCATCTGAGGGTGTCATGTGTTCAGTATTTGGCAATGGGATTTCCTACTTAGATTAGCTATTTCACATCTGTGGCTTCCACCCCTGCACATCTGTTGTGCCTGCCATTGTTCAATTCGTCTACTTCCCTGACCGTGTGGCCATCTCCACTGGACATGCAGGTTTGGGCATCAATGGGGAAGGACTCATCCGTGTAGTCAGTGCAACATTGCTATACAAGTGTGTTGGATCTGTGCTGATGATTCCGTTGGCACTTCCATGACCAGGCTGATGTGACGGGAGCCCTCATTTGGTGCTAATTGTTGATTGTGTGACCAAGTGCTCAGCTGACATGATGGGGCCCTACTGAGGCAACATATGGCACAGCTTTCCTCACACAGGAGTGGAGTCCCCTCATGGCAGTGTGTACTCCTGTGACATTGCCTGCGCCCAAGGTGTGTGTTGTATGTGCATGTCTGTGTGTTCACTTCCGTTTAGCTGTGCATGCTGTGTTCCCTAGTGTTGTACCTGTTTGTGATGCTTGCTGAGTTGACCTATGTTCCCCCAAAGTCTTCTCCCTGGGTTCTCTGTGATGTGGGTGCATGGCACATTACTGGTCATCAGGGTGTCACCCATAGGTGTGTTTGCTGTCAGGGCTGAGTTTGTGTGCAGACGCAGATGGGTCACAGTCAGGTTTCCCCTTGGCACTTGTTGTTTGCCCCTGTCATGTGATTTCCAGTTTGTGTTATCTTTCAGTGATTGTGACACGTTGTGTGTGTGACTGCTGGCACTCCTCAGGGTCCGGGCTGCAATGTTGGTTGTTGTCTATGTGTGTTCTTTGTGGGTGACCTTGGCTTCTTCATTGGTGTGTGACTGTGGCTGGGATCCCATTGGTTGGTGTGGTATTGCCGTCATGTCCATGTACAGCGTAGTGTGCAGTGTGTCAGACATTCAGGAGTCTTGTTGAGTGGCCATGTGTGATGTGTTTCTGCACCTTGGTTCCCACCCACCACCCTGGAATAGTCATGGGTGCATGTGCAATGTCACCAGTGCATGTGTGCTTCACTGCTGCACATTGTTGGAGGTCGAGGGGTGTGGTGTTGAGTGTGTGCAGATGAGAGTTGTTGCCCGGCTAGGCCCCTGCCTCCATGTTGGCCTTGGCTTACTGGCCATGCTGATTGATTTGTGCTTGTGTAGGTGTGATGGTAGTTTGTTGCTCAGGACACATGACTGTGGTTCACAGTGTGAACCACATTTAGCTTTGTCATCACAGTGGGATTGTAATGCAGCCCAGGGTCACCACATTGTCGGGGCCCTGGGGGTGGTGCTGTGGTGTGTCTGTGTCTTGCTGTGTCAGTTGCTGTTCCTACGTGCCTGTGTGACATGTGTGATTTGTGCTCCCTCTCATCTGACAATGCCTGCTTGCCCACATAGGGGATTTGGATCCATGAGTTACCTTTGTGTGGCACTGTATGCACATCTGTATGATTGGTATTCAGGTCTCCTCATGTGTTGTGTGGTTGCCTGGGGACACTGGCACCCCCCTCACCTGTTGTGTATGATGTGCAGTGTGGGTCTGCCTGTTTGTGTTTGTGCATCTGCACCACTGCATTGGCATATCTTGGGTGTGCCATTGGCTGTATGTAGTTTGGTGGGTTTCCCCTGCTGTCCCTGGGACTCCTAGGTCATCGGTCAGCACAATGATCATGGTTTGTGTGTCCCATTGCTGCCATGGTATGGTATCTGTTCACCTCACATCTGCAGTCTCCACAGGGTATCTGCATTTGTGTGCCCATTGGTGCAAATATGTGGGTCTGCATTCTGATGGTCACTTCTGTCATTGTGTCATTGATGAATGTTGACAGTGTCAGCCCCCATGGGTGTTGTTTGTCTGCACATGGCCAAAGGTATGTCTTATTTGCACTGCAGTATTTGGCTCACCCAATTTATGTTGCAATGGGACACATACACTACTTTGCCACTGATGTGTTTTTTGTTCTGTGACCAGGAATCATCCATGCAGTTTGGCAGTTGCAGCTCTTTCTTTGTCAACACTTACCTTTTGGTCACTGTGATGATGGGGGTTTGGACCCCATTGCCACACTGTTCAAAATGTGCTTCAGCTATGGACCCCACACTTACCTTTTGGTCACAGTGATGATGGGGGTTTAGACCCCATTGCCACAATGTTCAAAAGGTGCTTCAGCTATGGACCCCACACTTACCTTTTGGTCACTGTGATGATGGGGGTTTGGACCCCATTGCCACACTGTTCAAAATGTGCTTCAGCTATGGACCCCACACTGTACCTTTTGGTCACAGTGATGATGGGGGTTTAGACCCCATTGCCACAATGTTCAAAAGGTGCTTCAGCTATGGACCCCACACTTACCTTTTGGTCACTGTGATGATGGGGGTTTAGACCCCATTGCCACAATGTTCAAAAGGTGCTTCAGCTATGGACCCCACACTTACATTTTGGTCACTGTGATGATGGGGGTTTAGACCCCATTGCCACAATGTTCAAAAGGTGCTTCAGCTATGGACCCCACACTTACCTTTGGTCACTGTGATGATGGGGGTTTAGACCCCATTGCCACAATGTTCAAAAGGTGCTTCAGCTATGGACCCCACACTTACATTTTGGTCACTGTGATGATGGGGGTTTAGACCCCATTGCCACAATGTTCAAAAGGTGCTTCAGCTATGGACCCCACACTTACCTTTTGGTCACAGTGATGATGGGGGTTTAGACTCCATTGCCACAATGTTCAAAATGTGCTTCAGCTATGGACCCCACACTTACATTTTGGTCACTGTGATGATGGGGGTTTGGACCCCATTGCCACAATGGTCATGGCCTGCTTGCATTGTGGGGGCCACACACATATATGTGTGGCACATGTGCTAGGGGGTCACATTGTATGTTCAAAGTCATGTTCGGTGTTGTAGGCATTTGACACAGTCTACACACGCTTGTCATGGTGTTGGGGGGATGTCTTTTTCTTGCATTCCCTAGGTTGTGGTGTGCTGGTTGTGTCATGCATTGTCCATCCTATGAGTGGGGGTGGTAGTGGTGGTAGGCATCCAGCCCCCTGGGTGAGGGTGGTAGTAGTGGTAGGCATCCAGCCCCCCTGGGTGAGGGTGGTAGTGGTGGTAGGCATCCAGCCCCCCTGGTTGAGGGTGGTAGTAGTGGTAGGCATCCAGCCCCCCCTGGCTAAGGGTGGTAGTAGTGGTAGGCATCCAGCCCCCCTGGATGAGGGTGGTAGTAGTGGTAGGCATCCAGCCCCCCTGGGTGAGGGTGGTAGTAGTGGTAGGCATCCAGCCCCCCCTGGGTGAGGGTGGTAGTAGGCATCCAGCCCCCCCTGGCTAAGGGTGGTAGTAGTGGTAGGGATCCAGCCCCCCCTGGGTGAGGGTGGTAGTAGTGGTAGGCATCCAGCCCCCCCTGGCTAAGGGTGGTAGTAGTGGTAGGCATCCAGCACCCCCTGGGTGAGGGTGGTAGTAGTGGTAGGCATCCAGCCCCCCTGGCTAAGGGTGGTAGTAGTGGTAGGCATCCAGCCCCCCTGGCTAAGGGTGGTGGTGAGGCATCCAGCCCCCCTGGGTGAGGGTGGTAGTAGGCATCCAGCCCCCCTGGCTAAGGGTGGTGGTGGTAGGCATCCAGCCCCCCTGGGTGAGCGTGGTAGTAGTGGTAGGCATCCAGCCCCCCCTGGCTAAGGGTGGTAGTAGGCATCCAGCCCCCCTGGCTAAGGGTGGTAGTAGTGGTAGGCATCCAGCCCCCCTGGGTGAAGGTGGTAGTAGTGGTAGGCATCCAGCCCCCCTGGGTGAGGGTGGTAGTAGTGGTAGGCATCCAGCCCCCCTGGCTAAGGGTGGTGGTAGGCATCCAGCCCCCCTGGGTGAGGGTGGTAGTAGTGGTAGGCATCCAGCCCCCCTGGCTAAGGGTGGTAGTAGGCATCCAGCCCCCTGGCTAAGGGTGGTAGTAGTGGTAGGCATCCAGCCCCCCTGGGTGAGGGTGGTAGTAGTGGTAGGCATCCAGCCCCCCTGGGTGAGGGTGGTAGTAGTGGTAGGCATCCAGCCCCCCTGGGTGAGGGTGGTAGTAGGCATCCAGCCCCCTGGCTAAGGGTGGTAGTAGTGGTAGGCATCCAGCCCCCCCTGGCTAAGGGTGGTAGTAGTGGTAGGCATCCAGCCCCCCCTGGGTGAGGGTGGTAGTAGTGGTAGGCATCCAGCCCACCCTGGCTAACGGTGGTAGTAGTGGTAGGCATCCAGTCCCCCCTGGCTAAGGGTGGTGGTAGGCATCCAGCCCCCCCTGGGTGAGGGTGGTAGTAGTGGTAGGCATCCAGCCCCCCCTGGTTGAGGGTGGTAGTAGTGGTAGGCATCCAGCCCCCCTGGGTAGGGGTGGTAGTAGTGGTAGGCATCCAGCCCCCCTGGGTGAGGGTGGTAGTAGTGGTAGGCATCCAGCCCCCCTGGGTGAGGGTGGTAGTAGTGGTAGGCATCCAGCCCCCCTGGGTGAGGGTGGTAGTAGGCATCCAGCCCCCCTGGCTAAGGGTGGTAGTAGTGGTAGGCATCCAGCCCCCCTGGGTGAGGGTGGTAGTAGTGGTAGGCATCCAGCCCCCCTGGCTACGGGTGGTAGTAGTGGTAGGCATCCAGCCCCCCTGGGTGAGGGTGGTAGTAGTGGTAGGCATCCAGCCCCCCTGGCTAAGGGTGGTAGTAGTGGTAGGCATCCAGCCCCCCTGGCTAAGGGTGGTGGTAGGCATCCAGCCCCCCTGGGTGAGGGTGGTAGTAGTGGTAGGCATCCAGCCCCCCTGGCTGAGGGTGGTAGTAGTGGTAGGCATCCAGCCCCCCTGGCTAAGGGTGGTAGTAGTGGTAGGCATCCAGCCCCCCTGGGTGAGGGTGGTAGTAGTGGTAAGCATCCAGCCCCCCTGGGTGAGGGTGGTAGTAGGCATCCAGCCCCCTGGCTAAGGGTGGTAGTAGTGGTAGGCATCCAGCCCCCTGGGTGAGGGTGGTAGTAGTGGTAGGCATCCAGCCCCCTGGCTAAGGGTGGTAGTAGTGGTAGGCATCCAGCCCCCCTGGGTGAGGGTGGTAGTAGTGGTAGGCATCCAGCCCCCTGGCTAAGGGTGGTAGTAGTGGTAGGCATCCAGCCCCCTGGCTAAGGGTGGTGGTAGGCATCCAGCCCCCCTGGGTGAGGGTGGTAGTAGTGGTAGGCATCCAGCCCCCCTGGGTGAGGGTGGTAGTAGTGGTAGGCATCCAGCCCCCTGGGTAGGGGTGGTGGTGCGCATTCAGGCCCCTGTGTGCATATGTGGCATTGGTGATGGGCATCCCGCCCCTATGGTGCTGCTGTTGCTGGTGTAAGTATATTCTGCATCCCTCTGTGTGTGTGTGATGTGTCGTGTACGTGTTGTATGTGTTTTGTGGTTGGTGTCTGACTTACCTTCTGCGCCGTACGCGTCCGTGCCTGTTCCGGTAGTAAATGTAGAATATTGGTATGATCGGGACGAAGGGATTCATGGTTGGTTCGTGTTGTTCGTCCTTCTCGTTGCTTCGCGTCGTCCTCGTCGCTTCGCGTCGTCCTCGTCGCTGGCGTGTTCGTCTCGTAGCCGTGTATTGTGTTGTGGCGCGAATCGGAGCTTATGTGCGCCTCTCCTGGATGCTTTGACGTGCCGTGCGTAGCGACGGGTTCGGCGCGTACGGGAAGCGCATCGTACTTGTTCGGCCGGACGGAGCTGCATTTTCCCTTCCGTGCGACTCAATTCTTCGTTTCCGGATTCGCCTCGGTCGGAGTACAGGACCTGGATTGGGTGAGTACGGCTCGGCCGGATTCTGTGCTGTTGTGCGCATCGTACTTACTCGTTCGGTGTGCTGTACGGATCGGTCGGGAAACAGGCATTCGCATGGCTTTTTTCCCGACCGAATGGTATTGGGTGCGCCTCCGACCGAGATCGGAATCGGCCCCTATATGTCTGACAATACAAACTTATTTAGATTGCTAATACTTATAGAACCTATTGTTTACAAGTGGCTAATGGGGCTCAGAGCAACTTGTCTTCCAGTGACTCTCCCTACCACATTACATATTTAGCTTTTTCACACCACTTTTTTCTCTTCACTCTTCTGAAAAAGAGCCCTTTACACTGCCTTTAAGCGTAAATGTTTGAACTTCTGAGGTCTGTGCATTAGTTTTTTCCGAACAACTTTTCGCTAAGCGATTAGATAACTTTACGACCAGATCCATGGGTTCTGCATATTTAGTAGGTGGTTGACTAACTTTGCGAATACATCCTTCAACTCGTTTTATAGCCCTTGATAAAATAATAATATTCTTTTCTCTTCAGATTCTCTTCAGAATCTTATTTGACCAAGCCTGTGAAATTTTTTCTTAAGCCAGTTGTGTGGTTGTGTTACCTCCAAAACATGCTGGGAGAAATTGTCTGATACTTCTTCTTCCAAAGACAAGGCTTCCTTTGCTATGACCACCTTTTCTGAAAAACGAAATGACGTTGTTATTTCGAATGCAGTATGGTTTCCTCTTGCTACACTTTCCTTGTTATTTTCTGAATCCATCATGGTGAGGCAAGTTTCTGTATGTAATTTCTTTTTCTTGTACTCTGCTTTGCGGTCCCTTTTTTTTACTACTGCTTCCTGTTTCTCCCTACAAAAAGAAACAGTCAGTACCATGAGTCACAAATGCTCTGGTAACTGTGGCAGCAGGTGTCTCCTGGTTACCTGCTCCTTGTTTCTTGTTTTGCTGCCCTTAGAAAGTTGGTACAGTTAAGGCAAACCCAGGGACATGTCCTGGAATTCTGTTCCAGCTGCATCCAGTTTTTAGATACTGCTGTCTGTAGTTTGTGAATACCAGGTTCCTCTACTATTTTTTTCTTGGCTTTCTCCTGTCTACGTGGAGGATTTTGCTTCCTGGCTTTTTCCTCTATTCAGTGGACCTTAAAGTAGGCACATGTTGCTTCGACATTAAACAACATAGAGTCTATAGGAAGGGGCAGCCCGTAATTCTAGCAGCATCCTTTACAAGAGAAGAAGGTACAACCATTACATCTAGCAGGTGACACACCTGGGGATTTTGCTGAAGAGATGGTTTTGGGTACAATTCTGATTTTGTTGAGACGTTCAATCCAGTCAGAAGGTAGCTGGGAGTAAAGCTTAAAAGACAGAACAAGTAATTCTATCTCCTCTGAACTGAGTTTATGTTGCATGTTTTTCATCCAATTTGCATTTCTGATATGCACGTGGGTAATCTATGTGCTATGTTACAATGCTCATAAAGCACATTAGTGCCTTCTTGGTACTTCTTCACTCAATGAAATGTGGCAGCATACAACCAATGGAGCAGCTAGCTACCTAATTGAGTTTGTTCTCAATAGCCATATTTTCAGCATTTTGCAAAATGCTTGAGGAGAATACCCTCAGGATATGTCCTTCTTTTCTTTTGATCAATACTTTGCAGTAGCGAGTGGGTTGAGTATTGAATGCTTACCTTGCAAAGTGAATAGATCAACATTTAGTATTGACATTAACTTTTTTATATTAAAGGTTCTTTCTCGAGATGAAAAGGTGATGGGTTACTATGAAACTGCATGTTCGGAAAAGATGAAAAATTATACAAAGATTAATGCAGTCACTTCATTTCCCAGGCAAAGAGCCAAAGCACTTACGAGTTGTGTGCACAGCAAAAGCTGTGGCATCTCTCTATTTATGATATGTACACAGAAGCCAAATTATTAACATGATCAAAGTCTTCATACAACAAAACATCATTAGAAAGTCTTTCAGCAGCACACATGACTTTGTGCAACAGAGAACTCAGTTTTCTTTCTCTTGCTGAACACTGAAACTCGCTTCTCAGCTATGACCCAGAAAAAGGATCATGTGCACAATGTTATAAATGCACTGGGTTTCACAGGATTGTGCCGGAGCAAAACATACCAACAGTGCTTAGTTTGAGCCGGTGGTTGCAGGTGGGTCCAGCTGGCAATCCTTTTTGGGGACCAGCACTTGTTTTTACTCAGCAGACTTTGAACGGGACCAAGAAACAGAAAAAGGAGGAAGAGAAAGGCGGAAAACCGGTGACAGAGAAAACAAGCATTGGCGTAGCCAATAGGTCTCGCCTTTGGGACCTTATAAGTGGTTAGTCATGCAGCACATTATCCTGGGTGCTGCCCCGCCATGGATTGAGGCGTTATCAGGCTTATCTGCACCACTTTTGCATCTTGTGCATCTTGTGCAATAGCTCATTGGATGCCATGGAAAAGAAAATAACGACGGACTTTTTAGATGGGAGGTCTAACTAAAACAAATAAAAATGGTACGATTAGGATTCCCATTGACTCCCTTCTTGTTTCAGCAGAAGGATACATTGAAGCGGGATCACAAACTCAGAGTTCTCAGAGAAGCCTTTATTCAGAGTTATTCCCTTTTGTCAATCTCATGCTAATGGGACCAGAAATGCGCCACAAAAATGATCAATCGAACAAAGCACTGCTGTAGTTCTCTCTGTGTGCACTTGTACATTTATCACTATTGGTTGAGCCTTCTCATAAAACCTTTTGAAATAAAAAAAACATTCTTATAGTGGCCCCAGATGTTAGCAGGACAGCCGCGGTTAAGGCCATGCCTGCTCCACAGAAGAGGCGCAGCAGGCCGCGTGCTGCTTCTTCCGGTGTTATTCACGGTGGCCTGAGCTGGCGGGGCGGCTGGGAGCAGCAGAGGGGGGGGGGGTCAGTGATACACAGCGTCCTAGCAGGCTCCCTCGGCGGAGGCAGACCAGGCATCACCCACCACTACAATTGACAACTGAGACGGTGGTAATGGGAGGTGAGAGGGTGGGGGGGGCATTTTCCTTACCTGCCCAAGGCTGCTGCACCCTGGCTACATCACTGCTGCCATCTTTTGAAGCTGTGATGAGGGGCATTTCTACCTGAAACGCACGTCACTTTACTGCGATGCATTCATTGGTCGCAATCCGTATTTTAGGAGGGGCATAAAGAGCTGTATATGTTTATACAAACGTGAGCACAAGGAAGGTCGGACCCTCCGGTGGAGGGGTCCACTGAGAAGTAAGCATTGTTGAAGCATGACGCCACTTCTATGTACGTCACAGACACGTTTAACCTGAAATACGTCAACAGAAATGTGGAGATTGTTTAATTACAAAAATCAGGTGTTATTTACTAGTTCTCAGCTAGAACCGAACTAAGACGAAGCGTAGAGACTGCAACCAGCCGACAATGCCAGTTGCTGGCACTCCCCTGACTTACGGGCCAAAGCTACAGTCAAGATGTGCACTGAAGGTAGCGTAAATGATGGGCTTCAAGGAACAAATAAACGCCTGTCACCTCCCTTCTGTTAACAAGCAGAGGAATGTGGAGAAAGCAAGAGCAGGCAGTGTTGGTGAGGCTCCTCTAAACAAACATCCATTCGTTTGTGGTCTCGCCATCAGCATTCGATGCGCTCATAGAAAGCAGGCAATAACAAGCAAAAGCACGGTGCGTTGCATGTAACCTGACCCACCAGGAATGCAGCTGCCACCCTGCACGCCGCTGCTCGCTCCCGAGAGCAAAACCCAGTGGGAGTGAACCTTTGGAGAAGAGGTGGGACATGCACCCGCCTTTGGCCATTTGCATGCTTTCAATTTTGAAAGACACACGCAAAGGCCAATCGAATGTGTGGGAGGAGTCAGACCCACACTGAGAAAGTTTAGAGTGCTCACAAGAAGCCTCCCGTAGACAGCGCATGCGTGCTGCGCTAGACTCGACCTAAAAAGCAGAGGCGAAAAAGAAGGTGCAGGAGGGAGAAAGAGGGGCAGGGAGTGGCTTGTGGCGGATAAAAGAGGCATGAGGTTGTATTAAGACTGCTCAGCATTTGGTGTTAGGCATCTTGGCCTTCTGCAGCGCCAGCAGCAGCTTCTGAGAAAAGGTTTGGGCCCCAGCACTTATTGCTTTAGAAATTAAGCACTGCATACGAATCGGTGGATAGATTTTTTTTCCGATTGTTGGGCACGATTTCATTGTGCATGTTTACGAATCCGAATGCTCGGCCACCTTGAATTGCGCCTCCTTTGAACAGTGCCAGTTCTACTGAATAATTGGGGCTGCTCTATTTTTTTCGGTCCCCGTAAGAGGAAGCGAATCGCGAGGTGACTGACTTTTAACACAAGAGAATGAAAAAATATACGCGATATAACAAGTTTTTCGAGTATTGGGGTGACGTTTGAAGCCGTCTTTCATATGTATCAGTTTCTAAAGACATGCTGGAAAATGCCCAAATATTTTTATAATTAGAAACCATGTCATACTTTACATACACCAGTGCCTAATTTGAAAAAAAAAAGTAAGTGCCAGGGCTCTCGTCAGGGGGCCACTGTAGCTCGCAACACACATTGCCCCGGCTATGCTTCCAATGATAGTAACAACATAACTGCTAATCCTCACACTCCTACAAGTGTGACAATTCGGACTATTTCAGATCCCCAAAGCTATAAAAATGGCTTTTGCGGCAGGTAATAGTCCTTTTTAATGAACCTTGCAAAAATAATTAACTGTTGTGTGGTCATCTCTAAATTAGCTAGGCAGCGCCGCCTTGTGGCAGGCTGTCACAAGCTCAGGTGCTGACAATTAAGTGCAGGTGCCGAGCACGGGAAACCACTGGCTCAAATTAAGCACTGCCATACACATGTATTTCTTCACTCATAACCCATCATTTATAACACTTATTCCTTCCTAACTCATTTTTCCTTTCTTAAAAATCAAGGATCCAGACAAGGCCACTTCACTGTACATATTCAACACTTTTCAATTTCAACTCCTTCAATTTACTTTCAGTTACAATAAGTAATGCCTCTGTCTTTGGTTGTATTTCAGTAACTTTGATTCTGAAGTTACATTGAAAAATACTGAAAGAATAAAGAGTTTCAGGCATGCTGTAAAAGTAGGTTCCACTTTTCTATCATAGTCACACTTGTGATCTTCAACTCCCTTTTCCTCAATCTTTAAGACCTGAGCAGGGGGAATACAGTAATATTTGGAAGAAAGTGAAGTTCTAAGAGTTGAAAATATTAGCAGGGAGAATTAATCTATGAATTGATTGAAAAGCTCCTCCACTTCACAATTTTTATTTGGATTCGGTATTTAGAATAATTCCCTAGCTCTCCATCTTTTTGAATTGTCTGGATTTTACACACATTTAGTCTCAATGTTGCTTCCAGGTTAGGCAAATGAGAAGCTGGTAGTTATAATATTACATGGTGAACGTAGGCAGTGGTTGCTATTTTGCTGGCACTCGCGCCAAGTCCCTATGAGTGGGGTATGCCTTTATACTCGATGGGTACTTGTCTTTTTATGGGCGATGTCTTACTGGCCCCGACTTACCTTGGATCAGATGGTGAGCCAGGGAAGGGAAGCGCCAGGCATCCTTCACAAGGAGCTTCGAGTGCTGAATGCCACTCTATTCTCCTCCTATATTTTATTTTTCCCGGAAGCCCAACCTGAGTGAATGCAATTTTGCAATTGTCACATATGACACACTACTGTGATAACTAATATACTATAGACAGCACAGTTATACCTTTTCAAATATTTATGGGCCTGCTGTACGTTATAAGGTTATTGCAAGTCCCAGAAGAGTTTCATGGCCATATAGAGGATCAAGGCTAAAGGGCGAGTTACTTTGCAGGGTTATGGAACTCCGAGGTGACTTGCAATATCCTTATTATGTACAGAAGAGGGTATTTTATCCCATATAACAAAATGGTCGCACCACCACCTTCCCCAAAAAACACCTAAATCTTTGGTGCAGAGCTCTTTCGTATGAAAGAGAGAGCATGTTTGCAAACATGACGAGTAAAAATAGAATCTCTAATGCAAAATTAAATACATCCAAAAAACTGTTTCATATTTGTTGCAAAACGATAATAGAATCAGTTTCATAAAAATCATTCTTTTTAAAAAAAAGCTGCAGTAACTCGGAATGTGTAGAGACATGCAGAAAGATTCTAACATTTCTATAATTACCAAAGAAGAGCAAAAAATAAGCATGTTGATATAAATATCTCCTTTCTGCTAATCTCTGTAAACTAGAAAAA
This sequence comes from Calotriton arnoldi, assembly GCA_963921515.1. Taxonomy (NCBI): domain Eukaryota; kingdom Metazoa; phylum Chordata; class Amphibia; order Caudata; family Salamandridae; genus Calotriton; species Calotriton arnoldi. The sequence continues at coordinate 161,895 of CAWUFW010007696.1, read as the reverse complement.
CAGAGCAGAAGAAAGAAAACATTGCTTCGATTTTTCTTTAAACAGCTGCTTTAATTATGCTTCTTGAACCTGACCTGCCTTTTCCCTCCACTGATGGCTCTGGCAGCAGGCATTGTGACATCAGAACTCTGCTATAATAAGTTATTACAGATGAGTTCTATCATCATTTCCTTTAAATAAACAACTGACTATGTCACAAGTCGCACATTATAAAGAAATTAGAGACAGATTTGTATACAGGAATTGCAGAATCCCATGTATTATATATATTATATGGCTAGCGCGAATCGGTACCAACATACTTTAAGCAATAGGAGCACTCTACATATATTTTCGTAGCACATAAATTCTTAATGCTGAACTCTGCAACTCCTCACTAGGTTACACTTGTCTACATATGCCCAGTCAATTTACCTCCTCGAAGTCAACACTAATAAGCATAATTCTGACATGTTTACACATCACACACGGTTTTATTTTAACATTAAATTAGATGTAACAGCATCATTACACTCTTCATGTAACAAGAATGAGTACCCATATAAATATACTAATGTGTGCATTTTAATAAATCCTTTTAGCTCAGCCTCCTCCCCTCTGATTGCAAAAGTAGGGGCAGCAGCACATCTTAAGCCAGGATTAGAGATACTGCAATAAAATGGCTCTTTTTGCATGATCGCCCCCATTTTCTTTGCTTCCTGTTTGTTTTACTTTCTGCACTGATTTTCTGTTAACCAGGCCCAAGTGCATGTGCCCTGACTCCTGAAACATATCAAAATTGGCTGCACTCCGAAACAGCACATTTAACTCACCTATAAGTCCCTAGTATATGGTACAACATGTACCAGGGCCTGTAAGTTAAATGTCACTAGTAGACTGTAGCACAGATTGTGCCACAACTAGAGTGACATTATAAAACATGACTGCAAGTCTACCATTCTAGCCTGTTTGTGCAGTTTGAAAACTGTAAATTCAACCTGCCCAAATAACCGCTTTTGACAGGCCTAAATAATCCTTTTAAGTAATAATAAGTCACCCTTTAGCAGACCTTAAATGCCCATAAGGAAGGGTGCATGGTATTTAAAAGTTTGACATGCAAAAGTTCAATAATAAACATGTCCTTACAGTGACAAAGCCCTTAAAGGTATTTTCACAGTAGCAGGGTTAGCTGTTCCAAAGGAAAGTATTGGGGTATTGTCTTAAAATTAAAATGTATATCTGCATAGGAATTAACAAAAAAAATTATTCGTATTACCATTTAAATTATTTACCATTTCATTGGTGAAGTTGGATTTACCAAAATATTTTAAAGAAGGTACTTTTAAAATGTTACATTTAACCTGCCTAAAGCATCTAAAAGCCCATTTGCATTAGCTTCCAACTGTCACCAAGTAGCTGAGTAGCTCCTAGAGGAGGTGTGAACTTTCTCCTTGAGCTGAGACAAAGGTTTGTGTTTGGGGAGGTGTTTTTTCCCTTTTTTTTTTGTCCTCATGTCACCACCGATTTGCACCAATCTGGCTTGCCCTTCCTATGTGCTCAATATTGGCTCTGATTCAATCAGATTTACTGGCTTATATCGAGTACGCACAGCCCCCCACCCCCCAAGCTTTACTGAATTGAGAGGGTGTAATCATTTGACAGAAGAATCATCAGCTCTTTAACAAATCCCAAAACCTTCCTTTTCCATTCTCATTATTGCTGCTTGTAGAAAACCACAGCTCTCTTCCAGGCCTGCCAAGAAGGGACCACTTCTTGAGCCAAAAGCTTACAAATTTCTCTCCTTGTTAGTAAGATTAGGGAAAAGATCAGATAGCGGCAATTTACCTGCTGATTGCTTATATCTTTTTCCTGCTGAGTTACCCCAAACATAATAAAATCGGTGCTTACCTCTATGTTAGCTCCCATGGAGTGAGAGATAGTCTTACCCACTGCTGACCAAAATCTCCTAACCTTGGACACGTGGCACACATATGCATATCATCTGTCTCACCACTGCTGCACCACTTACGCTTTAAGTCGCAACTTCCCCTTATCTTTTCCAGCTTTTTAGGGGTCCAGTAGATTCTATGCAGGGTAAAAAAGTTATTTTTTCTTAGTGCAGCAGGTTTAACCACCAACTAAAGTGTAGTGCAAGATACTTGCCATAACTCAGCCAGCTTTGCTTCCGGCAAGTATCCATCCCAAGCGGCATATGGAGCTTTAATCTTGTCCTCCTCTGCCGTCAGTAGATATTGGTACCAATGCGCCACTTCTCTTTTCCTAGCCAATGGGTCCTGATGGTCCAGTTCCATTTGTCCAGAATCCGCTTCCGACCAATTTTGACTTTTAAGCCACGCATTTACTTGGTAGATTTTAAACCTAGATAAAGCACCATTCGTCTTATTGTTCCAGAAACTACAGGTTAACTTTTGTCCATCATTCACCAATTACCCCCACCAAGTAGCATCCCCCCACTTCAGAGGCTTCGTCAGAATATCAAGTAAACAGTCTGGAGTACTAGGGCAATCCCAATTAGGGGACAACCTGCTGTAGTGAGTTATGCCCAGAATTGATCTCATACCAGGTTCTTACTGCTGTCTGTAAGCATTTCAATCTGACCTTTTTAAAGAGTTTTGGAGCCACATATTTGTAAGAAAACCCTTCCTCAGGTAGGCCCGTCAACATAGTCTTAAACATAACTCCTATTAGGGACTCATCGGGATGTATAAGAAGCATTCTATTGTTTTTAAGTTGGAAAGCCCAGCAATAAAGTTGTAAGTCTGGAAGACCCAATCCTCTTAGTCCAGTTTACGTGTCAACTTTTTCCATGAAAGGCATATTCCTCTACTAGATGTTACTTATTTTTCATTGCAGTTTCAAGAGTGCTTTTTTCTCAAAATGTAATGGAATGTTATCAAAGAGAAAGGTACGTTTGGGAAGAATAGACATTTCCACTAGATTAATCTGGCCATATATCGAAAGTGGAAGGATCTGCCATCTTTTTAATAACCCTCCTATCTCCTTTTCCATTCTCTCAGGATTAACAGCTGTGATCTTCCCTATGTCTTTAGTTATTTTGATCCCCAAATATCTCATTTCCTGGATGCTTGTTATATCTCCACCATTTTGGTTCCAAATCATTGTTTCCGTTTTCTCTTTATTAGCTGCGTATCCTGCCAATGTACCAAATTTCCTAACCTCAGCCATAAGGTGTGGCAAAGCAGATGTTACATCTGAGGTATAAACCATTAAATCATCTGCGTGAAGGGAGATCTTCCTTGAATATGCCCCTCATTAAATCTTAAACTTCGAGCAAAAGGCTCAATATAAAGTTCAAATAATACAGGAGAAATTGGGCAACCTTGTCTTGTCCCCTCTCTCTATTCTTACTGGGGATGACAGACTATCATTCACCAAGATCCTGGCCGTTGGGGCGCTATAAATTTTAAACATTGTATCTATCATATTGTTACTTATTCCAAGGTGTTCTAAGTGGTCCTAAGATATCTCCAGTTAACACGGTCAAAAGCTTTTGCTGCATCAAGAGTTACAATCGCGAGAGGGGCCCCTAGTGTTGTAGCTAGGTCTATAGAACCTATCAGGGTATGATTAAGTTCTCTCATATTCCTCCCCGGTATAAAACCCTTTTGATCCTGATGTATCAATTGCCCCACCACTTTGTTAAAACGGGCTGCAAGAATACTGGTGAAAATCCTATAGACACAGTTGAGTAGCGAGATTGGACGGTAAGATTGACAGTGGACAGGGTTCTTGCCTGGCTTCGGAATTAGAGAAATTACTTCCTCATTCCATGGCGAAGGGATTGGCATACCTTCTATCAGTATAGAATAAAATAATTTAACCCAAATAGGGATGATCTACTCCCGTAATACAGAGTATAGCTCTGATCGCTAGGGATCCTATCTGGACCTGCGGCCTTTCCTTTTTTTTTTGCTTTTTCACTATATCCAAAATTTCACTGCCACTAGTTTCTTGACCTAAATATTGGGATTGAAAATCAGTAAGATTGAGGAGGTGTTTTTCTCGAAGCCAACCTTCTATTTCTTTTTCAATGACCACTAAATCTTCTGTATATAACCCCTGAAAAAAATTGGTAAACGCAGCTCTGATTTTGTTGCTCTCTATCAGCATCAGCCCAGTCTTCCCATCTATGATCTTCCTTACGTAGTTTTGATTCCTTTCCTTTTGACTTCCAAGCCTATTGCTTCCCGCAACATTCCCCATGTAAGATATCCCTTGCTCTACTAACCTCCCATTGCGGTATCACTTTCTCTTCCATCTTACTTCTGAATTTCAGTTCCACATCCTCAATTTTTCCGACCACTCCTTCCTTTCTTCTTCCTATAATGTTGGCCTTTAATAAATCCTCCGTTTTAACTATCTCTTCCTCTAGGCTAGTAAGATATTCTTTCTCTTCTTCTTTCCCAATTCACTGTCAAGTGTTTAATGATTCCCCTTAACCAGGCCTTATATGCATCCCAAACAAGATGCGAAGGAGCGGACGACAGGTTCCAGGAAAAAAATTCCTCTGCACTATGCCATATTTTTGCCATTTTCTCTGTCTGCAACATTATCCTTCTGGTAACCTTCCACCTCCTAATACTACAGATGTCCCTCATCTCAATTTTTAAAAGCAGTGCTGCGTGGTCTGACAAATGTATTGGAAGTTGGTCTGTCCCCACTACATTCTCCACTTCTTTCCTGTCCATGAAAAAGTAGTCTAATCTAGAGAAGTGCCAATTCTTCTTACTATGAAAAGTATAATCCCTGCAGTTCCCTTTCACTCTGTGAAAAACATCACAAACTTTAAAATTCTCCATCATGTCCAACAGATAAGCCCTCATCTTTGGGGAGGTAATATGGATCCTCACTGAGGATCTTTCAAGGTCATTATGTAATAAAATATTGAAATCCCCACCTAAAATATTAGGAGCTTAAAAGCCTACCAGGTTAGAAAAAAGTTGCGTCAATGGAGTAACATCATCTATATTTGGGCCATAATAGCTAACTAGAGTATATAAAGTGTGATGCTTTTATTTCAGCAATTATCCGGCATCCACCCTCATCTGTTCTGTACCTAAGTATCTCTACCGCTGTTTTTGCTCATAGTAATATAGCTATGCCTTTGGTACAGTACATTTGATCCGTAGAGACACAACTCTCTATCCATCTTTGTTTTGAGAAGAGGTCCTTACATTCTTGTTTCAAGAGATGTGTTTCCTGAAGCATAATTATTTGTGCATTATGATCTTTTAAATATTGTATGATTACTCTCCGCCTTTTTTTTTACTCATAACCCATTCCCACATAAAATTGCCAGAAAATCCTTCTTATTCATATTCCCTACTCCTTCTCCTTCCACACTTCATTAGCCTTCCCTTCCCATTCTTAGTAGATGTTTTCTCTCTATACTTTCTTTTTTGACTTGAGGACATGGCATTTTCTTCCCCATGCTCCCCACCACATGTGCACCCTCCCGTTGAAACCCTCCCGTTTAAATTATTAGGCATCACTACTGCCTACTGAGCTCATCTTTAGGGAGTGCCTAGAACGTCTTTCCCTTCTCCGCTTATCAATTATCACTTGTCGGGATACCCCTGTTTTGCCTCTACTATGAATTTATCCACCTCTTCGGGATCTAAAAAATTGTGCACCTTGTTCCGCCACATCACCTTTAAAATAGCGGGGAGCCTCATTTGTAAAGATGCTCCCAGGTTTTTCAACTCATCCATTATGTTTCCCAACTCCCGCTGTCTGGCTGCTGTTTCTTTGGAGACATCTGACCTGATCCTATAGGTGGCTCCCAACGCATGCAGTGATTTCTCTTTTAAGGCCAATCCCAAAATCTTTTCTTTCACAGAGTATGATAAGAAATTCACCAGGATCTTTCATGTTTTTTTTTTTTTACCCGAGTGTAGCTTGAAGGGACCTCTATGTACTCGTTGGATTTCTATATCCAGGTTTAGAGATAAGGCCTCCTGTGGGAAGGAGTTTTTCAATAGGTTTACTACGAAAGCTTTAATATCCGAACCTTCCAGCGGCTCTGCCACTCCCAAAATTCTGATATTGTTCCTCCTGGCATTATTTTCAAGCCTTTCAAGTATTTCTGTTAGCACATTTTCTCTCTGCTTCAAATGTACCACCTCTTGAGTATTAGGCCTGGGCGGTAAATTCCGTTCCGCTCACGGAATTTGTGGAATTTGGGTAACTTCGCGTTCCGCGGAGAACGTGAAATTGCCAAAATTCCGCGATCCACGGCTTCGCGGAATTTTTTGCTTGTTTGCGCTTTCAAAATGCGTGTTCGCGAGATATTTCTCCCCGAGCACGCAAACAGCGTTCGTGAACAGGAAAAAAGCATCGCGAATGGGCGGAACAAGCAATTCCCCGTGTTCGCGGAACTTTTGCGTGCTCGCGGAGATTTTTTACCATTTCGCGGACCTTTGCGTAGCGCGACTACGCAAATTACGCCCACCCCTAATGAGTATGCGCTTTAACTTTTATCTGTAGATCTTGCAATCCGCATTCCAACTCCTGTGTTCGCAGGGTAAGACCCTCTATCTTCCCCTCCAGGCTAGAGCATGATATCTGTATCTCCTTTTGATTTGCCTAGGAGGTAAAGCGTTCTTTAATTTCTTGGGTTAGGTGGCCAAGCATCTCCTGCACCACATCTCACCCTTTTGGGTTACAAGCACCCATACCCGTACCCTCTGTACTTGGGGTTCCCCCAACACTACTGTGCCCCTCCCTGGTGGCCCCTCTTACCCCCGGATTTAGCTCTTCCACATTAAGGGCCAGAAATCTATTTTGTGTCGGGACCGCAGGGTGTACTAAGGAAGTACCAGGGTCTCCTGGGTCTGGTCTTTATTTCACTCAGTACACTCTACCCTCCGGAGGTGGGCCTGCTACCTTCCATGCCTTCCTCGCAGATTCTTGCGTCGGTCCTAACCTTGAAGTATGATCTAGGTGAGGAGGTAATTCTTTGAGCCTTTAAGGCCAACCTACTTTGTTTTTCCTTTAACGGTGCTGCGTTTGCCAGTTTTATTGGGGTCTTTTTTAGGAGTGAGTCTTTAACTGTACCAGAATTGCCTCAGGGCTTTTTCAGTTAAACTTGCAGTTTTACTGGCGACTGAGGAGACTTTTTACCACCAATACCACCGTCCTCCTCTACTACCCAGGGGGGTCAATTATGGGATCCTAGCATGTAGCGATTGCCAGATCGCGACTGTGGTCTTCCTAGAATTTTTACTTTGGGTTGCTTGCGCCCTTCTTGTTTACCCCTTTGTAAGTCTAACTGCTGGCTGATAGGTTCCATCTGAACACTATGGAAGCTGTGCTCTTCATAGTTCAATTCCTTACCGGTTACATCCCTCCACTCACCTATGGCCATCGTCTCCGCCTCTCCAAAGCTTCCAGGCCTGCCAGATCCTTCCCCCGATGCACACAACTTGTGCTGACTCTGCCCCCACCGGCCGCGTTGTTTCCTCGCAGCGGCAATACGTGCTGGTCCGTGCAAAGCTCCCGCAGTGCCCCTGCCGTCGTTAGCCAGGGCGGTGTTCCTGGTGCCACCATTCACCGGGGGGCCCACGATGACAAGCAGCACAAGATCAAGTTTACACAGGGTGAACCGCAAACGGCATCGAGCAGTGAACAGAGGTAGGTGCTGTTAAAATTCTATACATCTAGCGCCACTCCCTTGATGCGCTCCCCACCGGCATACTTCAGCCAGCCGCCATGTTTCCATTGCCCTCCATGACTCCCCCCTTGCCCTCCATGGTGTTTTGTTCTTTTGACAGGATGACCATCTGGGGTGTGCCAAGGAACTTAATTATCTTCAAAGGAGTCTACCCGCCTACAGACAGATGTCGCTAACACCTGGACCTGCCCCATCTTTTGGTCTCTCTCTAGCTAGCCAGGCACCAATCTCAGGGGGATAAGAACAGCCCCAACAATTGAAGTCCAAGGGTCAGTTGACTGATCTTCTGCTAAGTTACAGAGACACAAAAACTGCAAGAAGCCCACTTTCCTGGAAGAGCCCAGCTGACCAGTTTTCACTGGATCTTTCCTGGACCCTGCTCTTAGCTTCTATTGGAGTGAGTTCTCGCCCCCAAGCACTGCTCCTGAGGCCCTGGAACCTATGGCTGGTGTCAGAGTGTACTTTCCCTACCTAACCCTAAATCCTGGGACTCAGAAACCCTTTGCTAAGTTTTTACCTCAAGAACCGTTGTGGGACTGGGACCTACCTGCCAGCCTAAGCCCAAGGGTGCATCACCGGCAGGCCCACTATGTCCTTCTCTGCAGCAGTAAATCTGATTCAGTGGGTCTGATGACAATCGGTATCCGATAACATTGAACTGCCTTTGGCTACAGCCTGCAGACTTGCCCCACTGAAGAAAACCAATTTCCAGAAAAGAGTTTTAGTTTGAAGGTAGAAATCTTCACAGGACCTGACACCGAGCAGCGTCTGATCGATGTTGACGACTACCTGCACACGAACACAGGACTTTCATCACTTGGAGCTTTTCCCATCTTCATCAGCGGCTTCACCAAGACCTCATCCTCCATCAATCAGTCGTCGCTGACCATGTCTTCAGATCTAGTCTACTGCCTTGTCCCAGTGAAGACTCTAACTTTGCAGAAAATTTCTAAGTCCAAAGGTAACTCTTTGACCGGGACCAACCTGGTCATCATATCCAACCAATGCTTCATTGTGGTCAGCCTTCGACCTTACCCATGTCCCAGTCTAGTGCTACCAGTTGCCCACAGTTGGTACTTTGCACTATTTTGAGCTATTATTATTATTATTTTTTTTAAATTACAAATTCATATCTCTGGTTCCCCATATCTGATTTTTGTCATTTTGTTCATTAAAATATGCACTATTTGTCTAAATTTTAGTGGGTTTTTATTGTAATGTGTTTTTGACTTGTTAACTGTTTTGGTACTTCTAAACTACTATACACTCTAACTAATAATCCACTTTATCACAGCTACCAGTGTTATTGGTCTGATGCTTTGTCTTTGCATGGTGTGAGCCCACTAAAATAATTTACACAAGTCTGGGTGCAGTGACATTGTTTCACCCTCCCTCTTGGTAATACTAAATGGATATCAAATTTCTAATTGAAAACTTGTACCAAATACACATTAATATTTTTATCTTCACAGGACCATAGGAGACAGGAAACTGAATCCTTCAAATGGGTGCATAGGTTTAGTATCTGTGCATTTTTTAATGAATGTATTTCATCATCTATTTGGGTGACAGATATTGAGGGAGTTAGTCCTGAAGAAAGCCTAAGGCATCTATTACAGGGCTATCATAAGGTCTAAAACATGTTGACCTTACACAATGGTTAGAATTATTCCACTATACCTTTAACCCTAACCACTGGAGACTCCAATAAAATTGCCTTTGGCACCAAGAGGCAACCTTAACAGTACCTCTCTGTATATTACTTGTAGGTTACCCCCACACCAGTTCACCAACTCCCCCAAAACCACACAGTGACTATTTTTATTTCACCTGAAGAGCTCCCTGGTATTATCAGCTCATAGCCCAAATTGTTATAATTTTTTACCAATGTGATGAGGTGCCCTATGATGAAGCATGAGAGCTCTCATCCTTTAAATATCTTACTTTTCCATGAGATATTGCATGTAACTTTGTAATTGTTCAATCCCTGGGCACCCAATGTTCATGTTACTGAAACATCAAACAAAAACTTAAGAGAAACCAGCAAAGTCAAATTTGGAAGCGAAAGAATCACCACCGAAATGAATCCTATGATGCAGCACAAATGTAAATGTGTTAACATGTGACTGCTCATAAAATTGTAACAATGGACACTGCTTTGCAAAGTGTCCACAAGATAGTTGTACAACCAACAGTTTGGCTTGTCATCCCTGCTGGCCCAGAGTCCTGCTGTTAATCAAAGGACAGAAAGGCTCCTTAATGCACTTACTCAAACTAGTGTTGGACAACTCCATCCACTTGTATGCTGCTCTAAAGTAAACAAAGAGAAATTCAGAGGAACTGATGGAAGGAATGTGAATCATTTAAGTAGAAACCACACTGGCAATGTCCAAAGAATGCAGGTCTCTTTCCTCTAATAGATTGGAAATTAGTAAGCAACACCAGGTGGATAGTATGCCTGACGTATTAACGTTCTGGTGATGAAAGACTTTTGCAATTTGCGAGTAATCTTTTTCAGACCAGAAACTTATTTTGAGAACCAACTTATGCACTAAATGGGTTGGTTTACAAAAAAGGAATTGAGTTGCAATATGACCTACCTGATTAACATCCTTTAGGTAGGTCACAAATTGCAACTCAATCTAATTGGCCATTTTCACAGGGATGATGGCCTGCAAGGATCAGCAGACCACCATGTCTGTGATTGTTTTTAGTTGAACTTAGTTTGTTAACATCAGTCCAATTTCCTTAAAGGAAACGGGGCTAGTTTTAAAAATCAGTCATCTTTTTTTGATTTCAATTGAAGGTTGACAGTGGTCCCCTGGACCACTGCCTACTCTCCCTGAATTCTTTACCTCAGTTCACAGAGGGGAAGGGGTCCGAAGTGGACCACTTCCCTTTTATGAATGAGTTAAGCATCCCAATTTGGGGGTTGGTAACTTTTCAATGGTTTGCAGCTGAAATCATGGTTATAAACCATTGATACATGCACTACTGAATTTCAGTTTGGAAGGGACAGCCTACACATGCACCTTCCATATTGTAATTAGGCATCCATTTCTAAAACCATTTAGCGATGCAGAAAAATGTTTCTGAATTGCTAAATAGGCTTAGTCGATTAGGAAAAAGGGCTTTAGCTTTTACAGCCCTTGGTACATCTGGACCTTTTTTATAATAAAAATGCAAACATGTAATCACCTTTGGGACAAGTCAATCAGCATACTCAAAACCAGGCTTCTGCAAAGAAAAGAGGAAGGGTTTTGAAGAAACTAAAGCCTCTATTGATAGATAACTGAAGCAAGAGCTACCAGAAACAGTACTTTCACAGAATGAATCTTCAGAGGTAATTCTACTGAGGATTAAAATGGACCGACTGAAGAAATCTCAAAACCATAATGAAATCGCAGGCAAATTCCAGAAATGAAAGTAGCTAATTTGTTCACAACTAGTATAAATACAGTTTCTCAATCCGAAGTGGCCTTGTCTCTCTCAAACAGGAGACGCACTATCAAGTGGTCCAAGCTAAGCCTTAATTTCAACATACTCCTACAAATATACACCACTTTAAATAGCATATTGGGTCCATATGAAACCTCACTACCCAATGAGACACAACTCAGTGACTTGCAGAAGGATCTGTTCATGGCCTTATACACCCTCTGTACTAAAGAAATGATGATAAGAAACAGAAGAACAAATCAATCCCCTACTTGGTACTCGGGTGAGTGCCGTCAAGCCAACGAGCACCTAATCCAGGCAATCAAACCGAGTGGTCATAACCATATCATCCAATCTCGTGCTAACTATAAAACAGTCATTACCACACATAATCAAGAGTGGATGGACCTACATTGACTAGCCCTAATTGAAGCATCCAAAAATAAGGATCAGAAAACATTCTGGCAGATCTTTTCTCATGGTGATGTAATAACCCAGAGCGCAGTTGAATGTGCATTACAACCTCAGCAGTGGGTAGAACATTTTGTGGTTATGTATGCTGCAGCCCCCCAAATCGCACTCACAATAGCCGAGCAAGGAATTGCCCCATGCTATACGGATAGTGCAACTAATGACACATTTTCCCCATTTACAATGGACGAAAGACTTAGGGCTATTACATTCTTATGCCCTGGTAAAGCACTAGGTCCAGACAAGGTCCCAGGGGATATTTATTGTTTGGAGCCTGGAGGTATGGGACTCATACATTAATGCACTCTCAAAGAAAATCATGGTAGACGATGAGATACCAAACTCCTGACTAGGTGCTGAAATTATCCCCATCTACAAAAGGGGCAAAAGATACTCCCTAACAATTACAGGCCAATCAGCCTGATTGACAACCTCCAGAAAGTATTCTGCCATCAGGTTCTCAACAGGCTACAAATCTGGCTGAACAAATCTAAGGTTCTTTCCCCACTCCAAGCAGGGTTCCACCCCAAAGTAAGTACCATCAACCATGTCTTCAGATTGAACTTTATAGTCTGGAAATACTTGGGGCTTTCTAGTGACCACCTCTACACAGCTTTTGTAGATTTGAGGGCTATTTTTGACTGGACCCTAGACACCAACTATGGCCCGCCCTGGCAGGAATGGGTATAGAGCCTAAACTACTGGATGTACTTATAAGGCTCAATGAAGGGAACTTTGCCCAAGTAAGGTGGGAGATTGGGGGGAGCTCACAGACCTTATGTCCATCAGTTGTGGTGTGCGACAGGGATGTGTGCTCGCCCCCACCTTGTTTTCCCTCTACATAAACGATGTGGTCAACTTCCTGCTAACTACTGTCCACGACTGTTCCAAATTGGGGGGTTTATTTACTCCCGCATTACTCTTTGCGAATGATACCATACTAATTTCTCGTACTCCAATCGAGTTGCAGAACCTTTTGAATAGCTTTGCAGATTACTGCGAGTCCCATTTATTGGAAGTAAATTCCTCAAAAACAAAGATACTAGTTCTAAAAGCACACAGATCTTTAAAAGAGGGATTCCACATGAGAGTGATAAAACTCCAGCAAGTTGGTCATTTTAACTATCTGGGAGGTAGGATTGATAAATCTACCAAATGGAAGGTGTAAATATTAAAATCATAACTGTCCCTTCTCCAGAGTGCTTCTGCAGTCATTAAACATTACAAGGCTACCACCCCAAAATCAGTTTCCCCAGCAATCGATCTCAAGAGGGCAAAGGCACAATCAGCATCCGTTTTTGGCTTGGAAATTTGGGGCATAGGGAATTTGAGTGGGTTGATCTTCAAAGAGAACAGTCCAATAAAACCATTGTTTAATTTGCCAAGAAGTATTTCGACTGTTTCGATATTCTTTGATATGGGCCTCAAGAGGATAGGAGATTTGGCCAGATTGTCAGCATTGGAGGAGTTCAATAATCTAGGCAATAGCGGCTCCATTTCTTGGGTCCATTATATTAAACAGCAATTGGGGTACGTTAGGATTGGGCATGTAATGGTCTAACCATTTCCTAATAAACAGTAACATCAAGGCAGTCATCAAAGACAAATATTGGAATATTACGACCCCCCAACTATAACCTAAATGCCAAGGCAGGTGGGTTGGTTGAAGAGTTCCTATCTTTTAAACCTACTCCTAAATTAGAAATGTAAATGGAAACATATGTACCGCCTTTCACGCACACTCTGCTCCTAAAACTCAGGGTAAGTACACAGCTTGAGAACAATTTCAGCTACAAATGGGACCCCAACCAATCGAAAACGCAAACTGCCAGTTCTGTAATGTCCGTGGAACACAAATTATTTTTTTTCCCAGCTTACATCAAACCTAGGAGGTCTTGGTTGAGACCTGTTTGCATTTCCCTGGGTGTGAAACATTATGGAGTAGCCTACAAAATTCAAAGGACAGATTGTAGTACCTCAATTGCACTAGGCCTCGGCAGATATTTACAGGTTGTCTGGTGAATAAGGAAATCAGAGTGATTATCACTATAGCACTTTAAATTAATTATTAAATCCCAAATGGCTGATTGACATGATTGCTGGAAATCGCATGCCTATTACTATAGCAGCTCAAACTATTTACTAGATTGTGCACTGTTGATAGACATGATTGCTTATAAATCACATGTATTTGTTTTTATTTTTCTTATGCTGTATTTTTACTAGTAGTGTATTTTTAGCATGGTGTATGAATTTTATTTGCGAAGCACTTTCTATTTTTAAATATAGAATGTATCCATAATTGTTTTACTCTTTATTGTATGATGTGTTTTATGGGCTTGAGCCAGAAATAAACAACATTAATACTACTAGAAAGTAGCTGGCTTGATACAAATAGACCAAGAAGCAGCCAACCTGACTTCCTAACTTAGTTCTTACTCAAGGCTCATGGGATGTCTTAATAACAGAGGACTGTGACCCTAAGTTTGACAACATAAGCTGCAAATTATAACCCTCCCTAAGGAAATCCAGGCTGGACTATAGTGGGGTTGCTGAAAGGCACTGGCAATTCATAGATTCCCACAGGTCTGATTGGGGTTGCACCATGGACACTCAGCTGGTCGTTACCTGGTGAATATACCACTATTGAATTCTTCAGCTATAGGGGTTTACCTACGTCTGCTAGTACATTCAGCACTTAGGGCCCTATTCAGAGTTCAGTGAACAGATTGCTGTTCTTCTGTGAAAGAAATTTGCTGTTCATGAGAGTGGTAAATGACCAGTTTCCTTATTTAGTGTTCCATTTGTTATATCTGTCGATTGCCAAGGCAGAGTGATGTCCATCAGAGGTCCTCCCCCACTCACCAGCCGACATCTGACAAAATTAAGAAGAGGATCTGTCAAAACATTAAGAAGAGGATCTATCAAAACACACCAGATGTACCCAAGTACAAACGCCTGCAGGGTCCCCTACAAAACAGAAATCAAACCTAACTATTTACCACTCACCACCACTGTTGATGATTCAGGCATAGGACTAGTATAGTGCCATCCACGCCAAGCTAGAAAACTGACAAATGCTATAAAAGTTACAAAAAAACATAAAGTGCAGCAAGGTTTGAGCAGACAGCCTATCACAAGGACAGGCCGGTGCTCACACTTTTGGATGGTTAAAACCTTCCGGAAAGCTCAGGAGTTGTCATACCATGCTAGCCCTAAAATAGCTGGAAGTGATCTCTCCCATCATGAAAGGGGTTTGGATAGATTCTCAGGCATGCTGAGCAAAATGTACTCTTTAACTAAGCTTTTATTAGACTAAGAAGACAATCTATTAGATTGACAAACAATCATTAAATGTAGCCTTGGCCACCATTGTATTGGACTTAAGTCAAGTGCTTGGTGCATAAAACATATCAGACAAACCTAGTACACAAAATAGTTCAGAGACATATCTCAACTGCAGCACAGAACGGCCTCTATCTAATTTAGGACAGTCTAGAATAATGTCCATACACAGGCTAGCCTCAGCATTATTCCAAACATTGAACCAGAGTAAAAGTGGGGCGAGTCTTATTTTATGTGAGATGAATGTTAGATTAAGCTCTGAGTGAATAATAAAATGGGAGCTAGTGGGAGGGAGATGGAGGAGTCGCCTACAGATACAATTTTCCTCTAGCTGTAGGGAAGAGAGATTAAAAGATCCCCAAACCTCTGCACAGTACAAAGCCGCTGGAACACACTGTGCATTATATATATAATTAAATACAATACAATTGTCCCCATTCCTACAGCCTGGGGAAGATTAAAAAGAGCCCCAGCTGACCTGCTCGGTTTCAAGTATACAGAGGTAACCTGTGGCTGCCAGGATACTGATGAGTCAAAAACAACACTAAGGTAACAAAAACTATTCACACTGTGCAGGAATTGACAGGTAAGTTGTATCAAAGAAGCCCCTCTCTTGTCCAGGCCACATGCCATGATATGGGACTTCCCAAAATTGGTAACTAAGTCAAGGCTACTCGTAAAGGACACAAATGCCTCCACCAGCATACGTAAAGCTGTAGGATTCCGGGCCAAAAGAACCGCGTCATCTGCCTAAAGTAATGCAGGAAAAGGACAGATTCTTTATTTTTGAGACATCAGTGATTATATTAGACGGATGAGAACACATATTGTTTAAATAAATTATAAACAAAAGAGGATACAAAATGCATCCTTGGCACAACCTTCTAGCTAGTGGGAAAGTGCCCAACATTTCACCTGCTGAGCCATATCTCACCTTAGCAGTTACGTTCTTATGCAGGGTAAATATGAAATTCACCAATGTAAGCTACATCCCCAAATCCAACAGCAACAACCATAATTTGGCTCTATTGACACAGTAGAATTCTGTGGATAGGTCCATAAAGGACAGGTACAGAGGGCAGTGCCTGGCAATGGTATAATTGCTAATTTCTGGTAATTAATGGTATAATTGCTAATATAATTTCACTACTTTTGTAAGGTTCCTTTTTTCACTTGGGACACTACGCACAAATGTCTTTTATTTTTCCTCTTATTGTACATATCCTCATTTGAAGTATATAAACAATACTATGCTATACTAAACCATTGGTGTATGTGGCTTCTTCTCCCTCTGATATCACTTCAGCCCTCCATTGCGATTGCGCATCCTATTATCAATATTGATAATATTATTCCACAGGAACCAGTGTTCTTTTTTAATCTAAAAGACAGGTCAGGCCTCTAGGGAGCTGCAGAAACACCACCTGTGTTGCTGGGCCTCGGTAAGTCCGTAGGACGTCGGGAGCAGCAGACCAGTCAGCTTTTTTGCAGTGCCTGCAGATGCAGGGGAGTGACTCCTTCATTCCAAGGAGAGATTTCTTCGGGTGTCCTTGATGCCCACAGGTCTGTTGAAGAACCTGGATGAAGCATAGGCACAGACAATGAAGAAGACTTGAAGAACAGTGAGACCAGGAGCAGCAGGTGTCTTCCTTGGTGCAGTGTCAGTTCCAGTCAAAGTCCAATGAAGTCCAAGTGTCCAAACGATTGAAGAGCGACGAAGTTTCAGGGTTGAGTATTGTCCCATGATGAATTTGAGGACCCACCCACAGGGGAGCCCTTAAGTACCCTAAGGAAAGGGTTGGAATGACTCGAGGGGTCCCTCCCAGAGGAGGGGCTGGACAGAGGGGAGGATACTCCCATGTCCTTTGTCCAGTTTCACACCAGAGCGGGAACCAAGGGTTCCTGAACTGGTTCAAACTGGAGTATGCAAGGAGGTCAGCAAATGTGCCTTTCAAAGCAGTCTGGTGGCGGTTGCAAGTTACCCCACCCCGGCCCAATACACTAAGTCCTGTCTCGGAGGTGGTCACACCTCCCTGGGACAGGAAACCTTTTGTTCTACCTTCCCCTGCTTGAGCTCAGCTTCACAGCAGGAGGGCAGAATCACATCTGTGGTCAGCAGCAGCACTAGCTTCCTCGCAGACCTTGAAAGGCTGTTACCTGAAGTAAAGGGGGGGCCCTAAGGACCCCCCCCACAGTAAACGGGATCATACTTCCAACACTGGAATCAATGTTGGGGTATTCCAACATGTTTGATACCAAACATGACCAGGTTCGGTGCAGCCACGAGACAGTTATCTCGTAATGACTGATGTCCACTATAAGTCTAAAAATGTCTGACCGCACTACAAAGCCTGGAGAATCGACTCTGGGGCTTGTAGGGGTGTCCTGCTCATACAGGGGCACCCTCACACTTATAACCAAGCACCCTGCCCTCAGGACTGAAGAGCCTGCCATAGGGGTGACATAGGTTTTAAGAGAAGTGACCTCAGATATAAGGAAACGTACATCTGTCGTGAGAGGTGCAAGCATCAACTCACACAGGCTGCAATGGCAGGCCTGTAGTCACAGTTTAAGTGGACTGCCATGGGTGGCACAATACATTCTGTAGCCCCCTGGTGTACCTATGCCCTGGGTACCTTATTACCATATACTACAGACTTACAAGGGTACACCAGTAGCCAATTGTGGAGTTTCCAAAGTACTTATCATGTCAATTTAGAGGAGAAAGCATAGTTGCTGGGGTCCTGATTAGCAGGATCCCAGCAGACTAGGTCAAAATCACACTGACACCAAGCAAAAAGTGAGGGTAACTGTGAAAGCAGGTCCTACTTTCCTACAACATCCAATCACCACCTTTGTTCTAATGCCATCTCCTGTACCATGGCCACCATGTTCTCATTGTGTCGATCTCTGTCTTGCTTCGTTTCACATTCAAGCTAACCATAACTTCGCTGTTGGCAACAAAAGAGTGGCGTGTCACAGATCCTAAGGATGATACAGGACTTACCTTTGAGAGGAGGTCCAGAGAGCATTTAAAAATGTAAATGAAATAAGGCAAAACATGATTTGTGTGTGTAAAAATGGGGGTTAATAATTGGGATTGATGCAAGCCCACCACAAGGAACAAGGTCATAAACTTGTCAGGGTAAAACACAGTTTCAGTAATTTAAACCTGGGCTCAACCCCCTCATAGCTGTAGCATAGAGCAGCCAGGGTTTGCTTAGGAATGTATGTAAAGTAATTATCAGTCACAAAACAGTTAAAAAGTCAAAACACAACACACTAAAAATGCCGCAAACAATTTCTGGAAATAGAGAAAAAGGTAATGAGCAAAATGACAGTAAAATGACAAAAATCCAATAAAGGGACATGGATATATGAATTTTTTAACATGTAAGGAAAAAGAGCAAATAATTTGATTCAAGCGCCAATCAGTAGTCACTGTTTACTGCTCACAAGGACTTAGGCAAGAATTCTGGCCAAATACAATGGAACATGGGTTACATACACCAAGCGAATAGTTCCAGTCAAAGATTTTACCTCACGACTTAGTGGCAGATTTATTAACATTTGATGCAACGCGATGCAACACAATGCAACGCAGCGCAGCAAGACACTTGCCTTGTTGCTCTGTGTCAAATGGAGAGAGCAGGAATGCAGCATATCTACTAAGCCATGGCACACTCCTGCTCTCTCTCCGCTCTGGTGTACTAGTGGCTGCCAAGCACTAATGCAGGCACCCTTACACCACGGAGCAAGTTTTCTTGTGTTGCAGCCAGGATTGTTTTTGTGCAGGGAGGAACATCTTCCTGCACAAAAACAATCCTCTGAGGCTGTGTCCTTTTTCATGTGTTTTGCAGAATGCAGCACATTTAGAAAGAGAAAAAGACAAGGCGAAACAAACATATTTTTCTTTGTTAATCCTCCCCTGGGAAGGTGTAGCATTTTGACACATTTCCAGGTTTACTATTGTTCTTAAATCTGGAAATGTGCCAAAAACCATGGGTGGATGCGTAGGAACACCTACACTCCACCTTTGGAACACCTCCCTGTGGCACAGACTTGCTTTGCGTTGCTCCAAAATTACTCTGCCACGCAGAACCATGCAAGGTGGCTCTGCATGGCATAGTAAATGTCACTTAAGGCGTGTGTTGCCCATGTGTTACCTTGTGTGATGCAAGGGCGACAAAATCCTTTCGTAAATCTGGCCCTTAGTCGCTGAAATGGAAGTAGAAATCCTCCAGTAGGGCATGGCTGTCAGCTTTATCAGATAAAGTCTTTTCGAAGCCAGACAGATGTTGGACAATGTCCCACTGATGCCTTGGATTTTGTTGGAAAAAGCTCAGAGTGGGAGAAATTCAAATTTCACAGCCGCTGAACTCTTCTCATCAGGCAGATACTTTTCATACATTCGCGCAGTCAAAACCTGCCTTTGGACATCGTTTTCTGCTAAAGCGGCGATAATGTTATCGCCGTTCTTGATAATATGGCCCAACGTCTTCTATGTGAACTTCTTTATTCCTGTCTACCTTCACAAGGTAAGGAGTAGTCCAGATCTTGATTATCTCTAGACTGGTTCACTGAAACGGCCTCTAACTGGGCCTGCCTGCACATCATCACAGACTTTATCAGATTCAACATATAGAATCACACCTTATCTTCCATATCCCTTGCCAATCACCTATTTCCCTTGAGCTTTGGGTCCTCTCCTGATTGTTGTGCTCCATTAATGCTAAGAATAGAATACAGTAGAATACATGTAGGATGCCATAAACGATTTTCAGCACCTTACACAAGGACATGCATATGATTCAACCTTCAGTTGGAAGCTAATGCAAAGTGTAAAAGAGCAGGCAGGCATGACTAAATCTAGACATCACTATAGCACGCAGAGTTGGTTGGTTCTCTATGACTTGAATTCTATGTAGCAAGTGGTCTGGAGTTTTTTTTACAGGGACTTAAGATGGGAAGAGCAAGATGAAACTAAGATAGATATTGGATAAGGAACTTGATATGAGTTTCTGTCTCCAACCCGGACATCCAGGGAGGTATCGAACTGACTTCATTGGATGCTGGTTTCAGGCAACTCCAGATTGGGGCATTTCAATCAGAGACATTTTCTTTTACTCCCAACATCTTTCTCACCATTGTAAGAATGCTTCACAGTGAGCTTCCTGTTTTGATATGAAACATTGTTCTAGTTGTCGGGTGGCAGAGCATGATGTAATTTGATTGTAATGATCAAACTTGTTACAATGTGATCAATGTGATCATGAATGACAGCGTAAGTTGGATGGTTGAGTGACACAAAATAGTGAATCATGTTCACATTTCTAATTCATTAGTGCATCCACTTATTTATATTTAGGGTTATGTCTGCAGCAGGATGCACCAATCTTGGCACATACCCCTCCCTCTATTGCGGTCATTAAATCTAACACATACCGATGCTGCATCACCTTGAGGCTGATTGCTCTCAGTTTTTCTTTGAATTAAGGCCAAGCAGAGTGTTGTTCATCATTTTAAGCATTTTCCATCTGGTAATCTGAAGCCAGAGGGCATTGGCTTTTGTCTGCACGGTGAAGAAGGGTATGGACCTTCCCTCCCATACTTGTGAGTCCAAGAACAGTCTAAATTCTTCTAGAATGTCCTTGTACTAAGCGCATCCAAAATAATATACAGTTCTTTTTTCACAAGCCTGATGCAGCCGGATTGCCTTTTCCTTAGCGAGTGCTGGTATAAGTCCGATAGTTTTTCTCTGAAAATAACCAGGGTAGAGGTGTGTATGGTCATGAGAGCGCAAAGTCCGCACCATCCGGGGACAAGCTGAGTGTAGGCAAACTCGCTGTACTGCCAGTATAGATCCATCAGCGTGGAAGTGCCCTATTGCATATCTGGAATGTGCAGGATTGTGCCACAGTTTTCATTCGTGCCCAGTGGTAGTCTTCCTTTACCTTTGAAACATAAGGAATACAGTGTAAGTTTCTGTACAATGAGGGGTTGCCCTTTCCCTTCTAGCCAAGTGTATCCACCCACCTCAATATCCCAGATTTCCTGACATGGGTTGCCTATGCTTTCGTTCAACCCTCCTGTATGAGACCTGTTCCCCTTTGTATCATCGAGCTGGATGGCCCTACATAGAAACTCCATGTGGGAATCCACTTGTAATTGAAGACTGCCCCGGATAGGCTAGGGGCCACCCTTAGACCGCAAATGGAGGCAAGAGTGAATGTGTTTGTGCATTGAGTTGGGGGTTTTGCTACCTCCAAAATCTCCTTGCTGGAAGTCATGAGCCAAAGAGTATCCTCCCCTATTTTGCCCTTCTGCTCATCCTGTCTAGCTCAGTTTGAATGTCATTAGTCTCGGTGAAAAGGTATAGAGACATTGGGTTGGTCTCATAACGAGTCAGATTCACTACTACTCTGTGGGGTTCTATCTTGTTGGGCTGAATTTTAGCCCTGATTCTGCATAGGTACAAGTAGAGAAGGCATTTTGCTTTTTCAGGTGCTACCTCTTGGGGCAGGTATAGTCTATCTGCACCTACTGCATGCAGAATCAGCGAACAGACGCAACACAACCTGGCTGATGTCTTAGAGCCCACAGCGGTCATGTGCTGATACCACATGTGTAAAAGGGTGTTGTTTAGTGTATATGGAATGCTAGTGTTTGGGTCGGTGTAATTACAAGTAACATGGGAGCGAACCATATGCAAGCACTGTGATAGTTTCTGAACAGACCCCATTTGACCAGGTGGCTCTTTGGAAATGATTAAGTGCGGTAGCACCCAAACTAGACAGAGCAGAGGGTACATAAAAGTGCAAAGATACATAACTTGAGATTGAATATTGCAGGTCTCGGACACGGATGCCGGGGAGATATCTGTGGGCCTCTTGTTATAGGATGTTTTTGTTCCACAGTTCGATCAAAAAGTTCACTGTACAGTTCCTAAGCTTGATTCACATTCTTTAGATCCGCGTTGGGGTGATGACGTGGCAGCTTAAAAGTGGTTCACTTGGTGGTTCGAATGTAGACCTGTTGGGTAAGACCTTGGTTTATTTGTTAATTCAGAAAAACATTACATGTGCATCGTGGTTACAAATTGTTTTCTTCTGGGTCCCTGTATTTTCCTCACAGGTCTGTTCTCCACACTCCATTTATGCAATTTGTTTCCGGCTATCCTTTTTTTGTAAGGAATATGTACCTCTGTCTTTGAAGCTATTAATTAGAGTATTAGATGAAGAATCCATGTGGGTCTCAACCTTGCGTGGACACAATGCAGCCAGTGAGTAACCTGTCTAGATGTCCGGCATGTGGAGCCCTTGATCACTCTGTCCACTGTGTGTGCTGTGTCTTGATTAGATAAGTGTTCCTAACTTCATGTGACTTCTGACTTTATGGTGTTTTGGGAACGCACGGACTCCTCTCCAGCTATGTATGCGTTATTGGGGCCAATCTCACTGGACCATTGTGGTGTTGCTGCACCAATCTGTGGGATCGATCTGGGATTTCCTGTTTGAGCTTTTGTATGCTGGTGCTGTGCTATCCCACCTGTGATCTGTAAATTAGTAACCTCGGACCAGGGTCCCAGGGCCTGCCTAACCACATATTTCTTAGTCAAGGCTGATGTGGAGTTTACAACGGGCAAATTCGTCAATAAAGATGCAAATTCCTTTTTATACATGGATGTATTGTTATTTATATTGACACTGACTTTCTCAATATTAACAAACACACAATAAAAATCCAACACCAATTTATAAAAATAGGAAATATTATGATTCAAATGACACCAAAATGACAAAAATCCAATGCAGGGACCCGGAGATATGGATGTTTTAAAGCATAAATACTTTCTAGTTCCTAAAATACAAAGCCCCAACTTTGGACATCTTGTTGCACTTTTTCTGGGACAAAGACAAGGTTTCAGGCTGACTACGATGGAGCGCGGGTCGGGTATAGTGAGCGATAGGGCCTGGTCAAGATTTTACCTTCTAACGTAGTCACTTTTCTGGAACGTTTTCTCTCGATGTTGAGCAAGACTCCTCATCAGGCCGACTTGCAAGTCGACGACAGAGGCTTGCTTCATCCTAGAGTCCCATTGAAATCCTGGAGGTCTTGGAGCTCTGGAGCAAACCTGAATTTCAGGCCTGGTTGCAGTTCAACATCGGAGGCTTGACTCTCGACAACGGGTCAGTCAACTTATGGAGCTTTTTACAAAAATTCTCCAAATGATTTCCAAACTTCTGGATCTTCTTTCAGAATGTGCTTTTGGATTCTTGGAGGGTCCACAACTCTAATCCAAGGTTCCAGAATCTCTGAGATACTCCTTGAGAAGTTGGGACTACAAGACCCACAATGCACCTGGACAAATCCGTATAAGTCCACTGAATGCTGTCCAGCTGACTTATTCTTGGTGGAGAAGATGCAGGTGAAGCTTCTTAAATCTGTTGCTTTCAGGAAGCCACTCCTCAAACCTTTAGAGTCGGGCAGAGACATTTTTTTTTGCTACAGCCCAAAGTGTGCAGCAGGCGTAGTCCTTCAGAGTGCAGTCCTCTTGGTGCAGGCCAGGGGTTCAGCAGGGCTTTCCTCCTTCTTCTTTCTTTCAGGCAGGGATCTGAGTTGCTGGACAGCTCCCCCATATTTATACAGCCTGCTGGGGCTGGCAAGCAGGGGAGTTCCTCTGACCAATAGGGTGCAGGGTGACACCCTCAATGATGACCACTTCTTCTGAAGTGTGGTAAATTCTTGTCCCATAAAGCACTACTCCATAAAATCCAAAATGGAGAAAATCTCTCTTGGAGCTTAAGGTCTGGCTAACCCAACCTACAGCCATGGCTAACTTTCCCTTCCACTCACCTTCCAGCTCCACTTCTAATTCAATTACAGGAGCTCCCATCTGGCTGGGGGTGTAGGAAAAGGGGATGGGCCTGGTTCCGGTCCTCACTGTCTTTCTTCTTTGAAGACCAGTTTGGCAACCCAGCTGCCTTCATGCCTTTTGCTCTGCAGCAGCAGATCTCCTCCCACCAGGTGTCTCGTTTGCTTCCTTTCAGGCTACTTCACACCTCATCAGAGCAGCTTGGCTCAGTCTGTCAAAGGCTGGCCAATCAGGAGAGGACACTCTGGAGCTGGATTTAGGCACATCAGAAAAGCAAGTTCTATAACTTCTTTCTGTGAAAGGTATAATAAATATAACATTGGCAAGTTGTTGGATTTGTTCTAGCTATTATTTAGACACTTTGAATTATTATTTTAGCTCACTCCTGTCAGTTACTATGTTAGCCTATGGAGCTAATGCACTACAATTGGGGGAAAACGAAATTGGCAATCTTTCCCTCACCAGGGCTTATAAAACATGTTTTTATAATATCCCTGTTTGTTTTAACATGGCACCCTACCCTGGGGGCATCTAGGGTAGACCTTAGGGTTGATTTATATGTAAAAATAAGGTGGTTTAAGACTTTGGAAGTAACTTTAATTCCAAAGTTGAATTTGGACATAGTTTTGTTTTAAAAGCAGCCTGCAAAGCAGGGATGGCTTTTAAAATGACAGCAGACAACACAGCAGTGCACACTTAAGTACATTACATCTACTGGGCCTCTAAACCATTGTGCCTTACCATATACTAGCGACTTACAGGTAGGTTGTCAGTACCAATTGTAATTATACCGAATTGCCATGTACCTTTTACACAGAGCACATGCCCTGGGTCTGGTTAGCAGAGTCCAGGGCACAATCAGAGTCAGAAAACCAGCATCTAAAATGGGAGCGAAAAGTGGGGGGACACTGCAAAAAGCCTTGGCTTCTCATTGTAATATTAGACACTTTTCCCCCATTTAATTTCAATAGTTAGCTATTCTTGACCAATATCTTTTACCCTCCACAAACTGTTCATCTTAATTATGTTTCATTTTTATCAATGAGTTTTAATACTTTAGTAGTATTGTTGGGTTGGGCTGAGTTATTACACAGAGCATTTCAAGCACATCACTCTTAGGATTGTCTTGCTTCTTAGGTCTACCTATCTTAAGTCAGCTAGGGCTACCATTGCTAAAATCACTTTAATGCTAAATGTCATTCTGTCTAGTCACAGTTCACCATCAAGAACGTGATCCCACTCAATTATAGCCTCCTATTCAGATTCCCTATGAAGACTCTATGCTTTTGGAACCATACACCAATGGACCTTCCTGCATTCTCAGTAATATAATATTTTAATCATATTTTCCTGGCAGCACACCTCAGCTATTGTTTATGATGAGGACACTCATACTAATTCTGATTCTGATGTCAGCCTTAAAAACCATTGGCCATGGCTTCATCCAGGAAAACCTTTATTGGAATCTGTTCAAGTCATCATCATACCTCTTAAACTATGACATCTTGTAAAATGCATAGCACATAACAAATGAATGTAGAACACACCACAATGACTATAACGTATTTCAGAACAAATATGATACATGGCAGATTCAATATACTAAGTAGCAAAATAAATTGGATACACAGCAGAGGGAATACATTATCTAGTGGATGATATAAATAATACATATGTGATATTGAATAAAACTTATACTTAAATATATGTCAGTCATGCTGAAATGACTATGGCCCTCACTGAAAAGTGTGTAGCTAGCACTGAAATAAATACAACTTGCACTAAAAAGAATATTGCATTGGCTGAAGTGACGCATGTATTAAGACAAATAAGAAGCATGTTCACATGAATATGATGCACTGAAATTAATATAACATACAAATGACACGTTAAAACAAACATATTCTATTTTGAAATGTATATAATACAAGTTGAAAAGAATATGACCCACCTTGAAATGAACATTAAAACTATTGTAATGAATATGACCTATGGTGAAATTATTATAAGACACATTTAAATGAATATGACTCATATTGAAATGAATATTACACACTGACTGACACTCATGAACAGTGATACCAGACATCTTGAAATGAATATAAGCCATGGTAAAACACATATGACATGTTGAAATGAATATGAAATTCGCTGAAATAAGTTTAAGAAGTGTACAAATTATTGTGACCTATGCTAAAATTAATGTGAAACGCATTGACATGAATATGTAATGCATTGAGATGAAAATGACACACCTTGAAATTAGAATGGCATGTGTTAAAATGAATATGTGATGTATTGAAAATATATGAAACACCTCAAAAGAAATATGGCAATTGCTAAAACCAATATCAATAAATTATTATGACCACACTGAAATAAATCTGACATGTATTTAATTGAATATGATATGTATTGAAATTAATATGACCCCTCTTCAAAGAAATGTGATGTTCATTTAAAATAAATATCACTTATTCTGATATGAAGTTGACATGAGTTGAAATGAATATGGCATGCATTGAAATGCATAGTATACAAGTGAATATAACAGATATTGAAATTAATATGACAAGAGTTGAAATGAATATGACAATTATTGAACTATACGTAGCACTTGTTGAGATGAATATGGCCTGTGTCAAAATGAAGACAATGTGTGTTAAAATGAAAAAGCCGACCTTGAGGATAATATGAAACTCTGTTAGATAAATATGGCATGTAATATATTGAGCAAGGCACATGGTGAAATAATATGGCCCATGTTTAAATGAGAGGATGTGGCCTAACGGCTAGGGCAGTCCATCTCAAAGCTGGGGAACCGGTTTCGAGTCTCGGCAGGGACGCTCAACATCCTGTGATTCTGAACAAATCACTTAATCTCCCCATGCCTAACAAAAATGAATGTGTCCATCTGTAACGCAACTGGTGCTCATGCAAAGCGCTCTGATACCTTTGAGTCTAGTTCGCAATATATAAAACAAAATAAAAGAATATTGCATATATTAAAATGATGATGACATGCTTTGAAATGAATGTAACATGTTGATGATGCATAATACATGCACTAAAGCGGATATGAAATGCCTTGAAATTTAGATCATAGCCACAGAAAAGCCAAAAAGTCATTTTGGACAAGCAGCCTGAAGAGGTTGTATTATGGCAAAATACAATGGCCTTTATTGAAAGCTGTGTGAAACAGTATTGACATATGGTTTCATGTGGTGATACCACTCAGCCGAATTACAAGTAATCCTGGGTCTGATTTAAAAGTCCCATTACAAGTTGCAGGTGAAGCTGCCTGACAGGTGGAAATACCACTGAAAAGTTTTGCCTGCTCTGAGCTGGTGGTACATCATGACTAATGACAAAAATATGCCCCTGTTAGCCTAAATATACCTCCCACCCTAGCCCCAGCTATCCTGTCTCAAGAAAGCACCATTCATATTCTACCTACACCTCAACTAACTCAAGAAAAGAAACTTATAGGTACATGATTCTAACCCCAGCTAGTTCATTTCTGACTGCTGTCCAATTCCAACTACCAGAACAACCCATTGTGACCCATTGGCATACATTTTATTGAATTTAACATATATGTTATTTATATCATTCACTAAGTAAAGTATTCCTTCCACTGTGTAGCTTATATTGTTGCTGCATGGTATACTTATTTTGCGATGTATATTCCTTCTGGTGCATAGTTATTCTTTTTGCTATGTGTTAAGCATTTCATATTTGTAGAGCTGTAATTATGACATGAACAGCCCATACATGTTGCACTAATAGCAATGACAGTTAAAGAATATTTTAAAATACCGCAGTATTTGATAATTTAATATCAGAACATGTAATGGGTTGAATGGGGTCATGAGTCTCTCCATCTGTCATACGAACCCACACACTGGTATTTCACAATTTCCTCTGAATCAGTGCACTAGTGTTTAAAAACGACAATAAATAAACAGTTCATACATTAGCTACATAAATCCAGCAGGCCGAGCTTCTATTCAGTTGTACCTTTTTCCTGCACAAGTTCTGATAACACAGGTAGAAATGTCAAATGTGATGATTATTTAATACCTGAAGGCAGAGCATGCCTTAATGTTAAATGGCTGTAGAAAATAGATATTGGCCACTGATCGTGCAGTCAAGTCAGGCGTTGGCTGATTTCTTCATGAAGTTATTGTTTTCCAGTCTGAACGCACAGGTTAAAGGCTGCATGTTAAGGCTGAACTCAGATTCGCCTGCTAGACTGCACCATTTCTTAGTTCACCTGCTTTTCACCAATCTAAGCTAAAGCACATGCTAACTTGTACAGCATGTCCTATCAGAGGTGTGTTTGGGTGTATTTTCTGTAACCAATAACATGGATCGCCAAGTCAAGAATTCATACCCAGATGTGATTGCCCACTTTCAGACTTTACACTGGAACTGCACTATAGCATTACTGAGACACGGCTTGACAGCCTCTAAATCCTCATTACTTGATCAGTGTTGCTAACATTTTGCATCGAGAGTGCCTAATTTAGGGAAGGTTGAATATACAAAAACAACACTTTCATCTTAATTCTCGTCACCGCTGCTCCTCCCATCCAATAACATTACATTGATCACGTGAGAGACCTCAGTCGCTGAAATGCGTCATTTCAATGCAAGACGATTATGTACTGAAATAATAAATTCTTCTCCAAGGATTACGAACACGAAAAATGGAGAATGAAAACATGTAATTTCTGAGAAGGTGT
The DNA here is from genome assembly GCA_963921515.1 of Calotriton arnoldi. Lineage (NCBI taxonomy): Eukaryota > Metazoa > Chordata > Amphibia > Caudata > Salamandridae > Calotriton > Calotriton arnoldi. Next base: position 133,325 of record CAWUFW010007696.1, on the reverse strand, counting down.
TGTTTCTTCTGAAGTAATCTACACAACGCACATCCAAGGGTGTCTTCAAAGAGTCCTCAGAATTTTGTAAACACTTAGGGGCATATTCACAAGGAGTTATCGCTGAGTTATCGCCACCTTAACGCATCAAAAGTGGAGATAGATTTAACGCCCCATTCACAAGCGGGTGCAAACTGCAGACAACGCAAGTATTCCCGCGATAACTGCCGCAAAATTTACCTCCACGGGTGACACCACCAACTAACCCTAATAAGATGCAGAGTAGGCGTTCCCGTGCAAAAACACACGAAAACACCACTACACCACATTCACAACAAAATGCCAGATCTGCGATGCGAACCAAAAACAGGCGATAAGCCGCGGTAGCAGCAGGGATTTAACACCTGTCTTCTGCTGGTGTTAAGCAGGACGACTACCTGCAGTATGAAAGGGAGCCCAGCCCAGAGCCACATCTGAAGACCCACAGATGCCATGGAGACAATGATCATGCAGCTCGGAGACCCATGAGGGCCACAACACCCACCGCCACCACTCCCAGGCCCCCCCCGCCACCCCCGCAGGACAAACACATACCGTGCACGACACAAGAGCCACAAAAAGCGTATGATGTCGCACAATGACAACAAGAAACACATGTGTGGTCAGAAGAACGAGAAACAGTCACTCATCATTGAAGTAACAACCAAAAACTTTATTGAATACAACACAAAACACCAATGCGGAAGACTCCTGTCGGGTCCGTCCGGGACAATCTTGATGTCACAGCCTGGAAAATAAAGCACAAAATCAGAACGTGTGTCATGCGCACATCAAAGGAGCGAGACACAGAGAAACAGAGAAGGAAAGAAAGGCAGAGAGAGAAAGAGAGAGAAGGAAAGGAAGGGAGAGAGAGAGAAGGAAAGGAAGGGAGAGAGGGAGAGAGAAGGAAAGGAAGGGAGAAAGAGAGAGAGAAGGAAAGGAAGGGAGAAAGAGAGAGAGAGAGAGAAGGAAAGGAAGGGAGAGAGAGAGAAGGATGGGAGAGAGAGAGAGAGAGAGAGAAGGAAAGGAAGGGAGAGAGAGAGAGAGAAGGAAAGGAAGGGAGAGAGAGAGAGAGAGAGAGAGAGAAGGAAAGGAAGGGAGAGAGAGAGAGAAGGAAAGGAAGGGAGAGAGAGAGAGAAGGAAAGGAAGGGAGAGAGAGAGAGAGAGAAAGAAAGTAAGGGAGAGAGAGAGAGAAAGAAAGTAAGGGCGAGAGAGAGAGAGGGAGAAGGAGGGACACTGCCGCCCCGCGCACTCAGGCACCACTGCTCACTTGCTGCCACCGGTGTGTCTCCAACCACGTGCCGGTATACACTGCAAGCCACCAGGTCTGCAATCTGTAATCGAGGCCAGAGTCAATCATGGCAGAGTCCATCTCACTGCACACGGCAACAACGCCTGTCCGTCCCTGTGCACACATGCAGCCGCACCCTACCCCCTCCCGCCGGCCAGCGCTGGCTGTCCGCACTTGCGCACCCAGGCCCCACTGCTCACCTGCTGCCAACGGTGTGTCCACCAGTGGGCACACCACGTGCCCGTGCAAGCTCCAGGCCCAGGTCCCGCCACCATGGCATGCTCCACATCATGCAGACCCGCACCGCGGCCCAGCAGGTCCCACACATGATGCTGAATCCTGAGGCATCAGTGGCAGAGACCACATCAGTGCACACGTCATCATCGCAGGCTGCACACCCGCTCAGCAATTTCGGTGCCACTAACCCTGTGCAACCCCAGTCAGCGCCACGTGGTGGTAGGCCTGTGACGGCCGCAAGGCTTCGGGTGCCACTAACCCTGTGCAACCCCAGGCAGCGCCACGTGGTGGTAGGCCCGTGACGGCCGCCTGGCTATGGGTGCCACTAACCCTGTGCGCAACAACTCATGGGCCCTTTATGATTGAGAATCGTGGAACGTCCGTCATCCAGTCACCACCGGCAGTGGGGAATGTGGCGTTGTCGGCCCCTTATATTGGCGGGTCACATGGCCTGTAACGCCTGTGCCGGATGGGTGTGGTGTGTGTGCGCAAACCTGCCCTCAGGGAGTGGCCGTGACATGCTGACAACTAGACCAGCGACCTGCAGACCACTAGCGTGTAAACCTGTGACTTGTAGCTATGTGGCCCCCCCCTCGGAGCGTAAGCGGAGTGGTCTGGCCTGGCATACGCCAGACCAGCGCAGGGCTTGCAACAATGACTCGGGGGCTCTGGGCATGGTTCAGTCCATGTCCGGACAAGGAAGTGACTAATGCGTGTGTCCCTGTTGTAGTGTGTACGGCACCCGGAACGCAATCGGCAATGCAGCACACTGTCACTGGAATCCCACTAGATGAGCATCATTGACGTTAGGGGGAATCACTGACCCTACATTCATCCACACATTCAGACATGAATGATGAAAGACATGACACAGCAGTGCGTTTCTGAATGTTTAATGCACATCCAGTGGAGTTTAGCAGCTGGAGCAGTACAGGGTCATGCCAACCCCACTTCACAATATGGGCCTGTGGAGGGCCAGCCAGAGTCCATCGGGGAATGACAAGTACAGCGGAAGAGGAAGGGTACAGTCCGCAGTCTGGTCACCGTGTCATTGGTCACCAAACAGGATATGGCAGTCCATGTCGCGATCCAAGGTGAGCGCAGCAGAGTGTATCGGGGGTCAGTGGAAGGTCATGGGGCTATGTGCGGCACCAAGCAGCAACAGGCCAGGTGGCGGACATGAATGCTAGTGCCTCCTTCTGAGCTCAAGCCCATCCACGTCCTCGTACTCGGATGTGTGCTCTGCCCCACCTGTGGGTGGTGCAGTTCCGGCTGTGGCACTGTGTGCCACTGACACATCAGGGGCCGGAGGCGGATTGTCGGCCGCACTGTGTGGCAGTGACGCATCAGGTGCCGGAGTGGAAATTCCTGCCGCACTGTGAGGCACTGACACACCAGGGGGCGGAGATGTGGATGGTGTAGGGGCAGCAGCATTCATCTGCGCCATGCCTTGTGGCAGCAATGCCATGATGAGGACATGCAGGGCATGGTAGATCCCAGCTACATTTTGCTGATGTGCAGCGGTGGCTGCCATCCTTTCAGCCTCCATCCGCACCATGTCCTCCATGAGCCTCTGCATGTGTGCCAGCTCATGGCTGAGATCGCTGGAGCCACTCTGAGTGGACAGGTGTTCTTGTCTCCGAGTCATGACTCCAGTGATGTCAGCCAGGGCTAGTTGGAGACCATGGAGCGGTGTGTGGGTGTCCGTTAGGGACTGGAGGTGGTCCCTGATGGGACTCAGACACCCATGGATGGCGTCAAGTTTGGTAGCCATGAGGTCGAACCCCACCCGCACCTGCTCAGCCATCTCCCTCTGGCCCTCCAACACATGGCGTTGGAAGGCCATGTGTTGTTCGGGGGGGTCTTGGGAGACAGCCGGGGTTGTGGGTGCCTCCTGCTGGGTGGTTTGTGGAGTGGGTGTGGTCTCCTCGATGCAGCTGGGCTGCCCTGGTCCTGGAGGTGATTGGCGGATGAGTTCAATGATGTCTTGGAGGGCTTGGGTGTCGATGCTGGTGGTGTCCTCCTCGTCATCAGTGAAGAGTGGCTGGGACTGCTCTGCAGGAGGTGTTGACGGTGCCCCTGCAATGTGAAGGGGAGATGCTGTGTTACAATGTGTCCACATGTATGTAGCTGCATGGTACATGTTCACATTCAGACAGCATGGCAATGTACATTGTGACAGTCTGTAGATCAGGGCCATGATCCAGAGTCATTGTGGGTGTGCACTGTGCTCTGCTTGATTGTGCATGTGTGCCATTGTGGCCATCTCCCCCGTCCCCCCAGTACCTGGTGGTTACTCCCCCTGTTGCTGTTGTGTTGTGTCATGTCGAGCAGTGTCCGGTGCCCCGACTCCTGCCACGGTCTCCACACTGATGACTGTTGACACCAGCTCCTCCATGTCATCCAGCTCCAGCTGTGGCGCTGGGCTCCCACCTCCAGTCTGCATTGCTGCCTTCTGGTTGCCTGCGAGTTTCTCCTTGGTTTTGTGCTTGATGTCAATCCATCGCCTCTTGACCTCGTCCATTGACCTCTTGTGCTCTCCGACGGCATTCACCTTGTCCACGATGGACCGCTATATAACATTTTTGGTGCCCAATGACACATTGGAGGTGACGAACAGTTGTTGATGGTGTTCTATCACCTCCGTCACCAGGATCCTATTCTCCTGCGGACTGAACTTCGTCTTCGTCTTCTTCTTCTCCTTGCCCTTCCCTGTCCCCGAGGTCCCAGGCTGGTCGTATGGGGTGCTTGTGGGGTTCCGCTCGTCCTCTGTGCCTGCTCCGGCTGCCTCCATGGTGCTTCGGTGTTGGTCATTTTGTGTTTGTGTGTTTTTTCTACTTTTGTAGTGATTTTCCCGCCTGCCGTGTGTGTATGGCAGGCCTGGCGCTGCTTATCGCTGATTTCCTCATCGCGGTTTGGCCCATCGCATGTTTTTTTGCGTTGGGGTTTGGGTTTTTATCGCGGTTGTTGTGTCGCGGACATTGTCCGCGTTTTCGGGAGACTATTGCATGGTACCGCCATGTTGTGAATTCCACGTTAACACGGGGTTATCTTCCCGCGATGTGTAAAGTTGCGTTAACATTTTTTAGAGGTGTTTAGCGCACGTTCTTGTGAATATCCCCCTTAGCTCAATTGTTTAATCTTTAAAAATGTTGAAGGTGTGTTCATATTAGCCGAAGGAGATACATTACATCCAAAAAGAGAACTTCTAAAGCCACTAAATCTTTCACCTTTTACTTACTATTTGTGTAAGACGTGCACCTGCACCCTGAAGTCATAGCCCAATTAGTGCTCTAACAAAGTGACATTATACAACTGAGGTCATGAGTGACAAATAAAGGTGTGCGAAGTCCATTAGTGTGCTGACAAAAAAAACAGTGTTTAATCGATTTTTAAGAAGCCTCTGCGAGGCAAATGTTCTTAATCCCTTCTAGAGATGTGGCCCTATGTTTAGTAAAAATCCATGCAACGCAATGCAGCATCTAAAGCTGATGGCTGTGCTGCATGGAAGGGAGAGAGGACTCCTATCTAAGCCTGGGCGTAGTTCGCGAAGTAGCGCTACGCGAAGCTACGCAAAGTGCAGTTCGCACTACGCGAGCTACGCGTAGCACTACGCGAACTGCGTAGTGCACTGTTCGCAATGATTGCACAGTGCCGGATGCTTGTCTGCACTGTGCAATCATTGAAAACGGCATCTTGCACAGTGCGAAGCTGTCTTTACTGCCGCTCGAGTAGATTTTTACTCGAGCGGCAGCTTCTCAACGCGGACTGGTAGTTTCTCATCGCGAGCGGTCGCGAGCATACGCGACCACTCGCAATGAGAAACCTGACCTCCCGCGTTGAGAATCTCGCCGGGAGGTTTATTTTCCACGCTTGCGATCGGCAACTTGATGTTGCTGATCGCGAACGAGGAAAAAGTCTCGCCGGGATGATCATTTTGCTTGCTCGCGGTCGCCAACTTGACGTTGAGGACCGCGAGCAAGCAAAAAATGACCGCTGCACTACGCTACGCTACGCGTGTTTGCACTGTGCTACGTGCAATTTGCGTTGTGCGAAGTAGCGCAAACTTCGCAAACTACGCGAGCGTAGCGTAGTGCTTTGCCCAGGGTTACTCCTATCTCCCAATACATGCACACTTTACGCAGTCTTGCATCATAGTGCAAGGGTGTGGGCATTCTGTAAGGAATCGTTTTTGAACTGGAAGGGCACCCTTTCATTGGAATGACTATCTTTTAACACTTTTCTTGATTTGTATGTGTTTTGTACAATGGAGCATGCATGCAAAGTAGCAAAAATAAGGAAAAATAAAAACATTCCTCCTTGTTACACCTGTCTCAAAGTGGTGTAAGATTTTGGTACAAATCCCTGTCTACAAATGTTTGTGTAGAGGGATTTGCGCCAAAACTAATGAGTGATTGCATGGGACCGCCCAGGTACCACCCATGAAACGCACCCTTTATGCAAACGAACTCAAAGCAGTCCATAGCACATCGTTGCATTACTTTGGGAAGCTATCAAACGCAAATCCCGATATGCTCTGCATAGAAAATCCCAGAATTACTGTTTGTATCAGATTCGGGTTACAAAAGTAACACAAACCTGGCAAAGAACATTAGCAAATCTGGGCGTATATGTCTGGATGTGTTGTGAACACTATGAAATATAAAAAAAGGAAGATGTTCACTTTAAATATTAAATGGCAAATACAGAGTATATAGCCTTGTTTCTCTAGAAACAAACAAAGGCAAACCAAAACGGTCTGACTTTAATGTGGTTACACATTCACACACAGGTGTGTAACAAATGCAATTTGCATGAGCTTCCCATATTAAAACCAGACCCATTGTCTTTTCTAGTACTTATTTATTTATTTTGGAGTTTTATATAGCGCTTACAAGACCCGAGGGGTATCAGAGCGCTTTACAGCATACATGTATAGAAACATAAACATTAGAATACAGTGACTAGCATCTAGAGTACTGGAGGTCACATAGATCGAGGTCATTGGCCAGATGCATAGAGATGACGCTTGAGGAGAAATTCTTTTAGTTGTCTCTTGAAGTTCGTGAAGAAGGGATTAGTCCTGATGTGGGTAGGGAGAGAGTTCCAGATTTTTGGGGCATTCCCTGAGGAAGAGCGGGAGAGGGCTTTTTGTTTATGTCTTTTAGGAGGGATTAAGAGGAGCGAGTTGGAGCTTCTTAGGTTTCTTGATTCTCCAGCTTTTGTGAGTTTGGCTGCAAGGTAGTCTGGTTTGCCTGTGTGTAAGGCTTTATGGGTGAGACAGGCAGTTTTGAAGGCGCAGCATGCTTCGATGGGTAGCCATTTTAGGGCCTGTAATGCAGGGGTGATGTGGTCGTATTTCTTGGTACCTGTGACCATTCGTGATGCTGCGTTTAGGGTGGTTCTCATGGGGGCTATGTGTGTTTTAGCTGTCCCAGTTAGTGTGGCATTTCCATAGTCAAGTCTGGACAGAACTAGAGATTGGGTTGCGATTTTTAGGTCATTGGGGGGTATGAAAGGTTTGATTTTGTTGAGGAGTTTTAGGTTGTAGAGGGCACCTTTTGCTGTGGAGTTAATGTGGGAGCTCATGTTGAGATGTGTCTAGAGAGATCCCTAGTGATTTAGCTGAGTTTCCTGGAGTAAGTTTGCAGTTTAGAGAGTCAAGGTTGTTTATCCATTCTTGGATCTGAGGGGGTTGTTCTTGATTGGAGAAGACAAGGATTTCGTTTTTTTCTTGGTTGAGTTTGAGGTGGTTGAGTGTTAGCCAATTTTCTACTTTTGAAAGTGTGGAGTTGAGACGGAGGATATCATTGAGGGAGGATATCTCGAGGTACAGCTGGGTGTCGTCAGCATAGAGGTGGTAGGCGATGTTTGCTTGTTTTAGAATGGTAGTGAGCGGTTCCATGTAAATGTTGAAGAGTGTGGGGGAGAGGACTGAGCCTTGAGGGACACCTCGAGTTGCGGAGGAGGTGTCGGACATCGAGTTTTTGATTTTTATGAGTTGGGAGTGGTTGTGTAGAAATGAGGAGAACCATTTTAAGACATTGCCATCTGCTCCGACAAGCTTTTGTAGGGCGTCTAAGAGTAGATTGTGATCTACTGTGTCAAAAGCAGCTGATAGGTCGAGGAGGACAAGTAGGCAGCATCTGTTAGAGTCAAGGGAGTTGTGAATGTCATCGGTAATGCTCAGTATAGCGGTTTCTGTACTTACATTATAGCTGATAGACAACATGTAATGCCTTGTACACATAGGCTCACATGACCTATACATAAGAACGTGGTGATGATAGAAGTCATGTTAGTAAATATAGAGGTAACAGTTGTCTTGGCAGTGGCGTAATGGCAAGGTAGTGATGGTAATGATCTTATTGGTAATTGTGATAAAGATGGAGGTGGTAGTATTAGTGGTAACGTTAATGGTGGTGATGATCATCATGGTTAAGGTGGTAATTGGTTTGGTGGTGGTGCTAATAGTGGTGATGGAAGATATAATGATGGTAATAACACTGTTGGTGTTGAAGGTAAAGTAGACAGTGTTGGAAAGGTGGAGGTGGCAATGGTGGTGGTAAGGGGAATGTGGTATTGGTGATGGTGGTGATGGTGATGGTAATGGTTGTGGTGATAATGGTGGTGCTATTGGTGGCTGTTGAGGCAACAATTATGGCGGTGCTGTTAGCAATAGTTGTGTTAATAGTGGTGGTGATATTGGCAATGGTGGTTGTAAATGCAGTGGTGTTAATGGTAATGTTAATAGTAATGGTAACTGTAACAGTAGTGGTATAGTGATGATGATAATTATGATGATGATGATGATGATGATAATGGTGATGGTGCTAAGGTTGGTGGTGATAGTAATTGTGATGGAGTATTCATGGTATAATAGAGGTCTGCATAGCAATGGTGATGTTTTAATGGCGGTGGTAATAATGGTAATGGGGGCAATTATGTTGGTGGTGATGATGGTGGTAGTTTTGGTAGTGGTAATGGTAATGATGCTGGGGTGATGAATGCGTTAATGGTCATAGTGATGGCAATGGTTGTAGTGCTAATGACCCTGATAAAGGTGGTAGTAGAGGTGGTGGCAGTGTCAATGCGAGTGACAATTGTAATCACTGTAATGGAATTATTGGCAGTAATGGTGCTGGTGGTAAAGGTGGAGTTACTTCTGGTTATAGTTATGGAGATAATGGTGGTGTTAATGGTGGTGGTAATGGTGATCGAGTTAACAGTAATTGTTATTGTAACAGTGGTAGGGTAATGGTGGTGGTAATGGCAAAGGAGGTAATTGTGGTGATGGTATTCATGGTAGTAGAGGCAACAGTGGTAATGGCAGTGGTTGTACTGGTGGTAGCAGTGGTGGCTCTAACTGTAATTGTGGTAATAGTGGTGGTGTTGGCAATGGTGGTGGTAATATTGGTGGTAGCAATGTTAATGTGGAAGTGGTGGTAATGGCAATAGTAATGGGAATGGTGAAACTAATGATGGTGATGGTAAGAGTAATCTTGTTGGGGTAATGTTTATGTTATAGTTTGGTAATGGTAACTGTGGTGATGTAGTGCTGGAGATTGTAATGATGGTGTTGTGCTAGTGGTAATGGTATTAGTGGTAATATGGTGAGGAAATGATGGCGGTAATGGTGTGGTAGTGGTAATGTAGGTAATGTGGTGTGGTGGTAATTGTAGCTGTAATATTATTAATAATGGTGGTAATGGTGATGGTGGCAATTGTGGTGTTAATGGTAGCGGTAACTATAATAATGATGGTGGTAATGGTGATGGCAATGGTAATAATAGTAATAATGTTGTGGTAATTATAGTGGTTCTAATGGTGATTGTGATGGGGTTGATGGAATATTAGTGGTGGGAATCTCAATGGTGTTGTTATAATGGTGAAAATAGTAATGGTGCCGGTGGTAATGCTGGTGGTAGTAGTGGTCATAAACGTAATGGTTCTGATAGTGGGATAATGGATTTCGAACTGAAGGGTCATGGTAATTGAAATGGTTGTGGTGGTAATGGTAGAGAAGTAATGGTAATGGTGGTTGTACTAATGATGGTTATTATGGTGGTAGTAGTGATGGTGGTAATTGTGTTGGAGGTAATGGTGGTGTTAATAGTGGAGGAAATGGCAAAGGTGAGAAATGTGGTGGTAATGGTGGTGATGAACATGTGGTTGTGGTAATTGTGGCAGGGTAATAATGGTGCAGTAAAGGTGGTTGTAATGTTGGTAACAGTGGTGACAATGGTGGTGATGATAATGGTGGTGTGTGAGAAATTAGGTTGTTGGTTGAGGAGGAGTGTGAGCCCTATTCAAGCAACAGACACTGTCCTTGTCAGGGTGAACCACAAAAGGGTCACTAAATTAATCTGTGCTTAGCCCTCTGGTAGCTTGGAAGAAAAGCAGGCAGGCTTAACTTAGAGACAATGGTAAAATATGTATGTAGCACTTAAACAGTAAGAAATTGAAAACACAACACAAGAAAAATCATACAGCAATTAAAAAAACATAGAGCGGAATTTAGTAAACTATTTGACACCAAAATGACAAAAATCCAATTAGTCGAAACAGAGATATGCAATTTCAAAAGTTTAGGTAAGTATAGCACCTAAAAGCACAAAGTGCTACTCAAATTCATCTGATCATGCTAGACTGGGGGAAAGTCACAAGTGCAGACTGCGATGAAGCATAGGCCAGATACAGGGACTAGACGTGTCCCTTCTCAAAGTCCAGCATGAAGTATCCAATTTGCAGTAGAGATGGACGCGAGGAGCATGGAGAGTGCTGCATATGGTCGTTGCTGTAGTGTCAAGAGCAGTCCTGCCATCGCTGTAGCGTGAAGATCCTGTTGGGTTTCCCAGATATTCATTGTTGGAGCTTCACATTGGCGGTGACCGCAGGCTGTGGATGCTGTAGTGTGAAATGCGGATCTTGTGTTGCCGGTATTCACCGGTGGCAGCTGTAGTGCGAACAGTTGAGTTCATCAGAGCTTTGTGTTGGCAGTCGGTGCAGGTAGCAATATCTTGGGGCAAAGTGGAAAGGTCACAAAGAGCCCAAAACGTCATGATTTCTCCTTTTCTTCCTGGATGAGCTTAACTGTTTGTCAAACCAAGGGTCCAGGACCTGGGAGGCACCACTTGGGGTTCAAGAACTGACTTCAGTAGAAGCCAACAGGGCTCATATAGGTCCAGTTGCAGGTTCACGCAAGTCGAGTGCAGCAGGCCAGCTGGGCAGTTACAGGAAGGCCTCTGGAGGTTATTATGTCCCTGTAGCTCTGAGCAGGAGGTCAGTCAGCTGACCCTTGGAGTCACCTCAGGTAGCCCGGCTAAAGGGAGCTGGGCCAGTATTCCTCCTCAGAGAGCTGTGCAGGCCTCAGGCAGCAGGGCAGTCCTCTTGCAGCAGGTCAGTCCTTCTTTTTTTAGTATCCAGGATGCACTAAAGAGTTGGTCAGAGGATCCAATATTTATACCTGGTGTTACTTCAGGTAGACTGGGATGAACCGAGCATGTCTTCTCAGACAGCAGGGCAGTCGTCTTGCAACTGGGTAGTCCTTCTTCTGTATTATTCACAGGTCCAGGAGTGTACTAAATAGTTGGTTTGAGGATCGAATATTTATGCGTAGTGCCAGCTATGAAGTGGGAGAAACTCTAAGACTTACCCCCAAATCTGGTTCTGGAATGTCATTCATTCCCCTGCCCTGGCACCCAAGGATGTGGGGTGACAATAGACTAGTGTGAAGTCTTTTGTGAGTGTGCTGAGGCAGCCCCTTTGAAGTGCAAGTGTGGTAGGCGACAGCTTCACCCCTCCAATCCGCTCATGATGGCCCATCCTGCCAACTCAGACCTCCTTTGTGATGCTGTTTGGGAGGAAAAAACAAAGGCCAACTGCCAGCTACACCTACTCAAGTGACGCAGGATACAGGCTGGCTGGGTGGTTAGGACAAAAAAATGCCAACTTTCAAAAAGTGGCATTTTCAGAACTATGACTTAATATCCAGCTTTACCATTAAAGAGGGTTTTAAATTACATCTAATTTAAGACTAAACGTTATATTCCTACCTGCTCCCAATTGAAAGGTATCACTTATTACATGTAATGAGGTAACCCAATGTTATAGGAGAGGTAAGCCGTGCAGTAGCTAAACCGAATCTAAGAGCTTCACACTACCAGGACATGTAAAACTTAAAAGTGCATGTCCAACTTTCTAAATACACAGCATCCTGCAGTATGGGCTGTTTAAGGGCAACCATAGGGGTGACTTATATCTATTAAAAATGAAGATGTAGGTATGAAGAAAGGTTTAGGTTGCCAGGTCCAAATGGCAGTTTAAAACTGCACACAGACTACAATGGCAGGCCTGAGACATGTTTAAAAACTACTTTATGCAGAATAATGTGAATAAATAGCTTTTCATCTTGCATAGCCCTGAGCTCAGCCCTGAGCTCACCCACACCCGACCTGAGCAAATTGTCACCAAAAATGATACTTTGGCCAACAGGAACTTCAAATGTCCAAATCTCTGAAGGTCCTAACTGCTGCCCACTGGCTTCTGAGTATGTAAAATGATTAATGTAACACAAAACATTTTTAGGAAAATCCAAAGCCATCACAGGGTTTCTCCAGAAGGCATGAAGGCCTTTAATTTCTGCCAGTGTCTCATATAATTCCTGGTCTTCAAAACTACTGAATACAAAGGAATGCCTCAGCAGAACAACCCTGAGCCTTTAAAGTCAGCCTTTCAAAGTCCATACTCGAAACCAAAGTTGATTGAGAGCTGTTGACAACAGTACTGAAGCATGTAATGGGGGGGGGGATTGATATTATTATTCCTGGCGGCTGTTCTGACATTTTACGAGCAATGGGTACCAGGATCACCTGGACCACAATGCACTACTAGCAACACGTGTACCCGACAGTCATGAATCTTTCTCAATGCTCTGGGTATAAAAGGGAAAGGGATTAGGGCCTTTGGAGGTGGGACAAGTGAAGAAAAGAAAGGCAGGTTTTGGTCTCTGAAGCAAAGAAGACGAGCAAAAGGTGGGCAAATGCAATCTCCTGAAGCACAACAGGGCACATTCTCATTGAAACCGAGGTTGGAAATGTCCAATGTAGGTGGTCTGCAGGACTATTCTCCCACCTTGAAAGATAGACTACTGTTAGATAGAGAAAAGTTGAGTCCACTCAAGGAAAACTGTCTGGGGCTAAGAAATCTAAAATGGGTTCCCTGACGTCTTCTGGTAATTCACATAAGCTTATTCCTCCTGATTGTATAAACAACATGGCCCTGAAAACTGAGCTGGAGATGTACCAGAGGTCGTAGGATAGCCAACTTGATGATGTCTCAATCTCCACTAGGGACTAGAATCCCTGAACAGAGAATTCTTCCGCTACTGCCCTCAACCCTTGCTCCTGCATCTTTCGTGAAAACCAGGGAGGAAGAAGGAAAGTGACACCACCTTGTCCAAAGTTTCTGGAAAAGACACCAATGAAGGAATTGACATATGTGATGTATGTCAGGCATTTGGGTTTTGAAATTCTGAGAAGATGAGTTTCAATGTGCAAGACGGTGCTGAATGGATGGTAGGAGAGGAACCAGAGACTATGAAACAATTAGTAAAGAGGCAACTATTTCCCTTTCTCCCTCAACCAGACCCTGGCTGTTACTTGATCTTTGTCAAATAATTTCTCTCTGTGAGAATTTGGGTGTACTATATGATGTGGATATGGTGCCTTATTGTGGAGTACACTCTCAAATACTGTCCTGGGTCCAGTCAGTAACATTTACTCAACCTTAGCTCAACCCTGGGTAGCTGTGGCTGTGAGCATTAAGGCGTGGCAAAGAAACTTAGTGTAAACCATTTAACAGTGCCAAACAAAAGAATAAGAAAGTCATACACCAAAAAAGCGACACAACAACAATTTATAAAAATAGAGCTCATTTTAATTTTTAGAGACCTTCAACATCAAAATCCCGGGTTCCGAAGATACAGATTTTATAAGCTTCTATCACTTTTAAATGCAACCGCAAACAAGCATTGGCCAACAAAAACTTTGTAAACTTTTCAAAAGTTTGAAAGAGCTACTGTGGGTACTCCGGCCCGGGTTTGGTGACCAAATCTGGCAGGTAAAATGTCTAGGGGGCCAAAGAGGGTACTTTGGACAGTTACCTGGCCACCAGAGCATTTTCTAAAGCAAGTTCAAAACTTTACAGGACGACTGTTATTGACATCAATGTTGGAGCCAGACAAAGGATGCTCATAGGATGCACCAGTTGTGGTGCGTTCGATGGGGGTGTCTCTGTGGTGGTCCCTTGGTTCATGGGTGATGAGGGGTGACTTTGGCCACAGAGAATGGGGTCCCTCAAGGTTCTCTACATTGCAGTAGCTGGCCAGCCGATAGTGCACTACTGGTCTCCTTGCACCGCGGTTGGTGCGAAATCTGTAGGTGGCGGCTGGCGTCATTTGAGTACAAATCCAGACTTTGATAGCACTCTTGGGTCCAGCAAACATGGGTGCAACTTTGGCTGCAACTTTGGCTATCTCGGATTTGTCCTTTTGTGTGCCCAGTGACTGGTCGTGGCAAAACATCTACACTGATTTCCAACTTATCGTTTGGACTCTTTCAGCTCTTGTGTACGTGGAGCTGGTTCAAGGGGATAAGCCGACTGATCCTTGGAGTCACTTCTGTGGATGAAGGTGGGAAATCACCTTTTCCCTGTGTCATTCACATGTCTCCCCACGTGGTCAGAACTCTGTCTGTGTATCAGGGCCTTTGTGAGTTCACTGAACTAGCTGGAGTGCAGAGTGGCAACTTTCTAAAATGTGCTAACTTTAATAGTGACTTTAAATCTGGCCTTGGCATCAGGTTGAATTTAATGCCATGATTATTTTGATACCTTACTCAACATAGTTAGGTAGTTCCATTCACAGGTTAGCCAGTGGGAATACCAGCCGGTAATCCGGTGTTAGCAAATTGGGCTACTAACCTTTCCGCAGCAAAGCAACAATTTGGAAGTGTTGCTGTTAAGACATATTGAAAATTGTATGTCCTACATAATAATATACAGCTCTCTGCCATAGGGCTCCATAGGCCTTCCTTAGGGGAGACTTACATATAATCTTAAGGGAAGTGGTGGCTTTGACATCAGGTGTAATAGCAAAGTCGAACTTGCAGTGTAAACACTGCAACTTTCAGTCTGCAGTGGCAGGCTGGGGTCCATTTTGTCCTTGTCACATGCAGGGTGGCACAAACAGTGCTGCAGCCCTGGGTGAACACTCTGCCTTTCATGCCCTGGGTACACTAGGTACCATACACTTGGGACTTATAAGTAAGTCAGTACTTGCCAATTGGGTGTATCCAGTTTAATATATCTTTTGTTTAGGGTTAGACCACTGGAACTGAGGCCTGGTTAGCAGGCCTCAGTGCACTCTCAAAGTCACAAAACCCGCAGCATCAGTCCAAAAAGGTGGGTGTAAACATGGAAAAAGAGGCATTTCCTTACACTTGCATTCACTGGAAAAGATAAAACTGACCGAAGTCAGTGTGAAAAACTGCCAAGATGAAATTCAAACACTTGGAAGGGTACAGCTGAGTCATTTTTCAAGTTGATTATCCATTCATAAGACTGCACGATCCGGCAAACGTCATGCAGACCCCTGGATCCCTTAGAGAGAGAGGAGGAAGGAATTAACCAGTCATACAGGAATGGAAATAGTTTATACCTCATTAATGTAAATAATTCACCAAGAGAGTTAGGAACTTTGTAAACACTCCTATTGCAGACACTAGGGCATACAGCAATACTTTGAACTGAAAGTTTTAATATAGGATGCACTAACGCAGGTATTTTTGTAACTCTTTACCAGCAGATAATGAATACCTCGAGGAAGAGCTTTGCAATAATGAGGACATTTAGGAGCAGGGGTAGGACATGAGATTTCAGGAGGAATGTCTGTGAACTGAATCATGTAGCTTTGATGGATTATTTGAAAAACCCAAGCATCTAATATTGAAGTCTTCAATTCAAAAAATTGTTTTGGAGGCAGTCTCTTGCACTGGTTCTTCTTCTAAATATTTTGCTGATGGTCATGCATTTGTGGAGTTTGGGAGTGCAGCCAGGATGCACACTGGAGCCAGTACTTTTCTAAAACAGAATGTCCCCAGCCTCCACCCCTTACTCGAAAGGTCTAGTTCTGAGTTCTAGAAGACAATGAAGGACCAAAAGCTCTTGGAGGCCTAAGCCATGTTGTCCGAAGAGTTGTCATAGAGGGGTCCTGAACATTCGGTTCTCTGAAGGTTTTTTCACCAGCCTTAAAGCTAAAGCCCTAATAATTTCGTCCCTCTGAACGGCAAATGCATAAATGGAGATTTTTGTGTTGCATGTTTGTTCCACAGGAATGCATCCAGATCTGCTTGTGAGCTACCATTGACGTTCCAGATGCTGCTGCAACCCCACAAATGAAGTCCTGTCTGAGAGGAATCTTACTTGCTATTCCATTACTGACAGAATTGGGGTATAGTCATCTCTCTTCTGCATACATTCCGCCCTGGACAGAATGCTCCATGAAAACAATGAAACGTATAACAAACATACGTATTTGCTTGAATGGGAAAGATAGAGGGCAAGCACATTCTGTAAACACCACTTCTACTATGTTTTATGCACCAGGGTGAAGGGAAGGCTTCTTCAGAAATTATAGATCTCTGTGAGGGTAATCCTGTGATAAGGAACCTATTTTTACTACTAGCGTAAATGCCTCATTAAACACCCATAATGGATATTGTGTAGACAAAAAAGTTTGGTATTTCCACTCCATAAAAAAGTGTTTGTGAACATCGTTATGTAGGCAAAGCTTTTCCAGCTCCTTCTACTTATACTATCGAGAGAATGACTCCTCCTTTTCACTGCAGCAGTGTTAGAAATAGGATTCCTGGTTAGCTGTGGTATGCACCCAGGCGAGGCAGGAAACCACTACTCTATTCAGGGAAAGCTAGATACACACTAAAAGATAACCTGTGCTCACCCTCTGATAGCTTGGCACAGAGCAGTCATGCTTCTCCAAACAGGCAATGTGTAAGGTATTTGTGCAACACACAAACACACACACACACACACACAGTAACACAATGAATGCACCACAAAAAGACTCCACACAGGTTTAGTAAAATAGATTATTATATTCTGAACAAAACAAGACCAAAACGACAAACATCCAATGCATAGAAGTTTGGATATTGCATTTTAAAGGAATAAATGCAGTAAAGCGCTAAGAAGCATATAGCGCTAAAAAGGTTACTTTATGTCACGATGGACCATGGCACAGTCAAAGTTCAGGCTGACCACAATGGAGCGCCGGCTGGCTACAAGACCCATGCATGTCCCGGTGAACAAAGTACCTTTCCTGGTCGCAAACAACAAGATGCATCAATCTTCTACATGCAGTGAAGGCAATACATCAGTTCAGAAAACGGGTACCAGAGTAGAGAGGCATTGAGCGATGCACCAGATTCTGCCACACAGTGGAGGGGATGCGTTGATCTCACCAAGCTGCAGCGGCGGTGATACACCATCCGATCAATCAATCTCTGAAGGCAAAGAGCTGGTTCCGATACAATGCCTCGATATTTCTCTTGCAACCGGGTCGATGCGCCTGTTCTGTTACACACAGACAGGAGATGCATCAAAATCTGTGTTGCAAGTATCTGGGCCACCTTCAGTGAGTCCTCAGAGTTGTAAGGCTAACAAAAAGAATCAGAAAAAACAGGAGGCAAAATGCAAAAAGTCTGGGGAAAGGCCACACTAAGCGTCATTGGTCTAGCATGTGTACCCCCCCACTGAAAATGGGGAGTTCAACCCAACCTCTAGGGAGTACTTATCAATCAGGTGGAAAAATCTAGATAGGCCATCAGTATTGGTGCAGTCTACCCCAGGTCTGTGTTCCACCCTGCAGCCCTTACCCTGTAGGGAAATGGACCACCCCAACAGTTTTGGATGTTGACCCCTGGTAGAAATGGGATTTCTGGTTGACTAAGGCTTGCGCCAAAGCCAGGCAGAAACCACCACTCTAGTCAGGGCAAGTGAGTTACACACCCAAGACAACCCCTGCTCACCCCCTTGGTAGCTTGGCACGAGCAGTCAGGCCTATCCCGGAGGCAATGTGTAAAGCGTTTGCGCAACACACACACACAGCAGCAACACACTAGGCACACCACAAAAGGAACTCCACACAAGGTTATATAAAAAATAGCCTTTGTATTATCATAAACACATTAGAAACGTAATCACACATTTACACTGTGCCAACTGGCACAGGCAATATTCAAAGGGGAATTATATACAGGACCAGGCCAATCGGGCCACGGTCAGAACCATCAGATCAGGTAAGTAAATGCAAATATAAAACACAACCAGTAACTACTGGTACTATAATGACCTAAGCATTATACTATTAGCATTAGACATAAACCCACATTAGGCCCAAACCTCATTAGCATAAACACATTACGCAAAGGGCCTCACCTGCATAAACACATTATGCAATCACCTCATAAGCATAAACACATTACGCAAATAGGCACTACCCCCAAAACATCATAACATGACATTAGGCATAATCACATTATCCTAACCCTCATAAGCATAAACACATTATGCAATAACCATCAGAGGCATGAATACATTATGCAAAATCTTGGGCATAGACACACTATGCATGGACAGTACACTGGCACAGTGCACACATTAGGCATTAGCATAAACACATTATGCAACTCTTTAGGCCTAAACCATATCACACATAAATCAGCAGTGCACCACAGTACACTGACCAGGTGCATACATCACCTGAACCACTGACCCCCAGGCCAACTGGCCTCCTTAGAGGGCTCAAGTGCCCTATGTCCAAAAATGTCAGGGCGTCCTAAAGAGCGCAATGCACTGGCCTAAACGTAGCAGCTGCCCACTAATTGCTGGGCAGCTGGGAACATCACTGGCACTCACGGTGCCACCTGAGCCCCTCTCTGGGACTCTCTAAACAAATGCCCCCAACGTTGCAGCTGCCTGCGCTCTCGTAGGGCCACTGGGGAATCTGACCCCAGCACTGGCACTACACGTGCAATGGAAGCCCCACTCCGGGACTTCCAAAATAAACTCTGCCCAAACGTTGCAGCTGCCCACTACTTGCTGGGCAGCTGGGAAAATGATCAGCATGGGCACCACTAGGCCGCCTGAGTCCCGCTCTGGGACTAGGGAAAACAAAAGTACCCCCTTGATGCAGCTGCCCGCACTTGCGGTGCAGCTGTAAGCCTATACCAAGACTGGCACTCGCGGTGCCTCAGCCGCATCAACCCAGCCTCACTCACCGGGTTTGGATCGGGACATCCACTTTGACGCTGGGGCTCCCAACAGCTCACGGGAGCCCCGCTTCTCTCTGCGCCGGTCTTCCTCCCTTGCTGCCGGCTCTTCTCCAGTGTGGCGGGGGCAGGCTTGGCTGGCCTGGAGAGCCCCCGCTCCTTGAGTACTCCGTCGGCTCTCCCCTTTGGTTCGCCAGTGCGGGGTGGGCTCCCGCCTGGCTTCTCCTCGCTTCACCCGGGCATATGCGGCATTCCACCTCCGTCCGGCCGGCACTTCTCCCTACTTCCTGTTTCCGGCCGCAGGCTCCGCCCCAGGCCAGGCAAACGTGCCTGACTTCCTGGTCGCGCTGCTGCGGCAGGGAGACGATTTTTTCGGCTGCGGTGAAACACGGGGTGGGCACCCGCCAACAATCAAAGCATATGAGCGGGGTGGGCACCCGCAAAGGCACATCATGCGGGGTGGACACCCGCGATTTCACACATAATAAAGCTATATAAAAAAAATACTCATAACGCGGGGTGGGCTCCAGCTGAACAAGGTAAAACGCGGGGTACGCTCCCGCCTGCAGATGCATCCAAAATGCGGGGTGGGCTCCCGCCAAAAGCGCTCAAAAACAGAGGGCTAGGCGCCCGCTTTCGTGAGGCCAAATGCGGGGTGGGCTCCCGCTGTTGAAGGGAACTCGGGGGAATCCCTACACCGGGGATTCCTTCTCCCTCCTCAGGCAGCGCAGCGCTGCACAAGCACACACGCTCCTTTCCTGGTGGGGAAATTAGAATATGGCGCTCACGAGGCGCTTAGGAGCAGACAGTCCTTCAGGTCCTTAGGAATCAAGGGGGCCATGCTGGACCCAGGGAGGCAGCCCTCCTGGCAGGTCCTCCTGGGCCCCAGCAGCAGCACGCCCCCGCAGGTGTAGGAACAGGTACAGACTGAACAAAAAACATGGGGTCACAGCCCCTATTTTTATACACCCTTCTTCTTTTGTCTGCAGTGCAGGGCTTAGGGATTCCAGTCAGAACTGGTTTAGGGGGGATTTGGAGCACTTTGTTTTGGAAGCTCCTCTTCCCCTTTGTCAGGTGGGGGCTCAGTGATCAGACACCACAGGGGGCGGAGCCAGCATTGTACAGCCTGGGCACAGTCCTATTCAGAGTGAGGGGATTACCCCTTCCACTACTCTTAGCCCAGGTGTCTCATTCAGCCTAGCGCTGACTCACCCTGCCCCTCCTGGAGCCACACACACCTCCCAGTCCCTGTCACTCACAAGCCAGACATGCAATTCACATCAGGCAGGCAGACACATAGCACACAGAAATGCCAACTTATAAAAGTGGCATTTCTAAAATAGTTATAATAAATCTGCGCACACCATTGCGCAGCATTTATTATCACTATTCCAAATATACCAAACTTGACCACGCTGCGCCTCTCATATCAGGGATTACCACTGAAACACTTATCAGGGAATCCCCAATGCATTCCTATGGGAGGGCAGCCCGACAGTAGTGAGAAACAAAATGGCTGTTTGTCACTACCAGCACATGTCACACACTTAAGGCACATGTCCTATCTTTTACCTACAATGCCCCCTGCCCATAGGGCTAGCTAGGGCCTACCTTAGGGGTGACTGACATGTAGTAAAAGGGGGGTCACCAACATGGCACACACTTTAGCTGCCACGTCACAGCGGCAGTAACACTGCGCGCACAGGCCCTGCAATGGCAGAGGCCTGAGATAGGTTTGAAAGGCTACTTTGGTGGGTGGCGCAATCAGCGCTGCAAGCCCACCAGTAGCATTTAATTTACCAGCCCTGGGTATAGGAGATACCACTTTACAATGGACTCACAGGTAAATTAAATAGGCCAAACAGGTGTAGACCAATCTTACCACATTTATCCCAGAGAGCACACGCACTTTACACTGAACAGCAGTGCTAAAGTGCCCAGAGTCCTAAAACCACCAACACCATGTCAGAACAATGGCTAGGAGAAAGGCAAAAAGTTTAGGGATGACCCTGAAAAAAGTCCAAGTCCAACACAACTCCCTTCCAGCCAAAACGCAGGGTAGACCAATCACCACCTTGATGGGCTTCCCTGCCTTGGGCGATAGAACACGGGCGCTGGCCCGCAACTGCAGGGACACCCTCCAGTTCTACGCCACTCTGAACACATGTGGTTCCCTCTGTCAAAAAGCTCTCAGGACCAACTAGGCTACCCCACTGGTACTCCCTAGCTGTCCACGGCCAGGACCAGGCCCTAGGCCACCCAGATGTCACTGGTCCTTGCCAATCCACAGAGTGGGGAGCGGTAGCCCCTGGCACATAGTAGCCATTCTCCACTCTTCCTCCCATCAGGGCAGTTCCAAACTGCCACTGATCCTCCAACCTAGGGTCCGCACCCTCAGGCTGACCAGAAGTCACGGGTGAGGCTCTCCTCCCCCTACCTCTTCTTCTGGGGTTCCGTACCCTCCTCCTTGTAGAGGCACCCTCAGAACACAACTCTCCTTCCAGCTGAACTTCCAACAGGAGGACAGCTCACTCAGGCCCATGGACACTATTTCACTCGGAGGTACACAGCACACAGCAAAGTCCCTCTTCAAGCAGGTGGGGGACACAGCACACAGCAAAGTCCCCTTTCCTCTTCCTCAGTGGAAACAACGAACTGCAGGTGAGCCCCAGAACACACAGCAAGGGCAGTCTCCTCAGTCTCTTCAGCTGATCCACTTTGGCAGAGATTCCTTCTTGACCTGGAAGTTTCCTAATCTCCCAACCTAGGGTCTAAACCCTCAGGTTGCACCTGGGTCAGAGGCGAGGACTCCCTCCCTCTGCACCCCTTTCCTGAGTTCCGCACCCTCCCAACTGGAGTGGTACCTCTGGAAACCAAACCGGTCAGGACACTGTTTACAGTCATCCTTCCCTCCAGGTCAGGCCGAACCTGAACCTGGCCTCCCCAACCTTGGAACTAAACCCCGTGGCTGAGCACTTTGCCTGGCACGCCAGGACTTCTGGGGGCGCACACAGCACCCCCTGAGGGTAACACGACTCACGTGTTGCGTGATAGTCTGCCTGGCACAGATCTCCTGACCCCTGTCCATCTGACAGTGCGCAAGATCCCCAGGACAGAAGTGGTGTCACCATGGTCACTTCTAGGAGACTCAGCCCTTATGGCTGGCCCCTGACCCACTGGCTCTCCCACTGGGGAACACATCCCCCTCTCACCCCTCCCTCTGGCCCTCTGCACCCTCCCAACTGGAGCGGCCACGCCAGACTCCAGGACCGCTGGAGCTCTAGTTACAAACACTCCACATCCTCTAGACACTGGGAGATCCTCCTCAAATGGCCTACAAGTACAGCCTAGGCCCCCGACCTGGCGCTCCCTTAGGGAACCCTCCAGGCCCTGAGACTGGGTTTCGGGCCACCTTGGGACACACCGTCCCACACTCACTCCGTCTCCACCGAGACAGGACGTGAGCCCCTACACCCCTCCCATTCCACTGGGACCTAGCTGGGCTACACTGAACCTCTTCCACCACACAGGACCGGAAGATACCCAAGCCACTACTTTTGGAATCACTCCCTAATGCCTCTTCAGACCCTCTAGCACACAGCCAGAGGTCTGCCTCCCATGCAAGCTCCCTGGGGTCAGAGAACTTACACCCCAACAGGTGTTGGCGCAACACCGGAAAACAATTACTGAACAAGTGCTCTCTGACACACAGATTGAACAGCCCTTCAAAATTATTTGCCGTGCTAACCAGCACCCATTCGTCCAGTGCATCACAACAATGATCCATAAACACCCCCCAAGACTGGTGAGACAGTTCCTTACTGCCCCTGAATCTCAACCTGTACCCCTCTTACTGGGAACCAGGTACCATACTCTGGGAACAGGGAATGGGACTTCCTGCACTGGACACCATATTGCTGCCACCACTGGATCCCACCCTTACTGGTGAATCCAGACAACTCAACTGAGCTCAGGGGATAAACTACCCCCCAGAGCTAACTTTTTCTCCTCCACACTCCCTTTCTTCCCTCCTATCCACCCATACCTCTGGGGACAGGGAAAGGGATGGGGCACTGCCCCCGGCACTGGACCCAGCAAGGGACTCCCTATCTATGGGATCCTCCCCACCTACTGGCGTCCCCGCCCTGTCATTTTCTCTCTTCTGCCACCAAAATAAAAGCGCAGAAAATACCATTTAAAAATGACACTCGAGGAGAGAAACAAAATCTGTAAAAATAATCCCCAACATGTGATTATCTAAATGCAGAGTTTGTAGTGCAACCAGTTGTCGCTGTGGTACTGCGCAAACGCAAGTCCTATCCTCACCGCTGACAACCAATATTAGAAATGGGATTTCTGGTTGGCTAAGGCTTGCGCCAAAGCCAGGCAGAAACCACCACTCTAGTCAGGGCAAGGGAGTTACACACCCAAGACAACCCCTGCTCACCCCCTTGGTAGCTTGGCACGAGCAGTCAGGCCTATCCCGGAGGCAATTTGTAAAGCGTTTGCGCAACACACACACACAGCAGCAACAGACTAGGCACACCACAAAAGGAACTCCACACAAGGTTATATAAAAAATAGCCTTTGTATTATCATAAACACATTAGAAACATAATCACACATTTACACTGTGCCAACTGGCACGGGCAATATTCACAGGGGAATTATATACAGGACCAGGCCAATCGGCCACGGTCAGAACCATCAGACCAGGTAAGTAAATGCAAATATAAAACACAACCAGTAACTACTGGTACTATAATGACCTAAGCATTATACTATTAGCATTAGATATAAACCCACATTAGGCCCAAACCTCATTAGCATAAACACATTACGCAAAGGGCCTCACCTGCATAAACACATTATGCAATCACCTCATAAGCATAAACACATTACGCAAATAGGCACTACCCCCAAAACATCATAACATGATGTTAGGCATAATCACATTATCCTAACCCGCATAAACACATTATGCAATAACCATCAGAGGCATTAATACATTATGCAAAATCTTGGGCATAGACACACTATTCATGGACAGTACACTGGCACAGTGCACACATTAGGCATTAGCATAAACACATTATGCAACTCTTTAGGCCTAAACCATATCACACATAAATCAGCAGTGCACCACAGTACACTGGCCAGGTGCATACATCACCTGAACCACTGACCCCCAGGCCAACTGGCCTCCTTAGAGGGCTCAAGTGCCCTATGTCCAAAAATGTCAGGGCGTCCTAAAGTGCGCAATGCACTGGCCTAAACGTAGCAGCTGCCCACTAATTGCTGGGCAGCTGGGAACATCACTGGCACTCACGGTGCCACCTGAGCCCCTCTCTGGGACTCTCTAAACAAATGCCCCCAACGTTGCAGCTGCCTGCGCTCTCGCAGGGCCACTGGGGAATCTGGCCCCAGCACTGGCACTACACGTGCAATGGAAGCCCCACTCCGGGACTTCCAAAATAAACTCTGCCCAAACGTTGCAGCTGCCCACTACTTGCTGGGCAGCTGGGAAAATGATCAGCATGGGCATCACTAGGCCGCCTGAGTCCCGCTCTGGGACTAGGGAAAACAAAAGTACCCCCTTGATGCAGCTGCCCGCACTTGCGGTGCAACTGTAAGCCTATACCAAGACTGGCACTCGCGGTGCCTCAGCGGCATCAACCCAGCCTCACTCACCGGGTTTGGATCGGGACATCCACTTTGGCACTGGGGCTCCCAACAGCTCATGGGAGCCCCGCTTCTCTCTCCGCCGGTCTTCCTCCCTTGCTGCCGGCTCTTCTCCAGTGTGGCGGGGGCAGGCTTGGCTGGCCTGGAGAGCCCCCGCTCCTCGAGTAATCCGTCGGCTCTCCCCTTTGGTTCGCCAGTGCGGGGTGGGCTCCCGCCTGGCTTCTCCCGGGCATATGCGGCATTCCACCTCCGTCCGGCCGGCACTTCTCCCTACTTCCTGTTTCCGGCCGCAGGCTCCGCCCCAGGCCAGGCAAACGTGCCTGACTTCCTGGTCGCGCTGCTGCGGCAGGGAGACGATTTTTTCGGCGGCAGTGAAACGCGGGGTGGGCACCCGCCAACAATCAAAGCATATGAGCGGGGTGGGCACCCGCAAAGGCACATCATGCGGGGTGGACACCCGCGATTTCACACATAATAAAGCGGGGTGGGCTCCCGCTATATAAAAAAAATACTCATAACGCGGGGTGGGCTCCTGCTGAACAAGGCAAAACGCGGGGTAGGCTCCCACCTGCAGATGCATCCAAAATGCGGGGTGGGCTCCCGCCAAAAGCGCTCAAAAACAGAGGGCTAGGCGCCCGCTTCGGTGAGGCCAAATGCTGGGTGAGCTCCCGCTGTTGAAGGGAACTCAGGGGAATCCCTACGCCGGGGATTCCCTCTCCCTCCTCAGGCAGCGCAGCGCTGCACAAGCTCACACGCTCTTTTCCTGGTGGGGAAATTAGAATATAGCGCTCACGAGGCGCTTAGGAGCAGACAGTCCTTCAGGTCCTTAGGAATCAAGGGGGCCATGCTGGGCCCAGGGAGGCAGCCCTCCTGGCAGGTCCTCATGGGCCCCAGCAGCAGCACGCTCCTGCAGGTGTAGGAACAGGTACAGACTGAACAAAAAACATGGGGTCACAGCCCCTATTTTTATACACCCTTCTTCTTTTGTCTGCAGTGCAGGGCTTAGGGATACCAGTCAGAACTGGTTTAGGGGGGATTTGGAGCACTTTGTTTTGGAAGCTCCTCTTCCCCTTTGTCAGGTGGGGGCTCAGTGATCAGACACACCACAGGGGGCGGAGCCAGCATTGTACAGCCTGGGCACAGTCCTATTCAGAGTCAGGGGATTATCCCTCCCACTACTCTTAGCCCAGGTGTCCCATTCAGCCTAGCGCTGACTCACCCTGCCCCTCCTGGAGCCACACACACCTCCCAGCCCCTGTCACTCACAAGCCAGACATGCAATTCACATCAGGCAGGCAGACACATAGCACACAGAAATGCCAACTTCTAAAAGTGGCATTTCTAAAATAGTTATAATAAATCTTCGCACACCATTGCGTAGCATTTATTATCACTATTCCAAATATACCAAACTTGACCACGCTGCGCCTCTCATATCAGGGATTACCACTGAAACACTTATCAGGGAATCCCCAAGGCATTCCTATGGGAGGGCAGCCCCACAGTAGTGAGAAACAAAATGGCTGTTTGTCACTACCAGGACATGTCACACACTTAAGGTACATGTCCTATCTTTTACCTACAATGCCCCCTGCCCATAGGGCTAGCTAGGGCCTACCTTAGGGGTGACTGACATGTAGTAAAAGGGGGGTCACCGACATGGCACACAGTTTAGGTGCCACGTCACAGCGGCAGTAACACTGCGCGCACAGGCCCTGCAATGGCAGAGGCCTGAGATAGGTTTGAAAGGCTACTTTGGTGGGTGGCGCAATCAGCGCTGCAAGCCCACCAGTAGCATTTAATTTACCAGCCCTGGGTATAGGAGATAACACTTTACAAGGGACTCACAGGTAAATTAAATAGGCCAAACAGGTGTAGACCAATCTTACCACATTTATCCCAGAGAGCACACGCACTTTACACTGAACAGCAGTGCTAAAGTGCCCAGAGTCCTAAAACCACCAACACCATGTCAGAAAAATGGCTAGGAGAAAGGCAAAAAGTTTAGGGATGACCCTGCAAAAAGGCCAAGTCCAACAACCCCTCATTTGCATAAGCCCCCTGCCCACAAGGTGTCCTAAGTACACCACAGAACCCTGTCCTATCTGGCACTCACTTGCCTTCATAGTCAGGCTTGTCTGTTGCAGACCCTGAAGAACTTCCTGGAGGCGGAGGTAGGGGTAAGAACTAAGGCACTGTATAGCCAGCATATCAAAAGATCATGCAATTACACTGTATAACCTTTTGATAAAGATTACAATGCAGGATGGATACCTCGTGACCCAAATACCATATACGTAGTCTAGCTAGTTCTGGCATTCAGCTTTCAATAGAAATGAGTGACTCAGAATGCATGTCACAGAGGCTGCTGGATGTGAGAAGAACAGAACTGAAGCAGAGACCACTGTGACCTGCAGTGAAGTGCCCACAGGAAGGATGTGGCACAAAAGAATCTGGGCCCCCTTGGGCCACAGTAACAGGGAGGATAGAGTGTGCTGACAAAAAAATGCGGAGCAGAGCACTATGAGCTATCAGCCATGGTAACCAGGATGCTCGGTACACAACCCAATATGTAACTACAATAAAGCAGGTAGACAGCAATCTTATTTTCCATCATGCTTTAGAATCCTGCCAAAAACATTTTTAAAAGTCTACTGAATAACATAAAAATTTCATATAGGATAAAATGTGAGAAGATTGAGTGCACTTTCCATTTTTTAAATACTCTCACAATATTGCAATGAAACCACTTCCCAGAAGGCGGAAGGATACACTCAATGGCCTATAGGATGAAGATGGAAGAGAAATCGTACTCCTGGCTGATGTATGTTTGACTACTAGTTTCTCAAAACAATGGATAAAGAACCTCACAAGTAATCCAACGGCTGTACTGGGAGAATCTAAATCTAATTCTTTATTGCAAGCAATACATCTTGCATACACATGCGTTGTCAAGCGAAACCTGAAACATGATTAAAAACCCAGGGAAATGTAAAATATGAAGCCTCTAAATAAGACCCATCACTGGGTTATAAGTATATTTTAAATAAATTCACAAATGTAACATTTCTTTCATTTAAATTTTGCAAACAGGCTGCAATGCCATAAATTAATATATTAATATATGAAACCACTCTTCGCAAAACTGATTGATCTACTGTATATGTGCTTGTGTATTTCTGCCTAAAGTTTACTCAAGAATCCTGACCATGTTTTATTTCATGGACAGATTCAGTCGTAAACAGTAATGGGCATGCTGCCCTTTTCAGTGTGTAAAGATGCTACGCAAAACACGATGTGGTAGCCTGAGAGCCAGCAGTCATCCAAATGGGTGGTCTGATTATATTTCAGAGGACTGGCATTAAAGAACCATTTAGAGGTTTTCTTCTCCGACCCCTAAGTCTCCGACTGAAAAATAAACATATATTTCTGTTTTTGTGCATTGTTTGATCATGGTTTGCAAGTCAAAGGGGGAGATTTACCTACTTTTCATGTAGCGCACTGCAGCAGCTGCAAATGCTGCACTGCATTACATGAAAAGGAGAGAGTAGGAGAGCGCCCTATTTACTAAAATAGGGCACTCTCCTCCCCTCTCACTAGTCCCGGCGCTGAAATCAGCTGCCGTGCGCCACAGAGACACCTTTGCGCCATGGTGCAAGCGTATCTCCGTGAGTCTAGCATAGGTTTTGTACTGGAAGGTTATCCTATGGGCCTTATTTATGAGAAGGGTTGCATCGCTGCGACAGTGCGCTCTCCTTGCAACACCATGGATGCGCATCATGTCACAAGGAGTTACATTTACGTCAGTATTACTGACGTATCTGTAGGCGCAAAAGTGACGCATTGCTGGGGTGTGTCTGAAAACAGACACAACTCCAGCAATGGTGTCCTTTCACATGGAGCCCCATGTGAAAGGGCCTGTGTCACCCTTCCGCCTGTCATGAGGCAGGCATAAGGTTTTGACACCATGGCGTCCTGGAAGTGATGAACTGAAACCGTATAGATTTCAATGCGCCACTTCCACGAGGCTTTGATGCAGGGAATGCCCACCCTGCATACATTATACCTGACCCAGGTATAATGTAGCGCAGGCGTTTACGAAGTGACTTATCTGACTAGATGCTTCACTTCGTCAATATGGAGCAACGTGGCGCATTATTTACGCTGCCGTAGCGTCACAAAAAGTGAAGCAACGGCGGCATAAATGTGACGCAGAGCTTCCTAAATAAGGCACTATGCTGAGACTCACTTCAAACCTTTTCCCTCTTTCTATGTGTACTGTACAATGCAGCACACATGCAAAGTCATAAAAGGAAGGAGAAATACAAGCATTTCTCCTTCCTTGCGCCTACTTGAAAAGGGTGCAGTTTTCTCACGCAAAACCCAATCTACTTTACTTAGTAAATTGGGTTTAGCATGAGAAACCTTTGGTGGTTGCAAGGGAGTGCCCATGTTCCACCCTTGGTACGCCCCCATGGTGCAAATTAATGCAGAGCAGCGCTATGCGCTGCTTCGCGTTACTTTTCAATTATTTCCAACGTGATTTTGAAAAAGAAAAGATTTTGCGTTGATCACTCCCAAAGTCTTTCGAACCAAGTAAGGATCCTGACTTCCTGACTGACATTTGCTTTATCCGATGGCTGAGGTGCATGAGGATTAAATGCTTGATTGAAATGCATGAGGACCAAAGCCACAGGTAAGCACACATGTATGTCCATGCACAACTATGGGCATATTTTTGTAAATAGGTACAGCACGCAAATATGTGCTCATCATGCCCACCAGCTAGCTTCAATGGGGCCTATTCATAAGCTGTATTTTGTAGTACTTTTAGTACTACTACAATAGTACTAATCACATACTACAAACATCTGTTCACAAATCTACATGTTGAGGTCTTCTGTCTTTTCTGTGCAGAGATCTCCACCCGACTGCAGAGATCTACACACACACATGTACACCTATATTTAAGAAGTAAATGTGGCAGAGACAGGGGTGAGTACCTGGAAAATGGGCAATACTTACTACTGAGGTGGAGGGATTTTTGGAGGATTAAGGAGGGGTTAAGATAGTATTGCAGAGTGGTTAAGGGCAGATATGCACCCATCCTCAAGGGAGTAAACCCATTGATATTGACAAACTGCACTTCTGAAGCAACTGCAGTTAAAAGGCCCAAAACAGTGTTAAATGTACTCCAGCTCAGACCTGGAATAACTCTAGCACCACACATGGCCAACGACTGCTACTGCAACACCCTCCTGCAGAAAATACTGGAGATAGGGACTTTAAATGGAACTTCAAAGGAAATAATAAAAATAAAAAAAAAGTATATTATTTAGATTTGTTAAAAATATATAAATTGTCTTAAAACCAATATATAAACATATATATAATGTATATATTAAACATAAATATTAGTTTATTTTAAATTATTATATTATTATTAAATCTATTGTGTTAAAATAAACAATTTAATTAATTTAAATTAATTCAATACATAACTTTTAATAATTGTTAATACATATTAACAAATATGGACATTTTACTTTAAGTGTTTGTTGGTTTAACAAAACTTATTTTTAACTTTAATTAATACTTTTAAATCACTTCAATATTTAACTCAAAATTAAGTTAATAGTATTGTAGCATTTTCTATTTATTTCTACATTTAAATAAATGAATACAATTCATTTACACTAATATTTAGCTTAACATAATTTTACAGTTTAAAAAAAACTTTGTTAAACTTTCAAACATTTCCTTGTTCTCTGTACCATAGGTAGCACTCCATCTGCATGTGAAAAGTTACAAATAGAAATTTAGGCTCTACCCACTGGTTTCAGGGGGTGGAGACACGTAAGCCTAAAATATTAATAGATTCTCACTTGGAAATGATGCATAGCCTAAATTAGAAAAATGTAATACAAAGTGTAAGGGTAACCTTGCATGTGTAGAATGCCTCTTATAAATTTACCTTTGTGAATAGCCGCTAATATGTTAAGAGGCATTTGTTTTGTTCCGAGCATTCTATCCATGTGTGCAGAGTATGCTACATTTAAGAAGCTGTCTTTTAAGAAAAGGGCTTGCAAACTGTTTGGCATTTTATTACTTGTGTGTGCACAATCAATATAGAAGTCAAAACCATGATATTTACACCTCAGCAAATAAGAATGCTACATTTTGTCCTGCCATTTTCTGAACCTGTGGCCCGAGGAGAAAGAAACAATATATTGGCTGAGAGTACTGAATGGCACCTCTGTACGTTTTCACAAACTAGTTTTCTGGCTTTGATAATACTCTTGTTTACCTTTGCTTTCCACATCGTTCTTTCACCCCTTCAGCTGTTTGTTTTAATCTTATCACATTCACAGAAAAACAATGCTCATAGGGTCACTTTGATGTTTTTCTCAAAAGTGCATTGCAACAGAATACTAAGCAGCAAACTGTACATCACATTGGTAAGTTCCTGTGTGTGAGTGTTTGTACTTTAATGTTTGAAAAACATTACAGTGATTTAACAAACAAACAATACATTTTCAGGACTTTCACAACAATGACCACAACATGAATAGTATACGCTAACAGGAGACAATTCACAAGCAGCACTTTACTGAACAATTATTGGTACTACAATAAATACTACTCACATACTAAGAAATGCAACTCAAAAACCTCAGTGCAGAGACCTCTGCCTCTGCTAGTTCTATCTTTTCTGTGTGGAGCTGTGTGTCCCTCTTGCTGAGTACTCTGTACTCGTTGGCATGCATTTTTCATAGTACATGTGTGAAAAACTTCGGGAGTGGCTATAAAATGGGGAATATATTCGACTTAATTAGAGTGTATTAAGGAGGAGTAATGAGAGAGGTTAAGGAGAGGTTTATGGAGGGGCAGGCAAATAAAAAACTCACCTTCAAGTTACTACATCCACAAAGGTCTTAGATGTATTCCAGCCAAAGCTTGGAGAATGTTCAGCACCATACATGGCCACTCACAAATTCTGAAACACTCTCCCATAGAAAACAATGGATGTAGGGATTTAAAATAACATCTCATACGAGACAATGTCAACTAGAATATATTATTTAGGATAGTTAGATAGATAGATAGATAGATAGATAGATAGATAGATAGATAGATAGATAGATAGATAGACAGACAGACAGATGTTCAATTAAATGTATCTTTTTAAATGACATTTATTTATGTTTAACTTTTTTACTTAAAAACTTATTGAATAAAACTTTTAAACTTTTGTTAATAATATAAAATAAACCAAAATGAATTAAATACACAACTCTACTTGAAAGTATCCTCTGCATCAGACATCCAACCCTCAAACACTGCTTGTACATCATTGAAATCTGGATGCCCAGTACTTACCTGACGCTCAACCAAACCAACACAGAATTTCTGTTAATTGCCTGGAACAACAAGCAAATAGTACAAACCTGTCTCATTAACATGAACCTTGACTGCTTTGAACCCCAACTTTCACCAAATGTCAAGCTACTTGCATTCACCCTGAAAACCAACCTCTCCCCCCAAGTAAGTTGGAAGGGGGCGCTAGTCTATCGACCCCCAGGGCCCTTAGCTGATTTCTCACTTCAACTTACTGAACTGTTAGCACCCCATGTGATTGCAGGCAGTAAGTTTTTATTATTAGGTGATTTTAATATCCACAGCGAATGCCCCTCTAACACTGATACACAGACACTTTTGGCAGATCTAGGTCTCATGGGCCTATTTAAACTCAATGAAGGCCCGACTCATACAGCTGGCCACACACTGGATATAATTTTTTCCAACTCTCCTGACATTGAATGTGATCTCCCCCAACAATTACCTTGGTCTGATCATTCGCTAATTGAGTTTTTTATTAAATGCTCAAGGGAATCGAAGAAATCTTATCCCGTCACCCCTTGCACTGGTAGACAGTGGAAACAAATCACCCCAGAGAGCTTTCAAGCCTCCTTTTCTAGGCCTTGGAACATTGAGTCCAAAAATATAGAAGAAGCCTTGGCAAAATACAAATCCGCTGTCTCCACGACTATCAATCATCTTGCACCACTTAAACCTTTCCCAAAATTCTCTGAACGCCCACAGAATGCCTGGTACTCCCTCAGTTGCGAGTACAGAAACAACTATGCAGGAAAAAAGAGAGATGTTGGCGCATCTCTCATGACGAAAAGGACAAAGATTCATTCTTTACCTTTCTGTCTAGCTACCATAAAAACTTAAAAGCCGCGCGAAAAACCTACATAGCCTTACAACTAGCCCAGGCTGGAAATGCCCCCAAAATTCTATATCATATTCTCCAGTCCTTTATCAAACCCAAGGCCTGTGAAAATCTCGAGGCACCCACACAAACGTTATGTGATGACATTGCTATATATTTCTCTAAAAAAATAGAGCTTATTTACAAAAAAATTATTTCCCCTGGCCTTCAGCCCCTGACTTCACCTATATCTGACCAACCTCAACAGACAATTCCGCAGCTGTTAGAATGTTTCCCTAAGTTGTCATCAACAGAGGTCAAGTCACTGATTTCTAAGGTGAAATCAGGATCCCCTTTAGACCTTATTCCGGCCAAAGTGGCCTCCTCTCTCGCTGATCAACTGTCCCCCTCGATCGAATCTCTCCTTAATCTCTCTCTGAGAGAGGGCCTAGTTCCACTTGAATGGAAAGCGGCACAGGTTAGGCCTATTCGTAAGAACCCAAAAGTCCCCTTGACGGATTTTACCAACCTCCGCCCGATCTCTCTTCTCCCGTTTCTGAGCAAACTCCTGGAGAAACATGTTAACACCCATTTCTCCAACCATGTCGAACTTACTGGGTGCTTAGATTCCTCCCCGTCCGGCTTTAGACCCAAATACAGCACCGAATCCGCCCTGCTAGCGGTCACAGATAACATCAGGATGACCCTAGACAAGGGATACTCCACGATACTGGTGCTGTTGGATCTATCCGCCGCGTTCGACACGGTGTCACACCGGATATTGCTCAGAAGACTAGAGGAGATCGGACTAAGGGACTCTGCCTTACAATGGATGACGAGCTTTCTATCTGATCGCTCCCAAACTGTCAACCTAGGCCTGTATCGCTCCGCACCTAAGGAACTGTCCAAGGGAGTACCTCAGGGCTCTTGTTTGAGCCCTACATTATTCAACATATATGTTGCTCCCCTGGCCAATCTCCTACGGATACATGGGTTTATTCCCATATCCTATGCGGACGATACGCAGCTACTCTTCCCATTTGACAAATTTGATCCATCGGTACAGTCGGCCTTCTCTTCTGGGATGAGAGCCATCTCGCACTGGATGAAGAGTAACTTCCTCCAGTGTAATGTGGGGAAAACAGAGATTCTGCTCTTTGGAGAGGCTCCCTCTCTATGGACACCAGAGTGGTGGCCGACCGATTTGGGTGCCTATCCTGCCCCCAAATCTACTGTGAAGAACTTGGGCGTTCGATTGGACCAAGCCCTTACAATGAAGGAACACACTGCGCAGACAGTCGGTTCCTGCTTCCATACAATGAGCCTGCTCCGTCGAGTCTTTCCTTTGCTCCCTGACTCAATTCGGAAAACTATAACGCAGGCTCTTATACTTAGCCGCTTGGACTACTGTAATGGACTGTTGATCTCTGCCAATGAGGCCTCGCTCAGCAGACTACAGGTAGTCCAGAATACGGCAGCACGATTGGTCCTCAATGCCCCCCCCAGGACTCACTCCCGCCCTTTGCTTCTGCAACTTTACTGGCTTCCTGTCCGTCAACGGATAAGATTCAAAGTCTGTTGCATAATACACAAGGCACTGTTCGACCTGGGCCCTTCTTACCTTTCAGAGAAATGTATTCCGTATTTACCTTCCAGATCTTTGCGCTCAGGTTCCAAACATCTTCTGGTGGTACCTCGAGTCAGAAGGGCTAGACTGGGAGGAAAGGCCCTCTCACATCTTGGTCCTCGCTACTGGAATGAACTTCCACTACTCCTGAGACAATGTACAGATTATTTGCATTTCAGGAAGCTACTTAAGACCACACTCTTCTGTCTTTGATTCTCCTGTCTTTGTCTCTGATTTAATTAAAGCCGCATTCCACCCATGCCGCCCGCCCAAAGCGCAGAGATACCCCTTCGGGGGTCGATTCAGGCGCTATACAAATAAATAAATAAAATAAATAAACCTCAACGTCAATGAACACATTCAACAAAAAAAAAACAGCCTGTTACAAGTTCTTGCCTCTAAAGAAAGTGAACCCCTTTCTTCCAGAAGATACTTCAGAACTTTTGTTCAAGCCCTCACTCTCATATCTAGATGGTGGTAACACCCTCATCCAAGCCCTCCAATACTCTACACTGGCATCCTAGAAGGGCATCCTGCATGAAGCAGCACATCTCATCTAGTGCCTACATTAAAATAATCAGATCACCCCATCTTTATGGATCTGAGTTGGCTCCCCTTCGAGCTCTCACCATCTTCAAAACCAGTTGCATCATTTACAGAACCATCACAGCTAGCATCCCTGTTTAACTTGCAGACAAGCTCACCATCTCTGAAGATTCTCTGCACACCTGCAGTCAAGACAAAATCTGACTGCAGACTAAGATGTGTTAAGAAAGAAAAACTAAGGCAGCAAGCCTTTTACATCTTGGCACACATATGACCTGACGGGTTACTCTGTCACAATGGTGACGGATATCCAGACCGCCGAAATATAAATCCCATAGGATATAATGGGATTTATATTTCGGCGGATGGGATATCCCTCACCGTTGTGACAAAGTAACCCATCCAACTAGATCTAAATCAGGCTCATAATCTTGACAACATCCTGGTATCCACCAGGACTGCCCCTACACTGCTCCAATTCAGGAAAGAGTTGAAGACTCACCTCTGAACTCTACATCACACTGCATTAACCATTCACAACCCAGCTTCCGCCTCGTACTTGTTGACTTTATTCCTATCTTTGACCATGTACAGCTCTCCGCTGCCTTTTGACAAGGATCATGCAATAGAAATAGCATACACCTGCATACATACACTAGGCAAATATGTTTTAATACAATGCATTGAATAATAGTTAAATATGAAAATGATAATGAGTGTATGATTTTTAAACTTATTTTAAATACCATTAATTCACTTAATATACCTTATTCATCATTAACCAAACATTAATTTTGCTGAGTTTTGCACTGTAGGATTTTATGTTTTTTTTACCTCTGTGTTAATAATAATGAATGTAATTGAGTTACATTTTTATTTTACATTAAAATATTTTTCATATTTTTTTAATAATTGTTAAACTTAACTTTTTCCTATACTTTACCATAGGGAGATCTCCATCCCAGAGGCGGAACTCTCTGCCTACATGTCAAAACGTGCAAGTAGTACCAATGATATTTGAGGAGGTAAGACATATAAGTCTGCATCTAATAGTAAATTTACATTTGGGAATGGTGAATGGCAAAAAAAATTAAGTTACTGCTAGGTGCAGTAGTATGTTTACACATGAGTAAGTCTACATATGTAAATTCACCTTCGTGAATTGGGCCCATTGTTAAATATATCAATATTGGTCCACAATATAAAAAAATGTAATAAATATGTAGGTTACCGAAAAGAAGGAGTAGAGGCTGATGAAAGAAGTGAGGTAGGGGATCAAGCATGTATGGAGTAAAAGTAGAAGGAGATGACAGCTGTTTCACAATCTCTCTGATTTATTTTTTGACTAATACTATTGTACGTGATTTAATGGTGCCAGAAACATATCTAGCACAATAACTGTACTATATTAAACACCAAAACCCCAAGATCTCTGATGTGCAATGTCAAAGGCCAAGGTATTGTAGGTTTTACATGTGAGTCAAGCTTGGAAGGTCAGAGAGCAGAGATAGAGAATATTCAATGACTCATTGGGGGGTGTGACAATACTATCTCTGCAGTGGAGTTAATTACCAAGGTTGCGATAACTTCAGAAGACTCTGAGGTTTGGTTAAAATCTTGACTGGAAATTATTAGAACCATAGGATTTGAACATGATTTTTCACATTGTTCTAAGCTCAATCAACTGACTCCAGTTCTTCGGATTGCAGTAGTGCTCAAAATGTAATTCTACCTTAGTGCTCATTTAGCCCCCATAAGTATGTAAGTTCTATGTAATTTTCAGACTGGGACTTGAGTGTAACTGAATGTAAATAATTGCACTCCTCCTAAAAGTGACCAAAAAGACAGACGCATCTGTCGCTGCTCTTCATATTATAGGACATTATTATTAAAACTATATTTGTTATGAGTAATACATATGTCTTAGGCTAGCAATCTATTATATGCACCCAAATATGAAAATGTATGTTGTAGACTTTTTAGATTCTGTTAATCAAGTTTGAGATGTGTCATAATTTAATATGTATAGCATCATTAACTGGAATTTATAGATTTGAAGTCTATAATGTATTTTGTAATTTGCTGGCATAATAAACTCAACCCATCCATGGACTGTGGTGATAAATAAATGAAATAAACAAACTAAGCAAGTATTGTCTCCTGAATTGTCTGCTCATGAAACCTGGGTAGTCTGGACGAAGGCTGAAAGACCTCAGCCAGTCTCTTTGCCAGGTTTTGCATATACATTTTTAGAATTTTAGGTTATCAATGAAAACTGTGAAAATTAATCTTTCCTATATATTGTCTAAGTACATATATTAGAAGTTAAGTATAGTAAACCTATACTTAGCTATATGTTTATCTTTACAATTTTTTTTCCGTGATATTTAGGCCCAAATATTTTGCTACCACAAAATGTTTCTCTTATATTCTTTCAGAAAATCACAGAAAGGTACACCAACGCGAGGAAAGCTATAAGCATATCATATCAGTGGGCAGAAACAGATAGGTCTTTAAGGCATTCCTGAACTTTAAGAGAGAAGATTACAAACATGAGATTACTGGAAGCAGATTCCACTTAGAGGGGGCAGAGTCAAAAAACGTCTTCCCCCAATCAAAGAGAATCTGGAATTTGGGACCTGGAGGAGGAAATAATCTTTGTATCTTAACCAGAGACTGGGTTTGTACCACAAAAAACAAAACTGATAGTGGGGTCTGTCAGGTATCATACAAGCATTTGTCGACCCAGCAGTGTGATTTAAGGAGCACCATCTTCTGGTGAGGCAGCAAATGTCAAGAGCAGATGAAAATGATCAGCTCTTTTAAATCATAGTACTCGTCTAGCAGCTGCATTCTGTACGAGTTGCAGTTTTGTTTTTGAAAAAGGATACATCGGTAATTCCAGGTAAAGTGCATCACAATAATTGATCTGCAATGCAAAAAAAGCATTTATAATTTGGACTTTGTGAGAGAAAGAAAATAACTAAAAAACTAGTTTCTGAGTCCATGATTGAAAAATGCAAGGTCTCACTACAGATCCTATCAAGGACATTAAAGTAAGTGGTGAAATAAATGTAATACTAAGATTTGTGACACACAGGTTTATCACATAGACAATTTGACAAGAAATGAAGTTCACAAAAAATGGAAAGTATGTAAGGTAACAGTATCTTGGTCTTGACCTGTTCAACTTGATTTGATTAAAACACAAGTAATTTGCTTGGGAGACTTTTATCCGGTTTGTTACAAAACTAAAATGTAATAATATGTATGTTTGCAAATGATACCTAATTCATTTTTAATCTATAGGCACATTTACCAGATCTGTCAATATACCTCCCTTTGGTGTTTGAAGCAACCCACATAGGGAAGAAACATATTTAAATGCAATCCAACTAAGGCTTTCCCCATTTAGGTATAATATGTTGCAGTCATTATTGTCGAGACTTTCCTTAGAGGTTTTGGAAAAGTAGAAGTGAGGAGGAAAAATATATTGTGATTTGTCTGAATTTAGAATATTGATATGTTTGATTAACTGAGGACTGGGAGAAGGTTCTGGGGTTTCATGACAAAGGTGCAGCCTTAGAGGGCAAGATTTCATGGTTCATACAACTATGACTCTTTTTGCAATGACGTTCAGGACTCAAATGGATTTGAGGAAACCAGGAATCTGCAATTCGATTTCAATATTTGAGGATAATAGTTTTTCACATCTCCATGCTTGGCAATCCAGGAGGTGTTGCACATGATTTTTGAATAATTTTTAATAAAATTGTAGCACATATATTTATGCTTTTAATTATTTTTCCATTTTGTATGTGCACCTGTGCATTGTATGCACCTATGGATACACGTTTCCAGGAGAGGTACTCCACAAATGAAGAGTTTATGAATCACTGCTTACACTGCGCTTATAATCGCCCTAGTTTATAAAATTTTGCAATCACAAGTCATTGTCTTCTGTTCTATGTTCCTTCTGGTGTTTGTTCATGATCCTCCTGCTTTCCAGCTTTTGGCTTCTGGCTTCTGACTCATTGTCAGCGCACTTGACAATTTCCAGGTCCAGGCCCGGAGCTCCATCATTCCTTCCGCCTCTGTTTCCATGTGGGGGGTTTGGCCTGCACTAGTCAGGTTAGCAGAATCCGCTGTTGTGTTCCTTTGAGTGTGGCTACTGGAGCTGGCCCACCCTTGCAGCCCGCCTTCCCTCCCTTCTCTACACCTCAACAGCCCGATCTGGTTCTGTTGCGTTGGCCCATCTGCCAGCATCCTGATACAGTCACTCCTCAGCTCGTCTTGGATATTGGAGGTAGGGCCTGGCCACCTGATCACTAGTTGTTTAGGTACACCTCAGGGTAACCTGGGATGGTGGCTGTGTCCCTTGGGGCCATATGGGTAGCGGACTCTGGGGGCTGCGGCTGAGTTGGGTTGGGTTGGGTTAATGGGGCTAGTTTGAACATCTGGTTTGCAGTGAATGGGAAGTGGTAATGCAACAGAGCCTTCAATATTATATTCTGCAATATCACCATCAGAAAGCACCACACTTGCTAACTACAAGACTTTGCTACTTTATAATATAAACTGATCGAATTGTCTGCCACATAGATTAATAAATAGGACATTACAGTGTCATTTACGTCCGTGTATGACTATAAAACATTTTCTTCTAAGAGACGTTTCACCAGTCGTACCACAGCAGTAATACAAAGATATCCCGCCCATCAAAAAATAACTCTTAGTCTGCGAAAAATCAAAACACCGGTTCAGAGAGACAACTAGCAGAAGCCAAATAAAATTCTCCAAAAACATCACAGGAGGAAGGAGAAAGCATAGAATCTTTGGAAATGTTACAACTTAGGGGCCGATTACGATGCGGTCTGAAAAGGCTCGGACCTTCGGTCAGAGCCATTCAGACCGCATCGTAATCGGCTGTTCGGATTCCTTTCCGACCGACCCATTTTGATGGAGTCGGTTGGAAGGTAATCCGAATCAGATTTCCGAATGGCCTCCAACGGGCTTGGAGAGCCCGTCTGCCATTTAGAAAGCCTTCAGTAATCCCTCGGCCGGCTCTTTCCGGCCAAGGGATTATGATGGCAGATTTTCACAGCCTTTCTGTGCTGGCCTTTCTGATACAGAAAGGCTGTGGGAATCTATCTTTGGGGGTTCCCAGCAGGGCCCCCATGGGTGCAAAGCCCCCGAATGGTGGCCCCTGTTGATCCCTGCGCCCGGTGGCAGGCAACTTGAGGTGCCTGCCACAGGGTGCAGGGATGAACTGTACCTCTGCTCTTAACAATGAGATCATGCATTCCATTCGGAATGCATACTCGCATTGTTAAGAATAGGATTGCGACCGAACAGGGTCCGGTTGCATCCTACTTGCTGGGATGCAACCGACGACAGGAGGTCGTTCGGTTCCAGTTCCCAAACGATGTTGGACGGACTCCGGTCCATCCTACATCGTAATCAGGCCCTAAGTGAGGAGTCATCTACGTAAACAGCCCATGCTAATCGCTCCCAAACTACCATATGGCAAGTCATTTATAAGTCAAAAAATTTTCCTTTGGAAATGGGATCTAAAAGTCTATGCACACGTTGTAAAGTCATTTATAAGTCAAAAAATGTTCCTTTGGAAATGGGATCTAAAAGTCTATGCACACGTTGTAAAACATACAAACCACCTTCAACTCCAATTTGTATTAGATAAATTCTGCTCCTAATTAGTGAATATTTCACTGCAAGTTCTGAAGATATACTTAGTAGGCAAATGGCAATTACAGTAACATATCTCAAGTCCATTTGGTTTATGTACTGAAATTAACAAACTGAATATTATCGATTCTTCTTGCCTTCTTTTATCAGCATACAAATTACTGAACACAGATGGCTTGATAAAAAGCTAAACAATAAGAGGAAATGTACCATTGCCAGCTGAATATGAAAGTCCTCTCCGATTAGAAACTTTGAAATTTGCAAAGGAGTACCAGAAATGTAAATAGTCTCAGTTTAACCCAAAATCAGTTATACTGCACTTAAGTTTGCTTTTGCTTGACTCACCGCTTATATTTTGTGAGCATATGTAATCTAAGCATGTATCTAGAAAAAAAGAATGCTGCAGGACAAACACCAAATGTACGACTTGATTATAATTTATTTACATATAATGTAACTGCATTTACATAGCGCTTCATTTCCCTACTGAAAAGTGAAAGCTGATTTGCAGACAGCTAGCACACTACTCTGACTGCGTGGTTGGTTTGATTTTGTGCCTATCATGTGGACTATGTCTGTTATTATTTTTTCATATATATATGGCAGGCTGTTGCTGGTTTCCCTGTTGTCTTGCCAATAAAGAAGGTGATTTGCACGACTGTGTGTGGCTCCTCAAGCGTGGTGTGCTTTGTCATATGGATTATATAGCGGTCGATGCCAGACCGCGAGGCACCCCGCTGCAGACGAGCAGCTCCTATGCGCTGATGACCAAGAGCGCATTGGGAACATCGTGACCATTGTGGCAAGTCGAATATGAGTTGGGATTCAGCAATATCCTGCATAGTTACCTACTAAAGGTCTAAAAGTCGAGAAAGGGTCGCAGCGGCATGCCACATGGACTAAAAACTCTAAAGACCAGAATGCCGTCGGATGACACGGCCATCGGGGCGGAGTGAGCAATTTAAACGCCGCTAGTGCGGCGGAAGAACTTTTTGCCGCTGTTACCCGAACGATGATCCCAGTGAGCAAGGGCCATGGGAGCCTGAAACGCGTTTGGGGAAGATTTTAACTGGCAGGCTGTTGCTGTTTTCCCTGCTGTCTTGCCAATAAAGAAGGTGATTTGCACGACTGTGTGTGGCGCCTCAAGCGTGGTGTGCTTTGTCATATGGAATATATATATATATGTATGTATGTATATATATATATATATATATGGTGTGTATGTGAATATATATATATATGAATATTATATATATTACCTACTGGCGGTTGCCAGTAGGTAGTTATAGTTAGGAACTAGTTTCCATAGGAAAAGCATTTTTTGATTTGCCAATATCTTTGGCGCCGGTTGACGAATCTTCGCAAAAGTTTCAAAACTAATGGCCCGCTCCAGTCAGCTCCTGTTTTGAAAGTTTGGGTGTGATACGTCAAGCGGGGGCCGAGAAAAAAGGGGGGTCCCAAAACACGTTTTCTCCATGTTAATTTCCATAGGAAATTTTGGAACAGGCTACAGCCCGAACTGCTGAACGGAATTACAAATTTGGCAAAAAGGTAGCTCTTGGTTCAGAAAGCGACCTTTTTTTTTTAAATGGTGTAAATCCGTTCAGTAGTTCCAGAGAAATTCAAAAAATAAAAATATCGATATCTGAGCACCAAGGAGGGTTTGCGAACCCTCCCAGGCATGAGCTTCACTCTGATTGGCTGCCAATACTCCAAACCAGAATGTGTTGGCAGCCATCTTGTGACTTGGTAACCGAGTCACAAGAAATCAGTAGAAAAAAGATTTAAAAAAACAAGAAAAGGGGGCAGGGTAGAAACACCCTGACCCCCTAGGCCTGCTCAGGGGGTCCCACAAGGACACCCAGGCCCGTCGATGGTCATTACAATCCAATGGAAGTATACATGTTAATTCTGTAAGATAGTACCACTGGTAATTCATTGACAATAGTACCATTGTTTATTTTATATTGAGATCTAATACATGGCATATTAATGGCGATTTGATAATGTACACCATTGACAGAAGAAGTTGTGATACTAAGAAAATTAATAAAATATGTAAAAAATAAAAAAGGACCCCCAGGCCCAAAAAAAACATTTTTTTTTTTAAAATGGCCGAATTTGCGCTGGGTGCACGAATCCGGCTGAAAAAATACCAGAAGCAGGCTCCCGTGCTTCGTTATCTGTAAGCCCCTGGGTGGGCCAGGTCCCGGGGGCAATATTTATAATGTATGCGGAGGCCCGCGCAGCCCCAGGGACTGCCACCTCCGCGGGGCTTGAAAAAAATGCATGGGGGGCTCCTGCCCCCCCCCCACGCTGACCTGGGGACCGCCACCTCCCCGGGGCATTGTTAATTATATGCGGGGTGCCTCACGGCCCCCCCAAACCCTGGGGACCTCCACCTCCCCGGGGCTTTATAATTTATGCACGGGGGCACGCAGCCCCCCACAGCCCCGGGGACCTCCACCTCCCCGGGGCTTTATTATGATAGGGAGGGGGGCCTTGTGGGCCCCCCCAAGCCCCGGGGACCACCACCTTCCCAGGGCATTTCAAATGATTTGAGGAGGGCAGCGCGACCCCCCTCCAGAAGCACTTGATGGCCCTGGGGACCGCCACCCCGCAGGGCTGGCTCCTGTAATGTCCTGGGGTGCCCACCCCGGGACATTGCTGTTTGCTATGACAGGGCAGGAGCACGGCTCCCGCCCTGTCATAGCAAACTCTTGCTTTGCTTTTTGGAAGCGAGAGCAGGAAACCTGCTCTCGCTTCTAAAAAGCAAAGCATATTGCTTTTGGGCAACGGGAGCTGCATAACAGCAGCTCCCCTTGCCCAAAAGCAATGCCGGCTCCCACAGGAGGCGGGGAGCTGGCTGGGACCGCGGGGGCCTTGAGGCTCCCCCCGCGGTCCCCAACGAGAGGCCTTGTCCCGGGGGATGGGGTCCCTGGGGCCAAAAATGGCCCGGGAGGGGGGCCACTCGGCCCCCCTCCCTTAAAAAGAATAAAATAAAAAGGCATTGGGATTGCCCCGGGGGATGGGGTGCCCGGGGCCAAAAATGGCCTAGGAGGGGGGCCACATGGCCCCCCTCCCTATAAAAAATAAAAAAAAAGAATTGGGCATGCCCCGGGGGATGGGGTCCCCGGGGCCAAAAGTGGCCTCTGGAGGGGGGCCACACGGCCCCCCTCTAAAAAAAACAACAAGGCTGGCCAGGCCTTGGGGGATGGGGTCCAAAGGGCTATAATTGGCCTCAGGAGGGGGGCCCCGTCCAGTTTTTTTTACATGGCAGGGCCTGGGGGATGGGGTCCCCAGGGCCCAAAAAAAGATTGAAAGAAGGGGTGCAACACAGCCCCCCTTCTAACAAAAAATAGGGGAAAAAAAGCCGGCATCTCTCCGGAGGCCCCGCCCCCTCCCTGCACCACTCTGCAAATGCGCACCCTGACGCGTTCTAAGTTGGGGAATTAAGTCCCCTTGAATACTGAGGGTCCCTGCGGGCCAACTAGCCCAGCAGGTACCTCCAGTAAGTGTCACACAGCTAGATTGCA
Source organism: Calotriton arnoldi (assembly GCA_963921515.1). Lineage (NCBI taxonomy): Eukaryota > Metazoa > Chordata > Amphibia > Caudata > Salamandridae > Calotriton > Calotriton arnoldi. Next base: position 89,119 of record CAWUFW010007696.1, on the reverse strand, counting down.
GAGAGGTGGTCTGAGGCCACGCCCCTTTTTACACCACTCTGCAAACGAGCCTCTTGGCGCACTGCTGGTGGGGGGATGAGTTCCTCTTGTGTCCTGAGGACCTCAGGACACAAGTGGACTTCATCCCCCAAGCAGCAGTGCACCAGGAGCCGCGTTTGCGGAGTGGTGTAAAAAGTGGGCGTGGCCTCAAACCACTCTCAGCAATCCAGCTGTGTGGGGCTTACTGGAGATACGTGGTGGGCTAGTTGGCCCCCAGGGACCCTCATGAGGAAAGGGGACTTCACCCCCCAACCAAGAGAGCACCAGGAGGCGTGTTTGCAGAGTGGTGGAGAATGGGGCCGTGGCCTGTGTCCACCTCTCAGCAATCCCACTGTGTGGGGCTTACTTGAGGTAAGAGGTAGGCTAGTTGGCCCGTAAAGGACCCCCAGCAGCGAAGGGGACTTCAATCCCCATCCAAGAGTGTGCCAGGGAGCGCTTTTGCAGAGTGGTGGGCAAAGGGGGCGTGGCCTGCTATGAGAATTTAGCAATCCTGCTGTGTGGGACTTACTGGAGGTAATAGGAGGGGTAGTTGGCCCCCAAGGATGTCCTTGGGGGCCAACTACCCTTCTTGTTACCTCCAGTAAGTCCCACACAGTGGGATTGCTAAGACTTCTTCGGAGACCATGCCCCCCTTTCTCCACCACCCTGCAAACGCGCCTCCTGGCAGACTAAAGGATGGGGTATAAAGTCCAATTTACTCCTGAGGGACTTTGGGGGCCAAGAAGCCCTCCTGGTACCTCCTGTAAGTCCTACGCAGCGGAATTCCTGAGCACTGGTTGGAGGCCCAGCACCCTTTCTCCACCACTCTGCAAACGCGACTACTAGTTAAAGAAGTGTTTGCAATGTAATAGGTTTCGCACTTGCGAGAATTAGAGCTATTGGCGTTGTAAATGCAAACGTTTTTTACTAATGTTTTTGGAGTGGAGTGGATGTACGTTGTGTGTAGTGGAATTATGTGGTATGTTGTGCAGTGAAATCATGTGGATAGAAAGTATGTGGTATTTAGAGTATAGAAATTATGTAGAGTGCGATTATGTGTTATGGAGAGTAATTATGTGGTATGGCGGTCTGTGTTGTGGAGTGGTAACCTCAGGTTTAGTCTTCCTCGTTTCCATAGAAGCTCAACTATGAACTCAGTGAGACAAAAAAAGAAGGAATCACGGAGGAGCACTTGTGGACCTAGTCAGAGGTATGAGCAGGGCCACTGGAATTATGTGACTGTTTGGCTGCACTGACTTTCGCACAATTATACATTTTCTGCATTAGCCACATAATTCATCATCTGCTCCCTAATCTGCAGATTTGAACAAAAAAGCCTTGTTTCTAGCTCAAACGGCTCAAATGTTACCAAAAATGCAGCGACAAGTGTTACAGCGTGGTGGAAGGCCCTTTGCCAAACCTAGAATGGTCAACTGTTACTTATTGCTTCTTTCTGCACATTTCTTTCTTTTTCTGCACTTCTCTTGCCTCTTCCTGCAAATCTCTTGTACTTTCTGCACCTCTCTTCCCTCTTTCTGCACGTCTGTTGCCTCTTTCTGCACCTCATTTGCTTCTTTCTGTACCCCTCTTACGTCTGTCTGCACCCTTTTTGCCTCTTTCTGCACCTTTGTTCCTTCTTTCTGCACTTCTTTTGTTTCGTTCTGCACCTCTCTTGCTTCTTTCTGCACCCCTCTTGCCTCTCTCTCCACCCTCTTCCCTCTTTCTGCACTTCTGTTGCATCTTTCTGCACTTATCTTGCTTCTTTCTGCACCTCACTTGCCTCTTTATGCACCTCTATTTCCTCTTTCTGCAGTTCTCTTGCCTCCTTCTGCACTTCACTTGCCTCTTTCTGTAACTCTCTTGCCTCTTTGTGCACCTCACTTGCTTCTTTCTGCACCCCTTTTGCCTGTTTCTGCATCCGTCTTCCCTCTTTCTACACCTCTCTTCCCTCTTTCAGCACCACTCTTGCCTTTTTCTGTACCTCTGTTCCTTCTTTCTTCGCCTGTCTTGTCTCTTTCTGCACCCTTCGTGCCTCTTTCAGCACCTCTGTTGCTTCTTTCTGCAGTTCTCTTCCTCTTTCTGCACCCTTCCTGCCTATTTCTGTATCCCTCTTGCCTCTTTCTGCACCTCTCCTACCCCTTTCTGCACCCCTCTTGCCTCTTTTTCAACCTCTGTTGGTTCTTTCTGCACCTCTTTTGCTTCATTCTGCACTTAACTTGTCTCTTCCTGTACCCCCCTTGCCTCATTCTGCACCTCTGTTGGTTCTTTCTGCACTGCTCTGGCTTCTTCCTGCACCTCTGTTCCAAATTTCTGCATCCCTCTTGCCTTTTTCTGCACCCCTCTTCCCTTTTTCTGCACCTCTCTTGCCTCAGTCTGCCCACCTGTTCCCTCTTACTGTACCTCTTTTGCCTGTTTCTGCAACTCTCTTGCCTCTTTCTGCAGTTCTCTTGCCTCCTTCTGCACTTCACTTGCCTCTTTTTGCACCTCTGTTGGTTCTTTTGCACTGCTCTTGCTTCTTTCTGTACCTCTCTTGCCTCTTTCTGCACCCCTCTTGCCTCTTTCTGCACCCCTTTTACCTGTTTCTGCACCTCTCTTGCCTCTGCACCTCTGTTCCCTCTTTCTGTACCACTTTTGCCTGTTCCTGCAACTCTCTTGCTTCTTTCTGCAGTTCTCTTGCCTCCTTCTGCACTTCTGTTGCTTCTTTCTGCACTTCCCTTGCCTCTTTCTGCACCCCTGTTGCTTCATTCTGCACTTTCCATGCTTCTTTCTGTACCTGTCTTGCTTCTTTCTGCACCCCTGTTGTCTCTTTCTGCACATGTCTTTACTCTTTCTGTACCTTTCTTGCCTGTTTCTGCATCTCATTTGCCTCTTTCTGCACTTTTCTTGCTTCTTTCTACACCTCTGTTGCTTCTTTCAGCAATTCTCTTGCCTCTTTCTGCAGTTCTCTTGCCTGTTTCTGCACCCCTCTTGCCTCTTTCTGCACCCATCTTCCCTCTTTGTGCAACTCTCTAGCCTCTTTCTACACCTCTCTTCCCTCTTTCTGCACCCATCGTGCCTCTTTCAGCACCTCTGTTGCTTCTTTCTGCACTTCTCTTACTTGTTTCTGCACTTCTCGTGCCTCCTTCTGCACCTCTGTTGCTTCTTTCTGCACTTCTCTTGGTTCTTTCAGCACTGCTCTTGCCTCTTTCTGCATCCCTCTTGCCTCTTTGAGCACCTCTTTTGCTTCTTTCTGCACTTCTCTCTCCTCTTTCTGCACCCCTCCTGCCTCTTTGTGCACCGCTGATGCTTCTTTCTGCACTTCTATTGCCTCTTTCTGCACCTCTCTTGCTTCTTTCTGCAGCTGACATGCCTCTTTCAGCACCTCTGTTGCTTTTTTCTGCAGATCTCTTGCCTCTTTCTGCACCCCTCTTTTCTCTTTCTGCACCTCTGTTACTTCTTTCTGCACTCCTCTTCCTTCTTTCTGCACTTCTCTTGCTACGTTCTGCACCTCACTTGCCTCTTTCAGCACCTCTGTTGCTTTCTTCTACAGATCTCTTGTCTCTTTCTGCACCTCACTTGCCTCTTTCAGCACCTCTGTTGCTTTTTTCTGCAGATCTCTTGCCTCTTTCTGCACCCCTCTTTTCTCTCTCTGCACCTCTCTTGCCTCTTTCTGCACTCCTGTTCCCTCTTTCTGCACCTTTCCTGCCTGTTTCTGCACCTCTCTTGCCTCTTTCTGTACCTCTCTTGCCTCTTTCTGCACTTTTCTTGCCTCTTTCTGCACCCTTCGTGCCTCTTTCAGCACCTCTGTTACTTCTTTCTGCACTTCTCTTCCTTCTTTCTGCACCCCTTCTGCCTCTTTCTGTACCTCTCTTGCCTCTTTCTGCACCCCTCCTACCTTTTTCTGCACCCCTCTTGCCTCTTTTTGCACCTCTGTTGGTTCTTTCTGCAGATCTCTTGCCTCTTTCTGCACCTCACTTGCCTGTTTCAGCACCTCTGTTGCTTTTTTCTGCAGATCTCTTGCCTCTTTCTGCACCCCTCTTTTCTCTTTCTGCACCTCTCTTGACTCTTTCAGCACCTCTGTTACTTCTTTCTGCACTCCTCTTCCTTCTCTCTGCACCTCTCTTGCTACTTTCTACACCTCACTTGTCTCTTTCAGCACCTCTGTTGCTTTCTTCTACAGATCTCTTGCCTCATTCTGCACCTCACTTGCCTCTTTCTGCACCTCTCTTGCCTCTTTCTGCACCCCTGTTCCTTCTTTCTGCACCTTTCCTGTCTGTTTCTGCACCTCTCTTGCCTCTTTCTGTACCTCTGTTGCCTCTTTCTGTGCATTTCGTGCCTCTTTCTGCACCCCTTTTGCCTCTTTCTGCACCTCTGTTGCTTCTTTCTGCACCTCAGTTGCCTCTTTCAGCACCTCTGTTGCTTTTTTCTGTAGATCTCTTGCCCCTTTCTGCACCCCACTTGCCTCTTTCAGCACCTCTGTTGCTTTTTTCTGCAGATCTCTTGCCTCTTTATGCACCCCTCTTTTCTCTTTCTGCACCCCTCTTGCCTCTTTTTGCACCTCTGTTGGTTCTTTCTGCACTGCTCTTGCTTCTTTCTGCACCTCACTTGCCTCTTTCTGCACTTCTCTTGCTTCTTTCTACCCCTCTGTTGCTTATTTCTGCACTTCTCTTGCTCGTTTGTGCACTTCTCTTGCATCTTTACGCACCTCAGTTGCCTCTTTCTGTACCTCTCTTGCCTCTTTCTGCACTTCACTTGCTTCTTTCTGCACCTCTCTTGCCTCTTTAGGCACCTCTGTTGCTTCTTTCTGCACTTCTCTTGCCTCTTTCTGCACCTCTGAGTTAGAGGTAGTTTTAATCCCCCTGCCCTATTATGTACTAGGGCCTTACAGGGGAGGTCATGCCAATCACAGGGGTACCCCAACCCATAGTGTACCCTAGTGTATGTAGGTGTTTTCACTGTATTCTAAGTGTCTTTCAGCATAGCACTAGCTCTGGGCCTGGTTAGTCAGAGTCAGTTACCACTAGTACCAGTCAGCAAAAAGTTGGGGGCACAGGATGACTTTGCAACAAGGCCTCTTTCTGCACCTCTGTTGGTTCTTTCTGCTTATCTCTTGCTTCTTTCTGCACTTTTCTTCGTCTTTCTGGACTTCTGTTGCCTCTTTCTTAATTTCTCTTGCTTCTTTCTGCGCCTTTCTTCCTCTTTCTGCACATGTCCTACCTCTGTAGGCATAGTTAGAAATTAGCATTTAAAAAACCTTTGAAATTCACTGAAAAAACAATAGGTTTCAGGGACGTTACAGCTAGAAATTAGCATTTAAAAAAACTTAGAAAATCACTGAAAAAACCACAGGTTTCACGTACGTTATAGTTAGTTGGACATTTCACTCATACAAAACCAGAGAAATTCGGCCGTTATAGTTAGTTAAGCTAACTATAACTCGCGAACCCCGCAATGCACTGCTGATGATGTCACATATTACATCATTCATGACATGGTCAGTGACATCACTGATGACATCACTGGTGACACACTGTTTTCATATATATATATATATATATATATATATATATATATATATATATATATATATATTAACTAAAAAAAAAATAAGGTTTTAGGGACAGTTATAGTTAGTTGGACATTGCACTCGTACAAAACCCGTGAAATTCCCCCGTTATAGTTAGTTCAGGTAACTATAACTCGCGCCCCCGCAATGCACTGCTGATGACGTCACATATTACATCACTCATGACATGGTCAGTGACATCACTGATGACATCATCCAGTGACTGTGTGTTTCTGTAAAGTTTAAATATGTTTAATATATATATGGAAAGGCGTATTGAAGAATGAGTGGGTGTATAATTGTCTGAATGGATGATTTAGTACGTGAGTGACTGACTCTACAAGTGAGTGATTAAATGTATCTTACTGAATGCATGGGTTAGTGTCTAAACTGTGTGAATGTCTGTATCCGTCTGTCTGTTGGTTTGTAAGCGGCTGCATGGCTTTCTGAATAGCTACATGAGTGTCTACATGGGTTATTGATTGATTGTCTGAGTATCTGTATGGGTGCCTGAGTGTTTGTGTGGGTGGGGTGTGTGTGACTCTGTACATAGATGTGTGAGTGGGTGATTCACTGGGTGCATGGTTTCAAGAGTGCGTCTGTGATGGACTGTATGGGTGGGTGAGTGTGTGTATGGGTGTGTTAGTGATTGAATGTATATCTCAGTGGTACATGTGTGAGTAACTACATATGTGAAAGGCAGTATATATGTGTGTTGGAGTATATAAATGGCTATAAGTGAGAGTGTGTGATTGTGAGAGTGGCTATATGGATGAGTGTGTGCTTGCATCAGTGATTGCATAGGAGCGTAAGAATGTGCTAGTATTTTTATGAGTAAATGAGCTGGTGTGCATAACTGTATAGGTGAGTAAATTGGAGTGTGATTAATTATTTGCATGACTGACTAGGTGTGTGAGTACCACTATGGATGAGTTGCGTTGTGTGAGTGTTTATATAGGTGTATGAGTGCATATGATAGTCCTGTACTGAGTGACTGTAAGTATGAGTGACTGTACGGGTGAGTGAGTAGATGTGTGTGTGTAGACCTAAGAATCAGTGAGTGGGTATGTACTTATTGGTATTGGAGTGTGTATGGTTTTGAGAATGGCAGTCTGTAATTTAGAGTGGGTGTATCAAAACTTATATTAGGGTGTGAGAAGATGCATTAAATTCTCACATGGATGATGTCATCAGTGATGTCATCAGTGATGTCACTGACCATGTCATGAGTGATGTAATATGTTACGTCATCAGCAGTGCATTGCGGGGGCGCGAGTTATAGTTACCTGAACTAACTATAACGGGGGAATTTCACGGGTTTTGTACGAGTGCAATGACCAACTAACTATAACTGTCCCTAAAACCTTATGGTTTTTTCAGTGAATTTCTAAGGTTTTTTAAATTCTAATTTCTAACTATAACGTGCCTGAAACCTATGGTTTTTTCAGTGAATTTCAAAGGTTTTTAAATGCTAATTTCTAACTATAACATGTCTGAAACCTACGGTTTTTTCAGTGAATTTCAAAGGTTTTGTAAATGACAATTTTTAAATGTATTAATTGTTATATTTATTTTTTTCATACTGATTTACTACATTTTTAGAAACAATTTTTTTTACATATTTTATTTTTTAAATTACATTGTAATTACATTATACATTACAAAAAATACTTTCTCAGAATGAATTACTTTAGTTTAAATACTTTGCACATAGGCAATAGACTTTTAAGTACAGTAGTTACAGTTGTTGCAATGGGCAACACATTTTCAAACACAATGCAACATTCAGCTCAATGTGAATTTCTAGTTAAATGCAATTAGTTACTTTATGGATTACTTTTCTAACCACAGGACTGGATCCTAGATTCAGTCCTGGGACATCTCCTGTAAACAGTTGAGTAAAAGCGTTTTGGTTACAGTAGTGATTTTTAAGGAATATTATTGTATTTTAAAAGTTGACACTTTGAAACTTTTTCTCATAGAATCACCAATGTTATCCTATGGAAGGAAATTCACTTAGCAGGTAAAAACTGTTATCGTTACTTTTTCTTACTCAGTGTTGGATCCTGGATCCAGCACTGGTGCATCTCCTGTAAACAGTTGAAAGAATGCGTTTAAGTCATACTGGCGATTTTTAAGGAATATTTGTAGTTTGTGAAAATCGACACAAACTTTTCTGCTGAAAACCAGACAATGGATTCCTATGGAAGAAAATATAAGTTACTGGTAAGTACGGTTAAAATTACTTTTCAGGGTCAGTGCTGGGCTAAAAGATGCAGCACTGAGGTCTCTCCTGATAACAGGTGAGTAAATCGGAATTCGTATTTCGGCTGATTTTAGAGGAATATTTTAAAGTTCCAAAACTCCACACTTAGAAGAATTTCCAAGTGAAACCAGTCAATGTTAGCCTATGGAAGGAAATTCAAGTTACTGGTAAGTACGGTTAAAATTACTTTTCAGGACCAGTACTGGGCTGAAAGATGCAGCACTGAGGTCTCTCCTTATAACAGGTGAGTAAATCGGAATTCGTATTTCGGATGATTTTAGAAGAATATTTGCACAATGGTGAAGGGAGGGGGCGGGGCTTCAGGTGACATCTGTGCAAACGCGCCCCGTGGCGCGTTTTAAGTTGGGGGATTAAGTCCCCTTGAATCCTGAGGGTCCCTAGGGGCCAACTAGCCCACCAGGAACCTCCAATATGCGCCAGGGGCTGCGTTGCAGAGACGTGTAGAGAGGCCACACCCCTTTTACACCTCTCTGCAACGCAGCTCTGTGGCGCTTTCTGGATGTACCTGTTGGGCTAGTTGGCCCCCAGGGACCCTCAGGATTGAAGGGATTTAATTCCCCATCTTAAAACGCGCCACGGGGCCTGTTTGCACACATGTCACCTGAAGCCCCGCCCCTCCCTTCACCACTGTGCAAACACGCCCCATGGCGCGTTTTAAGTTGGGGGATTAAGTCCCCTTGAATCCTGAGGGTCCCCGGAGTCCAACTAGCCCACTATATACCTCCAAAAAGTGCCACAGAGCTGCGTTGCAGAGAGGTGTAAAAGGGGCGTGGCCTCTGTACACCTCTCTGCAAGGCAGTCCCCTGGCGCATACTGGAGGTTCCTGGTGGGCTAGTTGGCCCCCAGGGACCCCAGTATTCAAGGGGAATTACTTCCCTTCTTAAAACGCGCCAGGGGGCGCGTTTGCAGAGTACTGCAGGGAGGGGCGGGGCCTCCGGCACGATGCCGTTTTTTTTTTTTTTATGGGAGGGGGCTGCGTGGCCCCCTTCCCTCAGCCACTTTTGGCCCCGGGGACCCCATCCCCCGGGGCCTGAGCATTTTTTTTTTTTTATTTAAAAAAAAAAAAAACGGGAAGGGAGCCGCGTGGCCCCCTTCCCTGGGCCTCTATTGGCCCCGGGGACCCCATCCCCGGGGCATGCCCTCTTTTAAATAAAAAATATGGAGGGGGCTGCGTGGCCCCCTCCTCAGGCCATTTAAGGCCCCGGGGACCCCATCCCCGGGGCGGCCTTGCCCTTATTTTTTTATTTATTTATTTATTTTTTATTTGGGGAGGGGGCTGCATGGCCCCCTCCCGGGCCACTTATGGCCCCGGGGACCCCATCCCCCAGGACCTGGCCTCTGGTTGGGGACTGTGGGGGGTCCCCAATCCCCCACAGTCCCGCCGGCTCCCGCGTCCTATGGGAGCCGGCATTGCTTTTCCACATGGGGAGCAGCTAAGATGCTGCTCCCCATGTGGAAAAGCAATTGGTTTGCATTTTGAAAGAGAGAGCAGGAAACCTGCTCTCTCTTTCAAAATGCAAACCAAGTTTGCTATGACAGGGCGGGAGCCGCGAGGCTCCCGTCCTGTCATAGCAAACAGCAGTGTCCCGGGGGTAGGCCCCCGGGACACTGCAGGAGCCGGCCCTGGGGGTGGCGGTCCCCAGGGCCATCAAGGGCTCCAGGAGGGGGGCCGCGCGGCCCCCTCCCTACATTTTGAAAGCCCCGGGGAGGTGGTGGTCCCCGGGGCTTGGGGGTCCAAAACAGACCCCCATTTTCAATTTTCTTAGTGCCCCGGGAGGTGGTGGTCTCCGGGCGTGTGGGGGCTGGATCCCCCACACAGGTTTTAAATTTTTTTTTAAAAGCCCCGGGGAGGTGGCGGTCCCCGGGCTGCGGGAGGGCTCAGAGCCCTCCCGCACCATTTATGATAAAGCCCTGGGGGGTAGTGGTCCCTGGGCTTGGGGGGCCCTTAGAGGCCCCCCATACATAAAATAAACCCCCCAGCATGCCCCCGGGACTTGGCCCACCCGGGGGCAAGTGCATCGAAGCGCGGGAGACCACGCTTCGATTTTTATTGGCAGGATCCGCGCACCCTGAGCGCATCCTGCCGATTTTTTTTTTTTTAAATGCTTTTTTTGCCCAGGGGTCCTTGTGGGACCCCTGAGCAGTCCTAGGGGGTCAGGGTGTTTCTACCCTGCCCCCTTTGTGCGTTTTGTGCACTTTTTTTTACTGCTTTCTTGTTCCTCGGTTCTACCGAGGAACAAGATGGCTGCCAACACTTCCTGGTTTGGAGTGTTGACAGCCAATTAGCAGACAGCTCGTGATCGGGAGGGTGCGCGGATCCTCCGTGCCCATAGATATATATGTACTTTTACTTTTGATTTTCTCAGCAACTACTGAACGGATTTACACCATTTAACAAAAAGGGTTCTTTCTGAACCAAGAACTACCTCTTTGCCAAATTTGGTGTAATTCCGTTCAGCAGTTCGGGCTGTAGCCGTGTCTAAAGTTTCCTATGGAAAAATGAATGGGGAAAACGCGTTTTGGGACCCCCCTTTTTTCTCGGCCACCGCTTAACGAATCACCCCGAGACTTTCAGGGTAGGAGCGGACCGGAGCGCCCCACAAAGTTTGAAAATTTCGCGAAGATACGTCAACCGGCAAGAGAGTTATTTCAAATAGAATGTCGCGGATTTCCTATGGAAAATAGGTCCTAACTATAACTATCTACTGGCGACCGCCAGTAGATAATATATATATATATATGTGTGTGTTATCACCAGTGGGTAGTTATAGTTATGACCAAAGATTTCATAGAAAAAACATTTTTTGTTTTACCAATAACTTTGGCGACGCTTGATGAATCTTCACAACATTTTAAAAAAACTTCCCCTTTTTGGTTCAGCTGCTGTGTTAAAAGGTTCAAGGTGATCCGTCATGTGGGGGCAGAGAAAAAAGAGGGGTCCCAAAATGTGTTTTACTCATGTTATATCTATGGGGATATTTCATATTTTGAACACAACTACAGCGCAAACCGTTGAATGGAATTGCACCAAAATTAGCAGAAAGCAAGATTTTGGTCCACAAAGTGTGCTTTTTGTGATTTGGTGTAAATCCATTCAGTAGTTTCAGAGATATTAAAGTTTAAAAAATATAGATATCTGGGGACGCAAGTTCTTGCAGTGGACTCACGGATCCTACTAAAATTTGATTGGCTGCCAACACTTCAACCTGGAAGTGTTGGCAGCCATTTGGGACTCGGCTTGAAGCCTTTACAAAAAAAGTAAAAAATAAAGAAAAGGGGGCAGGGTTGGAATACTCTGAACCCCCACCATATGGTGGGGGGTGCCGCAGGGACCCCGCCGGGGGTAAAAAATATTTTTTTATTTAATTTTGCCCCAAATTTGTGGGTGGACCCACAGCAAAATAAAAAATAAAAAAAGATGCATGGTCTCCCGCGTGTCTTTTTTATAAAGCCCCCGGTGGGCCAAATCCCAGGGGCATATTATAATCAAGGAGAGGGGTTCATGGGCCCCCCCTCATGCTTTTGAAAAGCCACACCACCTCCCTGGGGCACTGAACAATACAAATGTGGGCCTGCCCCCCGCAGTCCCTGGGACCACCACCTCCCTGGGGCACATACATTATTTTAAAAAGAATGCAGGGGAGGCCCTATGGTCTCCCCTGCAGCCCTGGGAACTGCCACATCCCCGAGGGCAGAAATAATATATTTGTGGGGAGCAGCGTGGCTCCCCCGCTGCCCAGGGACCACAACATCCCCAGGGCACAAAAAGAATAATTAAGAGAGTCCGTAGCGGACCCCGGCCCCGGGGACCACCACATACCCGGGGCTAAATACTTGAAAGAGGGGGGCAGCGTGGTCCCCCTCGTGAAGCCGTAGGTGGCACTGGAGACTGCCACTCTCCAGGGCCGGCTCCAGTATTGTCCCAGAGTGCCCACACCTGGGACATTGGTGTTTACCACTCCCGCCAAGCCATAGCAAACACTGCTCCACTTTCAGGAAGTGAGAGCATGAAAAATGCTTTCACTTGTTGAAAGTGGAGCAGAATTGCTTCTGTCCAAAAGCAATGCTGCTACCGCAGGATGTGGGGAGCTGCAGGGACTGGGGGGCCTTCAGCTTCCCCCATGGTCCCCAACAAAAATGACTTGGTGCCCTGGGTAGGACCAGGGCATGGGCCACAGGGGATGGGGCTCCCCGGCCCAATATCAGCCTGGGGAGGGGGGCCACCTCTCCCCATTGTAAAAATGTCTAGCCCCGGGGATGAGGTCCCCGGGCCAAAATTGGCCCAGGGAAGTGGGGCTATGCAACGTCTTCCCTAAAAATAGAAATAAATAAAAAAAATTAAAAGCCCGCCAACTTGCTAGAGCCCCACCACCTTTCTCCAACATTCTGCAAATGTACCTCTTGGTGTGCTGCTTGTTGGGGAATGAAGTCCCTTTGCCTCCAGAGGGTACTTTGGGGCGAACAACCCCTCCAGTTACCTCCAGTAAGTCCCACACAGCAGGATTGCTGAGAGGACTTCGGAGGCCATGCCCCTTTCTCTACCACTCTGCAAACGTGCCCCCTGGTGCCCTGCTGGTTAGGGGATTAAGTCCCCTTGGCTCTAGAGTGTCCTTGGCGGCCAACATGCCCTCCTGTTACTTCCAGTAAGTCCCACACAGCGGAATTGCTGAGAGGTCCTTGGAAGCCACTCTCCCTTTCTCCACCACTGTGCAGACGCACCTCTTAGTGCACTGTAGGTTGGGGGATGAAGTCCTCTTGGATGCTGAGGGTTGTTTTTGGCCCCCCTGTTACCTCCAGTAAGTCTAACACAGCAGGATTCCTGAGAGCAGGTCAGAGGCTCCGCCCCATTTCTCCACTACTCTGCAAACATGACTACTAGCTAAAAAAACATAGAAATTCACTTTAAAAACCAAAGATTACAGGGACGTTGTAGTTATGAACTAGAATTTGAAAATCCTTGGAAATGCACTTAAAAAACCAAAGGTTACAGGTTCGGTATAGTTAGGAAATAGAATTAAATAAGCCTTAGAAATTCACAAAATAAAACATAGGTTACAGGGACGTTATAGTGAGGCTCAGATTTCACATATTACATCACTCATGACATGGTCAATGGCATCACCCATGATATCACTGATGACATCTCAAATGACATCACTGATGACATCATCCACAGAACAACTCAGAGAACACTCACGCCCCCATAAAACCTCTTGTACCCCCACTCACACACCCACACAACCACTCACATATCCATTCACAGACCCATACCAGTACTCACACACCCACTCACTCCTCCATAGAGGCACTCACACGGCCACTCACTCACTTGTACAGCCACTCACACAACCATTCACTTACCCACACAGCTACTCAAACAGCCAGTTACTCACCACTACAGCCACTCTCACAGCCACACACTCAGCCATACCGCTACTCACACGCCCATTTATTCACCTATACAGTCACTCATACACACACACACACACTCACCCATAGAGCTTCTCAACACAGCCACTCACTCACCCATACAAGTACTCACTCACAAACCCACACAACCACTTACATACCCATTCACAGATCCATACAAGCACTCAGACATCCACTCACTCACCCATGCAGCCATTCACACAGACACTCGCTCCCTAATACAGCCACTCACACACCAACTCACTTAACCAAACACCCACGCAAACAGCCACTCACTCACACATACAGCCACTTATGCACCCAATTACTCACACATTCAGACACCCACTCACTCATCCATACAGTCACTACACACCCAGTTACCCACCCATAGAGCCCCTCACACCGCCACTTGCTCACCATACAGCCACTCAAACAGCATATCACTCATCCACACAGCTACTCACACACCCATGTATACACCCATACAGCCACTCACACACCCATACACACAAGGATACATACAGTCACACAGCCACTCACATATTATATGTCAGAAGTAGTATCACTCAGTAGTAGTGCACCTAGTATAGTAATTTAATTTTTGTAGTAGTTTAGTATATATGTTTAACACCCATAAACGCTTAAAAACACCTTACACTTGCTTAGTGATGTCATCAATTGTGTCATTTGAGATGTCATCAGTGATGTCATTGACCATGTCATGAGTGATGTAATATGTAAGGTTATAATCAGTGCATTGTGGGGGCATAAGTTATAGTCAGCTCAGGTAAATATAACTACTGCATTTCACTGGTTTTGTACCAGTGAAATCTTAGCCAAACTATAACGACCCTGTAACCTTTGGTTTTTATAGAGAATATAAATATATATATATATATATATATATATATATATATATATATATATATATATATATATATATATATATATGATATTTATTTCTATAGCGACAATCTAGCCAAAAGGTAGTGGGGCACACTGTCCAGTGTCAAAGACAAGCATGATGTCAAGAAGCTATAGGAAAGATAGCTGTGTTTCGGATGTAGTGTTCTTTGAAGAAGTGAATCTTCAACTCTTTCCTAAATTGGAACAGTGTTGGAACAATCCTGATGGGTACAGGAATGTTGTTCCAGATTTTTGATTCACAGATGGAAAAGGTATGCTACCTTGTTTTTCCTTTCTTACACTTCGTAGGTGTGCCAAGAACCTGTTTGCAATATAAGTGGGGATGCTGTTTGTAATGGCTTTGTAAATGATGCAGCTGATTTTGAAGATAATGCTGACAAGCAAAAATAACCAATGGAGTTCCATTATGATGGTGGTAACATGATAATCTTTCTTCAGACCCTAGTTGAGACGATCTGTAGCATGTATAATGCCCTTAAGGGACACTAGTGTGTACTCTAGAAGGTCATGGAGCAGGGCATTACCACAATCTAGATGTGAGAGTATGAAGTTTTGAACAGCACTACTGAAATTATTTTCTGGACGAAGTTGTGTCATGTTTTTTTAGAAGAGAGAGCTAGTACCAGGCTGTCTTTTTTTGGCAATGTGTTCTTTGAGAGTGAAGTTGGTGTCGAGGATGAATCCAAGTGACTTGACAAAGGTTTAAAGTAGGTGCTCAAAGCTGTCAATGTTCATGTCATTGAGCTCGGTCTGTAATATTTCTATTTTGTTGTTCTCAGCAAATAATAGGAATTAGAACATTGGAATGGTGAGCTCTCCATTGAAGACAATGGCTGATATAAGCCTTCTGCTCTAACATTCCAATGTTTTGTATACATGTTTCTCCCTTTTTAATTTAGAAAATACTATCTTAGTGGGTGGAATGTTATAATACCCTTTTAGCCCTTCTGCCTCAGACTATACTGGGTGTTAAAGGCCCTCTCCCTTGTTATCAACCGGTATAGCCCTCAGCAGCAGGCTACAAGGCCATAGCCTATCTTTGTTGGGTTGAGCTTCAGGTAGACACTAGACATCCAGACCTGGATGATGAGCAGACAATATTTAAGATGTTGGATGTCTGAAACAATGGAGTAGAGTTGTCTATCATTGGCATATTAGTGATCATGGGTGGAACACCAAGCAGCTCCATGTAGAGATAAAGATGAAAAGGGGCAGTATGGAACCCACGGGGGACTCCGCAGGTGATAAGAATCTTTTGGGACCTGGCGGTGACCATTTGAACAATCTAGTGTTGGTTGGAAATGTAGGAGTAGAACCAGTAAAGGACATTGCCAGGGAATCCCATTCAAGACTTTCGGGTGCGTAAGAGATAGAATGGTCAACTGTGTGGAAGGTAGCTGAAAGTCAAACAATATCAGGAGGAAGGGTCATCTGTGGTCAGGAAGGCATTCTTTACATTGTTTAAGGTAGCGTTCTCCATGATGCAGTGTAGTCAGACTGGTAGTCATGCAGGAGATAGTTATCATTGATGTGATCTTGGAGTTGAACATTAAGTGCTCTTTCACTGATCTTGCTGATGACTGATAGGCGAATATTAGGCCAGTAGTTAGCGAGGTCATCAGGTCTATTGTAGGTTTCTTTAGGAGAGGGAGGATCTTGCCTGCCGTTAGAGCTTCTGGAAACATTTCTTGCATGAGTAAGGGTGAATGAGCCCCTCCAGAGAAAGGTTGGATGAGGGTAAGACATCATCTTCAGTGAAGTGGCTTTGAGGGTGTTGAGCATGGTGGTGAGAGAGAGGGCTGGCAATCGCAGGATTCCACAGAAAGAGGTAGGCGTAAGAGTTGATGCAGGTTTGTTGTCGTCAATGTGCTGTAGGATCTTCAGCATTTTTCACTGAAGAAGAGTTTGACAGCGTTGTACTTTTTCAGTGGATTGAGGAATAGAAAATGTTCTGCTTCATCTGCCGGAGTCATTGATGTTGTTGGGATAGTACTTTGCTTTGGCTGATACGATGAAGTTTTTGCATGTTGTGTAGTGGGAATGCTGTATCATTAGGCCATCAGGAGTTTTCTTCAATTTTCTTTCCTGCCCACAGATAAATCAGTCAGCAAGTTCTTTACAGTACCAGAGATCTGAAGGCTTTAGCTTGCACTTACTTGTTCAAGTGGGATATGAAATTCTTATAGCATTAAAAAAAAGTGGAGAAGTTGTTTAGAAGGGTGTTGGCATTGGACATGGAGCTGATAGGGTGAGAGATGAGCTCAAGCATTCAGTTGTGTATGGAGAAGTCTTTAAAGGATCTGTAGGTTTGGTCTTGTGTTTTGTGCTGCCCTTGGTTTGTTGGTAGGATGCGGAGCAGAGACATAGGGATGGCAAACTGTTTGGTCCTGTCCAAGGGTATGTGCAGTTTTCATTGGATTGTTGGTGATGTTGAGTAGAAAAGGTCAAGGATATGGCCTTTGGAGTCTGTTGGCTGTGTGACATGCTGTACCATATTGAGTGTGTCGATGAGGTTGAAGAGGGTGTCTCTTGTTTTTATTAAGCTTGTGTTGTCTGAGAGGATGAAATCATTCAAGAGGGTGGTGAGGGCATGTCAGATGCACAAGGTGGTGAGGAGGTCTTAGAATTCATCAGTGAACTCCATGTTCTGCCTGGGAGGCCCATAGATGAGATGGAAGGTGGCAGTCTGAGTTGCAGAGAGTGGGAGATGGCATATCAGCAGCTCAATGGAGTTGAGTGTCACTTGCATACCTGGTGTGCAGGACCTTAACATTGATCCTTATAAATCACGAACTGTTCAGCTAGATAAGAGGGTACCATAGGGGTCGTGTTTGAGCTCTACACGTTTTAATATATATATAGCCCCCCCTTATGAAAATTGCTAGAACTTATGGTTTTGAACCTCTGTCTTACACAGATGATACTCAGCTAATTTTCACTTTTGGTAAAGACCTGAACAGTGTTAAAGCCCCGTTTTCTGCAGGTATGACTCCTATTGCGACCTGGATGAAAGATGATTGTCTCCAGCTAAATGCTAACAAAACTGAGATTATGCTATTTGGCAAGGTCTAAAAACTCTGGACACCCGATTGGTGCCCCTCGGAATTGGGCACGGCACCTACTCCTAAGTCAGTGGTAAAAGGTTTGGGGGTCCGTCTTGATCAGGCACTCACTATGAAAAAGCAGGTTGGAACAACAGCAGGAACCTGTTTTCACATGCTGCTCCTTTTACGGAGGGCTTTTGCTTTTCTCCCTCACTCTACAAGGAAAAATTTGATTCAGGCTCTAGTAATCAGCCATCTGGATAATTGTAATGCCTTATTGGCCTCCCTAAATGAGACTACGATTCATAAATTACAAGTGGTCCAGAATACTGCAGCTCATCTCATAACTAACCTTCCATCCAGAATGCCTTCCTCTCCCCTTCTGCATTCACTGCATTCTGCCCCTATTGGCAAGACAGATCTTTGAGATTCAGTGATAAAGCTCTGCTCATGGCTCCTCAAATAAGAAAGTCTCATTCAGGGAGTAGGTCCTTCTCCTATTTGGCCCCTCTGTACTGGAATAGTCTTCCGCTCTATCTACATCATTGCAAGCACCATTTCCAATTTAGGAAATTTCTGAAAACAGAGCTGTTTGCAGCCTAATTAATGGAGACTCTGTCTTGGGATGCTGGGCTGCGGCGAGATACCCCTCCTGGGGAGATTTGTGCATCTTACAAATTAAAAATAGCAATAACAGGACTTGAAAGACTTATGGATGACAGCAAGGCCTCCACTGTTCCTAAGTGCACGGTTCACATGTGGATGCTTTAGCTTGGGGAAAAAAGGATATCTGGGATGTGCAAGGATGGGGCTGAAGCATGTCTCTGTGATGAAGAGGGCGTCAAGCATTTGAAAGGGGGTGAGGTCAGCAATATTTGGTGTGTGGAGTACTGCAGAGCAAGTGTTAATAAGCATGAGATGGAAGTTGGGTTCCATAGTTTGGGGTGTCATTGTTGGTGTTGCTATAGTACTTTGCGGTGGCCGGCATGATGAGGTTTTTGCATGATGTACAGAGGGACTTCAGTATCATGAGGCCATTGGGACTTCTGTTTTTCTTCCATTGCGTTTCCTGTCTGTGGATGGATTAGTCAGCAACCTGGGTACTGAAGGCTTTGGCTTTCTCTTCCTTGCTTTAAGTGAAATGTGAATGTTCCCATAGTTTTCCCAAAAAGTGTTGAAGTTGTTTAAAAGGGTGTTTGCGTCGAATATGGAGTTAATAAGGTGAGAGATGAGCTCAAGCATCCGGTTGTCAATGGCTGGAGGGCAGGTGGGGGGAACAAGGCGGCCAGCTGAGTAGCTAGGTTGGGAGTCTGCCTGGGGAGGTGCAGTGAGAGGAAAGCGGGGGTTGGCATGCTTGGCCAGCAGTGCGGAGGAGATTAGGGGTTGAGAAAAGAGAGGAACGCAAGAGGAGTGAGGAGAGAGGCATGGGAAGGAGGACAAAACTTACCTGCCTTCCATGAGGCAAGAGTCTGGGTGCTGGACACTGACAGCCCGAGAGCTAAGAGTTTGCTGGGAGTCAAGTTGGGTAGTGACAGCACAAGTCAAGTGCTGTGGGTGAGGAAAGAAGCGAGGAGCAAGGACTTGGCCGGCTCAGCCAGAGTCATTAGCTGTAGTGTGTAAAGGGGGCCACTCAGGGGAGTGGAGAGCCAACCAGCATCGTGTGCAGGGAACTAAGGGCCACGTGTACAATTGCTGCATTTTGCTATTTACTTATATTGACTTTTTGTGACTCGCAATTAGGAAGTCTCTAAATGTGGTGCACAGCAGTGTGTTTGACATGGTTTGTGATTCCCAGTGGGTCACAAATTGACCTGCCTCATCAATATTAATGAGGCAGGTCGCAATTTGACAGGGATTGTGGCCTGCTGGGGTCAGCAGACCACCATGTCTGTGATTGCTTTTTCAATAAAGCAACATTTTTTTTAAATGCAAGCCACTTTCCTTAAAGGAAAACAGGATGCATTTCAAAAACAAAAAAGACAACTTTTCTTTACATTTTTTAAGAGCAGTCAGTGGTCCGTAGGATCACTGCCTGCTCTTAAAAAATGTTTGCATCCACATTTGCAAAGGGGAAGGGGTTCCTTGGGGACCCCTTCTCATTTGCGAATGGGTTACCACCCACTTGAAGTTGGTGGTACACTGCAAATGTTTTGCAGTTTCAGTCCGGTAGCAAAACTTTCATACATCCGCCCTGCGACTCGCTATTAGAAAGGGATGCCCTTAACACGCCCCTTCCTAATACTGACTCCCCAATGCTAGTTTGCGATTTGGAAATAGGTTATCGTCTCGCAAAATAGGGTTAGTACATATAAAAAGGCCATTTAGCTGTTGCAAACGGCCTGATTCTCCATTTGCTACTGCTACAACGTTTTGTACATGTGGCCCTATGAGGAGAGGTTCTGGCTGCAAGGGAGGCAAGCAAAAGGTACAGGGAAATGTACACAGGGTGTGAGCAAGGGAGGGGAGTGAGAAAAGGGTGAAGGGTTCACAAGAGGCTTGTTGGTATAGTGTGAGGATTTGGAAGGTGTGGGAGTTTGAACTGGCTGAATTTAGAGGCTCATGAGTGTTAGAAATCGGGTTTATGGCTGGCTAGAGTATGCACCTAAGCCAGGCAGAACCCACCACTCTAGTCGGGGTAAGAGAGTTACACCCCTTGGTAGCTTGGCAGAGCAGTCAAGCTTATCTCCGAGGCAATGTATTTGTACTCAAAACACACAGTAATACAGTGAATACACCACAAATGGACACCACACAAGTTTAGAAAAATAAAGTATCCTTATCTAAACCAAAAAAGACCAAAACAAAAATCCAACATACATATATCAAAATAGTATTTAAAAACAGTTACTTGCATAAATAGCACTTGTAGAAACAAATAGCTCCACTTGGAGCTATTGCGACATTGTGACAGGCATAAATTCCAATTACGGCGCTGACTGCAAGGTGCGCTGCGTCAGGCACAGTCACATGGACTCCCAAACAACAATACCTTGAAAAACGAAGTCTATGGATGATGCACGGCATCGTGGAGGTGAGGCGTCGGTGCCAAGGTCGAGGCCGGTTCCCTGGTTGCCATGGGGGAGGCTAGGTGTCGTGTCTAAGAGGAGGCAACGTGTCGAGTCCTGAACAGGGGAAGTCGTTGGTGTTGAGGCATCAGTTCCGGTGAGGCGGTGCAAAGTCAAAGAGTTCATGATGACTCTGCGATAACGGGAGCAGGCGCTGGCGGTGATGGCATCAGTGCGAGTGCTAGCATAGGGGAGGACGATAACTGCAGGCGTCAAAGGGAGTAGGAGCTGCCGGGTCAGGCGGGGCGGTGCGTTGTGCACTTCACGAGCGGTGCCCCTGTACTTGGTGCAGGTCGTGGAGTCACTGGCGGCATCACTGACGGTGTTGAAGTTATTTTTCTTGCTTTCTTTAAGTGTCTCCCAGCTCGCAACAGCAGGTACAACCTCCAGAGGCCCAAAACTGGAATAGGCACCTCCTGGCAGGTCAGAACCCCCAGCAGTGGAGTTCAGGGTAGGTGGTGGTGAAGTGCTTTGTGTCCCTGAAACTTCAGAACAGGAGGCCAGCACACACAATCCCCTGGAGATTCTTCGTCAAGCAGGTTCTCAGCAAAGTTTCAGTCTTTCTCCTCTTCCTTGGCAGAAGAAGCAACTGCAGGCCAACACAGCAAAGCACACAGCAAAGGGGTAGTACTCCTCTTTACAACTCTCCAGCTCTTCTCCTTGGCAAAAGGTTCCTCTTGAGTCCAGAAGTGATCTAATTCTCTGGGGTTTAAGATCACCTACTTATACCCCATCTTGTCTTTGTTCTCTTTATGGCAAGGGTCTCTGAGCCCAGTCCAATCCAGTTCTGTCCTTTCTAGTGCAGCATCACTAGAGGGGGTTGACACACCATTGTGCAAGGAGACAATGCATATTCAGGTGTAAGTGAAACTCCTCCTACCACTCTAAATGCAGCGAAGGTCTTTTCAGCTCAGCTCTGAGTCACCCAGGAAAGGCAGGACACACCTCAACCCCCCCGCGGTGGCTGTCTACAGTGAATGGACATCTCCAGCCCCTGTCACTCCAAAACCAGACAGTTTAATACACAGACAGCAGAGGCACACAGAATGGTTTAATTAAGAAAATGCCTACATTCTAAAAGTGGCATTTTCAAAAACACAATTAGAAAACCATCTCCGTAAATAGATGTGGTATTAAATTCTGAGGTCAATGAACCTAAACTCCATTTCTCTATCGTGTCCCAATTGAAAGGTATACTTGTAAGATGTTACAAAGTAACTCTCATGTTAGCCTATAGAACAGAAAGCCTTTCAATATTGATAAACGAAATACACAATATTTCACTATCAGGACATGTTACACACACCAGTACATGTCCTACCTTTCACATACACTGCACCCTGCCCATGGGGTACCTTGGGTTTACGTGAGGGGTACCTTACATGTAAGAAAAGGGAAGGTTAGCGCCTGGCAACTGAATGCACTTGCCAAGTCAACATGGCAGTTAAAACTACGGCCAGACACTGCAGAGGCATGTCTGAGTTACATTTGAAAGGTCTCTTGTGTGGGTGGCACAATTAGTGCTGCAAGCCCACTAGTAGCTTTTGATTTACAAGCCCAGGGCACACCCACTGCACTATACTAGGGGCTTAGTAGTAAATCAAATATGTCAATCATGGATAACCAATCATAATAACAATTTACACAAGGAGCACATGCACTTTGATACTGATCAGCAGTGTCAAAGTGCCCAAAGCATCTAAGCCAGCAGAAACTAAATCCAGCACAGCATCAAAAATATAGGAGGTAGAAGCAAAAAGTCAGGGGAAACCACGCCAAGGATGCTAAGTCTAACAATGAGGAAACAGAGAATGGAATTTAGGGGAAGCAAGTGGGCTACAGACTGTAAAGCGCCGTTAAATATCACAGAGGAGCACCCAAATGGGAAAAGGCACTCAAACAATCAAATTAAGATAACCCCCTCCTAAGTCCTTTATTACAGTGGATGCTGAATCAAATAAGGATATTAGGGGGCAGCTAGGAAGCAGGAGAAAAGGTGCAAAGTGGAGATGGCTGAGGAAGGGGTGAGGGACATCAGGGCGGACAAGCTGTTGAAGGACAGAGTGATAAGGATTGAGGCAGCTACAGTCCATCAACCAAGTGAGAATAGTGGCGACGTAGTGGCAGTGGATCAATCATGCTGTATGAAAGGGTTGGCGACTTTGGTCAAGCAGCATGCAGGAGTAGAGGTGATGGATAGTAAAGTGGATGATAAAGGGAGAAGGGTAATATCGAGAGTTTGGGTTAGTTCGAAGACATTGGTGGGTGCAGGGTTTAATGGCCTGAAGTTAGATAACCCGTAAACTTTGAGGAAGGTGTCTCTGGCCCTGCTGGATTATGACTCCTCATTAGTTATAGGGGGAGGATTTTAATGTGATAATGGATAGTGGGTTAGATGGTTCTTTGAAGCGTGCTCAGCAGAATCCACCCAAGTCTCATGCATTAGTCCTATGCGTTAGAAGAGCTGGGACCAGTAGGCCTGTGAAAAGTGAGGGAAGGAGTAGGAGCTACACATATTATTCCAAAAATATGGACATTCATCTCATTTAGATTATTTTTTGATTGATAGGTAAAATGTGAAAAGTTTGGAGCAGAGGCCGATACACATATCAGACCATTCAGTGATGGAGTTAAACGTCCTAGTAGCAGAGAGCAGGGAAGGAAGGAGATGGACTATAAATATGCGTTGGTATGTAGGGAGGAGGGTGCCTAGGCTCTAAAGAACAGTTCAAGGGAATTTTCTGAGGTGAACATAGGTACTGCTAGAATTCATATTGTGTGGGACGCATATGAGGCATTTTTACAGTGGCAGATGATAATCTTGAAGCATCATCAGAACAAAGTAGTAAAGGCAGAAGTGATTAGCACAGAAGAGAGGATAAGGAAACTGAACTGCAACAGGAGGAAGGGTTAGAAGTAGAGAGAAGGAAGATGGTAGAAGTTGAGGTTCAGAATGCGCAGGAAGATCTAAAAGTGCTTTTTGAAAGGCAGTACACAGAGAAGTGGGAAGCGAATAAGCTTTGCTATTTTGAGGATAGAGTGAAGTGTGGAAGAATGCTGGCATGGAAGACACAATCAGATCAGAACAGGAATTACATAAGAGAAATCAGAGGAGAAAGGAGTAATGACATCATGGATACAGCAGAGGGGTCTGGTAATGCCTTTTTTAATTTTTGAGAAATTTGTATCAGGAAAATGGGCAAACAGACAAAGAGCAAATTAGGCAGTGGCTGAGAGAGAAGAGGTTGAAGAGACTAAGTGATGAGCAGCGACAGTCCCTGTCCCAGGAGATTAGTGAAGGGGAGATTTTTAGAGTTTTGAGATCCAGCAAGAAGGCAGCAGGGATGGATGGTGTACCAACAGAGGTATATGTAACGCTGGAAGAAGTTGTAGTCCCAGTATGGAAGATTATTTGTAATGGGATTTTGAGTGTTAAGTGTTAGAAATTGGGTTTCTGGTTGGCAGAGGTATGCACCCTGTCCAAGCAGGAATCACAAACTTAGTCATGGTAGGTCTGATAGCACCCTAAATAAACCTGTGCTCAACCTCTGGTAGCTTGGCACAGATCAGTCATGCTTTACTTAAGAGGCAATGTGTAAATTATTTTTGCAACACTTAAAAAAGTAAAGCAGTGAAACCACCACACAAAAGGGCACCACATCTGGTTAGAAAAATAGGGCTTAATTTAAGAGCAAAACAAGAACAAAACGAAAAAAATCCAATAAGTAGAGCTAACAAATAAAAGTGCAAAGTGCCAACTGCAGTTATTTGGTCACACCAGACCAGGACAAAGTCACAAGTTCAGGTCGACCGCGATGGAGCTTGAGCTGGCTACAGGGACCCACCTGAGCCCGCTGAATAGAGTACCTTAAATCCTGGTATGTGGTCTGCACGGCGTTGCTTTGCAAGGCTTTGCATCGTCGAGCGTCAGTTCCGAGAAGGATCACAAAGGCAGAGCACCTTAGGGCCACTTCCAAGGGTCTAGGACTGCAGTGGCATGACTTGGCAGGGTAAACTCACAGGTGGCAGAGTCCAGGTGCTATAGTAGGTGAGTTGAAAGTCGTTTGTGACCCTGAGACTTCAGAAAACAGGAGGCAAGCCAGCAAGCCCTTGCTTTCCGTTTGGTTCTGGGAGGTGGGAGAAGCTTCTAGACAGTGGCTTTGAAGTGCAGGGAAACCCTTCCTTCCACTGCCCTTGCCCCAAGCTGGCTGGAGTGACAATAAAGGGCTGTTATGCCTATTGTGTGGAGGCAGGGCACAACCTATTCAGGTGTAAGTGGGACTGTGCTTAGCTCCACCCCCCAACAAGCCAGTTAATGGTTCATTAAGGCCACTCAAGTAACACCTAAGCTTGCATTGTGTGTGGCTGTCTAGAGGGAATGCACAAGGCCCAGTTCACCCCGGACGTGTATTCAAAGACAGGCAGAAGGCACAGAATGGTTAAAGTAAGTAAATGCCAGCTTTCTAAAAGTGCAAAAAGAACAATTGATGGAAAGAATGTTGAACAATTTCAGACATTCACCCCAGTACAGAGATCTGGGCCTAAATCCATTGTTTTTTGCTCCCCATGCCATTCAAGTTTAAACCCAGCCATATGCAAATCAGTTTTGACCCGGTTCCCCATGGGAACAGTCCAGCCCGAACTGCCAGGCTAGGTTGTCCCTGGACTGGAAAACAAGCATCCTGGGACTGGTTTTGGGGTTTCACCATCTTTCTCTTGATTCCTTCCCTCCGTCCTAGATGCCATCATCCGTCTAACACCCTGCCACCTTCTCTTCCCCAACACCTACAGACTACAGCTGGAGACAAAACAAGGGTTTTATGCCATCACTGGGTTCCCACACGTGCGTGGCGCCATGGACTGCATACATGTGCAACTGGTTCCCCCACTGTAACATCCCATCTCTACCGGAAAAGGAAACACACCCACTTCATCAATGTACAAGCCATTGTCAACCATTGCGGGTTATTTACAAATGTGCTGGCCAAGTACCCCGGCAGTGTGCATGATGCATACATATTCCGGAACTCCTGAATAAATGACTGCTCCCAGGATGGCCGATATGGTAATTGCCTACTTGTAGGTAAGGACAGCTCAAGTACCTAACACAACCACTAACAGTTAGAAATGGATGCCACAATACCCATCTGTGTGTCTGTCAATGCAGATAGGGGCATTAGTATGAGGAGTGTGCCTCATACATGCACCATGCATCATGTTACAAGTGTAATACAAACCCCCAAGTCATACATGTTAAGTCATGCAAAGCCACTTTGTCTGCTGTTGAATGGTGTAAAGGTACAGAGCAATGCATTGCTGGACAAAATGCTGTGCAGCATCACTGTGTTCAAGGGAGTTGTTCCATGGCCATCATGGGGGTGATGCCATGCCACTTCCGTGGTTCATCAGGCATATGGTGTATCACACCCCAGGAAAATTGTATAATGTGACGAATCATGTGGTCTGCCCAGGTGATGTGCAACAGTCAAAAAGAAATGAAGTGATACAATTCACTCCCATGTCCTACGTGTGCTGTGTTCTTTGGCATACATACATAGATGATCAGGCCTCTGAGGCTGCACCCTGTGCAGGAAGGTGCACCCTCATACACAAACACAATCCTGCATGCAGAGCAGGTCCCCGACCACCCGTGGTACAAGAGTGAATGTGTATCTGCGAGGCAACTTGTGTGCAAGTGTAGTCTGAATGAACTGGAATGCGCTGCATGGCCTAATTACTGTACACTACTGCCCTTTCTCAGTGATGTTGTGTAGTGCAGGAAGGTGCCTTGCTGCACTGCCGAGTGCCTCTCTGAAATGATCAGGGTCCATGTGTCATGTGAAACTAGTGGAAACAATGCCATTAAATGGGAACACAATGTTGCCACTTTGACATGCACATATTAATCTGGCAATGGCAGTAGCGCTCCATGTCACTCATTTGCAATGTGTACGTTCATCCTGTGTGGATGGTTAGAACCACATCAACTGCACTGGCTAACAATTTTTTCTTTAAAGGCCTGTGCCAATGTTGTGTAGCCTACCACCGTCATCCGTGGTTTACCATGTACATATGCATGTGTCAATGCAAGGTATGTCTGGTATGTCACTACCTACCTAGGAAGGATCAACTTGCTAAATATCTGATCCTCAATCTGTCACATCATACATGTAGTGTGAGCACATAACATAGAGTGGGCAGGAGCATCTCTAAATAGCCAGACCAGAAAGCTACAGGATCAACATGACAGCTAGGTTGTAGAAGTGTACGATGAATCAGCCCATGCTCAGTATTTGCTGTTACCAGTAGCGGCTCGTGGAGGAGTTCATGGGGCGGTGAGGCGGGCGTGGGAGGGGCAGGGTGGGGTAGTAAACACCGGAATATGGATGAACGGGTAGGTAAACAGTTAAATAAATAAAACGAATTTCGTGCGCGCGCTGCAACGCATTTTGCAATGCTGCGCGCGCAACGAAATTCGTTTTATTTATTTAAATGTTTACTTACCTCCATTCATCCATATTCCGGTGTTTACTACCCCCCACCCTGCCCATCCCCCGCCCCGCCTCACCGCCCCACGGAACTCCCTCCACGGGCCGCTACTGGCTGTTACATAGAGTAATGGAAGAGGCACGTGTAAACCTATGACCACCCGTATGAGTAACCCATATTGTGAAAATCAGTACAAAGTATGCAGGATTATTTCACTACACATAATATACATGGACTGGAATGTATCTGTAATAGTGAGCAAAAGCATTTACATTTGTCCTTTCTTTTCACTTCCAGCCCATGAAAGATATGGGCTTCAGCCATGGGTAATGACCCTCTATAGACACCCCCAGAATAAGCCAGAGAAGGCCTACAACCAGGTACTCAGCAAGACATGCAACATTGTTATCGCAAATCTTTGGCCTGCTCAAGATCAGGTTCTGCTATCTTGACATCTCAGGGGGAGATTACTTTACTCGCCCCCAATGGTGTGTAAAATAATCCTGGTTTGTGCCATACTGCATAACATGTGTGTGTGGACCAATGTACCCTGGGATGGGGACCTAAAATAGCAGGACCGAATAGAGGACCGGTGGGCAGATGTCATCAGCAGGGAGCAAGACCTACTGGACTACCTGAGGATCAAAGTTGGTGGGGCTACCGGTAAATCCCTGCATATTATGAGCTTGTAGCTGTGTGGATTTCACACAATATGTTGAACGGTTTTCATTCCGGAAGGCCAAGCTATGTATATAGGTTACTATGGCATGATACGGGTTAACTCAGTTACATACACTGAACATGCCACAGGGGCCTGTTCACAGGGGCATCACATTAACCAAAACATGCCATGGAGTGCAGGGGAGGCACCTAGGTGATGTGGGACCCATCATGCACTGTGCAGGGAGTTTTGTCACCTGGCCTAGTAGGTCATTACTGACTTAGAACTGTGGGGGCCACCTTCCATTTATGTTGCAAGGGAGCACACACACGTCATCAGGCCACAGGTTGGACAGGGTGTTTCCCCCCCCCCATTGTCAGACATACTTCTATGTGACAAAAAATGATAATCACTCATTTATGAGCCTGTATGGACCTTAATTGATCATTGTTCATTTATATTGCACTGGTCACATGTAAGGAGCTAAGTGAAGAAGACAAACAAGCATGGGTACTGTCTGATGTGTATAGCATTGTAAAGAACACATATTGATTTGAGAAAGCCCCAGCATTTTCATACTATGCAGAGTGTGGTCAATCAAAATTGACTGTTCCTATAGCCATCAAAGCCTGGTACCCTTGCACCATGTTGCAAGCTAGGTTGGTCTTGCATCTTGTCTGCACTATGTGTACTTCATATGTGATGTGCTTGCAATCATCTTAATACACTGCAACATGGCATACATATGTCCATCATGAGGGCATTCCAACAGAGCTTCATGCTACAAGTCCAACATACAGACAAAACTAGGCATTTGTGACATCAATGTACTGTGCTTCAGATGTACACAGTGTACATGTTCAGCATTCACAGAGCAATGTACCATATTTTTGTCTTGTATGTGGACCAGACTCATACACCCCTGGTGAGGTGGTGACCTTCCGAGATCCCAATGCTACCAGTAAGTGTCACCTGATTGTTTCTGTGCTCTGTAAGGATAGTGTGTGTATTTGCTTTAAAGGTTTGCAGTGAGATGTGCAAGGGGTTTCATCACTCTGCGGAAACAAGCTGCACCTTACATGTGTATTCACAACAGAAGTAGGACAATGTGCAATGGACAGGGCCAAATTGCTATGTGGAATCATGTCCAATGTATGCAGGCTCATATGATGGATGCCTCTTAACATGCTGTGCTACTGTTGTGGCAGCTATGGTGTGGATGCTTATGTCACATGTACCATCACCTGCTTCAAAACCAACTGATGGTCAATGATTTTAATGTCTCTCACCCATACTATGGACATGCCATGTCATGCCATGCCAACTTGTTACCCGAAATATGTGACACACATTTTGCATGGGATAGGCTGTGTTTTCCCTGACACAGTATGTTTTCCCAAGTCCAAATCTGAGCAGGACACAGGTGTG
Organism: Calotriton arnoldi; assembly: GCA_963921515.1. Classification (NCBI taxonomy): domain Eukaryota; kingdom Metazoa; phylum Chordata; class Amphibia; order Caudata; family Salamandridae; genus Calotriton; species Calotriton arnoldi. Next base: position 60,243 of record CAWUFW010007696.1, on the reverse strand, counting down.
GCTGGGGTGTAACACATATCCCCAACCGTACTTCCAAAAGTAAACAGAACATCGAATGTTCGCAAGTGCATAGAGGACATTTTACCTAAATATGTGTCCTCCTCTAGTGTGTATTCACATCATACCATGCACATGCCTGCAGATTACCATCCTCCACCCTACCAACATTGGTACAGTCTAAATGATTGAAGGCATGTCAGACATTCATGCCACTCAAAAAGCAAATTGTTTTCTGGTCCATACATGCACATTTAATACACCGTCTACCCAAAGTTTGGACTCCAATGCGACTTGGGTTACCAAGTAAGCGGGCTCAGCATACCTAAACATGATTCTATCCTAGTATAGATCCTGCATATGTATTTGTGAAGTGGAAACGTTAACATGTATCATTCATGATAGCATTACCTGTGGGCAAGATACATATCCGCATTTGTTGCAGTGAGTGCATAAGTCCATTGTCCATGCCAATGACTTACTTGGGTTCTTCCCTTAGCACACATTGATCATGACATGTGGCAACTGTCATCCCGCATCATGGGTACCAGTGCATCCCTCAAAATACTGCATATCTGTGACATGTGAGATAGAGTTCCAGAGGTGATAGTGCCAAAATGGCATGGTGGTACAAAGGAAGTTGTGATGAAATGCAATGTGAACATGGAATTGGAGGGATGATGTTCCATCTGCCTGTCTGCTGCACGTTGCTACTGTAGGTGTACAAATTGGAATTCATGGTAGTTTTTGTGTGGCAGGTCCACACAGGCTGTGATGAATCCTACACCAGTGCAGACTCAATAGGTATGAGTGGATGTTGGACATGTCACCAGTCAACACATGCCAATGTTGTTAAATGATTGACTCCTGCCCTATACATCCAGTGCCTTTAATAGACATATGTCCATACCTTTGCAGTGTTTTGTGAGAAATAAGCCCAATGTGTTACGTACCACAGGCATGTATGCACTGTGTTGTCAGCATGCAGGCCATTTCACAGTTTACCTATTGCTGCCGTTACCCATACTGACCCCCCGATAGAATGTCACCATTGTACCATTTTCGCCAACTACCTGCAAGATACAGTAACATATACTCATACATATGATATCTAGAGCATGCATGCACACACTCATCACATGGATTATTAAATATGAGTTGATGTGCATCTGGGTAACAATTCTTACAGAAATTTATGGACACACTCTTGGATATGTGAAGGGCCACATGCCATTGGTAGGTTTCTATTACTTGGTCTAGGTTAAAGTGTTCCAGGTATGTCCATGTGTCATCCTAGGACTTGGAGAAGTGTCCAACAGGTCTGTTGATTTGGAGGTAACTAACCACACTCTCTCTATATCTCAGCTACCTGGCACAGTGTCAATCTATGCTGCAATATGTGTGGCCTTGTGTATCTGCCATACCAGTGAAGCATTGCTAAGGCACAATACGTGTACATGCTACATATTACTAATTTCACATAAGTGATAGGCCATTGATTTTACCCTCTTGCATGCTACATTACTATCCCCAGGGAGCACATAGGTGAACCATGAGTACCATTACATGTGTACCCAACATCATTGTGCAGAATCTGTCTTAATATGCACATGAGTCAACGTTTATTAGGCCAGACACTGCCATTTCATGTATCTACAAGGCCAAGATCTGAGTACTTTTGTATTTTAACTTTAGGAGAAGTACATGCTTCTTGTGACGGTTAGTCATGATTTATTCCATAGATGTCTCATATTTGATTGGACATGCCACTTGTGCAGCAAAGGAATTCATGCAAGTAATTGATGAAAACCTGGGCAATTTCAGCTTCGTCTGATACATTTGTCCTTCTTCCCCAACAGACAACATAACCCCTGAGCAGGAACGGCAGCACTGCATCAGAAAGGAGAGGTACCGCCACATCAGGCACATGGCCAAAGGCTTCAAGAGGATGGGGAGCCAGTATGAGAAGGCAAGGGCAGCAGGGGCCTGAAAGTCACAACCTTGGGCCCAGAAAGCACAGGACAGGGCAAGCACCAGTCCTGAAGTGACCCTCTACCATGCGTCTGATCCTGGTGCAGTGGCAGGACCCTCCACAACACCGCCAGTAGTGGCACCCCATCTCCTGCAAAGCTTACGGACTTTGAAAGGCAAGCCCTTTAGGACAGTGCAGACATGAAATTGAAGCTGACAGGGCTTGAAATTCAGATGACAACACTGTTGCGAATCTTGAAAACACCACATTCAGTGGACAAAATTACTGAGCAGATGTAGGCCCTCCCTCCAATGTTCTGCCCCTCCCAAGTTTTTTTGCATTTTTCATACCATGTGTCTAGAGATGCAAGTGCTCAACGGAAAACCAATAAATGGATAGAAGAAAGTGGAGAGAACACAACAGAATATGAACCTGTACCGATTTGTAACCTCCAAAAGTTTTTGTAGGTGAATTCTGGTCATCCTTACATGGAATATAAGGATTCCTGTGATGAGAAGAACAAATGAATCAAAATGAGTGTTATGGTAAACATGAATACATGTGAGTTGCTCTAGGTCTTGTACACTCCCTACCCAGGTTTGCAACACAACTGAGCCCATCCGCCTCAGCCTCCAACCATCTCTGACTCCTCCCAAGTTATTTTTTGTATTTTTCATAGTGTACATAGTTTTACCGTAGTTTAGGATAGGTTTTAGCTTAGTGATAGGGTAGGTTATTTTTAGTTTTTTTATAGATTTTAATATTTATATGTTATTTGGTGAGGGTATGGATGGGTAGGTTGTTAAATGGGTGGGGGATAATGTTTAATATGTGTATAAAAGAACGAAAAATAAAAAAATATATATCTATTTGATTAGTTTTTAATGTGTAGGCAGTTTGTGTATAGGTGTAGTTTATGTTGGTCTCATGTGCAAATGTGTATTAAGAGGGTGGGGGTTTATGTTTAACCTGTCTGTTGAGGTATATGTGTAGAGTAGTATAAGTTAAGGTTAGGTAGGTTAGGTTAGTATTAAGTTAGGACAGTGTAGTTGATTTAGCATAAGTTAGTGTAGGCATAGTTAAGGTAGGAATAGTTTGTGTAGTTAAGTTAGTTTTGGATATTAGTTTTTAATGGTGTTTTAAATAAAAACAAGTTTAGCACTTTCACAACTTCTTGCTCATTGACTGCATGGTGGCTGTCATGTATGCTTTGTTTGGGTAAAGCACGGGCTGTAAGATTTCCTGGCAGTGTTTGAATACATGTTTAACTAGGTGAGTCACCTAAGGATTGGATCCAGTCAAGTTTGCAATGAAGTCACTTAAAGGATCTTCAAATGTTATTGTGCACTGTAGTTGGCACACTTGCTGTTAATGGACGCACAGCCCAAAACCATGTATTAAGCTAACACTGCATTGTGTGTGTACATGATGCTACATGTTTTTTGTGAATGTGTTGTGTGCCACACTGATGGAAGCCACTAACACACTCTCCCTAGCACAATTTTGTTGTCACATCACTGTTGTCTGCTGGCCAGTTTGTATGGAGGTATCCCCCACTTTGGCAGAACCGTCATTCAGTCAAACCATTGACTGATTGCTTATTGTACTGCTTCATTCATGTGACCCTGGGTAACTACTTGCTATTTAGATACACATAGGGATCACAAAATCAATTTTGCATGGCCTGTGTAGTTTTTCCCCTGGGTTTATGAAACACATTTACTTTACATAGTAGGTAGTGTCTTCAGGGTCAGCACTTCCACTATGGTATACTTAGTTAAATTATGAACAGATCTACAACACGCTGGATCTTGTTAGTGAATTTATTGGCAGGTGAACCAAGGAGCAGGTCTCAGTCACTGGGGAAACAACCCCAACATAGTTTGTGAGCCATTGGATGTCCAGAACGAGCCAATGGGGATACATGTCATGGGACATGTGGAGTAGAGGATTGTTCCAGTGAGGAGGAGGAACAAATTACCATTTGGGAAGATAGGCCACATAGACAGTCCACAAACGGTTGAGATCAACAGGTGGGAAAGCAAAGGGAGGACAGTATCAGTTGAGAAGTACACTGGCATAGCCATAAGCACAGGTACATTGGGAAACTGGCCATCTGGCTCAGAGAAATGCTACCGGACAGTTTTCCTTGGAAAGAGGGAACGTCCACATCTGTGCCCTCTGATATGTGTGGTGCCTCCCGTGAGTGTAGTGTTAGTAGGTCCCGGTGGCGACAGAGGAACATGCGCATCGGGGATGAAGATGGGGATCCCCTGTCGCCAGCAGCATTTCTCTGTGCCAACAAGTAAGGCAGCAGAGCACTAAGAAGGGCCTGTTGTTCTTTTTCTGTAGCAAAAAGGAGGGAAGAAGGGGAGGATGAGAGAGACGGAGAGAGAGAGCGAACGAGCGAGAGAAAGGAAGTGGGAAAGAGGGAGACAAAATACTCTCATCTGGAGGATTCCCCAAAGTGGTCAGCCAATACTGCTACCAGGCGTTGTCTGCTATATTGTTGTATCCATTCCTATTGCTGGCTCCATCAAGTGGTGGTACACCTCCAGTTAATTCATTAATGGCGGTAAATGAAGCAACCATTGCTACTCTGGGGCTGAGGCAGTGCACACCAGTCATATCCCAGACTATGTCCATGATGTTTTTGCTCAGTTTATAATTTACCTTAATTTCGTACTATTGCCTATTATTCCAGTTACTCACTGTAATATGCTGCTCTGACTCACAAAGTTAATTTGTCAAATCGTAGGATACTAAGAAAATTGATAGTACCAATTAAATGACCTTCACCTATCAGATAAACATTTAATTAATCAAGACAGTGATTATTTTTATCTGCCTGGTTTGGAATTATTTTAGATGGTGAAATGTCGACTTAATCCTTTATGTTTTTATCACGCTCTGATGTGTCTGAGCCAAGCTCTACAATACAACCGGATATGCTCAGGCACTTCAGGCCAGAATGAAAATATAAAGAATTTGAGATCTGAAGCCATAAACCACTGACTGAACTCCTAAAATTGTGGATAACAATATCCCCAGAGCAATCAGGATACATCGGAGCAATCTCTTGACGTACAAACCAACAGAGGCCAAAGATAATGTCCCCATTGTTCTCACATAGAACTCTCAGTTAGACACCCCAGCAAGATTGCCTAGGGAAGTGCAACCGGTTCTAAGGAAAGAAGACCAGTTGAGAGAGGCCTTCATAGATACGCTTCTCCTCGCATCCTGCAACCACCAGGTCTCATAAGAGATATCGTAAGAAGCAAGTTGCATGCCTTACAATGAAGACTGGATCAATGCCATGCACAAAAGAGGTGTTTAAGCAGCCAGGACATCCAAGACTTATTACACAATCAAGATACCCAACATTGGGGTAGATTACAATGTAAACATGAGATTTACCTGTACCTCAAACAATGTTGTATAATTATGTCTATGAAATGGCAACAAAGGGGCCGATTCCGATTCGGGCCGGAAAACGTACCGACCGACTCGGAGCCGGAATTCTTTCCGACCGACACGTACCGGTGCAGCTTGACCCGCAAAGTAGGATGAGAAGCGTGCAAAATCCGACCGACTCGTACGGAACTCAAGCCGAACGACCGAGCCGCGCGGAAAACAGCCATGCGGCCGGAAAACCACGCGAATTGAACCGACCGACACGCACCAGGAAGAATCCCGAACGAAACATACCCGCGAACTCCTACCCGCCAAGTACGATGCAACGCGTGGAAAACACGACCGAGTCGCACGGAGGCCAAGCCGTATGACCGACACGCATACAAAACTGCGAGCCGAAGCAACCCAATACACCGCGACCGACGCGTACGCAGCATAGAAAACAGCACAAACACAATGTGAACGACTCGGACAAGCTCGTACGAGACAACTGCAGGGTCCGACTCGGTCACAAGAACGTCTCCTACATGCACAAAAAGTACAAAGGGAAAAACACACAAAAAAGGCCAAACAAGCAATTACAAAGGCAATAAATACTGGGGGGGGGAACAGGGAACAAAGACACACCCACAACTCCACCCATATAAAGGACACAAATCCCTACCATGATCCTTTGCAAATTCAAATTACTTGCCAGCACTCAACAGACAGCAACCACACACCCACCCACAGCTCATCCATCACACAAGCCACACACCATCAGCACCTCAATAAATAGCACCCTCACATACACCCAGCAAAACACACACTGACACACCCTCACCTGCACATCAACACACACATCACTTACCATCACCACCCATCACCATGCCCCCAAAGAAGAATCATAAGTTCCTAGATAGTGAATTGGAAGTCCTGGTAGATGAGATCCTCAGGGTAGAGCCACAGCTGTTTGGTACACTGGTCCAACAGACACCCATGTCGCAGAAAACCAAGATGTGGGAGAGGATCGTCGACAGGGTGAACGCACAATCACCATGTTTGCGCACAAAGGTAGACATCCAGAACATGTGGTATGATGTGCGCAGGAGGGTCAGGGAGCTGTTGAAGAAGGACTACCTCTTGAGCCAACACACCGGCAGTGGCCCTCCTGCCAAACCCTTATACCTCAGGCCCTGGGAGGAGAAGGTGCGGGCCATCCTACCACCAGTGAGCGTCTATGGACTAGAAAACATCCCAGAGCCGGGTGAGTACACAACAAATGTACACAATATTGTGCGACAATACACACACATCACTGTCAAGGGGAGAGTCAAACCATGCACCCTAAGCAAATACACACCAACCAGAACAGAATCATCCCAAAATGTGTATGTCAGTCAGATAAACACAACACATGCCATCTCATAGTGATATGTAACTGTGTCATCACATGTACAAACACAACTACAACTACAGCTAGGAAGTGGCACAAATATAACAAACAAACACATCCAGACATGTAGCCACCACTACAACACCACCTCACAGTGAAGCCCACTGAAAGTAAGGAATCTTGTGTATGCTGGGCAAGTCAGTGTAGCCAATAGCATGATGGGAGTGGTAGTCACAGATATTGCCCACCCTCACAATGCGCACATCAACACCACCATGAACCATGCTCACATCACAGGGAGTGGAAAACAACTGACAAGATGGCTGACACTGGCTACTGCTGTGGGGAGCACAAGGACCTGCTGGCAACTGTGCACCAACCAACAGCAGGACACTACTGACTGACATCCTGAAAGACAACTTGCACTCCCTGCAACGGAAGCACGTTCCATGGTGGAGAATCTGGCTGGGTAGGAAGGAGGACTGACAGCACTGACCATAGTTACCAGCAGCTCCACTCACACACACCCCTAACACAAACTCCACACAACTCACCTGGGAGAATGCATTGCCTCACACTCTAATCAAATATCCCACAAAGAACCACAACCCTGGGTCATGCAGTGTGAAGCACAGGGACACACATGGGACTTGTAGCAAAACTAACCCCAGGATAACACTGTCAGCCATCTTGTCAGCACAGGCACACAACCCCACAGGGAAGCAGAGTCAAAAGGAAGGAAGCATGGGCATGCTGGGAAGTGGGGTGGAGGCAATAGCATGATGGGAGTGGTAGTCACAGATATTGGTCACCCCCACAACTGTCCCATCAACACCACCCTGAACCATGCGCACATCACAGGGAGTGGAAAAGAACTGACAAGATGGCTGACACTGGGTACTGCTGTGGGGAGCACATGGCCCTGCTGGGAACTGGGCACCAACCAACAGCAGGACACCACTGTCAGCCATCTTGCCATTGCTCTCACACTCACACACAGTGAAGTCCACCCAAAAGCAAGTAAGTATGGGCATGCTGGGAAGTGGGGTGGAGGCAATAGCATGATGGGAGTGGCAGTCACAGATATTGGTCACCCCCACAACTGTCCCATCAACACCACCCCTGAACCATGCGCACATCACAGGGAGTGGAAAAGAACTGACAAGATGGCTGACACTGGTGCTCAGTTGTGGGGAGCACATGGCCCTGCTGGGAACTGGGCACGAACCAACAGCAGGACACCACTGTCAGCCATCTTGCCATTGCTCTCACACTCACACACAGTGAAGTCCACCCAAAAGCAAGTAAGTATGGGCATGCTGGGAAGTGGGGTGTAGGCAATAGCATGATGGGAGTGGTAGTCACAGATATTGGTCACCCCCACAACTGTCCCATCAACACCACCCTGAACCATGCGCACATCACAGGGAGTGGAAAAGAACTGACAAGATGGCTGACACTGGTGCTCAGTTGTGGGGAGCACATGGCCCTGCTGGGAACTGGGCACCAACCAACAGCAGGACACCACTGTCAGCCATCTTGCCATTGCTCTCACACTCACACACAGTGAATCCACCCAAAAGCAAGTAAGTATGGGCATGCTGGGAAGTGGGGTGGAGGCAATAGCATTATTATTATTAGTGCATTTTATAGAGCACACGGCTACCATCAGCGGAAGTGTCCCGGCGCTAACGGTAGGTGCAGATTGCATACAGGTACTGAGGAATTCCACAAGTGTTCTAGGTTAGGCTGAAGAGCCAAGTTTTCAAGGCCTTTCTAAAGAAGGGCTCTGTCTTCGCCTTTCGAAGGTGGACTGGCATAGAGTTCCACAGCGAGGCGGTTTTTACTGCAAAAGCCCGACCCCCATCCTGGCCTTTTTAAAGCGCGGGATCACCATTAGGTCCTGATGATTAGACCTCAGAGATCTTGATTGGTGATATCTCCGAAGTATATGCTTCAGATATTGGGGGCCAGCGTCACTAATAGATCTAAAGGCCAGTATCAGTGCCTTAAACTCGATCCGTCTCTTGATCGGGAGCCAATGAAGGCCTCGCAGGTGAGGAGAGATGTGATGGCGAAGAGGCACATTTCTTATTAGCCTGGCTGCAGCATTTTGTATGATCTGCAGTTTTCTTAGCAGGTAATCCGGGAGCCCCAGATAGAGACTGTTAGCGTAGTCCAATTGGGAGGTTACAAGCGCATGGACCACATTTTTCCTGTAATTCATTGGTAATAAATGCAGGAATTTGTGTAGACTTTTTAATTTCCAGAAACACGCGGAAGAAACTTTACAAACTTGAGCACTACCTGATAGGCTGGAATCAAATCGGAAGCCTAGGTTCCTAGCTGAGCTCACCAGGTTAGGAGGGGGGTTAAGCTCAGCCGGCCACCAGAGTTCAGATGCGGGAGGAGAGGGTTGGTTAAAAAACAGTACCTCTGTTTTATCAGTATTCAACTTCATGCAATTATTTGTCATCCATGCTAAGATTGTGCGCAGACAGAGTTTAAAATTCATGAAGGCTGCCTCCGTGTGTTCTTTAAAAGAGAAGACAAGCTGAGTATCATGAGCGTACGAGACCACCTTCACGCCACACTGTTCAATCAGTGTGAGAGAGGGGTCAAGTACACATTGAAGAGGGTGGGGCTGAGCGCTGAGCCCTGTGGGACCCCGCAGCTAATAGATCTGGTAGCCGAAGTAAATGGACGCAGGAACACATTTTGAGACCGGCCCTCTAAGAAGGTGCGGAACCAGTTTAAAACAGTACCCTTCACACCTAGGGACTCAAGTCTCTCTAGTAGGATCTGGTGTGACACAGTGTCAAAGGCTGCGGACAAGTCCAACAGCACTAACATTGCACATCTGCCCTGGTCTACCGTTTCCCATATGGTTTCCGCCACTTCCAGGAGGGCCGTTTCTGTGCTATATCCCTTCCTAAAACCCGACTGGGAGTCGTGGAGAAGATGGTTGTTCTCCAGGAACTCCGATAGTTGCATTTGGACGACCTTTTCCAGCACTTTGGCCGGAGCCGGGAGGAGAGAGATAGGTCTAAAAATGTTTAGATCTGATGGGTCCGCATCTTCTTTCTTTAGAATTGGTTGGACATAAGCCGTTTTCCATGGCACAGGGAAAAAACCCAGGCTCAGAGAAGCGTTCCATACAGCATTTAAGACGGGGTTGAGCCGTAGAGCCAGGAGTTTAAAAAGGCTGGCTGGACAAGGGTCGGTCGGGGCACCCGATTTAATTTTACTTAATTCCATCAAAGAGGTCGCTGTACCTAATGGGTGGAATTCCGACCAAGTGTTGGAAAGGTTGGAATTGTCGACTTTAGCTGATGACGTAGAGATCCCAGCTAAAGGGAAAGAGGAGTAGATTTTCTGGATCTTGTCATGAAAAAACCTGGAAAGATCTTCACAGAGGGAGGCTGAAGGGGAGATAGTGCTTTTCAAGGCTAACGGCTTCAAAAAGCCCTGAACAATCTTGAACACTTCTTTAGTCGAATTATCTGAAGTTTTAATCTGGTTAGCAACATAATCCCTGATCGTATTACGTTTTAAGATGTGAAATTTCTTTAATGCGAGTTTATATCTGTATTTGGCGTCGGGGTGATAGTATTTCCTCCATGTACGCTCCAATTGCTTACATAAACTTTTCTCCAGCCTAAGTTCAGTGCTGAACCAGGGGGCAGAGGGATTTTTTCTGGACAGTTTCGTGATTTTAAGTGGAGCAACTTTGTCCAAGGCAAGTGTAATCCAGTTATTAAAAAGAGAGGCATCTTGACTGGGCTCTCCCGTCAAAACTGGGACTGTATCATGTAACACATGATCAATGGCATCCGATGTAACCTTCCTCCAGTTTCTTCTCATTTCGGGTGTAGAACTGACCTGATTATTATTGGAAGGAGTGGTCAAGTGAAAAGGGACTAAAAGTGGTCTGACCAGGTCAGTGGGAGAGGAGAGTCCACTCTTAAAGAGGAAATGTTGGTAAAAATAAGGTCCAACATATGGCCAGCCACGTGTGTCAGGGCTGACACTTTTTGAACCAAGTTCAATGCTTCAAGGGTGTGTAGTAATTGAGCGGCTAATGGGCATATGCCATTGTCCATATGGACATTGAAATCTCCGAGACTAGTGCAATTTGCATATTTTAAAGAGAGGTCAGCAATAATGTTATATAGTGCAGACCACTGGGCAGCTGGTGAGTCAGGGGGTCTGTATACCAACAATCCAGCAAATGGAAAAGTGGGGGTGATTTTAACGCAAAACGACAGTGCTTCAATCATCCCAGTATTCTCTATTTTCTTCACCGTGATCTCCCAGTCCCTTCTATAAATCACTGCAAGTCCACCCCCTAACCTATTGTCAGGCCGATTGACTGCTGTAATCCTGTAGCCTTCTGGGATGGCTAAAGATAGGTCAGGGTAGGAATGATCCCTTAACCAAGTCTCAGTTAGGAACATAAGGTCCCAAGAATGGGACTCTAAATGATACCAAATGTCATCAGCATGCTTGGGAAGGGATCTACAATTGACTAGGCAGGCCCTGATATCTGATCTAGTTGTAACAGTAGAGGGGCCGGCCAACTGTAGGGATATGTGTGGAACAAAAATATTGCTTTCTTCCCCCTTTATCCTATTATCCAGTGAATAGGAACAAGCATTGCATCGTCCTGCCTGTGTGTCCCACCCCTCTTCCATAAAGCCCACATTTAGACAGGTGGGACTGACACATCCCGTTGATGCTAGCATTAGTAATTGTTCCCTGGTCCAGGTAAGGCCTGCTGGGTCCCCAGGGGCAGCGTGGCTGGCGCTGGCCACTGTCTGGTCGCGGACGGGCGCAGACGGGCTTGCCTTAGGTGCGCCAGCGGCACGCCAGCGGCGTGCCCGCTGCGCGCGTCCGCTGTGCGGCCGCCTCAGCATGGTTCCTTTATCCACACCCCCCGGAAGTAGGAGCCTAGGGGGAGGAGCCACGTCCCTCCGCAACGATCGGCACAGCAGCCGCGGCGGACCGGGGACAGGTAGGGATTTCAGAGTGTAAATGCGGGACTGACTAAAACCAGTCTAAAAACCCAGCAATACACTTTTAAAAACAGAGTAAAAACAATCTTTCAGCGCTCTAGTGCACCCAAAAGCAGCCTGCTCGGTACGCGCTGCAACTAACCGCTGCGCGGCCGCCTCAGCAGGGTTCCTTTATCCACACCCCCGGAAGTAGGAGCCTAGGGGAGGAGCCACGTCCCTCCGCAACGATCGGCACAGCAGCCGCGGCGGACCGGGGACAGGTAGGGATTTCAGAGTGTAAATGCGGGACTGACTAAAACCAGTCTAAAAACACAGCAATACACTTTTAAAAACAGAGTAAAAACAATCTTTCAGCGCTCTAGTGCACCCAAAAGCAGCCTGCTCGGTACGCGCTGCAACTAACCGTTGCGCGGCCGCCTCAGCAGGGTTCCTTTATCCACACCCCCCGGAAGTAGGAGCCTAGGGGGAGGAGCCACGTCCCTCCACAACGATCGGCACAGCAGCCGCGGCGGACCGGGGACAGGTAGGGATTTCAGAGTGTAAATGCGGGACTGACTAAAACCAGTCTAAAAACACATTAATACACTTTTAAAAACAGAGTAAAAACAATCTTTCAGCGCTCTAGTGCACCCAAAAGCAGCCTGCTCGGTAAGCGCTGCAACTAACCGTTGCGCGGCCGCCTCAGCAGGGTTCCTTTATCCACAACCCCCAGAAGTAGGAGCCTAGGGGGAGGAGCATGATGGGAGTGGTAGTCACAGATATTGGTCACCCCCACAACTGTCCCATCAACACCACCCTGAACCATGCGCACATCACAGGGAGTGGAAAAGAACTGACAAGATGGCTGACCCTGGGTACTGCTGTGGGGAGCACAAGGCCCTGCTGGGAACTGTGCACCAACCAACAGCAGGACACCACTGACTGACATCCTGAAAGACAACTTGCACTCCCTGCAATGGAAGCACGTTCCATGGTGGGATATCTGGCTGGGTGGGAAGGAGGACTCACAGCCCTGACCATAGTTACCAGCAGTGTTTCTCACACACACCCCTAACACAAACTCCACACAACTCACCTGGGAGAATGCATTGCCTCACACTCAAATCAAATATCCCACAAAGAACCACAACCCTGGGTCATGCTGTGTGAAGCACAGGGACACACATGGGACTTGTAGCAAAACTAACCCCAGGATAACACTGTCAGCCATCTTGTCAGCACAGGCACACAACTCCACAGGGAAGCAGAGTCAAAAGGAAGGAAGCATGGGCATGCTGGGAAGGGGGTGGAGGCAATTGCATGATGGGAGTGGTAGTCACAGCCCAACATCCCCCACCCACATGGCCCAGCAAGCTCACACCCAAGCATGCACACCTCACAGGGAGTCAAAAGCCACTTCAAAGATGGCTGACACTGGTGCTCAGTTGTGGGGAGCACATGGCCCTGCTGGGAACTGGGCACCAACCAACAGCAGGACACCACTGTCAGCCATCTTGCCATTGCTCTCACACTCACACACAGTGAAGTCCACCCAAAAGCAAGTAAGTATGGGCATGCTGGGAAGTGGGGTGGAGGCAATAGCATGATGGGAGTGGTAGTCACAGCCCAACATCCCCCACCCACATGGCCCAGCAAGCTCACACCCAAGCATGCACACCTCACAGGGAGTCAAAAGCCACTTCAAAGATGGCTGACACTGGTGCTCAGTTGTGGGGAGCACATGGCCCTGCTGGGAACTGGGCACCAACCAACAGCAGGACACCACTGTCAGCCATCTTGCCATTGCTCTCACACTCACACACAGTGAAGTCCATCCAAAAGCAAGTAAGTATGGGCATGCTGGGAATTGGGGTGGAGGCAATAGCATGATGGGAGTGGTAGTCACAGATATTGGTCACCCCCACAACTGTCCCATCAACACCACTCTGAACCATGCGCACATCACAGGGAGTGGAAAAGAACTGACAAGATGGCTGACACTGGGTACTGCTGTGGGGAGCACAAGGCCCTGCTGGCAACTGTGCACCAACCAACAGCAGGACACCACTGACTGACATCCTGAAAGACAACTTGCACTCCCTGCAATGGAAGCACGTTCCATGGTGGGATATCTGGCTGGGTGGGAAGGAGGGCCGGATGTCAACCAAATACAACCAATGCAGACCATGTACACACCCCAACATTCATATAGAAATGCCCAAAGTATGCAGGACAATGTGCTACACCAATATCAACCTCTGACTGTGACAACTTAGGACAATGCAATGTACAGGCCCGCATCCAGAGGTACAGTCACAACTGTCAGGTGTGTCAACCATTGATGCCTGCAGAAACATAACATACATTGTGTGTGTCTCCCAAAAACAGGTGATGATGGGGACACAGCAGCAGACGCTGAGGAGTCCCCGTCCCAGGCTCAAGGGGAAACGGAGCTCACTGGTGTGGAACAGCCTCTGCCCTCCTCGGATGACGAAGACCTACCTGGCACCTCCGGAGCAAGTCATCATGCAGCACCAGCAGGACCACCAGCTGCACCCCCTGCACCCACCCCTCCAACGACTGTCAACACACATACCACCCCTGCCGACATGGACAGACCAAGGAGCACCACCACCACCAGCACAGGGACCCTGGACCAACGTGGGGCTATGGACACCAACACCACCAACAACCCCCAAGGGGGCCCAGGGTCACCTGTGCGTGCCACCTCAGGTACTGCACATGTCGCCAGGGGTGGTGGGAGGGGTGGGAGACATAGGTCGCTGAGCGCAGAGGGGTCTGGACTGCATGATGACCCACAACTGGTACGCATAGCCGATGCGTACCATTCCAGCACCGGAGACCTCAGCCAGGCAGTGGGGCTCCTCAGGGACATTAAACAGCAGCAGGCTGCCCATCATGCACGCTTGGACTTACACATGTCCCGCGTGGAGTCCAAGTGGGACACACTGCAAGAGATGACGGCGGTGCATAGGGACATATTACAATGCCTCCGCCAGATGAGCAGCAACCAGTCAACACCTCCCTGTGTGCCCACAACATCTGGTGCTGAAACAACTGCAACTGCCACAGGGAGGGAGGATGACTCTGGTGGAGAGTCCCCTGCACCGCAGCAGCCTGCACTTGAGGGTCCCCCCAAAGAAGAGGGGTCGTCCGAGGAGGGGCAACTGAGAGGCCGATGGCCATGTGCAACCCCCAGGAAGCCAAAACCTGTTCTGGATAATCACCTTTGTGCACAAACTGTTCACCCTGTTGACTGCAACACAACTCCCCCACATGACATGGGGAGTACAAGTTGGACCAATGTATCAGATGACTGTGGACTTTATTCAGGACATTTCTGCTACCAGGACTTCCAATTCATCTAGGAACTTTGGATTGCAATCAAAATGTACAGCACCCACCATCCTGTGCACTATACACACACATGTATGACAATAAACACACTAATACACCATACCTGCCTCTGTTGTGATTCCAACGTGGTTTCTGTCATGGAGATGATGACCTGCGAAATTACACTGTGCAAGCTAACTGCTACAGCAAGTACAGCACAGGCATGTGAGTCATGGCAACGTGACACATATGAGGGAGACACACCACCAGTGCTACACAACATATACACACCTAGGCCATCTGACTCATCGCCTACACTGATGTTGCCAGGAAATACGGTGCAATGCACAGACACAACACCTATTCACAGTCTGTGTCAACTAGCCCACTGGTGCAGTAAGCAAATGTCAGTCAGTTGTGTGACCACAGACAACGCACATCACAAAGTGAAGCACAGGTTTATTACACATTTGCAACAAGTTGTAACCACTACAGATGCAAGGTAATCCCACCTGGCAGCGGGCACACAGCCAACAAGTGTAGAAGGAAGGAAGTCCATGGGTGTGGCGCACATCACCTGTAGGGACACGACAGCTACCACCCTGGAAGTCGAATCACGGTGTCGGGGATCACAGTTGACCAAACGACTCTGAAAGTACCCTGTGAAGGACAGAAATGAAACACAGTCAAAAGCACTGAAGAACAGGACAGAACTGCAATACTCATGCCCAATACATGTCACAAGATACCCACCCAGAACCAAGTTAGCATGTCAACACTGTTGGGGAGTACAGACTACCTGTAAGGACACATCGCTACACGCATACAGTCATGTAGCACATGGACACACTCAAACAGCACCAGAGCACCACCAACACATATCATGCATACTCACATCATTGACATGACATCTCTGGATACTCACATTCAGCTGAAGAAGTTGGTGATGAGCTGTGTGCGGACATCACCATCATCATCATCATCATCATCACTGGCATCGTGGTCCAGGCCAGGATCCTCCACAGGTGGCGGATGTTGGTCATCGTCATCCAGGATGAGATGCAACTCCTTCCGCACTGCCAGGTTGTGTAGCATGCAGCAGACGATGATAATCTTGCACACCTTTGCTGGGGCATATGGGAGGGCCCCTCCTGTCTTGTCCAGGCAGCGGAAGCGGCTCTTCAGGAGACCAAAGGTCCGCTCAATCACTCTCCTGGTCCGACCATGTGCCTCATTGTAACGCATCTGGGCTGGTGTCACAGGGTTCCTGAGGGGCGTCAGCAACCACAGCATGTTAGGGTATCCGGAGTCACCTACATACAGACAATTGCACATTAGCTGAGTTGGAAAAGAGGGTGGAACACTACATTGCAGAACACACACAATGGTACAAAGTCAGTACACACCAACAAGCCAGGCACGCTGGTTCCGCATCTGTGACATCATCCTCGGGATGCGACTACTCCTCATCACGTAGGCATTGTGTGCAGAACCGGGGTAACGGGCACACATGTGTGAGATGCTCATATCTGCAAGACATACCACCAGTGCATTGACCGAGTGGTAGTGTTTGCGGTTCCTGTATGCCTGCTCTTGGGCCTGTGGTGGTACCAAAGCAACATGTGTCCATCAATGGAGCCAATGACATGCGGCATCCTCCACAGGGGATAGAAGTCACTCTTCATGTCAGTGAGTTGTTGGAGTCTAGGGAAATAGATGTACTGGTTCAGGTATATCAACATAGCCTCCAAAACATCGCGGAGCACACGTCTGAACATGGTCTGTGACATCCCACCAGCAGTCGCCACAGTGTGTTGAAAGGTACCGGTGGCAAAGAAGTGTAGGGCTGCCATCACCTTCACCTTGGGGGTCAGCGCTGTAGGGTATGTCCGGCCAGCTTGCAAATGTGGGGCCAACCGCACCGTCAATACCTCAATCAGCGGCCTGGTGAAGCGGTACCGTCGGATGCAGTCCCGTTCCACCATGGTTGCAAGGTCAGGGAATGGTCTATGGACAGCTGGTGCCCTGCAGTGCATAGGTGAAGAAAGAAAGATTGTCAGTCACCCCACATATGTGGCATTGACCATACTCAATATCAGATGATACATCATTATGAGGCACAAGTACATGATGTGTGCAGTTCCGTAAGGACATGTATGGCACATACATGGCCAACATCTAACATCACAGTTCAACAAGTGGCATCAACAAGTCCCAGGTTGTGCCATGGGATATCATGAGGCCGTGTCACAGTTCCCATCTCCTGCTGCCATGTTCCAAACACACCCCACAGTGACATGTGAGGACAGATGTGCCCCAGGCATCACAGCTCAACGACAGGTAGATTCCCAGGGACCCTGTATTGCCACATGGACACTGGCATGACATGGTGTATCATGAATACACCACAGCAATACAACCATGAGCCCCACAGGTAGTGGTCCCTGTTGCCTCAGCAGGACAGACATGGACGTCTGTGACACGCACAACATCAAAGTCCATGCACAAACAACGTGGATGTGGAGACTGACTCCCATTGTGCACATGGAATCAGAGACATTCTAAACACAACATGCACACAGACTGTGGAGGACCATCACTTTTGTGGCAATGGGTCACCCTGGGACGTACATACCGTCCCACATGGTACTCAGGGGGTATGTGACATGACATACACATACACCACCGTAAAATGTGACCATGCCACATGCACAGAAATGAACAGTTGCACATCACAGTGGTCATGTACACGAAACACCAAGGATTCTGTCCCCATGAACACGTGCACAGCCTGGGAGTGGCTGCCCCCAAGTGACACCCACAGAACAACATGTTCACCCCCATACACGGAATAGGTAATGCAGCCTTACATTCCTTAGGATACAGTGTGGACAGGCTGTGGTGTTGTAGATGTGCCCCTCACTCCCTGGGAAGTATATGTGGCTGGCATATGTTCACCTGTGACAGGCATGGTGACATATGCCAGTGACTTGTACAGGGACGCGTTGGACAGCAATGGACCGATCGGTGCGCACACATTGGCCATTGCATTCAATGTGAGCGGGTACGCGTTGTATCCCGGGTACGCGTTGAACAGCAATGGACCGATCGGTGCGCACACATTGGCCATTGCATTCAATGTGAGCGGGTACGCGTTGTATCCCGGGTACGCGTTGTATCCCGGGTACGCGTTGAACAGCAATGGACCGATCGGTGCGCACACATTGGCCATTGCATTCAATGTGAGCGGGTACGCGTTGTATCCCGGGTACGCGTTGAACAGCAATGGACCGATCGGTGTGCCCGGCCGGCCCATTGCATTCAATGTGTGCGGGTACGCGTTGTATCCGCAATACGCGTTGAACAGCAATGGACCGATCGGTGTGCCCGGCCAGCCCATTGTATTCAATGTGTGCGGGTACGCGTTGTATCCCGGGTACGCGTTGAACAGCAATGGACCGATCGGTGCGCACACATTGGCCATTGCATTCAATGTGTGCGGGTACGCGTTGTATCCCGGGTATGCGTTGACCAGCAATGGACCGATCGGTGCGCACACATTGGCCATTGCATTCAATGTGAGCAGTGCACGCGTTGTATCCCGGATGCAGCGTTGAACAGCAATGGACCGATCGGTGTGCCCGGCCGGCCCATTGCATTCAATGTGTGCGGGTACGCGTTGTATCCGCAATACGGCGTTGAACAGCAATGGACCGATCGGTGTGCCCGGCCGGCCCATTGCATTCAATGTGAACGGGTACGCGTTGTATCCCGGTATGCGTTGAACAGCAACGGACCGATCGGTGTGCCCGGCCGGCCCATTGCATTCAATGTGCGCGAGTACGCGTTGTATCCGCAATACGCGTTGAACAGCAATGGACCGATCGGTGTGCCCGGCCGGCCCATTGCATTCAATGTGTCGCGGTGCAGCGTTGTATCCCGGTGCACGCGTTGAACAGCAATGGACCGACCGGTGCGCACACATTGGCGATTGCATTCAATGTGTGCGGGTACGCGTTGTATCCCGGGTACGCGTTGAACAGCAATGGACCGATCGGTGCGCACACATTGGCCATTGCATTCAATGTGAGCAGGTACGCGTTGTATCCCGGCTACGCGTTGAACAGCAATGGACCGATCGGTGTGCCCGGCCGGCCCATTGCATTCAATGTGTGCGGGTACGCGTTGTATCCGCAATACGCGTTGAACAGCAATGGACCGAACGGTGTGGCAGGCCGGCCCATTGCATTCAATGTGTGCGGGTACGTGTTGTATCCCGGGTACGCGTTGAACAGCAATGGACCGATCGGTGCGCACACATTGGCCATTGCATTCAAAGTGTGTGGGTACGCGTTGTATCCCGGGTACGCGTTGAACAGCACTGGACCGATCGGTGTGCCCGGCCGGCCCATTGTATTCAATGTGTGCGGGTACGCGTTGTATCCGCAATACGCATTGAACAGCAATGGACCGATCGGTGTGCCCGGCCAGCCCATTGCATTCAATGTGAGCGGGTACGCATTGTATCCCGTGTATGCGTTGAACAGCAATGGACCGATCGGTGTGCCCGGCCGGCCCATTGCATTCAATGTGTGCGGGTACGCGTTGTATCCGCAATACGCGTTGAACAGCAATGGACCGATCGGTGTGCCCGGCCGGCCCATTGCATTCAATGTGTGCGGGTACGCGTTGTATTCGCAATACGCGTTGAACAGCAATGGACCGATCAGTGCGCACCCATTGGCTATGGCCTGGCCTGGCAACGGACGCGTTTTCAAATCTTGAACGAGTCTGATGCTGGAAATTCAGTTGGTCACCCACAACAATGTTGCAAATTCATGGGTGTCATGAAGTTGAAGTTTTGAAGGATGCTGTGGGCGTGTGTAAGTGGTGCAATTCCATGGATTGGCCAGATTCAGAAGATGCAAACGACTTGGACCTATCACTTTGGACACATGGGACAGTATCTGCCTCTGCAGCACACATATAATGCTGGCTGTTCCCCTGAGAGCTCACTTGCCTGCACTACATGCTCCAGGACGACATCTGCCACCACCACTGCTGCTGTATCTGCACCCTCTGGACCCTGCAATGGCACGTACTGTGGAGAGAGCCCCAGCCTTCAGCACTGAGGAGAACTAGGCCCTGCTGGACGGCCTCCTTCCACAGTACAGCAAGCTGTATGGGAAAGCAGGGGAGCAGGTGAGTGTGCTGTCCACTGCCTTACTAAATGTGCATGTTGTCTGACTAACAAGGCTAACAGTCTGCACGCCACTGGCTAGCAGGCTCACTGAGTAGTTATCACCCCCCATAGTGTGTAGTGACATGCACTGAACAGGTATAGTGCAGTGACAGTGCATTTAAACAAGGTTTTACTTCCCAGGCAATGATACCATGTAGTAACTGCCGGCATACTGTCCATAGCCATCGTTGCACTGCCTGTGTACATCATGTGCCCCTGTGATTGAGTGATGTATATCCAACTGTGTAATGCACGGATATGTTGCATGTGTAGTAATGGCATTCTCACTTTGTCATCCTCACAGGTTGATGCCCACCAGAAGCAGCAGATATGGCTGACCATTGTCCGGGCAGTGAGATCCGTGGGGGTCTACAAGCGCCGGATCCGCAACTGAAAGAAGAGGTGGCAGGACCTTCGGGGCTGGACCCGGAGGATCGCACGGGTCCAGCTGAAGCTGTCGCCTCCTCGCAGGAGGGGCGGACACCGGACCCTGACCCCCACATGCTCAGGATCCTGGCGGTGGTCTTCCCTGATCTGGATGGGCAGCTGAAGGCCAGAGAGCAGCAAGGAGGGGGTGAGTCCATGACTGCATTGTGAACTTTGTCTGCCATGCTATGTGCCCTCCTCTGGCCTGGTTAAACTTCCACAGTACATCAGTCATGTGGTCCAGGACCCATGTCCCTCGATTGTGCACTGCCCACTCCTCATCTGATACCCAGGTGTGGCCCTTTCAGTCAGGGAATTGTATCACTTGGGTACTGTGTCCTTGCAGTTTGCTTGACTCAAGGTGGGGGACAGCATCTGTTCCCCTAACTCTGTGGTGGCCATCATGGGTGGGTCCATTGCTTACACAATGCCTGTGTTCTGACATGTAATCTGCGTGTCACTTTGATATGTGGTCCAATTGCTGAGCTGATCCACCACATGTGCCTGGGGTATCTGGAACACACCCATGCTGCGGGTGGGAACAATGTTTGGGCCCCAGGAGTTTGTATATTACGTGTGTCACACATACTTAGCCAGCTGCCTACTGTCCAGGGCTCATCCCTCATTCATGTGGGGCAGGACAGTCATGCCTACTCCAGGCCATACAATACACTCTGTACTCCCACTCCCGTGTATCAGCTGACACGTTGTGCTCAGTGATATGTCCCCTCAGGTGTCTGCCTCTGTGTCAGTGTGCTGTGGCTTCGTTGTCAGGATTGCTGGGGTGTTTCTCGGTTGGGGCTCAGCATGCCACCGGAGATGTGACCATAGGAGACGATACTTGTGTGACACATAGGTGTTTGCTCACCTGACCGTGCAGACTGGGGTATGCGAATGTGAAGTTCAGGCAGCTGTTTCCCATTCACAGCAGATTGTGAGGTGCTCAGGTTCAGAGGGTTGTGTTACAGGTCTCCCATATGTCCAATCGGTATGACCTGGACAGATAAGGGTTCAGATGATGTGGTGTGTGGGGGATGTACATGTGCACTTGTTCAGCTCCAGGACTTGCATTCCCCATGACCTACTATTGTGACACAGTGCAGAGTGTTGTTGTCTGGCTGCCCTGCCCATGTGACTGGAGACAGTGATGTATGACTTAGCAGGCATGCCTGTGCCATGGCATGTAACTTCCTATGAGTGATCCTGCAGGGGAGTGACATGTGCTACTTGCACACCATTGTGGCAATGGCTATCAGGACATGGGTGCATCATGGTGTCTGTCGCTGGTATGCATCACATGCATTTCATATTTGACTCTGGGCATCCCTTTCATCCGGACACCTGTACTGACTCAGTGGCAAGAGTTGTGATGTGTGCATGTTCACATGCTTCACCGTGTTTTCTGCACTGTCCAACTACTGTGTAGGTGGTGCATGCGTCCACACTGGGGTATTGCCATCCAACAGACACCAGACAGATGGGTGCAAGGCCAGGAGGGATGTGAGTGCCATGGTTGACCATCAGACTGACAATTGGCTTCTCCTATTCTATTTGGGCACTTTTGGCAATGTTCAACTAAGGATGCCAGGGCTTGCTCTGTAATGTGCTGTACTTACTGTGGTGTGTGCGTTCGGTGCAGGTGACTGATGTCTGTCTGTTTCCCTATTGTTTGCAGATACAGCCACAGGAGGGGACAGCTCCACGGACCAGGAGGAGCCGCAGAGCCAGACTGGGTCAGCAGCCGAGGAGTGGTCGGAGGGACCCAGTGGCACGGAGGGTGAGGGGAGCCACACCGAGGAGTCCTCAGCACCATCCACCTCAGCTGAGGACCACAGCACCTCGGAGGATGACTCCCTTGTGGATGCAGGTGTCAGCAGCCACCACACCCCAGCTAGTGTTGCTGTCCCCGCCACCACCACCACCACCGCCCTCCCTTCGGCTCCCATTCCCGAGGTCCGTGGAGGCTCCCATGTTCGGGAGCGTGTCTCCTTCGGGCCAGGCACCGCACCCCCTGCCCCTGTGTCCCCTGCTGGCCTGAGTGAGGAGTCTATGTACCTCCTTCGCCAGCTCCATGTAGGGCAGACAGCGATGCTGAGTGTCCTCCATGCACACACCACTCTGTTGACTCAGCTGGTGTCGTTCATGGAGGGCATCTCATCGGGCATGTCTGCCCTACAGAGGGGCAATAGGTCCATGGACTCCTCCCTGACGGCAGCAGTGTCCCTCCTCCAACAGTCCCTCGCCCCTCCTGCCTCTGCCCCATCCACACTCCCCAGCACCTTACCTGTCCCAAGCAAACACACACCGGCACAGGCACACACCAGCACAGACACGAGCAGCACACAGACACACATGCCACAAACAAGACGCACACGCACGCACAGTCAGGGGACTGAGACAACACTCACAGGGGATGGGGCCCAGGCACACATACACGCATCCACGAGCACTGCGCAGTCCTCAGTTGCCTCTCCCTCCAAAGCCCCCTCCCTTGCCTCACCTGCAACCCCAAGGACACAGCGGCTCTTCCTCAGTGACCTCGGCCTCTTCCCCTCCGATCCAGCTGATCCAGCATTCAGGGGGAAGAGGAAGCCCACCCACACGGAGCGGAGTGCCCCTCGCCCCCAGACACCCTCCCCCAGGCGCAGACCGACTGACGCCCCCATCCGCAAGTCCCCCCGGACCCGGAAGAGCAAGACCCCGCCGCCGCCCTGCAGCTCAGGCACCAAGTCTCCTTCCTCCATCCCTCAGGCCCCCACTCCACAGGTGCCCCCACCACACCCTGCCCTAGGTTCCCCCACCCACAGATACACCATCCCCAAAAAGATCAGGCCTTCTCCCCCTGCCTCTTGCTCTTCCGGCCCCACCCCCCGCTGCGCTTGTCTGTGCCACTGGTGTGGAGACGGTGTCCTCCCCCTCTGTCCTGCCCACCTTACCTGATCCCCATTCTCCTCCCCTGGAGGTAGGCACTGCAGTGGAGTCCACTACCACCCTGACTGACTTGGGCACTGCAGTGGGGAACCTGTCCACTCCATCTGCACGGTCCACTGCAGTCGTGCCGGCACCCACACCATCTGAGTCATGCCCCCAGTTGTGCCGGCACACACCATGTCAGACACCTCCACTGCAGTTGTCAGTGGCCCTCCAGCACCCACCACCCCTTCCCTGCCTCCTTCTGGTGAGCCCTGATCCTGTCCCTGCGGTGCCTGGCCTGCCCCCCCGTATGCCCCTCCGAGGGGATTGTCCCTGGTTTTAATCAGTGCAGGCATGTGTATGGTGACATCTGCCACTGTCACCCTGTTTTGACTTTCAGGATGGACTGGCCATTGGCCTTTGTTTCTTTTTTTACTGGACTTCAAGTTTTGAACCCACATATGCTGAATAAAGCAACGTTCTGTTCTCTGGTGCTTTGGCTTCTGATGTACATGATGTTGATGATGCTAACCATGCCCTTGCTGCAGTGATGGGGATATATGGTCTCATGAAAATGAAGTGTTACTGTGCAGGAACCCATGTGGTCCAGGGGGAATGTGTCCTATCCTGTGGTGTATCCATGTCATCCTTAGCAGCATCTGAGGGTGTCATGTTTTCAGTATTTGGCAATGGGATTTCCTACTTACATTAGCAATGTCACGTCTGTGGCTTCCACCCCTGTACATCTGTTGTGCTTGCCATTGTTCAATTTGTCTACTTCCCTGACCGTGTGGCCATCTCCACTGGACATGCAGGTTTGGGCATCAATGGGGAAGGACTCATCTGTGTTGTCAGTGCAACTTGCTATACATGTGTGTTGGATCTGTGCTGATGATTTCGTTGACACTCCCATGACCAGGCTGATGTGACGGGAGCCTTCATTTGGTGCTAATTGTTGACTGTGTGACCAAGTGTTCTGCTGACATGATGGAGCCCTACTGAGGCAACATATGGCACAGCTTTCCTCACACAAGAGTGGAGTCCCCTCATGGCAGTGTGTACTCCTGTGACATCGCCTGCGCCCAAGGTGTGTGTTGTATGAGCATGTCTGTGTGTTCACTTACATTTTGCTGTGCATGCTGGGATCCCTAGTGGTGTTCCTGTTTGTGATGCTTGCTGAGTTGACCTATGTTCCCCCAAAGTCTTCTCCCTGGGTTCTCTGTGATGTGGGTGCATGGCACATTACTGGTCATCAGGGTGTCAACCATAGGTGTGTTGGCCGTCAGGGCTGTGTTTGTGGGCAGACGCAGATGGGTCACAGTCAGGATTCCCCTTGGCACTTGTTGTTTACACCTGTCATGTGATTTCCAGTTTGTGTTAGCTTTCAGTGATTGTGACACGTTGTGTGTGTGACTGCTGGCACTCCTCAGGGTCAGGGCTGCAATGTTGGTAGTTGTCTATGTGTGTTGTTTGTGGGTGACCTTGGCTTCTTCATTGGTGTGGGACTGTGGCTGGGATCCCATTGGTTGGTGTGGTATTGGCGTCATGTCCATGTACAGCGTAGTGTGCAGTGTGTCAGACATTCAGGAGTCTTGTTGAGTGGCCATGTGTGATGTGTTTCTGCACCTTGGTTCCCACCACCACCCCTGGGATTGTCATGGGTGCATGTGCAATGTCACCAGTGCATGTGTGCTTCACTGCTGCACATTGTTGGAGGTCGAGGTGTGTGGTGTTGAGTGTGTGCAGATGAGAGTTGTTGCACGGCTAGACCCCTGCCTCCATGTTGGCCTTGGCTTACTGGCCGTGCTGATTGATTTGTGCTTGTGTAGGTGTGATGGTAGTTTGTTGCTCAGGACACATGACTGTGGTTCACAGTGTGAACGACATCTAGCTTTGTCATCACAGTGGGATTGTAATGCAGCCCAGGGTCACCACATTGTGGGGACCCTGGGGGTAGTGCTGTGGTGTGTCTGTGTCTTGCTGTGTCAGTTGCTGTTCCTACATGCTTGTGTGACATGTGTGATTTGTGCTCCCTCTCATCTAACAATGCCTGATTGCCCACATAGGGTATTTGGATCCATGAGTTACCTTTGTGTGGCACTGTATGCACATCTGTGTAATTGGTATTCAGGCCTCCTCATGTGTTGTGTGGTTGCCTGGGGACACTGGCACCCCCCCCACCTGTTGTGTTTGATGTGCAGTGTGGGTCTGCCTGTTTGTGTTTGCGCATCTGCACCACTGCATTGGCATATCTTTGGTGTGCCATTGGCTGTATGTTGTTTGGTGGGTTTCCCCTGCTGTCCCTGGGACTCCTAGGTCATCAGTCAGCACAATGATCATTGTTTGTGTGTCCCATTGCTGCCATGGTATGGTATCTGTTCACCTCACATCTACAGTCTCCACAAGGTATCTGCATTTGTGTGCCCATTGGTGCAAATATGTGGGTCTGCATTCTGATGGTCACTTCTGTCATTGTGTCATTGATGAATGTTGACTGTGTCAGCCCCCATGGGTGATGTTTGTCTGCACATGGCCAAAGGTATGTCTTATTTGCACTGCAGTGTTTGCCTCCCCCAATCTATGTTGCTATGGGACACAAGCACTACTTTGCCACTGATGTGTTTGTTGTTCTGTGACCAGGAATCATCCATGCAGTTTGGCAGTTGCAGCTTTTTCAATGTCAACACTTACATTTTGGTCTCTGTGATGATGGGGGTTTGAACCCCATTGCCACAATGTTCAAGATATGCTTCAGCTATGGGCCCCACACTTACATTTTGGTCACTGTGATGATGGGGGTTTGGACCCCATTGCCACAATGTTCAAGATGTGCTTCAGCTATGGGCCCCACACTTACATTTTGGTCACTGTGATGATGGGGGTTTGGACCCCATTGCCACAATGTTCAAGATGTGCTTCAGCTATGGGCCCCACACTTACATTTTGGTCACTGCCCCAGCAAAAATCAACTTGGAAATCAACTTGAAAATGTTGCATCTTAATGTGCGCTCCTTGGTCAAACACTATATGGAGATGTATGACCTTATAGAGGATGAATCACCTGATGTGTTCTTTATAACTGAAACTTGGCTAACAGATGTCACAGTGGCTGAACCAGGCCTTGCACTCCCCCCGGGCTTCAGCATTCAGACTCTCAATAGAGAGACTAGAGGGGGGGGGATAGCTGTTATTTTTAAATCTCACTTTCACTGCACTTTTGTTAAGGAAGACGTAGCAGGGTGCGAATGCGCCCGTTTTGTCATTTCTTTTAGCGCACACTCTTCCATTACCGGCCTATTAGTCTACCGCCCCCCTGGACCTATCTCTGAATTTAGATCAGCCATTATTGAGGCGGTGAACTCCTTGGCACTGAGAGCCATGAACTTCAGCCTCATTGGCGACCCAAATATTCATTTTGATCGTCCCTCCGATCCAGAAATTAGCAGCTTACTTGCAGACTTTTCTGCCTGTCAATTAAGACAGTTGGTGGTGGGACCTACACACACTGCTGGGCATTTACTTGACCCTGTCTTTTCTAACATCTCTTCTCTTTTGGTCAACACCCCTAGCCCAGTGTGTTGGTCTGATCACCGCCTTATCTCCATTTCCCTTCTCTCTTCCGAGGGAGTGACCAGAGCTGACCTCAAGGCCACCTTAAGACGCTGTTGGCACAAACTTAAATTAGATGACCTTCTTGCCCACTTGGCGTCCTGCCCTCCTATCCTAGACACTGACCCAGAGCAATCGTATAAAGCTCTTTGTGACTGGATACTACGGGCATTAGACACTCTTATTCCTGCTAAATGGTCCAAAGGTCGTTGTTCTAGCTCTAATCCTTGGTACAACGACTCTCTGGCTGCCTTGCGTACCACATGTAAACAGCTAGAACGGGCTTGGAGAAAGGATTACGATCCTGCAGATAAAAAAATGTACCAGGATGCTATCAAACGATATCATAAGGCTATACATCTGGCACGAGCGGCTCTATCTTACTAACGAGATTAAGTCCAGCAAAAACCCTGCGAAGAGCATTTTTTAAATTCTCAATGATTTTAAGAGTAGGAAGGACCCTCCTACCCCGACAATTGCGTCTGGGCAGCAATGTGAGGCTCTGGCCACCTTCTTTGTCCAGAAGGTAGAAGCCATCTATAAATCTTTCCCCACGTGCCCCCCGGACCCTGTGGCCCCATTAGCATCTCGGCCTACTGTTGCCCTGGCAGCAATTCCCCCTATATCTCAGGATGAACTTCTTACACTGAGCACTAAGGTCAAATCTGGTTCCCCTTTGGACCCTATGAGGCCTGCCCAATTTAGAGACTGTTTACCTATACTTCTCACGCCCTTATGTCAGTCGATTAACTCTTCTTTCATCACGGCGATGGTCCCCTCGGCATGGAAGCAGGCAAGGGTGATCCCCCTGCTGAAAAAACCCTCATTGGATCCCACCAAGCCGGAACCTTTCCGACCTATTTCTCTCTTGCCTTGGGTTGCTAAACTCGCGGAGGCTCACACTAATAAAGTTCTTTCGAACTTTTTGAACAACAGCGGTATCTTGGACCGCTCCCAGAATGGTTTCCGCTCCGGTCATAGCACAGAGACGGCGCTATTGGCAGTGAGTGAACACCTGCGGACCATTCTGGATGAGGGTCAAACGGCGGCTCTGATACTGCTTGATCTCAGCGCCGCGTTTGACACGGTCTCCCATCAGATCCTCCTGCGCCGTTTAGAAGAAGCAGGGGTAGTCGGCTTGGCACTGGAATGGTTTCGGTCCTTTCTGTCCGATAGATCTTTTCAGGTCTCCGCCCCCCCTTTCTTTCTCATGCCCACTCCATCAAACAGGGGGTCCCCCAGGGCTCGGCGTTAAGCCCCACTCTTTTTAATCTCTATGTCCAACCTTTGGCAGGAGTGGCCCGGGACCATGGCTTGACCATGGTCACCTATGCTGATGATACTCAGCTGGTGGTAGCCCTCTCCGATGACCAGCCTCGGGACGCCACACAGTTCCGGAACGGTCTAGAGGCGGTTGCACGCTGGATGACCACGAACTGCCTTCAGCTCAACGCCAGTAAATCTGAGGTGCTGTTGGTGGGGAATGATAAGGGGCTTTGGAGTACGCAGTGGTGGCCGGCATCCTTGGGCTGCGCCCCAACACCTAAGTTGGTGGTAAAGAATCTAGGGATCTGGCTCAACTCCACTCTTGGTTTTCAGGATCACACTAAAAAGATCGCCTGCACCTGCTTCGGTCTCCTACGGGGTCTGAGGCCTATTTTGGGGTTTTTCGACCCAGCCACACGTCAACTGATAGTTCAGGCGACTATTTTATCAAGACTCGATTATGCCAACGTTTTATTGTTAGGTGCCAACAAGGCCGAAGTGAATCGTCTTCAACGAGTCCAGAACGCAGCCGCTCGAGTTCTGCTCAGGCTCCCCAGAACATGCTCTACGTCTGGCGCTTTACGCCGCCTCCACTGGCTGCCCGTCTCCAAGAGGATCGAATTTAAAACATTATGTCTGGCCTTCAAAATTCTAAAACTTTCTTCCCCTGAGATTTTATCTAATTTGCTGGTCCCCTATGTCCCTGCTCGTCAGCTACGTTCCGCTGAGCAACTTTTGGCCACTGTCCCGCGAGTGAAACGCATCAGGGCGGGGGGCAGGTCCTTCCGCTGTTTGGCCGCTAAGCTGTGGAATTCCCTTCCCGTGCAGATTCGCTGTATAGACTGCCTGCTATCTTTCCGGAAGGCCATTAAAACTTACCTGTTTCCTACAGTCTAGTTCTTGCCCTCTTAGACTCTGCATTAGCGCCGGGACGCCCCTTTGCTGGGGCAGCTGTGCGCTTTATAAACTCAATTAACATAACATAACATAACTGTGATGATGGGGGTTTGGACCCCATTGCCACAATGTTCAAGATGTGCTTCAGCTATGGGCCCCACACTTACATTTTGGTCACTGTGATGATGGGGGTTTGAACCCCATTGCCACAATGTTCAAGTTGTGCTTCAGCTATGGGCCCCACACTTACATTTTGGTCACTGTGATGATGGGGGTTTGAACCCCATTGCCACAATGTTCAAGTTGTGCTTCAGCTATGGGCCCCACACTTACATTTTGGTCACTGTGATGATGGGGGTTTGGACCCCATTGTCACAATGTTCAAGATGTGCTTCAGCTATGGGCCCCACACTTCCATTTTGGTCACTGTGATGATGGGGGTTGGACCCCTTTGCCACAGTGGTCATGGTCTGCTTGCATTGTGGGGGCCACACACATTTATGTGTCGCACATGTGATAGGGGGTCACATTGTATGTTCAAAGTCATGTTCAGTGTTGTAGGCATTTGACACAGTCTACACACGCTTGTCATGGTGTTGGGGGGGATGTCTTTATGTTGCATTGTTTATGTTGGTGTGTGCTTGTTGTGTCATGTATTAGCCATCCTGTGAGTGGGGGTGTTGTTGGTGGTAGGCATCCAGCCCCCCATGGGTAGAGGTGGTAGTAGTGGTAGGCATCTGGCACCCCCTGGGTAGAGGTGGTAGTAGTGGTAGGCATCTAGCACCCCCTGGGTAAGGGTGGTAGTAGTGGTAGGCATCTGGCACACCCTGGGTAGAGGTGGTAGTAGTGGTAGGCATCCAGCCCCCATGGGTAGAGGTGGCAGTAGTGGTGGGCATCTGGCACCCCCTGGGTAGGGGTGGTAGTAGTGACAGGCATCCAGCCCCCCCTGGGTAGGGGTGGTAGTGGTGGTGGGCATCCAGCCCCCATGGGTAGGGGTGGTAGTAGTGACAGGCATCCAGCCCCCCATGGGTAGAGGTGGTAGTAGTGACAGGCATCCAGCCCCCATGGGTAGAG
Source organism: Calotriton arnoldi (assembly GCA_963921515.1). Taxonomy (NCBI): domain Eukaryota; kingdom Metazoa; phylum Chordata; class Amphibia; order Caudata; family Salamandridae; genus Calotriton; species Calotriton arnoldi. Next base: position 29,707 of record CAWUFW010007696.1, on the reverse strand, counting down.
GTGGTAGTGGTGGTGGGCATCTGGCACCCCTGGGTAAGGGTGGTAGTAGTGGTAGGCATCTGGCCCCCCTGGGTAGGGGTGGTAGTAGTGACAGGCATCCAGCCCCCCATGGGTAGAGGTGGTAGTAGTGGTAGGCATCTGGCACCCCCTGGGTAGAGGTGGTAGTGGTGGTAGGCATCTGGCACCCCCTGGGTAAGGGTGGTAGTAGTGGTAGGCATCTGGCATCCCCTGGGTTGAGGTGGTAGTGGTGGAAGGCATCTGGCACCCCCTGGGTAGGGGTGGTAGTAGTGACAGGCATCCAGCCCCCCCTGGGTAGGGGTGGTAGTGGTGGTAGGCATCCAGCCCCCCATGGGTAGGGGTGGTAGTAGTGACAGGCATCCAGCCCCCATGGGTAGAGGTGGTAGTAGTGACAGGCATCCAGCCCCCCATGGGTAGAGGTGGTAGTGGTGGTAGGCATCTGGCACCCCCTGGGTAAGGGTGGTAGTAGTGGTAGGCATCTGGCATCCCCTGGGTAGGGGTGGTAGTGGTGGTAGGCATCCAGCCCCCCATGGGTAGGGGTGGTAGTAGTGGTAGGCATCTGGCACCCCCTGGGTAGAGGTGGTAGTGGTGGTAGGCATCTGGCACCCCCTGGGTAAGGGTGGTAGTAGTGACAGGCATCCAGCCCCCCATGGGTAGAGGTGGTAGTGGTGGTGGGCATCTGGCACCCCCTGGGTAAGGGTGGTAGTAGTGGTACGCATCTGGCCCCCCCTGGGTAGGGGTGGTAGTAGTGGTAGGCATCTGGCACCCCCTGGGTAGAGGTGTTAGTGGTGGTAGGCATCTGGCACCGCCTGGGTAAGGGTGGTAGTAGTGGTAGGCATCTGGCATCCCCTGGGTAGGGGTGGTAGTGGTGGTAGGCATCCAGACCCCCATGGGTAGGGGTGGTAGTAGTGACAGGCATCCAGCCCCCCATGGGTAGAGGTGGTAGTGGTGGTGGGCATCTGGCACCCCCTGGGTAAGGGTGGTAGTAGTGGTAGGCATCTGGCCCCCCCTGAGTAGGGGTGGTAGTGGTGGTGGGCATCCAGGCCCCTATGTGTACATGTGGCATTGCTGATGGCCATCCCGCCCCTATGGTGCTGCTGTTGCTGGTGTGAGTAATTTCGGCATCCCTTTGTGTGTGTGTGATGTGTCGGGTACGTGTAGTTTATTTTTGTGGTTGGTGTCTGACTTACCTTCTGCGCCGTACGCGTCCGTGCCTGTTCCGGTAGTAGATGTAGAATATTGGTAGGATCGGCACGATGGGATTCATGGTTGGTTCGTCTCGTTCGTCTTTCTCTTTGCTTCGCCTCGTCCTTGTCGCTGGCGTGTTCGTCTCGTAGCCGTGGATCGTGTGCTGGCGCGAATCGGAGCTTATGTCCCCCTCTCCCGGATGCTTTGACGTGCCGTGCGTAGTGACGGGTTCGGCGCGTACGGAAAGCGCATCGTACTTGTCCGGCCGGACGGAACTGCATTTTGGCTTCCGTGCGACTCGATTTTGCGTTTCCGGATCCGCCTCGGTCGGATGACAGGACCTGGACTGGGTGAGTACGACTGGGTCGGAATCTATGCAGTTGTGCGCATCGTACTTGCTCGTTCGGTATAATGTGCGGATCGGTCGGGAAACAGGCATTCGCCTGGCTTTTTTCCCGGCCGAATAGTGTTAGGTGCGCCTCCGACCGAGATCGGACTCGGCCCCTAAGTCGCTAGTATATTGAGGAAAGCAACCAAACTCTATTTAAGTGAATGGGTTGCCTCTCACAGAGCCTCAAAAACAAGAATAGGAAAGTGCTGTGGGTCAGCATTTTTCAGGATTCAACCACGAAAGCCAAGATCTGAATGTTGCAGTGCTTAATTTCAAGATCGATAGGGAAAAGAAGACTTTTAATACAAATGGATACAATTGTTCCATACAATGATGGCACCAAGCACCACAACTTCATGAGTCACTGGGCTGACTGAAATTGTCCATATAGGATGTACTCATCTGATATGTAAATGGCAGTGTCCCTGTCCTTCCAGCTTACAGAGAAGCGAGAAATTGACCTGATATGTAACTGGTTCCATCTAAGCCCAACCAGCCTTTCGTAGTTATCTACTTAAAATACACCCGACTTTACTCAAGCACTGCCAGTACTCCGTACTCCGTACTGACATGGAATGCAGGTAACTTTGCAAAACCCTTAATCCAATAGATACACACTTTTGTCTAATGCACAGCTGACCCAGCCTCAGACTCCTTAACCTTCTGTAATCAAAGGTAGGAGGGTTGAATGTCTATGCCAAGCCCTGCCAGCCTCTTTGAGTCCTCAATATAACATGTTACTGACTCTGCCTCTATCCTACCCTTCCTTCTGTGCAGGAGGAGGGTTTCTGCCTGACTTCACCCTATATTTCCTGATCTGCATATGCCACATGAGGGTGAGTTTAGAGATATGCTATGTGTCATGCATGTTGTCATGCATGTTGCAAAAGGTCATAATCCTCGTTACTTGATTGGCGATTGAAAATTGTTTACAGCAGAAGTTTGTTAAATTAATTCCAGTCCACAAAGCCTAAAGCATGGTCACAATCTTTGGATGATGTCTTTGGTGATATCATCAATGATAGCATTTGAGATGTCATAAGTGACGTTATTAAATGTGTCATTTAACATGTCCTGAGTGCTGTAATTTGTGAGGGCATGACGGGGTGCACGTTACAGTCAGTTCACTAGACTATAATTGGTGAACTTCAGTGTTTTTTATTTTTAAATGTGAGTTCTTGTCTCATTCTATCACCTAACTATACTGTCAATATAAGCTCTGTATTTTTCAGTGAATTTCTCGTGTTCTTTTCCATAAGTTAAGATCTTATTTCCACAACTAACTATAATATCACTGTTGCAATTGGGTTCTGCCCATTCAGTACGCCCAGATTTTCTGCTTTTTGGATCACTCAGTTTTGGACTTTTTAATGTGGGCGAGTCTCACTACATGTGTCTCATCCACAGTAATCACATGGCATGTGGACTGCTCATGTTTAATGCCAGTGTCTGCCTTTTAAGATAAGGCCACTGCAATGCAGCTAGGGTAAGGGATACTTGGATGGTTACACATGAATACATGTGCACATGAGTGTGCACACATGTGAGGACTGCACGTGTGAGACAACAGTTGTGCACAGCCCGGTAAGTGCGCACAGGTAGTCTGGCAAATAGGGGACTCTGCAGGATTTTTAAAATGTTTTATTTATTTCATTTTTTGCGGTTTTATATAGCACAAACTTGACCCGAAGGTATTGGAGCGGTTTACATGAGCACCAGTTACGTTACACAAGGACAGATTCATTTTTGGTAGGCATAGGGAGATTAAGTGATTTGCCAAGAATCACAGGATTTTGAGCCAACTCCGAGACTCGAACCTGGTTCCCCAGCTCCAAAGTTTTGCTTTATTGACATAATGATGTTGACAATGATTATTGCTCAAGGTAGATATGTTTTATGAACATCAATAAGCACATTTATACATGATTAAAATTGATGATTGCATTTACATACAAAATGATGGTGTTTTTAACATGTGATTTGTTGATCTTAAACTTTTGACCAAGCCAATAGACTTACCATATATGTTTGTTTGACCCTTTAGGGGATCAACGGTGATAATGCAATGTCATATAAGGTATTTTCCATCTGCCTAATTGTAAATGAATGGGTAGCATTTTGTAGTGTGTGTGTGATAAATGTAATTTTTCTTTCTCTAAAGACAAAGCACTGACTGGACAATCATTTATTTAGTGTTATTATTGCATGTCAGCAAACGGTGGTTACAAGCACACACCACCTCCCTTCATATTCTACATGAACCATGTGTAACTCGTTGTTCAGGTGGGGAGCCCCAGTGAACATGGCGCATGTCCATATGTAGGTGGGGCTTCGGCATAGGGTCTGGTCTCTGGCCAGACGTTGTGTCCAACTCTGTGCAAGCATCCAACATGACTCTTCGGTAGACAATTTGTGGCTGTGTGCAGAGGAAATTGGATATCATAGTTTTACCTATGAATAATTTGTTTTTCTGTGTGTGTTTTTCTTACACAATGTACATTTTTTTGCATTTTTAACTGTTTTAAAAAAATCCAGTTTTGAACTTTTGTTTTTTAAGATTGTATTTTGTCAACTTTTCAAATATTTTCTATATAATGCTGTTTTTACATTTCTTTTGTTTTTCCACAAGGTTTGCTTGCTGTTTTTACATTTCTTTTGTTTTTCCACAAGGATTTGTCTTGAGGTGATGTTTCATGGCCTCAGAAAATAAATATTTTATTGGTTTCTCAAGAGACTACAATTTTAGGTAATATCTGCAATATGTAGAGAAATGCTCCATCTTCTCATCCTTCCCCTCCTGCTGCTGACAAAGCACTTCATCTGGAGCAGCCTGTTTCCCTTCTGCTGCTTGACTCCTCTGCACTTAAGCACAGCTATGCAGTTGGTATGCATAACCCACATGTGATTTCACATCCCACTCATTCCCATGGAATACTGGCTAGCTTTGCCCCTATGAAGCACCTACCTACACAAAGTGCAAGTGACTTCTTGGGCACTTATTTATTTTTTCCCCAGGTGAAAGTTTGAAAAATTGCCAGACATTTGACTTTTTTTCACATCTCGTGGTTATAGTGCTGTAGATGTTGAAGCAACCAGAATGACTTTATAACCTTGCGATGTTGCACCTGTGCCTGGGTCAGTGGATGTTGGTGTCCCACGCTGTGCACTTCTCTTGGAGGCTGTGTTGAATAGTGACTGTATTCACACCAAACTGCCTCTCTAAAATACCAATGCGCTAATGGTATTTGAGGACCATTATTTGAGCCTTTTTATAAATGCCATGGGCTTATTTTTTGAGGTGTTTTTCCTGAGTCACTAATCCGATGCTTGATTTATTTTTTATTTTTAGGTCTCATCTACTAGACACCACACAAGCTGTCTATTGTGAGATATTTTGGTAGCTTACAGTTGGAAGGGGTAAGCCCATTGCTTACCATTGGCTTAATTCATTGTCACTCTCATTTGCTTACTTCTTATTCATTAGCTTGTGTGGGCTGTCCTTCCTCTTCTTGTTTTGTTCCTTCTTTGGAGAATGTGTGTTCTTCCACTGCTCATCTTTCAGGTGCCATTTTTTCTTTTGGTTTATGCACTCCAAGCAGAGTGAATGTATTTTTTCAGCTGTCTCCCTAATGTACTTCTCCTTCCCCACTCTATGTTGCACCTTCTCTTTCCCATGTGCTTCTCCCTGCCGGCTCCCTCTGCTCTCTTGCCTGTTTACTTTTCCTCCCCACTCCACATTGCTCTCTCTGTGCTAGTTTTCTTCCCTTTCAACACCCTCCGTGTTGCTTCCCTTACCCACACCAAGTGTTGTTTCCTCTTCCTCCAGCTTCCCCCAGTGTCATCCTTCTGATTCCATACACCACACTGCATCTGTTTCCCTGTGCACCACATTGTTTTCTCCTTTCACGCTTGACTCCCCAAGAAGCTGAGGATATTTGTATCTGCTTCACCCGGCAGCAAATGTTTTGCACGACTTTTAGATCAACTTGACCAAGGAACAAATACTGCAGCTCCACTTGTAAAGGGGTGCAGTGGCACCAGAAGCCCCAGGACCTACACTCACAGTCTGGGGTGTCACAGTGGAGGAGGTCAGGCATTTGACTTTCTCTAACTGGAGTGCACAACTCCCCCCTCTGATACGTAACACCAGCTGTGCTCCTGCCCTCCCAAAGACATCACAGGGTGAATTCCACAGAGAAGCAAAGAGATCACACCTCCCTTCTGCTCCACAAGTTATAGATTTGACTATGAGGACTCTGCCAGTGTTGTAGGGATTCTGCACATACACAGAGCTATGCACAGGATAATAGGACCTCGGAGTATAGTGGTGAGCCAACCATACACCTTAGTACCCACAATCCCAATCCGACTAGCTTTAGCGTCTCATGAGCAGCGATGCTACCAATGATTAGACAACCCAGAACACAGTATCTCTCTCTCAGGACTCGCAGGAGCAAGAACACCCTTTCATAACTCACTCATACCTGTCCACAACGTGCGTAAGAAGAGACACAGTATAGTTTAAATGTTTATTTCAACTATCGTGCTCTAAGATACAGTACACGTGCCAGTACTATCAGCATAATGCATAAGGATAAAATAATCAGCATAGTTACAATTCCATAGAATACAAACGGGGAAAGCATTTCATAAAGCAGTGGATATAGGGCTAAATGACCATACCACCCTCATCGTGCTATCAGCTAGTTTATTATATAAACAGAAAACCTCTGGGCTTTGTCAGGCGGACCCTCATACCTCAATATCTAGATGCAAGGTTTACATCATCAGACAAGCACAGCTCTTCTCTCTGGAAAGGTTTTTCTCCAAGTGCCTCTAACAGTGAAATCACAATATTAAAAAGCACACGAATTTCTCCAGTGCAGCTGTAAGTAGTGTTATGTCTAGGTGCGAGGGACTGGCCAGATCAGCAAGAACAAGGGACGTTGTTTTTCGACCTTGTACATGTTGTGCAGATGTAACCCACAGGGAACAGGAGAAAAGGTGAAAGGCAGAAATGCAGACAGTCCTAATATAGCCGGGCACAAGCAGAGGCTGGAAAAACAAAGTCACAAAGTAACGTGCGCAGAAAAGGCAGCATGGCAGCCAGGCCTAGGCCAACTTAGCAGGGCAGACCATGAGGCCACAAACCACACGACACCAGTTTACATCAGAATTTTTAATTCTTACCTATGAGACTGCATTAGCTGTCTATAGTGAAAAGCCTGTTGTGGACCACAGTGTTGTAAAGTTGGCATGGCCTTAGTAATAAAGGACATGGTTTAAAACACGTGAACAAAAAACAAATATATAGTATGAGAGGGGCCCTAGCTGCCAAAGAGACAGGGCTCTGTGTTAGATTATTAAATCGTTAAATACTCTCTTTGGCTTTTCACCTTATCACAACCTCATACTCTCAATATCTCGCAGGTGCCGCAAGCTTCACCAATCAATGCCTACACACATTTCCATACATATGGACCCATCAGCAGGAATAGACAGTGCCACAGGATCATAAATTTCATTAAAAATATATATTTAATCGCAACAGGTATTCTTTTGTACAAAGTTCCAATATCAATCTCTAAAAATACAATAAGACGACGAACAAAGATTTTAAAAGTTTTTTATATATCATGCTTAAAAAATCCACACCATAGAAAAAATAGGAGGGAGAGAGAAAAAACACATAAAAGACAATGTACTATGTCATAAAATCATCACCTAATTTGCATGAACAATCAATACAGCCACATGATGGGTCTCTCTCATCTATTGTGCCGGTATGTTCTCCAAATTTAGCTTTACGTGAGCGCCGACACGTTTCGGCGGTATTAAATAAATTCCAAGCACATTCTTCAAGACAGTAATTTGTGCTCTCTCTACTCAATGTAAATTAGTCATTGGAACCTGTATCAGAATATATAGATACTAAAATGACCAAATATTCAGATATTTATATATTCTCTATAGACATGTTAATTTATCAATTCGTTTTTCTCTAAAATATAACAAACCAATTTGCATAATTTACAAGTCTTGTCTTTATATAAAAAAACTATACAGAAAGAGACAATATATTGCATCCATTGCTATGTGTCACATATGCCCATTTCCTGCTGCACTTATATCACCTAACAATGGATCCACAGTGCATTTCCATAACCCACTCAACAGCAACCGCATACAAACATCCAATTTTGTAGCTATTTTCATCTCATTCCTGTGCATGATCTTTCTTAGTTTAACCAATTGTGGCACATAATCAAACCCACAACTCGAACAGGAGGTAAAGGTCATCCAGACTGCCAATAGATCACACCTTGCCCTCTAAATTATACTTCACCCAAGCACAATTGAATAGATATTCAACTTCGCTAAACTCACCACAAAAGTGTCTTCTTATTTCCTCGTTGTCTATATGTTTTTGTTTTAAACAGTCCTCATCTTCCACTTTGGTTTATATTAAATCTCAGCCCTAGAATCAAATGATCTTCCGTGAGGCCTGTTAAGGGCAATTTAACTTTTCACATCCCTGCGCACTGCAATGCTATGTTTTACATAGAATGTTGCTTGACCAACATTTAGGTGGCTCGTTTTGTGTTTTCTGTTACGCAATTCAGACATATCACACAGCAACAAACATATGCCTAAAACCAACCTATTGGTATTGTGAGCACTTGATATAAATGAGTAACAATAATGAGTTTTTTGAGAGAGGCCAAGGACTGTATAAGCATGTAATCTGAACACTGTTAGAGTCCACTGATGCCCTACTTTCAGCCTCAGCTCCAGAGCTCTCAATCGTGCCCCCTTATGAACACAGTCCCACAACCAGAACTCACCCAGACACCTAAATGAGACTCAGCTCACATGTACCATGCAAGCTCAGCCTTTTAGAGCTGAGACCTCTTGGATTTCCCAATACTTAGTAAACACAAGACCTATTGGATTTGCCCATGCTTGTTTTTATTTTGGTATCTCCTTGGTCCCACAGTACACAAACAGCTAATGATAAAGTAACCCATCACTAAACAGGGGACCTTTACTTCCTTTTCCCGGTCCTGAAGTAGTAAAGTGGGGCTCAAAAGTTTTTTTTAAAAACGTTTTTTTTATGAAAGGGTCATTTTTTTTTTTTTAAGTATGAGCCTAGGGAGTTTCCTCACAGACACAGATAACTGAGAAATATTGTTGTTTTTATTAGGCCTTTGTGATTATTTAATTACTCTGGAATAATTTGTTTGATTTAGGGAAATTAATGTTACCTTTATTTATTTATTTATTTCTATTTATTTTGACAAAACACATTAATCAGATATGTATGATGGTACAACATGACCGTGGTCAGTTTACTGACGTACTTCAATACTTTATAATGCGTAGCATCGGTTACAATCATATACAGCAATACAAGCAATGTTTCTAGCATATGAGGGCGACTTTTCCCAATATACCTTTCTCCCATACGTAAAATCCTGTTATATTTTTTATGTGGGGGCACCAGCTGATGGACCATTTTCATTTCTGGTGGACTCTCTGTTTCCATTCATTCATTTGATACCTCGTTCTGCACAGTCTGTTCTGCCCCTGCAGCACTAATGTGTGTCGGGCACTCATCTGCTTCCTGCTCTCCCTCCGCTTCTCCTGTCTGTTTCCCCTCTAGGTAAATCTGATATGGGCCCCAGTGGTTTTTTGGGCGAGTGTGGGGGGATAATAGTTCACTGTATCTGATTGTGTATTGCAGAATACCATGTCTGCATGCCATTTCTTTATAATGGGGTTGGACCCCTCGCCCAATGGCCACCAGCTTTCTTTTGGCTGTGTCCACACCCCTGTCATATCCTAAGAGAGCGAGCATTGGATCAAATTCCAGGGCAGAGCCAATAATAGATTCTTCCGCCCCCCTGAATATATCGATCTCGGGACAATACCACGCCACATGTATAAAATCCACTGTGTTTGCATGCCATCTAGTGCATACTTTTGTGTCTCGTAAGTAACCCTGGGCAAAGCACTACGCTACGCTCGCGTAGTTTGCGAAGTTTGCGCTACTTCGCACAACGCGAATTGCACGTAGCACAGTGCAAACACGCGTAGCGTAGCGTAGTGCAGCGGTCATATTTTGCTTGCTCGCGGTCCTCAACGTCAAGTTGGCGACCGCGAGCAAGCAAAATGACATCCCGGCGAGACTTTTTCCTCGTTCGCGATCAGCAACATCAAGTTGCCGATCGCGAGCGTGGAAAATAAACCTCCCGGCGAGATTCTCAACGCGGGGAGGTCAGGTTTCTCATTGCGAGTGGTCGCGTATGCTCGCGACCGCTCGCGATGAGAAACTACCATTCCGCGTTGAGAAAGCTGCCGCTCGAGTAAAAATCTACTCGAGCGGCAGTAAAAGACAGCTCGCACTGTGCAAGATGCCGTTTTCAATGATTGCACAGTGCGGACAAGCATCCGGCACTGTGCAATCATTGCGAACAGTGCACTACGCAGTTCGCGTAGTGCTACGCGTAGCTCGCGTGGTGCGAGCTGCACTTTGCGTAGCTTCGCGTAGCGCTACTTCGCGAACTACGCCCAGGCTTACTCGTAAGCTATATCTAAAGAGTCGCTCTGGAGTTTAATATACTCTGTTAACATATTTAAAGTGGATAAGTCTATGTCGACCATTTAATGATACAGTTTGAGTTACAGAGCAGCAGTATTTTCAACACTTGTCGTCCAATGTCCTGTAAAGATCTCTCTGCCATTCTAATCTCACCTTCGTGATGTTCGATCTGCGTGTTTCCTGCACTAGAGCATAAACTTTCACAACAAGTCTAGTGGGGGAATTTGCTTGTATCAGGGTAGATAGTGCTGAGATGTCTGGGGGTTCCTGCATATCTTCTCCCAATAGTTCCCGTAATGCGTGCTTGACTATGAAATATTGAAAACGGGTTAGAGGTTTTTGTGTCTCTTCAACTTCTTGGAAGGAATCCCACTCTCTCTCTATCCCTTCTCTGAATAGTTCTCCCACTGTGGTGATCCCCAATGTATGCAGTGTCCTCACAATACTTTTCTCCTGACTCACCTGGAACCAAGCGCACCACTCTATTGTTATGTGGGGGGGAGTATAGTAGGGAGCAAGCCTGGTACTCTAGAACTTGTCTCCTAGAGTGAACCGTAGAATTAAGCAAATCGTGTACTCCATGGCACCGTGTTGGATTACGGAACAGTGTTCTGGAGAGTGTGTGGAGATGCAGCATCTCTTTTGATATATAGATGTGGTAGGTCATGAGGGCACAGGAGCCAATAATACGCTGCAACTCCCTGTGCAGCTCTGTAACATAATTCCAGATCAGGAGCATTGAGGCTCCACAAGTCATACAATAGAACTAGGACCTTCCAATGCACCCTTGGTTGTTTTCCCGCCCTGGCTAGCCAAAGCAGTAAGGATCGCAATGTGTGGAAGAACGATCACAGCAGTAATATTGGGATGTTCTAAAATAACAATAAACATCGAGGAAGCACTACCATCTTCATAATAACTATGCGCCCTATTATGAATAGCGTGAGCTTTATCCATCATTCAATGTCCTCCCCCAGTTTGTGGATAGCTTTACCATAATTTTCCCTTTGGAACTGGGCCATGTCTGTATGTACTTGTATCCCTAGATATCTAACTGGGTATGTTGTCCATCATAGTGGGAATTCCAGTGCTATCTGTGTCATAGTGGGGGTGAGCCGGAATATGATAGATTTGTCCTAGTTGATCTGGAGGCCTGAAAGACCTCCGAATCACACCACCTCTCGCAAAACTGGGGAGAGGTTCCTCTCAGGATCATGAATGTACAATAATGTATCGTCAGCATATGCTGAAATTATAACTCTATAACCAGGGAAACATAGGCCTCTGTGCCCATGATACTCCCACAAAGCGCAAGCCAAAGGTTCTGCCACAATAGTGTACAGTGACAGTGATAGAGGGCATCCCTGCCTGGTGCCTCTGGTGATCTCGATAGGGGTTGTGATAGTATTTCCCACTTGTATTCTGGAAGCTGGTCTGTTATATAGGACCTATATTAACCTGAGCTATATTTATCCCACTCCAATTCTGTGTAGAACTGCTGTTAGAAAGGCCAACTCTACTGAATCGAACGCTTTTTCTGCGTCTAAAAACACAGCAGCGGCTCTCACCTCTGGGTCTATATTTTGTATGGTACCAAACAATGTGCGGAAATTATACATTAAACTACGGCCTGGGACAAATCCTGCCTGTTCAGGTCGTACTACCCCCGATAGCAAGGGAGCTAGCCCGTTAGCTGACACTTTCGCATATATTTTAGTGTCCACATTTAATAAAGACAGTAGCCTGTCCGAGGAGGTCTGTATGTGTGGTTTTAGGAGCGTGATTATTAAGGCCTCCCGCATTAAAGGGGGCATAGTGCCTGCCTCTACCATTATTAATAAAGTGTGACTAAATGAGGGATAAGGAGGTCCTGAAAAGCCTTGTAGATGGCCACTGTGAGGCCATCCATTCCCGGAGCTGCATACCTGCAAGTGTGGCCCTTATTTCTGAGGAGGTTTAGGGGTGTCATCAAATGCTCTCTATGTTCTGTCGTGAGCCATGTCATTGCTATGTGCTCCAAGTGGTCTGTTGTAGTTGCTTCATCAGGTGTGACGCACATGTGGTGTAACTCGGTGTAATAATGATGAAAGGAATCTGCAATTTGATCTATATATAAAATCAATTTCTCCTCTTCTTCAAGTATGCCTATGATCGCTGTATGCTCCCTATTCGGGCGCCAAAGTGTCGCCAGAGTGGCTCCCGGGCACGCTCCTTCCCCAAATGTTCTCGATATGGAGTATTTGCCTACGTTTTTGACCTCATTGTTTGCAGGGTCATGGTATTCTACCAGTTTGGTCTTAATTCCTCCCAATACTCTGGTGTCCCCCGATTCTCTATGCTTCAATTCCAAATCTGCTATCTCTCCTTCCAAATGCGTTAGTCTGTTCCTCAGAGATTTTAGGACCCTGCATGTTTAGAAAGCGTGACCCCTCTGTTATATACCTTGAAAGTTTCCCAGACTGTGGCGAAGCTGGACACTGAGCCTACATTGTTAGTGAAGAATTGTTCACTCAACTGTACCAGTTCTGCCTTAAAGGCAGAATCCATCATGGAGTGGGGGGAAGCAACAAGTGAATGGGGCGATCCGCCGTGTCCGTAGTTTTACATCTAGAATCACTGGGGAGTGATCGGTGTAAGTACGTGGGAGCAGCCGACATCCGGCCGCACTGGAAACCAGACTCCTGGATATCAGCCAGTAGTCAATTCATGTATGGATGTCGTAGACAGAGGAGTAGTGTGTGTACCCCTCACTGTCAGGGCTATGATGACGCCATATGTCCACTAGGCCTGTACTATCCACTATATTTAGCAGAGCCTTAGAGGCCGCAGATGTGCAACGGGGTGGGCCCTTAGAGCGATCCAAATCTGGGTTCAGTACACAATTAAAATCTCCCCACATTTTTGCAGGAGATATCCCCACTGCAATAGCCGAGCACTGAGAGAATGATAGAACTGTGGGTAGTCGTTCTTGGGTCCATATATCCCCATCAATACTGCCTCTAAGTCGTCTTTATTGCAGATAGCTATTACAAATCTACCACCTGCATCAACTTGCATACCTGTCAATTGCACCCCGCTCTGTTGTCAGTTCATGTAAGAACCCCGCGAGCATGAGAGGTGAAGTTCGCAGCATAGCAATGGCCCGCATCCGCGTCGTTACAGCGTTATCGGGAGCCAAATGTGTTTCCTGCAATATGGCTACATCCACTTTATGTTGTTTAAGGTAGGTTACAACTTTATGGATTTTCCTGTGATCATTAAGACCATGTACGTTCCAAGAAAGGAACCGTATGCATGGCACTTCCAGGTGGTCCTTCACACTTTGATTTGCATCTTCAATCGCACTTCCATGATACCCATAATTCTGTCATGTTCTATCTTGTGATGTGTTTCTCTTTTTTTAAATAACAAAAATGTACATTCCCCAGCCCCCCACTCTATGTACCTCCCAACTGTGCATAGCAATAACATCTCCCACCCCCTCCCTTCCCAGTATCCCCCCAACACAAAACATCAAAATTCTATTATTTGCATGTGGTGCACATATAGGGGTGGATGTTGCCGGCTGAGTAAGCCTCTAATTGTCCAAGGCACCTACCACTAAGTGTAATACAACTTATATAGTCTCACCCACAGTGTGTTCTAATGGAATCAGAATTTAGGAGTAGAGTTCAACCCAGGACTCTTTCCCCTGTGTCTTCCGAAAACCCCCACTAGTTCCTCCCGGTCAGGATGACCTTAGAGTGTTTGGCCGTAACAGTCTCTCAGCTCGCAGAGGGTGGCACCCTGCCAATATAGTCCATGTTGTAATTAGTGCATTGGGGAGCTTCCCTTCAACTCAATCAGAACAATCTTACCTATTTCACTCGGTTCCGGGGGCTCAAACTGAGGTCTCTCCTTCCGTATCCACATACTGCAATACCGCTATTGGCTTAAACGAGAGGACAACAAGCCAATCCATAGTAACGTTTAAACCTTCATCGTGGGGGGACTGATTATCTCTTACTACCATGCAGCGTGTTTTCTTCTATTGTTCCTCTGCATCCAGCATTCCCCCGTCCTCTCCGGAAGTTTCACGCAGCAAACTGCAGGTATTAACTGTTCCGCCTCGTTGCTTAAGAAAATGGAACACTTGCTTAGGGTCACTGAAGTAGTGCACCTTCCCCTCTGCCATGATGCACAACTTAGCTGAGTACAGCATGTTATATTCTAGCTGGAGTTCGCTAAACTTCCTTTTGACTGGGACAAATAGTCGTCACGCCTCTTGGATCTGCTGCGTGAAATCCGGGTGCAGGGATAATTCCATACCTTCGTATGGTAGAGTCCGCAGTTCTCGCGCTTTGCGGAGCGCAGCATCACAGTTGCGGTAAATAAGGAGGCGTACTATAATGGACGGGGGGGTTGCTCCCGGGGCTAGTCTGGGCGCTAAAGGGCGATGCGCTTGCTCTACAACGAAGATGTCCGAGAATGTATCTCTACTCAAAATAGTGGTCAGGAGTTTTTCCACTAAGAGTTCTATATTCTCTATGCGAGTTGACTCCACAATCCCCACAATGCGCAGATTATTCCTCTGAGAGCGAGCTTCTAAATCTTCCGTTTTTGCTCTCAGGTTTTGAAGTATTTTGTCTTTTTATGTTTGGCTGATTCCGCTGATATAACATCTTTGGCGTCCTACACCCTTCTCTCCAAAGGGTCCAGCCTCTCTGTATGCTTGTCAAGCCTTTCTGTTATTCTATCCATTCTGAATGTCAATGCATCTATTTTCCCATCAATTTTTGTTAGGCTGCGCTGCATTGCTGTGAGAATCTGTTTCAGTTCAGCATCCACTGGTGGATCTGTAGCTTCCGAAACAGGCTCTGGATTGTTTAGTTCGGCATCTTTCGGCCTAGGGGTCTTGCGCGCCTCAAATTGGAGTTTGGGCTGGATTTTATCTGTCTTCTCTATGGCGTCTTGTGAGGCTGTTAGTAACGTTTTGAATCCCAGATTGACCGTCTCCTTGAGCACAGTGGCGACTGTATCAAAACATCCTCTCTGGGCCTTCCCAATCGGCTATTGCCCCTTGTGGGGCCGTTCCAAACTCCTCTGGGGAGGTGGCTTCTTCCCAGTGTGACCACTCGCTGTGGGCTCAACTCAGCCTTCATAAACCCCGCTGCCATGTGGTGGGGTCTGTCTTCCACACCATCCACTCTAACTTGTGTGTTCAGCACTTTGTAGTCTTGCGGGTACCCCAGAGATGGAAGCAGGTCTATCTGGTGACTTTTAGTCCGTCTACATGCCACTTATCTGTACGCATTTTATTCTGGTGCCCGTGGGGTGTTGTGTTCATCGGTGCAAATGGCATGGCCAGAACAGGGCAGGCCTTCTCACCCTTTGCTTCTCTGTCTGCCGATTCCCCATTACTGTGGGTCTTGTCTGAAGTCAGCGCCGTCGGTGCTTACAGAGGTGCTCCTTAAATCTCTCCGTGCTCACAATGTCCTCCGTTCACATGTAAATGTAATGCTTCCCTCACGCGTACGGCGTTCTGTGTGCAGCTCCTGTAGCATCCAGTCCTCTTGTCCGGATTCTAGCAATGCTGCCTCCTCACCATCCTGCACAGGCCTGTAGATGTCAGTGTTACTTGCCGCTCCTGCTGCGACGCTCATGTTTCCCCACTACAGGCCTCAGTGACTTCCCGATCTCTGCCGGATCCCTGACCTTCGCAGGGGGTCCTCTGTTGTCATGGCTCTCTGGCCGTGGGCTCGTATCCCAGTACGTTCTCGCTCCGTGCTTCTCACTTCGCTCAGTAGGCCTGACTCGGGCGCTGCATTCAGTAGCGGCAGCACCATTAGGCCGGCAGCGTCGGAGTTTGCACTGCTGTCAGTTTGCCTGTTTTCGTGCTGTGGGCACCAGGATTCCTATAAAGTAGCCGCCGTCTGCCGGTGCTCTACTCTCTTGCGCCCATCCTGGAGCCAGGCAAGCTCCGCCCCCTTCATGTTACCTTTATTAGCCGATATCCCAGAAAATACGCCATTACACCATGTTTCTCAATTACGCAACGTTTGCTGTGAAAATTTACTGTGAGTGATCCATTCACTGTAAAAATGACCAGGACCACACATGAACAAAAAAAACACGACCAACTGTTGTTCACTGTGTTGTGTATTTTGCGAGTTTTTTAGCGTGAAATACATCCTTGTGCCAAACATTTACGCAATGGTGTATTACGCATGTAAATATAGCTCTGATTGACAGTTTTGCATCTTACTTAATTATGCTTAATTTCATATAATTATGCTGAAAATTCATGTAATTGAGCAAAAACAGATCAGATTATGTGACTTTCACAGGCATCTAGTTTTTAACAAAATGTCTGTGTTTTAATAGTTGCAGTACTACAGTACCTAAAATTGGTACACTGGCACCTTTGACTCACAGTAAAACCATATCTGGTTGATCATTTCATTGAACATTTTGAACAAGTCCTGCCTCATTACCCTTATTACGGATTAGTACTTGGATGTTTCAACATTTTATACAAGTTTCCTTTTTAGACGGGGGGGATATTTACTAAAAACAAATAAAACATGGCATCTGTAGGAGATAAGACACCAGAGACAGATCCCCAGGAGTAGGAGAGTAGCCAAGGACCACGCTAGAATTCATCACCTGACAATTATTTTCTATTTACTAGCAGTCAGACCCTACACCACGGAACCCCCAAACCCCACTGAGCATGCCATTTTTTTTACTACCACATGGTGGGGCCGCTATCAGTCCCACAGAAGTAAATCAGCATTTTTTGTTCCATTTTAATTAAATTCTCTATAGACTACCCTCCTGGGCTGGGGGTGAGGGTCCCACTTTCTGAGTATATTTCAAATTTTTTGTTAAAATTTATGTATTTCTGTTTATCCTTTTTCCTGTATTGGAGAGCTAAGTTTTTTTTTAGAATTTAACATGGTAAATAGATGAAGAATGGGATGTGAGGAAGCGAGGAAGGGAAAGGGCAGGACTCAAAGGCCCACAATACTCTGCACTAAGCCCCACAATATTTGGTGGCAGAGCATCTTGACTCGCGCCAGTCGGGCGCATTGAAAGCCAAAACACTTCCTGCGCCGTGGGACGCGCCTGGGCATATGCCCAGGCCAAGGCTGGGCCAAGTCCTGGCCCGTCTGCACCCATCCAAACCCAGGAGAGACCGGACCAGGCCACCTCTCTAACATCTTTTAGTAAAGTTTTGTCTGGACCTTGGATCTAATGGGAAAATGGAAAGACAGTTGCCCCTACTGTGCCATTATTGCCGAAAGATGCAGATATGTCTAAACCCACTCGGGGTCAGTCCAATATTTTATGGTTTCTGTCATCTGTGGTTGGGGTTCTCAATTATGAGATTACCAATGTTGAGAAGGAACTAGCCCTTCATGTAAATGCTGGCCATGATATTCCTAACCATGTCATGGTTTCCTCTGTTGGTCCCAACTCTCACTGTCAGAGCCCATTTACAGAGAATGCCGTAGTTTAAGTGATTGCCAGTGATAAGGCTCCTTGTCATAACATCAATACCATGCAGAATCAGGTGGTAGTCCATCAGCCAACCCCTGAGTTAGCTTTACCACATGAGGAAGCTGTTTTAAATCCCCAGCCCAGAAAAGTACAAAAAGGGAGCGGTCCGTTGTTAAAGCCAATTGGCCCAAAGGTTCAACTCTATAATGTGAAGAATTCGGATGATCCTTTGGAGACTGTGACTAATAATAAGGCTCATAACTTACTGGATAAATTTGATCACAAGCTTGAGTCTGTTATCAAGGGTCTTTTTGAATCCTACGGCAGTCAGCTCGGCATAATTGAGCAGTCAGTCTGGGCCATGAGGACAGAAATTAAAGCGTATGTCGAGAATCATTCTGCCGTTTCACCTCACAACTGGGAGGCAGTTCATGTGGGTTTACTCTGAACAGATTCTGAACAGGGGCTTACTCAGATGCAGGGCTAGGTTGGACAACCAGATGTGGAGATTGTGCCTAATCCAGTCTTTTATCAACATGAACAGCTCATTAGCCAGCATGACAACGGGAAAGGGAGAGGCTTTCCCTCTCATTTTTTTTAGAAAGAATATTATAAATCCTGAGACTTCCCTTTGGATGTCCCAGAGATTGCCTGAAAAGGACACCTCTATCTCTGGGCCACAGCACTCATCTAGCTTGAAATCAGGAGTTGTTATCGATCTACCTCCGAAGGCTACTCCCTATGTGGTTGTTTTAGGGAATGTGCCATCGCTGAAAGCCAATACTCCAGAAAAGCTACACCCAACTTGAGAACAAGGTTACTCATTGGTTGGTGTCTTACACTGGTGAATGGATTAATTTGGTAAGAAGGGTAAGCTGGATTGGGAAAGACATAAAAATTCTAGTCGCTGACTGTGTGGGGAAAAATGTCAACATGCCCACAGGAGCAAGGTTTGTCCTTGCATCTATAGGTTTGTCTAAAGGCAGCAAACCCTCAATTGTATTGGCCCTCCAGTTGGGCTACTTTTACAGGACTGAAGTGGTGTGTTCTGCATCCTGGCAGCCTACAAACAATTATGGTAATGTCTTTAAGAGGGGTGCTCCCGATCCTTTTTTATTGAAGACTTATAATGATTATGCACCTTTGTGTCTGACTCCAGCTGCAAGAACATCTTTGTGGTGCCATTCATGAATCACATATCTCTATCCATGGAAGTTTTCTGGTAATTAGCCCGCAGGAATTTAACCTGACAAGCTGGAAGATGACGGGCATTGCCTCCAAGATTAATGATGCAAGCTGGCTTAATTTCATCACAAGCTCTTGGGTATTTGTTTACAAGAGACCTGAGAAATTACAAATTGCTTTTTTTTGGAAGGGCATGTATAAATCCTTCTTTATCCCTGCAATTGAATCTTGTTCCAGCAGGGCTAAATATGGTTTGGCAATTTTGTTTCTTCAGCAATCGATGGTAAGATTGAGGAACTCTTCACAGATATCCCTAACCTACAGGCATTGAGCATTTCTTTCACAGGTGCACCAAAGTTAACAGTAAACAGACATAATATTGAGTTTTTATTTTCGACCTACAAAAATATCGAGTTGTTAATATCGGAGGTACAGAATATCGACATCAAGAATATCGGTGACCAGAATATCGACATGAAGGTAAGAAATATCGTTTTTTCAATATCAAAGTTAGTAATATCGTTTGCTAAAATATCGTTGTTAATAATATCGATATTTATATTAGTGTTGTGTATTTTAGTGTGTATGTTACTAGTATGTTATTTAATGTTTTTTGTATATGTATATCTGTTTTTTAATGTATGTGTAACATTTTTAGAAGTTATTTATTTTATGTAAAATAATTTTGCTTATTTTAGTTCTGTAGCAGGTTGTGTGTTTATAGGGGAATAGGGTGGGAAGTAATTTAGGGGCCCATTACGATGGCGGGCGGAAGCACCACCGCCGTGCTGGCGGATGCAAAAAGCACCAGTTACCGCCGGCACGCAGCAGTCCACACGCCCGCCCAATTACGATGCGAAAAGTAGGCCAAACACCGCCGGCAAGCCAGCAACACCGTCCGCCATCAAAGTGCGCCCGTTCACGTAGCGGCGCAGCACAACTGACACACACCGTCCGACGAAACACGTCCCGCCCGGCGCATAAATTATGATGCCGCAAACAAACGGCTCCCACGGCCAAGAGATACCGTACGACAAACCGAAGCGGTAACACGGATGCCGAGCACGGACAACGAAGAAGCGGCTCCCCGAGCATGAATCCAGCACTGCAGGCCCTCCCCATGCTCCTGCTGATGCACCACCAAGGACGCAACGTACCACGGAGACGCAGGTAGGCACACACACAACAAGTGCACGCAAACAGCGCACACAGTGCAAGGGCGGAAAAAGCGGACAACCCCCACCAGCGCGTGTACACTACACATCCACCATTGCATCCACATATGACACACAGGCCAAATCGTAACATCACGTAACACATGTGTACACACCACCTGGGACTAGGAACCAACCACCCCGTCACGGCCCCAAAGCGCCGATGACGCCGCCACACATGCGCACAACGCAGAGGCCAACCGCAGCGCCATGCATGCGTCGCACACAGACACAGGGACACAACCAAGCAACACACACATCAGCCCCACCCCGAACGCACATGACACGTGACAGGCCTGCCACAGACATGTCCCCAACGCCCAATTCACGGACAACACCCAACGCCACACAACCGACGCACACATGTCAGTGAAGACACGCAACAGCAGGACACACCCCAGTGTAACAAACATGGCGTAGCACACAGCGGCGGCAACACCAACTAGGAGAAGCAGGGCCCCTTCGGGAAGAGGAACGCCAGTACCACACTGAAACACCCATACCACCCTGCACATATGAACAAGACATATAAAACGGAACACCAAAGAGCCCGGGGACCGACAACAGGTGGCCCAAGAATAACATTCACACACAAGGCCCAACGCAGAGCGGAAAGGCAGCCTGCCGCCCACACAAGGGAGAGCAGACAGCACTGAATGACCTTCCATTCCAACTCCGAAACCACAGCCCTACGACAGAAGCCGGTGAATACAGCCATTGTCCAAGAATAGACTAACACAGGCTTGCCGAGGAGACCGACCACAGGGCAGATAGCGCATATCACAGAAGCACACAACGGACGGGGAAGAAAGAAGAAAACACTCCCCCATGTCGGCCACATGCAAGTTAATTGGAAGGAGTCACACATCACTGACCTTGAACTGTCTGAGAAGCATGTGGGAAGAGGGCCCGTGTCCTCCAAACAAGCCAACAGAACACAAGTCCTGTCTCCCTACGACTACACAGAGCTCACAGCAACCTCGGAGCGTGCACATTGCAGACTGCACACACAGCCGGAGCACGCCACCACAACGCACCGCTGCGAAATGGCAACCGCAACACACCTACCCAACTACGCCGAACAGCTCAAGCTGTACAAAACCAACCTGTTCCATACATTGGGATGCGATCTCCTGTCCCTGCTGAACGTAAGTTACCGACTGACTTACCGCATCACATTGTTCAGCTGCGTCATGCCCGTCTTCTACTGTCGGAGGTGTCCCTACCAGCATCCCGTGGAGATATGCCTCTCCAACCCGGCATGTCTGAAGGCGGACCTGCTACCACTACTCCTCCCTCTGGACGCACACGACAGGGCCTGCTCTGCCTATGGGGGCATGGCGTATGTGGCCAACATCGCACCCGCACTGAAATGGGACCACTGTGCCTCCACACGACGGATCATCGAGAACAGCTACATCGAATGTCACCCAGCATGCCCCATCATGGTCCTCCAAGGGACAACTTACGAACAACACCTTGACAGCCACCATCCGCTACATTGGCTGGCAAACATGTACACCACCAATGACATGGAAGCCCTGCTGGACGGCATCGCATACCTGACAACCTGTAAATTCGTCGGACCACAACGCAGGTTCCCCGATTGACCTATGATGTCCAACCCCGCACCCATGCTTAGCTTCCGCACGGACTGGCCAGTCACCACCACAACAGCCATACCAAACGACCGGCAACTGTAACCACACCATCAACGACATCGCCATGACATCGGATATGACCGGGACATGCACTCTGTTCCCCATCACATCCAGGAACACCGCATGCATCGTGGGAGGCAGTGGCATGGGCTCTGTGTATCGCACCCACATGGACGGAACTGCACGAACAACCAGGACACGACATGGATCCAGCGCACATGGACACACACACCGCTCAGTGGACATGAATAGGTCGCCTGGAGTCTGTGGGTGCTGCACCCCTCCCACCCCCGCCCCGGGAATCCCATACCAGGACCTTTGCATGGACGACAAGTGCATGCAACAACAACACGACCCCAGTGACTGTGACATGTCCAGTAACCACCACAGTGCAACAACAAGTGGCACGCCGCTGCATGCACGCAAGCACATGCCCTGATGTCATCTCACATGCACGCGTGCATGAGGAACAACCGCAGCAAACCTGTCACATGGAACTGAGATGGACTGTGCCCATGATGCCAAGCGGTCTGGTAGGCTACATGTATACCGTCTGTGTCAAAGTCCGCAGCTCCGCAGCAATACGTAAATGTACATTAGCACAGCCTTGGCCAAGCAGATGTCACTCTGAAGCCCACATCCCACATGCAACAGCCAATCACATGTAACCCCACACCCTATCCCATTTGCAATCATGCTCAGTATATCCTCAACATGTATTCCGCTGCCAGTAGTGTCCACTATACTGCATCACAGAGGACAGAAGACTCAATATAATGTTTGAAACCAAAACTGTCTCCGCTGACTCATTTCACAAGTACGAATGAGAGAGGATGAGAGTATGTGAAGTACACGGCAGTCGTGACATGACCATGTAGTCCACTGGTATTGGATGTCAACGCAAATGAGTAGCACTACTGTGGAAGACACACATGTGTCGTGTGAAGTCGTATGGACGCAGTGCTCAGGTGGGTGGGTGCGACGGGTAGATGCGCACATGCCAAGTTGGAGCATGCCGTGTTGGGAGGGGTCATGAACAGTACACCACCGCTTCCCTGGGCATTGTGAGAGGACACCTGTCGGGGGGAGTGAACACGTGTGTGCACAGCAGCCGGGCACACGTACAAAGCGGTACCAGGCGCACCTCAGCCCACCCTCTGTGGACAAGCTGGATCCTGTTGTGCGCCCGCCATGCCCCTTGACAAGGCACACACAGCCCCAGTCGACCAGGTGTAACCCCAACATAGTCAATCCGCACAGGCGATACAGGGCACGGGATGGCAGTGGAGCATGGTGTGTGAGAGGTCTCTTCGCGCTCCTCCTGGTCATATCACGCAGGCAATAGAACCTCAACGTCTAGCATGGCACAAGTCAAATGGAAGTGTAGGGGGACGCACCACAGCACGAGCAG
This sequence comes from Calotriton arnoldi, assembly GCA_963921515.1. Classification (NCBI taxonomy): domain Eukaryota; kingdom Metazoa; phylum Chordata; class Amphibia; order Caudata; family Salamandridae; genus Calotriton; species Calotriton arnoldi. The sequence continues at coordinate 6,555 of CAWUFW010007696.1, read as the reverse complement.
CACTGACGTCACGGGAGGTGGCTCGCACCATCCCATCCATTGCCCATCATACCAACCACGCCACATGCCATTGCGACTAAGTGCAAGCGCGTGCGCCACCACCCCCGAGCCCTCCCCAGAGAGGCCAAAGAGTGAATGTGTGGGCCATCAGCCACAGACGAACGCGGCCTGGCCGCAAGGGCAGCCACAGCCACTGGGTGTCGCAGGTGGCGGATCCGGAAGGCGAAGACTGTGATGCATAGTCCATGCAGGCCGGGTCTCCATTTGGGGCACCACGCAGGTGGACGGCGTCCCGCAACACATCATACCCTGAGACAGCCCACTCGTGCAACTGGACCCACACATACACTCCTTGCCCTCTCTGGTGCGAGCTTGGGGCTGCCTGTGCAAGCGCTAGCCTCGCAGGTGCACATGCATATTGGGGGAGCGAGGGGAGGACATGAGGGCTGGGGCGAAGATGACTGTATCACTGTCAGTTAGTACAAGGGATGACCCAGATGTGGAAAGGAAGAGACGTGTCCCGTGTGTACTGCAACTAGTCGCCAATCCAACTACCCCCCATGTCCGGAATGTAAGCCCGCACCTAGGCCCGCCCATCCGCCACATCGGACATACCACCAGCACGACAACCTTCCCATTCGAAACACTGACTGGGGGTGGCGACCAGTGTACAATCATGTGTAGCCTACCCACGCGTACATGTGGGCCCTCCATGATCCATGTCACCTGCGGCAAAGTCATGACATGCGCAATGAGGGAAGTGAGGAGAGCTGTCCGCCCCACGCGCAGAAGGTGCATCAGCTCCACAGACCCAGCAGCGAGTCCAGCAGGGGTCACATGTGCAGGGGCAGCTGTGCCTGGTGTGAAGGCACATGCATATAGACAGCACATCGACCAATGTGTAGTCTGCCCACATCTACAGTCCATCATCATGCGGACATAGGAATTGAACACAGGGCAACACATCTTAGTTGGTGCACCCACCGTGACCAACAATGCGCAATCATCGACGTACCCGCCCTGTGCATGGCCCCCCACCAAACGGAGGCACATCCAGTGCCACCATCCCACACACACAAGCCTTCCACGGAACATGCTGTGTCCAATGGTCAGTACAGAGTCAGCGCCCATCTGGTGGATCCTGAACAGGAGACACATGCACACACATGCCAGCTCCCACTATGTACGTCTGCCACCTGGCACGTGCAATGTAACCTCTCACCTGTGACGTGTGACTGCAAGCACACAGCCGTCTTGGCATGGGGCTGTCAATGTGGACACCTGTCAATGTTTCGGGAGGTGTGATCCGTACAGTGCTGTACATAGGGTGCAGTGCTGACACCTACTACTGTCTCATATCCCCTCGTGCCACAGGTCCCACTTGTTTTGGCCGCTCAGCCTGTGCCCACATCGTCGTCGTCGTGTGCCATACTCATCCAGCCGCGGAAGCAGTTCCATGCTCAGCAGACATTCATGTTGCCGTGGCGTTGCCGCTTGACGGATATGCAGTCAGTCCCCATCAGCACGCCCCGCAAGTCATTGGGGCCTAGATCCCCATGTGCATGCACATGGCAGTGGTTTGTATCACTAGCCATTGCCATTGTTGGGAGACCTGTGTAAGTGTATTGTGGCCGTGCCGTCCCAGCTTGACAGCTGGGCTGTGGCTCATGTGCTTGCTCAGTCATGTCAGTGATGTGTATGCGAAATTGCTATGTGTCGTGTTGCTTTGACATGTGTCCTCTGCCATTGTCCCTAGGCGGAGACCGAACATTGACCGCCCATACCAATTGCTGGCGGACATGGACGATACAGAGGTTATTAGGAAGTTTCGGCTGGACAGGCCAACCCTGCATCGACTGTGTGCCATGTTAGAACCCCATCTCCGTCCCCGCAGGGTGTATCCGACTGCTGTCACCCCCACGGCCAAGGTGATGGCCGCCATGCATTTCTTCGCCACTGGGTCATTCCAGCACACAGTGGGCATTGGAGGAGGGATGTCCCAGCCCATGTTCAGCAAGGTGCTGAGGGATGTACTGGCAGCCATGATGCTGTACCGAAACAGGTACATCCGCTTCCCCAGGGCTCGTGAATTGGCGGCAGTGAAGGGTGCATTCTATGCCCTTGGCAGAATCCCACACGTCGTTGGAGCCATTGACTGCACACATGTCGGCCTTGTTCCACCACAGGCCACTGAGCACCTGTACCGCAACAGGAAGCACACGCACTCCCTGAATGTGCAAGTGGTGTGCCTTGCGGACATGGTGATCACCCACGTGTGTGCAAAGTTCCCAGGCTCGGCCCATGATGCACACATAATGCGCAACAGCATCTTGCCACGACTGATGTCCAATATGCAACAGGATCGTGCCTGTATTGTTGGTGAGTATGTGGAGTGGTGTAGCGTGCTAGTTGTGCGATGCTGTCCCCTGTCCAGTTGGAATTGCAACGGTTCTCTGTGTCCCTCACACCCAGGTGACTCTGCGTACCCGAATGGGGCAAGGCTGCTCAGTCCATTGAGGAATCCTCGCACCCCAGCAGACGATCGCTACAATGAGGCACATGGGAGGACCAGACGTGTGGTCGAGCGTACCTTTGGCCTCCTCAAGTCCAGGTTCAGGTGCCTGGACCGCACCGGGGGTGCGCTGGCGTACTCCCCACAGAAGGTGTGCCAGATAGTGGTGGCGTGCTGCATGCTGCACAATCTGGCCATTCGGAAGCAGATCCCCCTCATCGTGGATGACGGAGATCAACCAGGGCCCCAGCCCGCAGACCAGGACAGCTCGAGTGAGGAGGACAGCGGAGAGGAGGAAGCTGGTAATGTGCGGCAGCAGCTCATCGCCCGCTACTTCACTTGACGGTGAGTGTCCATGTACGACGGCTGATGTGGCTGTATCTGTGCAGGTGTGTGTGTGCTGTGTCAGGGTGGCCGTTTGTTCACTGCGTGCTGTGTGTCAACGCTCCATGGCCAGGGTAGTATGCCACTGTTGGTGGATGTGGCATTGTGCCCTATTGCTCTGTGCGATGTGTGTACATTGCTTGTAGTTGTTGACATGTACTGTGTGATGGGTGTGTGACACACTCATTGAATGTGCTCCTGTTCTGTCTCCCACCCCTAGGTCCCTACAGGCCCTCCGGATTCAATTGCCATGCCACGCATCAGGTGCCTTTCCGCCCAAGGTGGCCGTTGTATTCCGTACAAATAAAACACAGGGCACAAACAGCAGTTAGTGTAAAAGGTGCATTTATTACAAACTGTGACATGTGATTGTGTGTAAGGTGATGACAAAAGTGGTGCGTGCAGTGACAATGAGCTGTCGGTCATGGCTGCGTGATGCTCAGGGTGTACCCACTGGTTCTATGTCCATAGTCCAACAGACACATGCCATCCAGATGGCTGTGTGGAGTGGGATCGTAGTCCAAGTCAATGCAGTGGCTGGTCAAGGAAGGCTGGCGGAAGGCTGGCTGGCTGCCTCACTTGCGTTTGGAGCGTGCGAAGTCCTCCCGGGAGATCTGTTTCCACTTCGGACGGCCCCTTCCACGTTTGCGAGGGGGGTGCCTGCTTGCGACATGCTGGTGGTTGAGGTGTGCTCACTGGCTGTGGACGCAGGGGAACTGGACACTGCTGCTCCACCCTGCGCCCCGGCAGGTGGTGGCGGAGGGGAGCTGCTGTCCCTGGCTGTGACCTCACCGCCACCACCAGCTGGCCCATGAGGTCCACGAGTTGGCCCATACGGGCGTCCATGGACCTCAGCACCCCCAGCACCTCACGCGTGTCTGAAGCAGACCGGACCCATTGTCCTTGGGCCTCTTCATAGGCCCCAAGGACTCTGGCCATTTGAGGCAGGGCATGGCTCCCAGGGGAGGCTGGCGTTTCCCTGACCCTGCTCCTCCTACCAGTCCTGCTGCCACCGGCCTGCACACTAGCCACATTGCTCACCACGGTCCTCGCTGTGGCTCCCAGGGTGGATCCAGTCGGCCGGGCCACCACCTGCGCTGGGGCTGGTGCCAGCGAAGACGTGGTGGTGGTGGCGGCGGTGGTGGTCGGTGCGGCGATGGTGGCGGTTGCGGCAGTGGTAGTGGCCACAATGACCGTGGGTGTGGCCGCAACGACAGTGGCAGCAGGGGGCTGGGAATGTTCAGCAGCCCTGGATGATGGGTTGGTGGGTAGGAGGGGTCCTGGGGAGCGGCTGGGCCCTGCCACACCAGATGGGCCTGCTTGGTGGTCCGTGTCCGAAGAGGAGGACAGATCCTCCAGATCCGTGTGTCCTCGTTGGGGGCTTGTAGGCTGGCTGTGCTGGCTGCTGGCTCCATCCCCAGCATCCAGCAGTTCGTCACCTGTGGAGAGAATGAGATTTGTTATTGTGTTGCACCTGGCGAAGTATGTATTTGTCGTCTGACATTAACAGTTCGTGCAATCTCGTACATGGGTTTCCCCGGAGGCGTGTGTGTGGCTGTAGCATTTGTAGTTGTGTGTGCTTGGCAATGGGACTGTGTGCTGTGCACATGTGGCATGGGACGGATTGGCCATGCCGATGGGTGTGTTGCTGTGCCCCTACTTATTGTGACTCTGGTGTATGCGGGCTCCTGGCCCATCCTGGGTCTGGTTTGTACTTTGCTTTTGGTGTTCAGATGGGACGCTTAGGAACGCATATGGCAACATGGGGGCCATGCCCCAGATTCGCATTTGGGAGGGGATATGCTTTTGGGGTTCAAATGGAACGCGTAGGAACGCATATGGCAACATGGGGGCCATGCCCCAGATTCGCATTTGGGAGGGAATATGCTTTTGGGGTTCAAATGGAACGCTTAGGAACGCATATGGCAACATGGGGGCCATGCCCCAGAATCGCATTTGGGAGGGGATATGCTTTTGGGGTTCAAATGGAACGCTTCGGAACGCATATGGCAACATGGGGGCCATGCCCCAGATTCGCATTTGGGAGGGAATATGCTTTTGGGGTTCAAATGGAACGCTTAGGAACGCATATGGCAACATGGGGGCCATGCCCCAGAATCGCATTTGGGAGGGGATATGCTTTTGGGGTTCAAATGGAACGCTTAGGAACGCATATGGCAACATGGGGGCCATGCCCCAGATTCGCATTTGGGAGGGAATATGCTTTTGGGGTACATGCTGTGAGCCATGGGTGCCGAACGTGACATGTGTTGTGGCAGCATGACAGTGCATGGTTTGAGGTGTGTGCATGCTTGACATGGCCTGCATATCTGCTGTCTGTTGTGATTGCTGGACATGGCATTGGACGCATCGTTATGAGTGAGTGATGGTTGTGTGCCAGCCAACGTATTGCAGTTGTCCCATCACCTTGGTGTGCGTGCTGCCCTGTGCCATGTGCATCACTGCAGTGCTCGTGGGGGGGTGTGGCCCATGTTGTGTGTTGTTGCTTACAGTGTGTCGTGCGCTTCATTGACTTCTGGCACATGGTTGGTCATGGGCATGTATCTTAGCGTGACTGCTGTATGTGTGGCAGCTGTGCGGATGACATGCCTTTCATGAGACTGGGGCTGACGGATGGGATGGATGGTATGTTGTATGTGCATGGTGTGTCTGTGTGTTTGATGGGTTCAGTGGTGTTCGTGTGCATTTATGTTGTTCCGCTCTTTGCGTCTAGTGTTGTTTGTCTTACATAGGTGTAGTTGTGGGGTGTGTGGTTGACAGGCAGTAGGGGCTACATGGACAGGACTTCAATGGTGTTTCGGTTGTGTGTGATGAGTTGCACAGTGGCTGCCGTGTGGTACTATATTCAGTGTGGCTTGTGCATGCAGACGTGGCTCCTTGGGTGTTGCTATGTATGTGATGGGTCATGTGGGGTGTGAGTCTGTTGTTCATGTCCGTGTGCACATTGTTCACTTGTTCGTGACGGTGGGCGGTGCTGCGTGTTCGTCTGCTACGTGACATGTCCCATGTGTTGGTCGTGTTATGGTCCTCATGCCTCCAGTAATCCAGCCCTGTCCAGTTTCCCACCTGCAAGTTGTTTGTGCGTGCACTGTACTGGATGCCACATGGCTCTAAGCGGGGGTGCTCCATGTTGCAGGTCTGTGGGGGTGGGGGGTGTTGTGGGTCGTGGGGGTGGCTGGACACCCACTGACACCGATTGCTGTGGACCGTGATGTCTGCCTTTCGGCTGTCGTTGTGCACTGCGGTGGCTGACACGTGGCTGTGGGGTGTGGGGGATGCTCCTCCTTGCTGTGCTGTGGGTCTGGGGCCTGGTGTGTGTTGTACTTGGGCTGTCCACCCTCCCACCCACTGCACTTTGTGTTCCTGCCACTTACCTGTTACTTGTCGGTTAGTGCAGCTGTGGCGGACACATGGGTGTGGTGGGTGCTCGTTGTGGCGCTTCTGGCATATTTGGGGACCTGTTGGTGGTTACGTGGCTGGCTGAGTGTACACATGTCCCCACGTATGTTACAGTTGTTCGGTTTGGGCTGTGTGTGGTGGTGTCTGTTGCATGTGTGTGTGATGTGTTGTGTATTGTGTGCTGGACATGGGGGTGTTTGTCCCTGGGAGCTGTGGCATGGTGGTAGTGCATGTGACAT